>CM053982.1:14522780-15122780 GCA_028641955.1 Protonibea diacanthus | reverse complement strand
GAAGGAGGGGATTAAAAAAAATAGGATTCACGTAAATTCCTTCCTCTGCCATCATCCCCTCTCCTCATGTGCATTCACACACCTTCCTACCTGTACAAACATGCAAACACACTCACCCCTACACGCAAACAGCTCGTGCAACCTTTTAAAATAACTCTTACAAAATAAATCAATATGTAATTTCACTCCCTTTTTGTTGGTTTTGTTTTATTTCCGTCCTTGTTGTTATTCTCATTAAAGATTTTATTTATTTACGAGCCGTTTCCCATCTTACTTCTCTTTCTGCAGCCCAAAAATATAACTTCTTCGTGCTATTTTTACTCCAGTTTATTCTTGTCAAGCTGAAAGCGTAAATGTGCATTCTAAAAAAAAACAAGCAAAAAGAGACAAACTGCTGTTTGTCTCCCTCAACACAGCATGCTATGCAAATATTCTCTTATGCTACATGTGATCATTTCAAATGCCTTTAAGACACCGCTGATCCTGCAGATCAGCACTACTTTATTGTTGCTGTCATACTGATTGGGGGGACAGGTGAAAGGTACTTTTCTGCTTAAATGATTGCCTCCAAAGCCCAGTAAACAAATTGGTAATCAGGACACTGTGTAATAAAAAGTAGTGAGAAACTAAAACGGACAGGACAGAGAAACCTTTTTTTTTACTGTTTTACTGAATCCAGTTTGGCCTCAGTGATGCTCGGCACACTCCATCTAATATTGAAGAATGCTCCAGATTAGAAAGCTGACAGCAGCTAACTGACCAGCTGCACTAACCCCTCCCCTCTCCCGTCACAGCCAATGGAGCAGCGTAGATTAATGACCCCTCCGACCCTCGGCCAATCACCGAACCTGACTCATCTCCAGCGCGGGATGCCCTTGAGCAAACTCTTGCACACACATTCAGGCAAGGATACACACACTTGCCACTCACAAACACACGCACGCACACAGCTACACACTCACCACTTAATTCAGCCTCTTCTGAGGGCAGCGGGCCGCTCAGTGCCGATGTTTATGGTTTCTCTGAACCTGCAAATCACTGTGGTTACGGCTGGGCGGATTTATGACCACGGCCCTGTCTACCAGCCCTTAGAAAAACCATGGATCACCCCAACACACAGACACACACACACGCTCCATATTAAGGATGATACACATGTTCAGACGGTATAAATGTTCTTTGTTATGTTTTGTGGCTCACTGTCGTATGTAAAGTGTGTGTGTGTACGCGTGTGTGTGTGTGTGTCAGAGCACATGTGTCATGCTCTCCTTGCTATTACAGTTTAGCATCCAATCTCACCTCAGAGTACCAAAGGCTGTGGAAAAAAAAAAAAAAACAGTAAATCATCCACACTGCCAGATTTCAAGCTGATAAATATGCAGCTTTTTTTAGGCAAATGAATCTCTGCAGAATTGCCTTTTACAAGGAGGGAGGGGGACTGTTGGCTCCGACAGCGGGATGTCTCATTGCTGAGCTTTCGTTATAACTGGCCTCTGCAGCATCAGAGGCTTTAAGGTGTAAAACACAGAGATGAAGGTGACCGGATTTTGTAGGGTTTTTTTTTTTGTAGTTATATTGTCACATCTGCAGCCAAAAGTGTTCATTTTCAGTCGACCTAAATCATTTTGTTGATTTGTAGTCAAAGTGCAAGAAATCACAAATTTAAAGGGATCTATGTGCGTGACAGTGCATGCTGCGTGGTGGGGGGTATGCACCAGAAAAAAACAGCATTTTCATCAGTTTTTACTTCTCACCTGTATCCATTTTGTTTTTTGATGACTCATCATGACCTTGGCTGCACTTATGTGGGAGGAGAAGCACAGTTGGGGAAGTGTCAGTAACAATCAAGCAGTGACATGCATGCCGATTTAGACCACGTGTGGGCTGACACTGGCCAATTTGACTAACTCAAGGGCTTTGCTGCATAGAAAACCATGAAACGCAGAGTTTTCTTTATAAATATCAAGTGTTGGTTGGTGGATACCCCCCTCCTGTGGCCAGAAATGATGTATTAGGATCTGATCCAGGTTTCTAATATCGCTTACATCATGCTGCAACCTTTTTTTTTTTTTTTTTTTTTTTTTAGGACCAGAGTGACACCAAATGTGTTATTTCCTCAAAAACTATTTCAATGCAAGCTGCTATCACAAGTTTATTCACTGTAAAGGTGTGATCATTCTGCACCTCCCACACTGCAGTAGGACATCGGTTTCCTCTCAAGAGATCGGCTCTGGGCTGTTCTCTCTATCACCAAGTCAAGTGTCAAGTACGTCTTAGAATTTACTTCTAGGGGCAAGCAAAAGAAGTGGTTTGATTGGCTATCCATGTTTCCGGCTGCCCTTAAACTGCTGTCAGCATATCTAGATTTGACTAGAGTGTTGCAGGGGTCTGACTTCCTTTTTAGATCTGAACAGCAGTGGAACTAATATTTGTAAATGTTGTTTGTCGGCAGCATCAGTGTGTTCGCAGGAAGAGGTTTTCTGCAGACACACAGATTATTTCTGAATACAGCCTATTTGTGTCAGAAATGAAGTAGGAGCTTGTTGAAAAGAAAGAAACTCAGCTCTTTTCAGCAAAGCTTGTCTTCATTTGTGATTCTTTTGCATTGGCTGCACTTGACCAGCTATTGACTGAATCCATTTCTGTGTGTGTGTGTGTGTGCCTGTGTGTGTCGGAAATCAGCATTAATCACAATCAGTGTGTTCCTGTTCGCGCAAGCAGCTATGTATATAGGAAATCATGATGCGTGTGGCTTTCTCTGTGTGTATGCTCCAATGTGTTTGCGTATGAGAGAGGCTCTTATCTTTTGACTTTCGTGTTTATCATCAGCATTGCATCAGCTGAGCGGTGGAGTGTTATGGAGAGCAGCTCTTCTCAATCCTCTGTCTTGAGGAACACACAACACTGCGATGGCCTCCGAAAACCTTTTCATATTTTCCTAAAAACTTTGCCTTAAAATCTTCAAAGGTGTCTTGAAAACATGGACAGCTCTGATGGACTGTGCTTGTATTCATTTGATTATATATTTTTCCTCGGAAGGGGGAAATGCGCCAAAATTCTGCTGCATCATATGCAACACGTTACCCGTCAAATTTACCAATTGGACACACAATTTATCCAAATTCGGACCAGAGTGTGTGTGTGCAGTATGTTTATCAGCCTGTTGTGATAGTTTGTGTGTTCATTTGTACGTGTGTAATTCTACTAAGCGCTGTAGCCAGGGCGGGATTAGCTCAGCGTTTCTGTCACTAACATGCTTCATTAGTAAAGATGAACTCAGCCAAGCAGGCAGACAGACACAGTCTGACAGAACAGCTGAAAGCATGAGTGGAGACAGGTGGTGAATTTAGAGATGGATAAGGTCATGCCATCTTCAGCACTTATGGCCCATTTCATTCATTTTTATCAAATACTGAAACAAAACTTTACGATTTTAATTCAGATTTTTTAAAATATTCTCTGCTTGCTGTTTCTGTTCAGTCCATGTATGATGATTTTAGTTTAGCTATGGGATGGAGAAAAAAAATGAGAATAAATTTAGAAGCAAAGCTGAGTGTATTGCAGCAGGGATTTGGGCTTCAAGACGGGACACAGAAAAGGAAATACAGGGAAAAGTAAAATTAGAAAGGGGTAGAAAAGAGGCTTAGGTAGAGATGGGGAAAGGAGAGAGGAAAATATGGGACACCAAGAGTGTGAAAGGAGAAGCTGGCAAAATGAAACAAACCTACTGTAAAGAACAAGACATGTCATCGAGACCTTTTGTTAGAAGAAAAGAGATCACGGGTGCAGAGGAGCAAGTATATAATGTAAAACAAATGAATTTACACCATGTCATATCCACTACTGGGAAACTAAAGATTTGTGAATGTACAAAGGGAACATACATTATGGATGCAGACAGAAAAAGGAGAAAGTGTAAGTAAGTGGATAGGGTGATTGAATAAAAGGGTAAAGATATTCTGATTGAAAGAAATGAACTAAATGGAAAGTGAAAGTGTTTTAAAGAAGACAAAGAGGAGAGAGGGAGTTCTGGCAGGGAACAAAAATGAGACAATAAATGAATACAAGACAGATAAATCTGTGATAGAGTGCTCCTCTAATGGATACTAAAAAAAATGGGGAACATGTTCACATCCGCTTTAGAAAGAAAGGAAGATCATGATGACGATGATGAGGAGGAGCAGGTGGGAAAAAATGAAGACGGAGAGATAGACTGCGGGAAATGACAACTTCTCAAAGGGAGGAGTGCGAGATTGACTCATCTTCGTCCAGCATGATTTCAGTCTTTCTGTTAGAGGCAGATACACAGTCAAAGCACACGGCGCTCAAACAGACACAGTGTCAGACTGTGTTGCTTTTAAAAGGCTGTGAAGGGAGAGAAAATGGTGTTAATGGCTCCAAAATGCTCTTAACACTCCTACCCACACGAGTCAGACTCCTGCCTTCTCCATCTTGCTTTCACTGGTGCAATTACAGCACAAGGCCCCTGTTTGAGATTTAGGGACGCAAAATGGCTGCTGCAAAGTGGCAAAGGCAAAAGCGTGACGGAAGTTTTCTATACAAATCTGGAATCCATCCAGCCATTGATTTTCCATAACCGCTTATCCTTATTAGAGTCGTAGCTGGAGGCTGGAGCTGATCGCAGCTGACATTGGGTGAAAGTCGGCACATCCTGGACAGTTCATCAAAGGGCTGGATGACACATAGAGACATAGAGAATGGTTATTCACGGTATTCTCACCTACAGGCACCAATTAACCTATAAACCTGCATGTTTTTGGACTGTGGGTGAAAATTAGCACCACCGTTCTGCCCGAAATCTGGAATATCTGCAAATAAATTGCACTTGTCGTTTTTGTGGTTTGTCCTTGCGTTGACACAGACATACTTCTCCAGGTGTGCCTCAGATGTGGCCTTGAGATAGCACTGCAACTTAAGGAAAAAAAAGTAGAAGAAAAAAAACCACCAACAGACAGAAACACTTGCAAGTAGCACAAACAACAATGGAAACTGTTTCAAGGAGACACTAAAAATGACTTTTCAGCACCACTTACAGATAACTTCCATGTCCATGAGTCACAAACCATGGCAAGAACCAGCGTTTCCTAGCCATGTGCATCACTTTTTAGTATCCCCTGGAAGCAGTTTAGGTTGTTGTCTATGCTCCTTTAGCAGACTAGTACAGTACCGATCAAAATGTGCCTGTTCTTAAAGGCCCTCTGGTTTTTGCTGCTTGCAGCTTTCTCGAGAACCGCTCACCCAAACAAATCCAAACATCCAAACTTCACTCTTGGGACAGCACTTCCATGGGTCCTGAACAATGCCATGACATCATTATGTCCCCCACCAATGCTTGACTATACATTTCATTCAACAAAAGTGTCCGTTCATTTCAGTGTCCTGAAAGTTGCATTGCTCGTCTTTGTCTCAATTTAACGAAATAAAATGTCAAACTTAGTAACACCTCCGATCTGTCTTTCTTTCTATGTGGAGACAACTGAGAGCGAGCTCTGCCCAGCATGTTGTAACAGTTAATAGGCGTCTTCTCTCAATGCACTAAACAGTGGGTGCTTTTGGTGGTAGTAGTGCACTACTAATAAATCTGTCCTGTATAGCTCAAGAGCTTGCACTCAGCAATTCATGTGTCAAGTGGGAAGTGGGACTGGATGAACAGTTGTTGACAGATACACGGTTCATACATACTGTACATTTACAGAACTTTGCCAAGCAGACAGTCGGCACACTTTACAGTTTCTACAACTTTCCAAAACAGACAATGCAACAATCGCATCCCCTTCACAGCAATATTGGTGAACGTCTTCCAACAAGACATTCTGTGTCTTGTCAACACGAAGTCTCTCTGACAGTCGACTTTTCACTTTTGACTTGAATTGACACTCAAATCAGCAAGAAGAGGTGTGGATTGCTCACAGCTTTTAAGCAGATCTAACACATTTAAAGACCGCTTAGTGCTTTATAGTACAGCAAAAGAAGAAGAAGTCAATTTTAACCTTCATTGAAAATTATTGATCACTGCGGAGTGCTGTCAGTTCTCTGTAAACTGTGTAAAGAGAAAGCAAGGTGTCCTAACCTCTGTGAACGTTGAACAGGTGTTGTCAGTTTTATGAATTTATCCCTCAATATCCTGACCGTGTAATTAATTAAAAGTCAAAATGATGCACTATGATGTGAAGTCGCCGACACCACTGGCTTTGATTTTGCAGAGACTGGATATACTGTACGTCACATTTTGACATGGTGTTCTCGTGTAAAATATTAGCCTTCACCGAATGATGTGATGGAGTTGCTGTAATTTATATTTTTTTACCTGCTTCAACGGCAATTTTTATGAGATTTTCATAAAATATAGAGCCACGACGTAGCTTGTCACTCCTGCCAAAGGGGTACATACATTCAAACATGATATAATAATGTAATATAATAAAATGATGATATAAAGCTCCATTAGATTACAATTTTATTTCACATATTTTTTATTGAGCCACAGAAAAGTATAGATATGGTATATTGTTGAGTCAGTACTCATTTCCATCTCTGTAAAGGAATTGTAGAAGTACATTCATGTGCCCTCATAGACAGAAAAACAGAAAGATAAACGATATTGGATTGGAAATTGAGAATTGAACAGTATTAAACATAAGCGCTGAAAAGAAATATACATTTTAAATAAAAGGGTAAAATAAATGCACACAAACAAAATGAAGGAGAAGTAAGTTCAAGAACAGAAGCATAAATCAGACTAAGAGCATTTATTTGCACCTTTATCTTCCCTTTAGTCTTCCTTATCTTTCAAACCCTCCTCTGTCTCCTTGAGCACTATACACTTCTCTCACTTAATCACTGATTAAATAAAATCAAAGAAAATAACGTATAAGCATAGGCTGCAGTTCAGACACATCTATGTGTGTTATGTTAAATACATAATTTTATCGCTCCAGATGTAATGTACTGGCTAGATCAAGTATCCACATTTTGGAGGTAGAAACTGTTGTTTCTTTCATGACACACGTAGCAACTTCTTTGCTGTAATGATGCAATAAAAGTAGAATTTTTGCTGGGCTTTGCAGAGCTTCTTTAAAACTTTGGATACGTCAAGAAAAACTGATAAAGGTTCTAGTTTCAATGAAGTATTTATAATTTTTGAAATGTCGAAGATACTAGACTGAAATGAAGCAACTTTGGGGCATATTACGAAGCTATGAAAAAAGAGTTGCTCCTGAGAAGTGGCATTCATCACATGTGGGAAGTCTATGAAGTATTTTAAATTGGACAGTTATTTCTGTTGTATGTACAGTGTATGTGTTCCAGACCTTCTCCCCATGAATTATCTGGTATTTTTCTTCCAGCTAGCCATAAAACTTTTTAGAAAATAGGGCGGTTATTGATAGCAGGATGTTATGCATGTAGCAGAGGAAGTTGTCTTGATATGATGCCTGTCATTGATTATCTTTCAATTTCAAATCCTATTAGATGTTTTCCAATGAAACCCCTTCTTTCTAGATGTCAAAAAACATTGCATGTGAGATTAAATTTATTTTGTAGTTGTGCGACAGTGACAAATGTACCCTCAATGTATGAGTCAATTCATGGAAGTTTTATCTAGATTGGATAGGGTTAATGTGTCTGTGTGTATATTCTCCTTGTAAGGTAAAATGGTTGTTAGTCCTGCTCATGTGACTGAAAATCAACAACCGTGTCTACATGTTTGTCGGTCTACATGATGAACTCACAACTCACATCACACTCACACATGTAACTACTTATGATCTTGGAAAAACAAAATGTAGATAAGAAGCAACAAATAAGCAGCCAAGAGTCTTTTTTTCCCCCCCTCCGGCACATTGTTTTGCACTAATATATAAAAAAAATACGTATCCCTGAGTCAGGATTTTGCACAGACATGAATAATTGTCTAGAAGTTTCCACCAACATCATCAAAAACAGGTCAGACGCTCACCCACACTCACTATAAATTATGTAGCTGGGGGTCATTCAGGGCAGCTAGTCTGGACTTTATTTAGTGACATTGTGTGTGTGTGTGTGTCTGTCTGTCTGTCTGCTTGTAACTGTGTGTTCGCTCATGTGTGATTGTGCATATCAGTAACTACATGAACCATATGTGAGTATGTATCTGTGTGTTTAGATGAGTTATGGCGGTCAGACGGAGGTGTCACAGAACAGACTTCCTTTCATACTGTAGATAATTTGCCTGTGGTTGTCTCGGTCACACACACACACACACACACACAGGCATACACACACACACACACTCAGAGATAAACCTTTCTGCTACTGTGTGATTACAGAGTGATTGTGACACTCATAAAATTACACACGTTCAGGTAATTGCAACAAATGCGTACAAACTCGCGGTGCTGCAGTCAGTGTAGGGCTTCTCATAACGTTTGTGATTACTGCTGTGTTTTTCTTCAGACCAATCCAGGAAACTCAAGTGATGATTACGTAACGTAACGTAATCATGCTATTTCAGACTCTATTTTAGATGTTAAATAGCTTCTCTGTGAAGTGCGTCTTTCCAACGGAGCAGCCAGACCTAGAGATGAAGAATAACTCCATCTTTCTCTCTGTCACTCCACTTCTGTCCTTGTCTTCTAAGAACACTTTCCCAAAGTTATCCAGTCTTTAAATATGACTTTGTTCCAAAAACAATAGCTAATGGCCTGTTTGCCAGACTAGGGCCGGGAACATCTTCGTCACAGGATGGAACAGAGCACTAATTCACAGAGAGATGATTTCTCCGTCCTCTTCTGTCTGGATTTTCCCCACAACAAGAATTAAGTGATTACATTTTGGAGACCTTGTCAAAAAAAAAAAAAAAAAAAAAAAAAAAAAACTTATACTGATGGTGAAGCATAATCTGTGTGGCTGGTGGGTTTTGCAGAAGGAAATGTTGCTCAGAGTTTAGCGGTTCATGCTGCTTGTTTACTTAGTGGGTGAAGTCATGTCTGATTTGTTTGGCCTTGACGATACTTCTGATTTTCTGCAGGGATCATTTGTTTGGACACTTGGCTCTGCAGACTTGCTACACGAAGTATTTTTGTTTATCTTGTTGGGATTGGATATGAAAACTACATTTTCAATTGCTCTAATTAAAGATTTTTCTAAAATGGCAGGTGTATTGCGAGTTTAGATTGAATCATTTAAAGTCAAATCTAACTGTCCGTTTTCATGCTTGTGATGTGTGATTTGCCGTCGCTGCATTTAAACAGCTGCTGTATCAAACAATCAACTATGCCCTTGACTAAGCAACTACTCTAATTTACATGATCCTCCTGTTAACAAAACGTTTTACGCTGTATAGAGCATATCGGGTGAAAGTCAAAGCTGTGCTCTCATGATTTAATTTAGGGACCAGTGTTATTTTGATACAAAGATTTGTACATTGCCACAATATAGCACATCATGAAAGTGCATTAAAAATATTTTCTTCCAGTGCTCTCAATATTGATCAAAATAATCCTGAGTATGAACTGTCAGCCCTATAGTTGGAGTGACAGATAAATACATTTAAAGGCATAATGTTACCAAAACATTGCACAAAGGTTTGTAATACTCACAGGCACGAATTATATATAACTCTGGAAAGTTATCATGGTCAACTATTTTATGTTTTGTCACGACAAGCGTGAGGTAACCAGAGGAAACACAGCATTAGTGAAATGTGCACTTGCATTTACTGTGTGTGATTGGCCAACACAGCACATTTCCATGACAACTGGGCCTCTACTGATGAAGGCCATATGGTATAATCAAAGAAAAAGCTCCAGAATAACTATAAAATGGACCTTTTAGGTGGGATTGTTGACTGTCCTCTCGAATGTGCAGAACAGTTTGCCATGAGCAGACTTCTTTACTATGATTTTTTTTTTTACAGGACTGCAATTTGATCAGCTCAGTTCAGATTTATTGTCAGACTCAAAGTCCATTAGACATTGACATACCAATGTTTCCACAGGGATGTCGTACTACACTGAAACCAGGACTTGACAGCAACATGAGAATGGTGTACTGGGAATCATTCGGTTGACAAACATACTTGCACATCAGATTTCTGAACAGAGCCGGGAAAGTGTTGACTCCTGCATCACAAGTGTCGACTCCTGCAAAATAAAACACACTAGCACTACACCACCTAAGTTAAGTAATATTTGCATACAGTCATTAAAGGCAACCTAAAGCTTATTGCCCCATATTGGGCCAAACCTGAGCTTTGGCCCAATATGGAGGAGATATAGTACTGAATAAAAGAACAGAAACTAGAATTTTACTACATATAAGAGCCCAACTGAAGCATCTCCTTTGGAGTACTCGTATAATATTTTGTTGCTGGTCTTAATATAACAGCCCTGTCAGCAAGTGTAAAACAATCTGTGACATTTTACCTTTACGCTGAAACTTTATATCAACATTATTATTGAACATTTACAAGTAAGCTACATAACATTTTTTTCTCTCCTAGCAGCTGTTTAAATACCGAGAGTGGGAAGTTGAAGTTAAACAAGGTGTTTAGAGCAGTTCGCATTCCCACATAAGTGGCTGTGTGTTTATCAAGCAGTTCAGGGAAACAACCTTGGAATGCTAAGGTTTTATAAAGTAGCACGCAGACCACAGACTTCCCTTCCAGCTGTGGTTTAGGTACAGTTTTTGTTTTTTCTTTATTTAACATCTTATATGAGAAGTCTCACACTCTTTCTTGAGTCGTACGGTACGTGAAGGCAGCATATTTCTGGTATTTCTGAGCAGACGTGTTCAAAGGACTTCTTCCAAAGTAAATATTTTACCACTAAGATATAGGTGATCCTGCAAGTAGAGATTTATTGTAACTGTAGCGTTCTCATGATTGATGCTCTAATTGGAAACCTGTCAGGATTTATTTGACTGTCCAATGTCTGGCACTTGTTAGAGGGAATGAGAGATGGTGCTCTCATTGGTTTAATGCATGAACATGATAACATGTCTACTGTATGATGAATGAAGAGACTCAAGACAATACCTTTGTGAATTGAACCTTTTTTTAAAAAAAAAAACAAAACAATTGCAACAATTGCGTGCAATATGAACTCAGATGGGTTCTGCGTTATTCGTTATTCTTGTGGCCCGGTCTTGTTAAGACAATCAGAAATCAGTTTATCAGCTGCAGAAGGGAAATGAATGATGTGAAACAACTTGCCAATACTTTGAACTGAGCACGCATCGAGAGTTTTTATGTTTTTCTTCATGGACTTATTTGCAATTACAAATGGGCTGGAAATTGGGGTGGCTGTATAACTGCTTACTTCACTGTGTAAAGCAATGATTTCATAACTTCTGACGTTGTTGTCTCCTAACTCCTGCGACCCGCTCTGATTTAACACACTGTTGCTGCTCTAAAATGTTCTATCATGTAGACTTACAGTACTGTATCTACACAAACTAAATATAGAGAGTCTCTTCCAGTGAAGCATTTGACAGCATCTGTATTCCAATAATGTGATAAGGAACACAACAACCCCACAGCTACAAACGTCCCAACATCTATTACAATGGCTGTGTGTGTGTGTGTGTGTGTGTGTGTGTGTGTGTATCATATGCTTTTTGCAGCCTTCACTACCATGTGTTTCCTGTTTTTTTGCACCTTTTTTGGGGGGGGGGGGGGTCTGACCAACCCCAGATCTCCCAGACAGATTTCTAAGCACAGGCACGCGCACATCCACACAAGACACGAAATAATTTATAATTCACAGACAAACCACAGACCACACACTTTCCTGCTTGGAGCGGTCACTGGGTGAAATCTGTCACTGTGTGATGTTTTCCAGAAACTGTTATTTCCTTTTTTCGTGTTGTTTTTGGATTCAGCTCTGTTCCCTCCATCTATTTTGAGAGGTGGACAGGTTGAGTGGATGTCTTTTCTTTTTTCGTGTGCTGTTTGGCGTAGGGAATGAGTGAAATCAGGTGGGTTTTTTTGGTGGGTTGGGAGTGAGGAGTTGGGTAAGCAGGAAAGGAGAGTGATCGGGTTAACATGTTGAATCAGTGTGATATGTAGGGAGGAGTAAGACAGGAGATCAATATGTGTGAATAATAAATGTGGATGAATGGGTTGATTGATTGATTTTTGTTGTACATTTTTCAGTATTTATTTATGTGTTCTTATTTGATGGTTTATTTAACAGGGGCAGTGGGTGTTAATGGACATTACTAGAAAGAATGTACAAGAGTTAGACACCTACAAAATGCATTTCTTATACAACAGTACAGAAATTCAAAACATTCAATGACAAACTGTATGCAGTCCCTGGCACTGCCAGCCTGTCTTGTCCAGGACACCACCAGTTGCCTCCTTGGCTGCACAGTGAGAAGTTTCACCTTGGAAGCTTCATGCTGTCTCTTGCAGATTGCGCCATCCCTGCTGAATATGTGTACTGACCACCTGTAGGAGTCATGCTGCGGCCGGCAGCCACTTGGGAGCACTGCCAACTTTGTTGCACAGGCTGACCCAAACCCGCACTGCTACCAGGAACTGTACACTGTTTTTATTTTAGCACTATGTCTTCACCACACGAAGGATCAGGGTGCAAATTTAGGTTTTATATTCTCTCCTGTGTTTGTCCCAGTTTGTAACATGATGATGTTCTGTTATAACCTTGTGAAAAATGGATTGTTCAGTTCTGCTACACAGGTAACCATTGGTTTCTGGGGTTCTTCTGTCCTGTACACATTTTAAAATATGCTATTCGTGCGTTTATTAGAACCAAAATTGGTCTAGTTGTTGGATGAATCTTTGTTCTGCAGGGCTTTCTCCAGTCCTGCGATAAGTAACAACTTATTACTTACTGTGGACTCAGATCTTTCATCCATCTTGCTGTTATTACATTAAAATTGCTGCCTTTGATACTGCGGACCATGACATCCTTATGAAACGCCTCAAGGGCAGGCACCGTCCTCGTTCAATTCATAGTAATAGAATGTATTGTATAAGTGTTGCATATATTAATATTATGTCTTCCAGCTCTAAGGTTAAACGTTTCACAGGGATCAGTACTCGTTCCACTCTTGTTTTATGCTGGCCTTCTGTGATATTTTCAAAAAAAACCCAACATAATGTATCACTGCTATGATGATGACACATAAAAGCATTGCATACATAGTAATGTAAAGCACATTGAATGTACCTGTAATGAAATGTTCTGTTATGTAGTGCGTTTGAAGGGTGTTTCAGAAAAAAGAAAATAAGGTTAGTCTAATGAGCGATTTGAATTTCCTGTTGGTATATATGGAACCAAACCACATGGAATAAAAAGGAATCACGCCTGCCTTCTCGCTCATAGCTGTGACTCAACATCCCCTAAACTCCGATCTAATTATGTGTGCGCGTGTGTGTGTGCCACAGAAGACGCAGTAGTTTCACAAAGCAAACCCGACTAGAATATGTCACTTGGGAGGTAAAGCTCTTAATCTCATTTAAACGTGGTTCAGATCTGTGTTTCCTCTGTCTTATTGATGTTTGCAGTTTTATGCAGAGTCTGGTGTGTTGTACATGTGTATGCATGTGCACCTACTGTACGTGAGTTTTATGTGTTTATTTATGCATGTTTGTTACAGGAGTGTGTGTGTGTGCGTTTGTGTGTGTGGGATAAACTCTTTAAGCCTGTGCACAAGGTAATTCAGGTAATTGAATAGTCTGTAAGAATAAAGTGCGCCATGAGGTTCCCGTGCTGCCAGAACAAACTCTTTTACAGCTAATACCTACACACACACACACACACACACACACACACACACACACAAGCATGCACGTAGACACAGCAGTGAATCACTTCCATCAAATTAAAGTAACTCTGGTGCTTCAGGGCTTGTGTTATTTGTTTCTTCCTGCACCCCCTCCCCGTCTTCTTCTGATCCCTTTGCCCTGTTCTCTCCCAATATGATGCTGTTATAAATGTAATTTCACAAACGTGTCTTTTCAGGACCTAAGAAAAAAAAACCCCAAAGATATGAAATCATATCTTTGTTTGCGCTTGTCCATCATTTTAGAAGTCAGGTGTAAATCTTTCAAAAATGTGTGTTTCATGCATTGGTGAGCTGTAGAAAGCACAATAAAACATATCATTCCCCTTTCTAAAGCAGTCTGAATAAACAGCAGACTGTCTCTGCAGTATTTCACAAAGAACTGCACTTAGTCCACGAATCACACACAGAAAGAAACACACCTCACGTCTTGACTTGCACTTTAAGTTGATCATTTATTTAATGGAACAGTTTGGATCTGAGAATGTCATTTTTATTGGGCTATTTTAAATGTGCAAGTGGAGACCCACAAGTACGACTGTCCTTTTTTTTTCCCCCTTATGTCTGCAGATTCCTCACATACGGTCGTTCTCTATTATTCAAAAGAAGTATCTAATATTCATACCTAAATGAAAGCTGTTCTATAATGTAGTGTGAAAGAGAGGGGAGATGGGAGCGAGGGACAAGGAGGACGGATGGGACTGGAAGTTGGGAAGTAACTGCTCAGGACTGTATGTGTTGGAGTGACTTTTGCAAATGAGAGAGAGAGAGAGAGAGAAAAAAAAACATTAGAATTAGTCAACGGGAAGAAAAGTGAGGCAGAGGTGGTGAAGTCAAACCTTCACCCACACGTTTCTAAAAAGAAAAAACCTCCTCAACTCTCATGCTTGCAGTAATCACGTTAAAATGACTATGTGGAGAAATTGCGATGCAATAATAATCTGTCATAGTGAAGAAGGTGTTTTTTTTTCTTCTTGCATTAGACATTGACCAGAGAAAAAGAGTCATGACCTTTTTATTTAAAAGAAAGGAAAGATTGATGCTGCTCCTCCCAGATATTTCTGCTGCATGTCAGCCTAGTGTGTGTGATACAGGGCAGCGCTGTCTTGCTACATCAGGTCTCAGTTATGGGTCATATTCTCACCATTCTTTCCTACATGCCTCAATGACTTCATCAGCTCTCCTCCACCTCCTCATCATCTTTCTGTCTGTCTCTCTAAAACCTTTTTGTCTTCACAGCTTTATTTTTATTTGTTTCTATTTCTCTCCATCAGTTCAATTTTATTCTTCTCCAAATGTTCCCGTCCTGCACTGCCTTGCACAATGTGACCTCCGTCTCATTGTGCTCGTTTGTCTTTTAGTAAATTCATCCATCCATATCCATCCCAAACAGTGTCCAGGCTGATGTGATGTGTGATGAGCCTCCACCCTAAATTAGATCATGCTTTGTGCATTACTTTTTTCTCTCGCTTGTTTTTCACCACAAAAACCATGCTGCTTTAACTGCGCAGCCAGATTCAAGCAACTATCTGGCACAGCAAATACATTTTTCATCAGTCTGATAACATTGCACGATATATAAATTCACATTACAACAGCTGCAGAGACTGACGGCCTGAAAAGCAAGAGAATGAAAATAGATTTCTCTTGAGGGTTCCTTTTTCGGACCTTTATCTAAATTGAACTGTTGGTGAGCTAAGCTGTGGTTAAGGGGTCGGTCACACAAATTACAAAAAAGGATTTTCCCATTTAATTTAATTTCCTCTCTTCTCTTGCTGCTTTACTGCAAACAGTCTCCTTGAAAGGTGTTGGCTTCCCCACCATCCATGTTAAATCTACACAGTAAATGAAGGGTACAATCTAATATCCTTAAAGGGGCCCTTTGCTAATCTTTATGTATTAAGGTCCATCTACTCTTCATTAGAAGTAGTACTCAAGTTGCATAATGTCTGGCTCAGGAGCAAGCGTTCCATTTATATATAAATAAATAAATAAATTTTATCTCGACTTGGGATTGAGGCTTAACTTTTTTTTTTTTTTTAACAGAAAGCACGTGTTATAATCTGGAGGTGTGAGGTTTTAAACATATGGACATTAAGGGGCAGGGGTAATGAAAGACTCTATAGACCTTTTTTAAGCACAGGTGTTACCAATGATACTAATTAAGGTCCTGTTCCATTCAGCTCAGACAGAGTCTGGGTGCTGCTACTATTTCATGTTAAAATGGCTTCTGTGAAAAAGGTATATAGGGCTATTATGATAACTACTGAATTCAGCATTTGAGCTTGAACTGACTAATATATTTCAGTCTCTGCCTCTGTGATGTTGTCCACTCTTTTTAAATATGTCTCCCATTTTTATGGATGATTTAGTAAAATCAAGCTGTAAACACTGTCTTTTTAGTTAACAGTCATTTGGTGTTGTGTTTCAGGCTTTTGATCTTTACTAACTCCTGGCTCCTCAGCAGCTAAACGCTCTGTTATGTTCACCAGCTAGCTGTTGGCTGGTTAGTTCAGTATGTAGTGTACAGTCGGTTACTCAAAGCATTTTTGCTCCTTCATCTGGAAAAAGACATTGAGCAGTGAAAATGAATCAAAACAATAAAGTTGTGGCTCTGAAAATCAAAATTATGAGTTGAAAGATGCCATGATGTTCCATGGAGCTGAAGGGGCCTGCGGAGTCTGGTGATAATTTTCTGTGAATCGATAATTAGTAGAATCAGAATAATTCTCAACTCAAATCTTCCAAAAGGAGGAAGCTGAACGCAATCTTCAAATTCCCCAAAAAGGACTTCTGCTGTAGCACAAGCTCCTCCGAAGCGCAGCTCGTCTCCCCGGAGTAAATTGTCAACCCGTGCACACAATCACAGACCAAAGAAGGAGATATAAAAATGGTTTGAGAAGCACAGTAAGTGCCGGAAGGTATTATGTATGTTAAAGGCCACCCCATGACTAATACATGATGGCAAGATTGAAAATCGACAGCCCCTTAACACTTCTCCCAGATATGCACTTAAAGTAGCACCATCAGAGAAAGGGAAATGTGGGAAATGACAAATGGGATATAAAAAATATAAGATGATAGCGGGAGAGATATCAAAACAGGGGTTTGAATAAAAGTCCTCAGATGTTTCCCTCCATCTTTTATGGTTTCATATCCTGGTTTCCTGGGTAACAGCAGGATGGTTATTTGTCCTGATAAGAAATACAAAGAAAGCATCATGGGACAGAGAGGATGAGAGAAAGAAGCAGAAGTAATGAAAAATGACTTATAACGAAACATGTGAACATGGCCGGATCAAAAGGAACGTGGGATACTAGTGTGAGGGAGCACATAGAGACCTACAATCGGAAAAATACAGAATCGGGTAAAGAATGAGAGGGCCTCACTGATGGCACCATACTTAAGTGTCATTTAGCTTTATGCATGTTTAAGAACAAAAAAATGGAAACGCAACCTGAGAACAGCCTATCTGTGAGACAAAGTGAGTTGACCTTTTGTGCACGTGTGTGTGTTTGCCCGCAAGGAAAAGATAAGAAGCTGCTGACTGACACAAAAACAGCCTTGTAGGAATGATGGGTACAAACCCCCCGTGTTCTCTCTCTGTGACCTTCTCTCTCTCTCTTCTGATTGATCTGCCTTTCCCGTCAGTCTCCCTTTCTATTTACCTCACTTTTAAAAACATAATCTTAATTCTGCTCACACTTGTTTATCTCGCTGTATGTTTCTAATTCAATCTTTTTCATCTCCTCTGGGACTGAGAGAAGGCTACTTTGTTTTGCTGAGTCTCTTTCTCTTGGAATAACTCTGAAACTTGTCGGTGGATTGGATGGATGGATGGATGGGTGGATGGACTGGCTGCTTGGTGGCCTGTGGGATGTGACTGACTGGCTATACAAAGGAGACTGCTGTGTAATGATAAGGGCACAGGAAGGGTTGCCACAGTAACCATTGCGTCAGGAAACAGCCTTGAGCGATATAGAAAAGGACACAAATAAAAAGGCATGGGTAATAATATTTCCATTACCCATGCCTTACTTTACTTTTCTATAAACTTTGATCAACATCTTTTTAACCGTGTGCCTATTGCTGTCCTATGGGAGTAATTATCAGTTTCGGCATTTTGCGCGATTACTCGGTTCAAATCGGTTAAAATTTACAATACTTGGCCGTTTTGAACTTCATTTGATGGAGACAGCTTGAAGAGTGACAGGAAATGTGGGGAGAGAGAGATGAGGAATGACATGTGGGAAAGAACCACAGGTTGGATTTGAACCCAGGGCCGCCTGCTCTACCAACTGAGCTAAACGACACCCAAATTTACAATACACTTGGATGGAAACATGACTTATCATTGTGAGCATGTGTGCTTGCTTGACATTAGCATTAGCTTCAAGTCAGTTTTCAAAATAAAACAACAAGTGCAGACTCCTGATCACAAAAGAGAACTGACAAAGGGAAAACAATATGAACCCTATGTTAGAAAAACAAACCAAGAAAAAAAAAAAGACCAAATATGAAGAAGTTAATAAACTCTGATGGGCAAAATGCCTGCTTCTGAAATGCTCCTGGTGAGATATTAAGCTGCATGGAGAACAGACCAGAATGTAACATCACTGCCACAACGCTGTGCCCAGTAGAATTTAGGGGAAAGCCTTCTTAACGTTCATGTGTCAGACTCAATGTGTGCAATCACACAATCATCCTCAGCTTTGAGCATTCTTGAAAAAAATGGGAAACTGTCCAATCCAATGTGCATGTGACATAAAACAGCTGAATCGCTGCCCACATCTCTGATACGTGTGCTGTGCAGTGATGGCTGTTTTCAAGTTTGGAAAACCAACAAAGCTAGAGAGATATCTGTAGTCTGTATTAGGGATGTGGACATCAAACATAGACTTGGCAGCAAGCATGGCTGAATCTGACAACAACACTCAAATCAGCATATTTCTTCAATTGACACAACAGCTGCTCCTAGCAACCACTAATGCAGCTCTGTGAAAATAAATAGCGACTGGCCACTTGCCACTGATTGGTCAGGGAAAAATAATGCTGCTCTCCAGAGAGAGAACCAGTAACATGGACACAAACTCTGAAAATTCAGTCTTATTATCAGGCCACTTAAACATTTGGGATGTAGCTGGACTGGTGTTGACTAAGAAGATCACAGCGTTTTCACGTCAAAATGACTGCTACACTTCTATGGACTGTCTTGAACTTACCACTGATACACTGGTCCTTAAAGCACTTCTGGTGACCCGTGTACTCGATTACTTCTTTTTCTTTTCTTCTCTTTGTACTTGTGTTCATACTTATGTGTGTCTCATGTGTTCATGTTACTTTGCTACTTTCTCTGTACATCTCTCCAGGGTGAGCCACCCACTGAACATGACACATTTCCTATGACACTCTACAGTTGATCAAACAAGCAATTGTTCCATAACGTGTCATTTAAAAACACCGCACAGTCAAATATCTGATAAAAGCATTTTTGTTTTTTTTTTGGCGAGGAAAAAAAAAATCAAAGCTGGAGCGAATATGCTAGAAACACTTTATTTATCAAGACAACCAGCTGATATTTTTAATAAAACAATAGAGAAAAACACAATAAATTATTTAAGTAAAGCATACAGTTTTGTCATGAATATTTTTCTGAATACAGCAAAGCAGGTTGATTTTTTGCTAAAACTAACAACAACTTTTCTCAGAGTAGAAAATATGACAGTACAATCCCCACAAAGCTGAAACTCTGGACCAAATCTTATTGAAAGAATGAAATCCAAATAATTACACAAGCAGGTTTTTTTTTCTTTTTCTTTTTGTCTGACGTTGGAATACATGTCGTTCTATTGTAAAGAAGTGGAAGTGAAAACAAACCAGTTATGAGGAAAAAGAGGAATGCCACTTTGGAGCACGCAACCATGGAATGTGCTGATAATGCATGAAAACTGGCAGACACAGGACGTGCACACGTACACACACATTCACACACACCCCTCACATACCCCTCACATACATTTACAATGCCTGTTGGCATCGGGTTTCATAAATGCTCTGACATCGTCGTTTGCACAGTAACTAAACATTTTGCAGCGAAAACATCTTGGGAAGTGACACGTTACCAAATCACCATCTGTCTTGTTAGCTGCTGAAGATATTATGGTGTAATTTAACTGCTAACCATCCTCTGTGAAAACTGAACAACCACCAAGTTTTGTGTTTATCTTTGTGTTTCAAAATACGACACATAAGAATGAGAGAAAACTTTGGCTTTGCAGCAAATGAGGCTGCTTTCTTAGATGAACTACAGCCAAAACAACTGTGTGTATCTGTGTGTGTGTGCTGGAACTTGGAATGTGACTAGCACACAACCTGACACAACTTTGTTCAAAAGTGTTTTGTATCCCACGCCTGCCAAACACACCGCTGACCTACAGTCCACACATAAAAGCGCTGCCGGCACATAGCTGATCTGGTTTCAGTGTGACCAAGGAATCGTTTCAGTGTCTGGCTATTCTTTTTCGTCTGTCTTTGGAACAAGAGTAGACTGTAAAATCCCATTTTCTCTGTGTCAATCCAGTCTTAGCGTGTGATGGTGGGACACCACATGGGAAGGGATGATGGAGAGATGATAGATGACAGTGTTCTTTTATTTCTAACAGCTGGGTCATGTGTATGGAAAAGATAAGCTGTTAGTTTGAATCCTCGCTGTGTTGCCTTGAGACTCTAGTTACCTAGACACACACTGACTTGCACGCATGGTCACATGCAGACCAATCACATGCTTGCATCTGCTGCCAGTTCTTGCAGACTGTTGGTAACCCTCCACCTCTTAAACAAAAGGACCTCTTCCTGAGCGGTTACAGGCAGACTGGCACACACACACAGAGAGTCACACACACGTACATTTACTTAAGTATCAGTTGTTTTTTTCAGCTAAGAACATTGCTCTAACTCCGACAAATCTCTTTCACTTTGGTGCTGCTGCAGAGCGGTGGGTCAGACTGTGATACAGATGAGCATCTTCATGAGGCAAAAAGCAGCTTGACAACAAAATCAGGCGAGCTGAATACATGAATATGCTGATTGAACCCACCGAAGGAGCTGCAATCTTTTATGGGCTGTGTCTTGAAAGTGGCTTCTTTCTCAGCTCTCATCCAGGAGCGCTGGTAATCTACAAATGGGCGACTTGCTTGATTGTCCCTTTTCTGTCAGTTGCCAAAAAAAAAAAAAAAGCTCTTTTCCTGAGTGTCTGCCTCTCCTTCCTCTTATGTCTTCTGGGTCTGGAGATCATGGTTTTATCCGTGTTAGCAGAATTCCTGTTAGTTGTTGGAATGCCTGGAACGCTCAGAAAACTGGGCAGAGCGCAGCGGCCTCATCTGACATCTCCTTTGATGTGTCAGAGGGCGAGTGATGGAGGGAGAGAGAGAGACAGAAAAGGAGCGGGAAGCATATGGATGGAAAGACAGACAAAGGGAAGCTCGAATATATGCGGTCAGGAATGTGTGCAAAACAAAAGGAGGGCTGCTCGGAAAAATAGAGCAGTGAAGAATTCAGTCTGAATAACTTTAGGTATGAGTGGAAGCCTAGAGTGAATATATGTGTGTGCGCATTAGTGTGCAATTCAGATCTGGAGGCTTGTGGTTAGCCCAATTTCACATCAAGATAAAGAGTTATTTTGGTTTACACTTCCTCCAACTCCTCTCGCTCTCCCATCGTCTGTGTCAGGCTCACTCATCTCAGCATGCTCCTAGCAGAAGAAGTGCGTGAAGTTTCTAGAAACAGTCTCATTATAGCACGAAGAAACGCAAATACATGCACATGAAATATGAATAAAGAACTGTTTACACAATCCTCAAATTCAATTCAATCAAGTTGGCATCCACTGAACTAAATATACATTTAAATTTAATTTAGTATTGGTATTATTTCTTCATAATGATGTATGGTATTTCTTGTATTCCAAATGCTTTTCAGTTTTTGGAGGAAAAGACTGTGACTGGATTGAAAGTGAATTCTTCTGTCATTTTAACACGTTGTGGTGCAAATGTGATGTTTAAATGTGGTTTAAACAGGGAAGATTGAGTCTCCAAGTTGCAGTTGAAAGCTGGAAACAGTTTGCCTTTACAGGTTTGCAAAGTGGGTGCTTTACCTGCAAGAACAAATTGTGTCATTGTGTATGATGTGAGCTGCGGTTTGTCCGTCAAATTGTTGCCTTCTTCTTTGCTGCGTTGCTGTTACAGTATTAGATGAAGTCTGTTGCGAAATAGATAAGAGAAGAACTCGTCCAACAGTCCTAGGTACACACGACAGTCCGAGTGCCTCAGCGAGGGGGCTGGGAGGGACACGCGCACTCGCACTTTTCATGGTGTGTGAGGAAGATCTCATCTATGACCCAGTGCACCTTTGGCCGCCGATGACGCTGATACGGAGTGACCTCTGGGGCGTACTTCAGCACCTGAAGGAGTCAGAGAAAACAAAAAGGATGAAGTGACGGGGGGAAGGAAGTGGATTCACTGCTGCCTGAATTATTGATGTTGGGAGTACTTTGTCAACGCATTGTAGTTGGTGCCAATGAATTCAATTTATGCAAAGTCTGTTTTTAAAGAAAATCAGTTCAACAGAGAAGAGAAATGTTGCTTTTAAGGAGTAACTGCAAGTATCTGACATTGAAGCAGCAAAGGGTGTCAAAATATAGATTAGAAAGCAAAGGCAAGGTTTCTAAGAATGTAGTAGAGTACTGTGAAACTCTGGAGTCATGAGAAAACAATTACATGCCCACCCTTCCCCTTGTTAATCATAACAGACCAGACTGGAATTCCTGTTTTATTCTGTGCAAAGAGAAAGGCTTTGTTTAGACTTCAGGCAAATCAGATTTCTTTCTCAAATCAGACAGACTGTCCACACTGTTATTTGGAGGTGATCAGATTGGATTTGTGTGTCCAGACATCACCGACCGATCAGCACGGTTTGATGTGGTAGCAGCCAGCTACACTACATTGCTTTCCAACACAGAAGTATGACAAATGGAGATCCATCATTTCGCCCTTAAAACAATCACACTGTCAGGTTGCATTTTGTCTTTCATACAGCTCTGCTTGTAACAGCTTGGATTCAGCTCAGTTACTCTCTGGTCACTTTGGATTTGACGTTGTTGTGTTTTGGAAATCTGTTTTGAGCAACCGGACTGAGACGCAGCTGTAGAAAAATATGGTTGGAATTACAGTTTGAGCTACATCCAAAACGTAGCTTGGATTTGGTCTGAAAAATCTTTCAGATTTTTTCAGTCTTTTCAGTCTTTCTTTGCTGTCCAGACTTTCTAAAATCAATCTTGATATGCCAAAAAACTTTTTGGGTTGGCAGTCTCAACGAGGACTCACCAAAGCAAATAAAGGGATTAAAAAATAACACTGTGCACACATATTGCCGTTTTGAGTTGAGTCAAAAAAGGAATTACAAGGCTCTGTTTACATTGACAGTCTATAAAAAAATACTCATAGTTGAATTTAGTCAGCGTTTAACTATACATGGCCGTTGCAGATGGCCACATTGTTCGCAGGTGTCAATTCCTATGTGAGAACAGAGTGGAAGTACAAATTGTTCCACAACGGCCGCAATGAATTTGTTCTCCAGAACTCAGTGAAAGCAAGGCTGCCCATGATTTATGTCAGGACTTTCCGGCACTGAAACAGTAGTGTGAGTAATAATGTGTTTCTTGAGAAGTTCAGTCCATAAATGAAGCAGTTACAGGTCTCACGACTTCTTGCAAGGAGGGGAGATGGAAACACACACACACACACACACACACACGCACACACACACAACAAGCAAACAGTTTTATGCACATACAGCATACAGACACAAACACACCTCACACACAGCGACTTTAAACACTTGCTCACATACACATAGCACAATTACAACCCAAATCCCACCTTTGTCTAAATTCCCATTGTATCGTTTTTAACAGAGACAGAAAGAGAGAGAGAGAGCCCTGCGGACCATGTTTCAATAATGAAGCTATATGAGAACAAAGACACAAAGCGATGGAGGGAAGAGAGAGAAAAGAATGAATGACAGGCTTAAAGAACAAGAATGGTGCGTTGCAAAGGGATAAATTGAAAATGGGAATCGGGAAGAATGAAAGGATGATGGAAGAGAAAGGGAGAGGGTGAGAGAGAGAGAGAGAGAGAGAGAGAGTAAGAGAGAGAATGCTATCAAAGCACTGACAGAGATATGGAGAGAACAGAACGAGAAAGACGGAGCTGTATGTAGAAACAAATGGAGGAGAGAAGTGGGGAGAAAGTGTGAGGCTGCTGGTGCATTGCTGCTTTATTGTTGATGCGGTGCCTGCCTCTGAACACCACATCTGTCTTTCTCTTCTCCTCACTTTACATGTTAGTCTCATGTTTGAATACGCGTCCTCTTTACTTTTTTTTTTATAACAATGCTGTCACATTAATGGAGAAGCCACATCATTAAGTCACTAAATCGTGTTAAATGCACATCTGCCTTCTTAAAGGCACACAATTAATTAAGTCATGAGTTTGCCATTTTAATTACCTTTCTTATACACACAAGAAAATACAATCTGGTTAATTAGTGTAAAACAATATACTGAATAAGTCATCTTGAATATGTTTGATCAGTCCATAAAAAGCTGTTTTAGTTTATTTTTCCTCTCTCTGGTACAGGATGAAAGAGGCCACGAAAAAAACCACAGTAATCATCAGGCATCAGTCATCCGACACTCCCATGCCAATGCTCATAGTATGAATAACAAATGTTTTTAATACAGCACGGAGGAATTAAGTAAGGTCACAACCACATATTGTAATTTTTATGCCTTGGCACAGTGGACCATCAGTCTTTCTTTTCTCTCTTTCTTTCTTTCTTGTTTGCTTGAAAACTTTTTATATCCATTTTCATTCTTATATCTTATAAATCATAGATTGATTGATGGTCCACCTGCACTTCTTCATGTTATGAGTCCTACCTCGTGTAGTTTGACTGTTGTCTTGGAGGCCTGACAGGTGCAGCCGTTGTTCCAGTTATTGGTTCCGCAGCCACAGTTGCCGCCGCAACGTTTGACCAGCAGACATCGTGGGAAGAAGACGGCATTGGTGGCCCTCAGCTCCTCTCGCAGGTTCACAGAGTAATTGCGAGGAGTACAGCTGTACCGCTTGACATCCTCATAGAGACGGTTCAGATCAACTGGAGAACAGGAGAGAAAGTAACACTTTGGTTAAGTTATTCACATGTGTTCTTCTCTTTGTTGTAGTGTTTTGGATACTTGTATTGTATGTTGTTGAACATAAAATTTGACCTCACTTTAGTCATTTGGCAACTTCCTTTTCCTTATTTCAGTACACATAGCCCTCAGTCCATCAACTGGTTATTGGTAAAGTTACTATTGTGTTACATGAAACAATCTATAACAAATTGTTTTCTATCATAGATGTGGCCTGCAATAACAGCCAACAAACAGCTATTTAAGTAAGGAAGGGTGAGAGAGACAAAAGGCTGTTTTAGTTCATTATTGCTATGCTGTTGGTTCATATAATTATTAACAGAAATGTGTGGTATGTTGGAAAGAGATGGAAGAGTGAAGAGAGGCAAATGAGGAAAATTGGCTATAATTCACACTAAATATTATGCTCAATATTGATTGAAAGAAAATGGTTGAAAGATGGAGAGACTATATTAGATACGAGTACAATTGCAACAACAATTTACCGCAGAGGAACAGATGGACGGGAGACGAGTGGAAGAAAGAGAGCGACAAAAATGCAGAAAGAGAGAACACAGGGCACAAAGATGAAGCAGGGGCCATTAATTGATTGCAGATTGAATGTATTGACCGTGGTCTTTCTCCATGTCATCACTTTGCAGAAAATGATCTTGTTTGTGCACATAGGACCTTTGTTTATTTGCCCACTGCAATGTTTCAAAACTAATTTCATGAGAATAAAAGGGACGATGGGAGGAGCTGATGGGAAACAAAGGATTAAAGCACTGGTCCAGAGGGGAAAACTGGGAGATAACTGGGAGTTTGATTTAAATCTGTGTGAATTCTTATATGTTACACGTAAGTGCACACGGAGAGCTGGAGGCCAAACTGTAGCAGGTGGACATTTATTTGGAGGATGTTTTAAAGCAGAGTTATATTTGTAATGGACAGATCAATCGACTCCATTTTTATTTTCTATGATGATGATGGCATATGCATGAGGGACAGGTGAGTGAAGGAGACCAAGCATGGGTCCTCTGTAAAATACAGTGGAAACACAATATTGCTCATGTTCTGCGGGCAATCCAGAGCGACCACAGGTGGTTCGAAGGACAGATGAGACGGAAATATATTCCAAAAAAGAGATGAGAGGAAAAGAAAGAAGAGCAACAATTAGCAGTGGACTGACTGATCTCTTTACCAAGGCAGGAATCACAGAATCAGCAGGACAATCATCACAGCAATGCCCATACCGATTACACAAGGCCACTGACCCATGGCCTTTACTTTAATAATAGTTACACACAGCTGTCTCTCAACAGTCTACATTGGCTAACAATCATTTCAACTGAATGAGTTAATTCACTTGCGTTCAGTGCAGTTTTGTCTTTTGGTAGAAAAAGAAAAACAGAAAATGTTATGCATTTTAATACTAGTTCTGAGAAGACAAAATGAAGCCCTAATAATAGGCTAGACTTGCAACGTCGGTGCCCTTGTCTTTTTCCAATAATGGCTGCCTATAACTACTGTTTACCTCTTTGATAACACAATGCTTCTCTGTCTCTGAAGAGGGAAACCTAGAAAAACATTATTAAATTGTGACTTGTGTATAAATAACAATAAGACAGCACCATTTATGTGAAAGCACACACTACTGTTTTATCACTTTGCAGTTGTTCTTTCATAGCATGGAGGCAAAATGGGTATTTCCAAAGCCTTTTCACTCTGTAAATAGGCTCCATAGACTTGCCTTAGGAGGAGCCCTCCGCACTGGGGATGAGGATTAGTTTTAGATAAGAAAGAAAATGTTTAAATTTGAGGATTGTGAGGCAAGATCCACAAGAACTCTTGAATATTTATCTCATAATTACACATCATTTTAAAACTTAAAAAACTGATTCAAGCCATTTGAATGCTCTGGTTTGATTTATTTACTATGCTAATAAAAAACTGGTGTAAACGGTTTGAGTCTTTGAGAGAGGTTTTTGAGAATCCCTTAATGGTCTCTTAAGGTTCAGAGGAGACAGGCTTGAGCACCATGGGAGGCATCTACTGGGTTACAGTCTGATGCTTCAGTACCTGTAGAAACCACTTTAGGAAAGGATGACTGAACAAACCCTCAACAGAAACAACATGAGAAAAAAGAAATTGGTGATGTGTTCAAGTTTATGATAGGATTGAAGGACTGTCCTCTGTCCAACAGAAAGAGGAAAAAAGTATGAAGTATTCAATTATTAAAATTATTCATGGAGCCAATTAGAGCGTACAGCCTGAATGAAATGGGACAATCCTTTCTTGAAACAAAGTGAAATAGTTTGTTAAAATAAGATAAATAAATCTGTTTGCAGAGAATTTGTAATGTTTCAACTTTTGCTATGACACACACTAAACCTAACCAAACCACAGTGGTATAATATCAGAAAAAGGGTTTTATTTGGTTGAACGGTTGAATGTCAACCAATTAAAGTGTTTCCAAATATTCTTTAAACAAGTCCATTTGCAGTGAAGATGAATGAAATTTTCTTGGGTCACCACTACATTTTGCACTTCACTGAAATACAATGAGCTTCTACAAAAACAAGAATAAAGGACTTGTCAAGATTGATACTTGTAACCAGAACAGTGTGGCTTAGTGAGATTGGCTTGTTTTTGAGCTTTGCTGCAACAATAAAGATCAGTCATGCAATACAAACTACCTAGGAATCACATCCTCCATGTTAGTCTAACAATGACAAATTTGCTTGAAGTGCAATATTGTGCAAGTCAGAAACCCAAGAGAAGTGCAGTGGGGTCAAGAGAAGCCTAATGGCATTGATAATCAATAAGTAATTGTTCACAAAAAGAAATCTTTGTTGTGGGGGTGTCCATTCATGACATGAAGCATGTGGGAAGCCACATGAACAACAATGAAGGGAAAGAGAGAAGAACAGGAGATGTGATCATTTACTTTGACAACACAGAGAGAGCACGAGATGGAGGTTTATACTGACGAACTAGACTGTGGTACAGATGGTGTTGTCATATTGAGAGGGATACAGAAAAGAAATGCAGCAAATGAAAGCTGTTTCCACATTTCTTTGTGTATTGGCCTGTGTGTGTGGTATGTGTTTGTATGCTTCTCCGAAATCCCTGATTTCTGTCTTAGAAACTGTTGCTATGTGCACATCTGTTATACAGGAGGCTAAATGAAAAAATGGATTATGCCTACATCGTGCGAGTATTGACAGGCTAAACGAGAACAACTGATACAAAGAGTGGGCCTGTATCACACAGTGTGTAAACAAACAACTGTACAGTACAACCTGGTTTAAGGTTCAATAGAATAAAAGAAGGCTATTTACCAAATGCAGACCAATGTTTAAATGGACCTGGTACTCGTAGTGTTGTTATAATGCAATCATTACACATAGTGCGTGTTTCATGCTACAGTATCCAAATGTTGCTCTACATGCAGAAGCTTGTTAATGATTTATTATTTACATTAGCAAAGGCAGGATTTTTTTCAATACGATAAACGATAACAAAATAAAATGCCATGTCAACTTTTTAACCTAAGGTGTAAAATGGAGGGAGGAATTCATCTCTTCATTTAGGACTACAGACCATACATTCTGCTACACTAACACACAGTTCACAGCTCACAGCCAAATCCCAGAAACACTTTTTCCAGCATGTCATTTTGTTCTGAAAGGTACAGGTGACACAGAGACACATCGTTTCTTTTGCTGTTATCGTGATCTATCGTGATCTCTGAGGAGCAAAATATCATACTTTCAGTAACTGAGATTTTCATAGTTGAGAATTGTGAGAACGTCACGAAAGGTATCTTTAACATATGTAATGTTGATGAATGGGGTGAAAGCACAAGTCACCTGCTACTCTATGGGCTCTGATGGGCACATTCGGCGATGCCTTACAACACCAAGGAGTGTGCTTGTATGTAGGGGTAAGATAAGATGTATGTTATTACACTGCATGAGTGAAGACGAATGCACAGGTCATGTGTGATGTGTAGGTGTGTACGCTGTGTGTGTTTTCAGGGCTGAATTTATGTCTTTTTAAGGGGAATAAGTGTAATCTCAGAAAAGCATCAGTGTGGAACGGTGTCAAGGAGCGTGGGGGAGAAAGAGACAAAGACTGAGCAGCAGGCAAAATGAAAGAAGTGTGTGACAGTAAGTGACAATTACGGACCACATTCTGCCCTAAAGTTGGACACAAAGATTTGTTTGTATTATTATGTTTTTTTTATCTTAACTTCTTTATGTGTGAGTCAGCATGTGTGAGTGACTTAAAAGTGTTCCACTTTCTCAACATTAGGATCAGAATTACTGCCCTTCATGTGAACAAAGGTGGCTGTGAGCTACTGAGTGTGTGTCTTAATGAAAACAAAGCTAAGCTGCTGACTGTGGCACATTTCTGCTCCGCTGCACAGGTTGAATTTCCAATTAGAGAGAGCTACGCCGGTACAGTATATCAAAGACCTGCAGCACCTATGCACCTCTGTGTAGTGCTGCAACATGCACAAATTCGCCCCAATGTGTGGAGCCTTCCCATGTCAGCACACACACACACACACACACACACACACACACACACACGTGCACTGATAAATAGAGATAGATTTGCTGTCAAGCACAAATATTTACTAAGGAACAGGAGAGCCTTCGGGTAGAAAGACAGAGAGTGCAGGAGTAAGATACAGAGGAACAGGTGAGAGAGATGAGATCGCAGGCACTCAGTTCTGTCACAAGCTTCAATGCTTCTGTACACTACACACACACACACACACACACACACACACACACACATACAGCCCTGCACACAAACTCTCATGACTTGGGTGTGTGTAATAAGCATTGTGTGCAAAAAAAATCATATCTTCTCTTAAGGACAAAATCTATTGCCTCACTGAGTTCGTTGGCACTGACTTCTTAGTATGAAGAATTGCCTTGAACTGCTGGTCCTGCGTCAACTTAAATCTGTCACAGGCCCACTTTTGGACCACTAGAGGACAAATTGCTCTTTTTTTTTTGATGATGCAACAACTTAGTCAGGCTACGATATGTTGTTGCATCATGATATGCGCAAGAGCTGGTTTCATTTTTCATGATGATGATATTTACAGAAAACCAGAAAAAGAGCAAACACATTTTCATTTCTACACACATTTATTTCGAGTTCGAAAAGTATTGTCACAGCAAAATTCATCAGAATGCTCTTAATCTAAATATATAGATTTTTTTGTTAGCACACAGATGTTTCTTCTACCCTCCCGTATTCCTTCATGTGAATTAGGTATGCAGAAATAAACTCCAGACAACCAGACACAACCTGATGTCTTTGTCGCACCCTACCTTACACGACACAGGCTGGATGGCAGTTTGAATTCAGTATGCAACACTTCATTAGCGTGTTTTCATTGGCTGCCACCTGTACTATATTTGATCATAAGGCGGCAATTTGGCTCCATTACAGTCATTACAGCCCTGACTAATAATTTCCTTCAAATTATCAAGACGAGACATTGTCTACTACAATGCTGTACCACAGAGTTTTATGTATAGCCCAATAAGTGAGAATGGGTCTCCTGCTGTGTGGGTCTTTCTTGGTCGGCACGAAGCGGCACACTCTCCCCCTCCCCTCCATCACATCCGCTACCAACAACTGCACCAGTCTGCAGCGAAATGTGTGTACGCAGCATAGTTGATGAGGATCACCATCTGCAGCCCAATAAAATGGGATGAGAGCATCACTGCTCTCATCTTGCTGCATCAACTTTATGAATTCAACGTGTCACCACAAGTCATCTGGTATCCTTTCCGATGTCATGTTGTATTCTGATACATATAATCGGACAATGTTTCCTTTGAAAGTCTCTTTATACATTTAAAGAAAAAGAAACTGCATAGCACCACTGTATAAAAGCTTACGTAGCTTACTTGATCATGTGGATCAAGGAGAGCAATAGTATCTGCTTGATCCATGTGATCCTTACCCCGAGAGAAATATTAAAAGCAAAGATGTTCTTTTTTTTGGCTTCTCCCTGTATACATAACAACTCTGATAAAATAGTTTGTATCTCTGGACACTTGAAAATCTTCCCTAGAATTTAAAGTCCCATTTAGCATTATATTCTATATTCATGTACATAATATCTTGAGTGACATTGATTGTTGCTACTGTTGAACCACTGATCGATCACCTACCATTTCTGCAGCTCAGTGCAGTGTATGATTTTAGTTTTCGGACACATTTAAGCATATAGCACAGAATTTACCCACCCATAGGAGTGTAGGTTTATAGGAGTTGAAGTCCATTTCATGCATGTTAGACACTAAATTGTAGGGCTATTTTGTACATTTGTGACTATTTTAATGCTGCAAAACTGAAACATGCGTTACTTTTATTTACAGTTATAGCATCAAATGAACAGGAAATACTGCCTCTACTCATTATATCTACGCATAATGTTAGGCTTCACTCCTGTATTGTAAAACTGTCATGTAATGCCTCTGCATATTCCACATACAGCAATGTAAAAGGCTGTGAGATGATATGACACGTGTTTAAGATGATGTACAACTGTTTGTTGGACAGGTTCATGTATGGGTTGTAAAACGGTGGGGATATAAAGCATATCTTACCTTTATTATGTCTGCTTGCCAGATGATAGGCCCTGGATCTATAATGTATGTGTGTTTGAGTGTAGATGCTGTCCAGGTCCTGCCTCCAGGTGTCTGGGCTCAGGGACCTGAGAAGTTGTTCTACAGTGTCAAACGCAGCTATGGTCCGGTCCAAATCCTCCAATGAGAATGGAACCTCTGTGACTGCTGCTGGTATCTGTCCTACACCACTGTCCTGCAAAGTGCAAAGGTCAAAGAATTAAAGGCAACGTTTTACATTGAAGCCTATTCTATCTTTAGTAATTGTTCATATAAAGCACTTACAGCACATACTGTACAGGAAAGCAGAGGTAGCCATGTGGAAAAACTTTCTTCTGTGGGTCACTTTATTATTTCTCCCACCATTTCTATACAGCTGAGCACCATAATAGAACCCCATTCAATGGGTTACTGGAGAGCCGGTCATGATGATGTTTTCCAATGCCTGATAGTGAATCAGGTGGCTATGCTGAATATGTGGAGGCTATATGTACAGATAGGATGGGTATTTTTCAAGCTAAAGAAGCATCAGATTTTGGAACTTTGTGAAATCCTTCACAATGTTCTTGGTTCCTTACAAACAGCATATTTTATTGTTCATGGTGTAGTTACAGCATGTGCTGTGGTGGGGAGGTCAGGGCTGTTTCCTTGCAAGCATTGACAAGATATCCAAGGATTCATGGAAAGATTTGGTGATATGAAAATATAGTCCACACTGCCACAAAGAAACCAGGAACAATGAACATAAAGGCCACAGTCAATGTCGGTCATACTGACTCAGATTCCTCTAACACATCCAGTCTTTTAAGAAAGCCCTGCTTAACATTTCAGACGGAGCTTTTAGTGAAATGGGAAACATATTTTCAAAGAGACGTCTTGACCTGATGTCAGTCAGTGTCTTAATCTACAACATTGCTCTTTGGCTTTCTCTCAACATCTGTGATGCATTTTACTTAGAGTAATATGCGGTTGTTATATTGCACTGTATTGTGGAGTGTGACCAAAACACTAAATGCGGTGCATTTACTGTGATTATAAATACTCTCCATGCACTCAAATCTACGACAGTAGAAACCAGCCTGTAGTAAAGCACACAGTGATTGAAATACTGTGTACAGTGTTTCATTATAAATGTATCAAATCACAGTGGCGGCAGTCTATAAGCAAACCTGAGCTTGACTCTTCTTGAAATGTGAGACATACATTGTTGTAAAATCTGCTATATTATTATGCAAAATCAACAACATTTCAACAATAAGTAATAATTCCCACCTTATATAAACTGTTAGTCCTACTTTTGAATCCTACTATATATGGACACAGTTATTTACCCTTTAAATGTCAACATGTAGTCTGAGACAGACATAAAAATCAGGGACATTCTTACTTTTTAAATGAATTAATGATACATTTAAAATAGCAATTTTATTTTAAACTGTGATTTCCCCTTTATATTATTGGCAACATGGGTGACAAAAGTGGTAACATATTGCACAGATGGATCCTGGAAGGTCTCTGCTAACTGCTACAGGCTATTTATCTCGCTAGGAGGATGCAATCAAATTCTTATAGCATGTATGTTATACCTGTGACATTAGCTGCACCGAAGGAGAGGTGATAAGTAGATGTCAGAAGCTTATGGTGGGAGATTCATTACATGCCATTACAGCCAACTTGAAAACATGAACTACACCTCTGAGACATTAATTTTAAGAGATTCAATAAAGTAATTTCATAAAAAATAATTCAAAAATAATCATTTTAATATCACTACCATGTGAGACCTCAACTAAATGCTGAATTCAAAAGATTACTGCCCTGATAGCCCACAATTCATTTAGAGCAAAAACCAACGTATCAGTGAGTGGCTCATCTCTCTCATTAATGTATCACAATTTGTGTTGCTCATTAGTGTGAAACAGTTACCGACATGAGCTAAATGCAAAACGATCACAAATCACTGGGAAAACCCACGAAGCAGATAACATGTCAGAGCGCCATTTGAATGTAAAGTGGAGGAGGTCAACAAACTGTACATGTACATCCCATTTGCACTAGCAGTGACATGCGAAAACATCCCACACACGTATAACCATTATCAATCCATGCAGAAAAACTGCCACACAGCCCGACACACAACTAATTATTATGGTTGCATATGTGAGTGAACCCCGCCGCTCGTACACACAGACGCACACAAATTACACTGATGTACTTATAAAAACATTAGTCTAAGTAAGCATGTCATTTTACATTGCAAGCTTCATGCATAATAAATGCATACATGCATGGATGTATTCTGTGTGGGGGTGTGGGTTAGCCTATGCTAATATGACCATATGTCACATTTAGTGCCTATTGTTTAAGAAGATGTGGGGTGATGGGCATAGGGTAGGTAGGTAGGTAGGTATTGAAATATTGCAAACATTATGTTCAGTTATTTGAACATAGTTTGGAATCAAACTAAAATTAACCAAACTGTATATGTGTTTATGACTTACCGACATGGGCATAGTGACGGCCTCCCAGTTGGTGTTGGATGCAGGCAGAGGAGAGTCATACTGCAGGAATGGACAACAGAAAAAAACAAAGTATCAATATTTGATCATATGAGCAAGCAAAGGATGAAAAAACATACTGGTGAGAAGAAAAGGAAAGATGATTATAGAATGAATTGAAAAAATATTTTTAAGCTGGTTTCATGCCTTAAAAAGGTACGGTAAGTTTGTCAGTTAGTGATCAAATCAGCCTGATGTTAAACGTGATATGATTTAGGTCAGACTATGGAAATCGTGACAGGGTGTTGTGATACTATACCTTGGCTGTCTGGCCAATAAATCACTGTTCAGACAACTAAAACTTAGAGGTACAGTAAGGTCGGGTTAAGATCATGTCAATGGTCACAATTAGATGGAACTAAAGGATAAGGTTAAAAGATGTGAACCTCCCATGTGACTTGTTGCACCATAGACATCTTCTTTGTCCTGGATTACTATATATGTATAAACTGTATTCGAAGTTTAAGTGTGACTAACTGATCAAATAACATGTTTGGCATAGCCTGCACTTTTTGTGGTTATGCCACCCGGTGTATTTATTTTCTTTAATTTCTTACACATATTTCTTGATTTGCTCACAGTGACTGTAAATGTTGGCTGAGGTTAGGCTACTACAGCAAAACCACATGTTAAGGGTTAGGGAAAGATCATGATCATCATAAAGCCACGTGCTAACAGCTATCACTGTAAAGCCTTTACTTTTTTTTGTTTACTTTTTTAAAAAGTTGCCTTTAAACACAGCCTGTAGGAGACAGGGTGGTGCTTTATTTGTAATCTAAAGTATTCTAAGATTTCAGGTGTCTGCCTGTCGAACAGATTGGACAGGACTGTCAGTGTGTTGGGAAGATCCTGAAAGAATTTCCATTGAAGCCGGTCACAGCATGCCTTTGTGCGTGTGTGTGAAAGAAATCAGACTCTGGTCAAAGCACGTTTAGGTGATAAACACTCATCACACTGACATGTTTGGCAGACATACACACATTCTTTGCCTTTCCTCTGTCATACACACACACACACACACACACACACACACACACACACACACACACACACACACACACACACACACACACACAGTCTCTGGCATCACCCTCTTGACTACACACACATAAAAATCTCAGCTGCTATCGAATCCCTTTCCTTGAAGAGTCTTAAATACCATCTCCGGTCAATATGGAACAGTTAATCTGTCTCAACCACACTTCAAAGACACAGTGCCCTCACTTTGTCTCAGAGTGTGTGTGTGTGTGTGTGTGTGTGTGTGTGTGTGTGTCTGCTAATGTAATAGAGTTGACATCAAAGCCTGTCAGTGTGCAAAGGTTTTTGTTTAACAGATTCTCGCATGTGGTGGATAAATGTACTCATACACATAAGCGCACACCCAAACCAGCTGTGAATGAGGTCAGAAGGTTTCCTGTAAATGTTTGTGTGTATGTCTGTGTGTGTGTGTGTGAGGGTGGATATATGTGTGTGTGTGAAAGAGAGAGAGAGAGAGAGAGAGAGAGAGAGAGAGAGAGAGAGAGAGAGAGAGAGAGTAAATGCATGTTTACAGATTCCTAGTTTCGTTTCGTTTCCTTTTAAGGTTAAATGCTTAATTTCGAGCACATTTGGGCCACTTAATAGGGATGGGAAAAGTTGAAGAGACAGGGATCAGAACATGTAGACAGAGGACTGAATCCCTTTGTGCATACAGACTGTAGTCACCTCCCAGCTAAAACACCAAACTTTTACCTTCTTGCACACTTATTTGATATACAAATGTATGTATTTGCTAAAAATGTAACTCAGAAGAAAGTAGTTCAAACTGAATGCAAGCTTATGTTTTATACTGATCAAAAAAATATGGTCACTTTTCCAAATGTAGTGTGGTTTACTTATTCTGAACAACAAAAAAACAAAAAACAACAAAACAACAAACAACAAAACAAAACAAACAAACAAACATAAACTGTTGCCTCTCAGTTCTAGTGGGTTTGATGTCCACAATGACTTATTACAATCAAATCAATAGGAGTAAGTCATGTGGACGGACTGGTACTTCCTTAATTTATCAGTTTTCATCAATCATCCTTGATCTGTGTGGGGAAATCAGACTCTGGCAAACGATTCAAACAGATCATGCTGAACTTTCTTATTTATCTTCTCTGGTGTCAAAGGAAAAAAAAGAAATAGATGAGCTCATGAATGTCTTTACCTCACCAGCCACAGGCTGGTGTGGTACTTTCACACACAGTCCACACGCAGTCCAACAGAAACTGACAGTGGTCTTGGTCTGGTTCTTGTGGTCTGTATCAGAGTTTGATTGGCAGCTTTTAAACAAGCTTAAATGAACCAAAACCAAACCAACTGCACCTGAATTCTTTTCTCTCTCATGAAAACAGGTTAGGTGTGAGGGGATCCTAAACAGCTATCAGTCTCCATTCAGTGCTGATGCCTCTTTATGACTTAAAGACCATCAGCAAGGATTATTTCTAGTTAGTTTAGTGGATTTTGTCAGATTCCCTTTGAAATAAATGAAAGCGAGACAGTGAAAACAGAATCAACTTAAATGATAGGTCCTTGTAGTTGTTTTGATTTGTTTGGTTGTACAAAGCAGTATAAGCATTAAAGTGTAGCATTATTACATGTTGGAATTATAATATTAATATATAATAATTATAATAATCATTTATATAAGAAACATCAGATGATGTAAATAAAAACCTCTGTAAATTTCATGCCACAGTGTTAAGAAATTCCATGTAAAATACGATCAGCAACTCCAGCTTTGAATATGAAAAATAGTCTACAGGACATCTTTTTTAGATTACGTTTGTTAAGTTGCAGGCTAATTTTGTAAGTGACTTGTTTTTGAATATTCTTTTGTTTGTTTGACCTATAGACCAATATTTGTTACAGAAGCTAAAAGTAATATTTCAGCCAGTCGGGCCACATTCACTGGCGGCGAGGGAACAATTTCTTATTTACAGTAGCAGTCTAGTGGAGGGGACACCAGGGAGCTGCCCTTTTCAACCTCCATTTTGTTGTTGGACACTGGAGCATCTGAGGATTAAGTGTGTGGTAGATGGTGAGGAAGGCAAGAGCAATTCCTTGTCGACGTCAACTCTGCATGACCAGTTATCTCGCTTACAGCCAGAGGACATTTAAGTTATTAGATAAATGCCACATCGGCCACATCTATGCTGCCTCATCTTTATCTGAGCCTAAGCTAATTCAAGTTTTAAGCTGAATCCAGGAAAATGTTCCTTCTTATGTAGACACTGTGGCTTTCTTTGTTGATATGACTGGTGTTAATCTGCAGTGTATTCGTGTGAATATGAATATGTATGTAAAATCAGTTGTGACACTGTCTACTGGTGGTTGATGTTAAAATGGTAGTGGATTAGAGACTTATCGTAATTATTCACATTTGATTTTATTAAACTAGTGGAAATGATGTTTTTACTGTTCCCGCAGCAGCAACAGGGGTTTGCTTGATTCAGGAGAGACTTCAGGACGGATGCTTTATGTTTGCTCTCGGTCTTCCTAAAACAAAACACCCCAGGGAGCCTGGTGTGTTCATCAGGCAGAGGAGTGTGTTCACTGGCAGACTGCTGTCCCAATCCTGCTCCACCAACAGACTTAAGAACTCTTTCGTCCCCCTGGCCATCAGCCTGTACAACAGCTCTCAGTGATAGCAGGAGGCACAATAGACATTGGACAAATCTCTTTGCCCTACTTCCTGGACACACTGTCACTGCCATGTCTGACTACCTCTGCTACATGTGGTGACTGTGACATTCATTCATTCATTCATTTCATTCATCTGTTTACAGCCTAATTTAATTGCACACAGTCCTCCCTATTTGTAGTTCTTTCTCATATTTGTAAAAAAACAAAAAACAAAACATTTCTACGTCTATGGTCACTTTACATTTTTAATACACTTTATAGTTGTATAAAACATTTTATTTCTACAGTTACTTTCAGTTTCGAGTATAGTTTATAGTTGTATAAAACATTTTTACTTTTACGGTCACTTCATATTTTTAATAAAGTTTATAGTTGTATAAAACAGTTCATTCTAGTTATTTCTACTTCTATCTATCTATCTATCTATCTATCTATCTATCTATCTATCTATCTATCTATCTATCTATCTATCTAACATGGATGACTCCGAATGGGATTCTGGGAAACACTTCCCAGGATCACCCTCATAAAATACATTATTGTTACTTGTATGACGTATGATAACAAACATGTTAACAATGTAACAAACAGAGATTTATAAGGTACTGCAGTCTTACAAAGATAAACTTAGAGGGACATCTGTTCACAGTAAATATATGCAGCTGAGTTGTGCACTTGTAGAGCCTTTCTTTGAGCTTTTATCCCCAAAAAAGTCTTAAAATCTTTATCTTATGCGTTCAAAACTACTATAACGTAAACCTCTCCTGCCGAAATCAAGATTTCAAGAAGAGAATCAAAAAGCAAGATTAATGATTTGTGGGTAAAACAGTGACATGAATAATGAGTACGACCTTTGTTTGACTACAGATGGTGGGCTTTTATTTCTTTGGAGAGGGAGCAGTTGTATTCTTGTATTAGACATAACAGTCAGTTTAGATCAAAGTGAATGGAAACCTACACACACCTGTTTTTTAAAAGACTCATTCGAGATGAGACCCATTCTGAAATGTAGTAGACTTAATCCCATTTGCACTTTAGGTGTCTCATTTATAAATTAATGGTCCAGTGTGTTACATTTAGGAAGGTCCATTAGTAGAAATGGAATATAACATTCATGTATGTCCTTATTAGTGTACAATCAATTTAAAATAAGACTCAGTATGTTTTTGTAACCTTAGAATTAACCTTTTATCTACAGAGAGAGTGTGTCTGTCATGTTGCACCAACATGCTCTTACTAACAATGCTCCATACAGATCATTCAGTGGTTGAATCCTATGACAGCTTGTTAAGCCTTCTGTATTACTGTATGTGTTGAAATTATTAGAGATGCTTTTTCCTGAAGTTTAACGAGAGAGAAAAGACAGCTGGTTTAAGTGTAACTTCAGCTGCTTTAGTTACACTGAAAGACGGATTTCATTTACACCTTTCAACATCTGGGTAGAATGTATCTCAATGCCATGGAGGTCTGATGCCTGTTTAATTAATTCACACTTAGCTTAGAGATCAAATAGCTATCCAGTCTGTCTCAAACGCACAAAGTGCCGAAGTCTAAAGAGAGAGAACACCATCACTGCAGTGGCACGAAGCTCTTCTAATTAACGCGCAGCCATAAAAGGTCATAAAGAGCAGCAACACATGTAATTTTAACTGCACATCGCAGTTCACACTCTCCGTTTCACACCAGAGAACGCATTTTTCTCTGGCAGTTATTGTGTGAACGCATATGATTAGAGCCGATAGTGAGTCAGCATGAATCTTTTTGGGTATTAGATGTAAAAACCCAAAACATTCAGCAGTAAAATGAGACCCCATTCAAACCTGATCAGACTAAATATAATTTGGACCTGGCTCAAGTTTGGTCACGGCTCCGGTTTCGGTTGCTTAGGACCTTGAATAGCTCTAATCAGACGGGCATGAATTCATGTTGAGAAAATGATGATCGGTGCAAAACACAAACACACAAACTTGAAATATGGCAGAGGTTTGGTAGTAAAAATGTGTTTTGTTCAGGTATTTATTCACTCTCTTTCCCCCATCTGTCTCCACTCTGCCACTCTCTCTCTCTCACACTGATGCTGTTTAACTTTCCCTTGTGATTTTTCTTTTATCTAGTCAACCCGAGTCCACTCCATATCTCACTACCTCACTCTCCCTCTCTCATGCTGCCCCTCTCAGTCGAGGTTGTTTTAGTCATTAGCTGACATGCTGATAGAATCTCAGACACCTGTTCTCCCCTTCCAATGCCGCTTCTCCTCATTCTCTCTCTGCCTCCTTTCCTCTTTTTGCCTCCTCTCCTCCTCTCCCAACTCTTATCTGTTCGACAGGTCTGGAGAGAACAAATTAGACCTGCTAAATTAAGCCACACACACAGCTCCAGTCGAGCTGAAGGGAAGCTGTGTGTGTGTGCGTGTGAGAAAGAGAGAGAGAGCTTGTGAAAGATGGAAAGACAAAAACCCACTGAAACACAATAGCTCTTTGAAAAATATGTTTTAAACGTACAGAGGTGTGATTTGAGCAGAAGCAACAAAGGGTGAGGAGTGAGGGGAGACAGAGAGAAGCATTGAGAGATAAGGGATTATATTTTGGGCTACTACTGTATGACTTTGTTGTCATTATGTTGAGTTGAATGATACATATGGCTTTGTTGTGGTGTGGGGCTTTAAGGTCATCGGCCATACTAGTCCATACTAGATAGTCTTGATTTTATAAAAACACTGCTTCAATCTGATGATCTGAAGTTGTGATGATGTGATCTGACAGTGGTCCTTCTGCATTATGAGCACTTGTACTGCACTTTCTTGCTAATACTTCTGTGAAAGTCATTTCAACATTTTGAAAGTCTTCAAATGTATTATTTTTACATTGTGATAGATCACATCTATTGCTGCTGCCTGTGTAGCTGCAGTATGATGTGCAGCAGCTTATTCCGTTGTTAAAAAAAAAAAACGGTAATAATAACACATTAATGAGTCACACGGTTGCTCTGGGTGATGAAAGTCAAGAGTCAGTCCCTCATACACTTCCCTGCTGTCGTACAGTGAGCATACCAAATGTGTATTAATCCGCAGCTAAAGATATTATCTAACAAATGTACTGTTTACTCCATTTTAAATGGCATTTGCCAGAAATTGCCATGTCTAACTGTTTTAGGAAATTACTGGGCTTGTTTTGATAAAATGAAGCTGAATTGACATTTTCAGCAGGAGGCAATGATCTTTGGACCGACAGCCACTGACAACGACAAGGAAGTTATCTATTATTGAACACGTTATTGATAGGTCTTAGTCTTTTGATGGGATTTGTTGACAAAAATTAACATATAGAGTAATGAAAATTAACATATAGAGTAGTCAAAAAAAGTTGTTACTCTGTGTTTCTTTTCAGATTTGTGAGTGATGAAAAGAGTCAAAATGGCTGCATGAAAGTGATCATCTGCAAATACGGCATCTCTCTCTCTCTCTCCCTGTTTGTATTCCTCTGCCCCATCTTGCCCTTTACTCCATCCGTGCTCACTTTTTTTTTCATCCTTTTCTTCTCAAATAATAAGCAATGCCACCAGTGCACCACCTCTGCACTCATAAGAGAGGTAGCCAGGGAACATCTTTAAATGCCTCTCTGCCTCTCCGCTGCTCTTTCTCTTCTCCTTTCCCCTCTGATTACAGGGTTGGAGAACATCTTCAAATCAGAGTCCCTCTCTTTCTTCTTTCCTCTTCCTGACAGAATGACAAAGCTAATCTCCTTATCTGTCCCTTTGACAGCCTTCGAGAGAACCCTTTTTCTCTTCCTCCCTCATGCCCTCCTCCCTGTATCCCTCCATCTCTCCTCTACTGTTGAGTGGATGTGTGTGAAAAGAAGTTGACTAATACATTCTGGCATTTTACCGACAGTGTGACCAGATCTTTTCCTTCCTTTTATCTCCCCCCATCACCCTATCGCTCTCTTTTATTGCCAAGTGGAGGTAAAAGAATGAGCATTGTTTTTATAGAGAATTGCAGTAGTTCTCGGGCTGAACTTGGATGTGACAAAAAAAAAAAACCCTTTAAGCTGTGTGCTGAATAACAGCTCATGATTCATCCTCAGCTGTGTGTGTTATACTGTGTGTGTCTGAGTGTATATCTCACCAGCGGTGAGTAGTAGACTTTGAATCCCGGCTTTGCAACAAAGTAGTCGTCAGACTTGAAGGTGACTCTGAGCATGTTGGTTTTGGAGTTGAGACTAGGCGGTGCCTTCTGCCCGCACCAGCGACCCCAAATTATAGTGCTGGTCTCTGATTGGTCCTCCACTTCAACAAAGTCATACCTGGAGTGAGAGAGATGAAGAGCTACATGAATGTGTGAGAAGGACAGATGGAGGATAAAAATGATGTGGGTTAACTGAAAGAACATTTAGGTAAAAAACTTGGGTCTTATTTTTGTAGTTTCCATCATTTTTGGTAATAATACTACACTCAATAAGTTCGCTGACATCTGGGAAGTCAGTGGCAGTGATGGCACTTTTAAAGTGCTTTTAAGATGCACCTGAAGAAGCACATTTATTCTCTGTCCCCAAAACAGTAATTTGCCCTTAATATCTAAGTTAGGTAAAGTTCGTTGTCATGGTAACAATAATACAACATGGTAAACGTTACAGTTTGGTTAGGTGGCTTACCACCTGGTAAGATTCACAAAAAGATGACGGTTTGGTTTAAAATACGTTAGTTAGTTACGTCAGCTGGTGATACCAGAGTGCATATTTTCTGAACAATGAGGCCTCTGAGTAATGGCCATTTGTTTTCAGAATAAGAGGCTGTCGCAAAAATGGGCTTTCAGTCCAATGAGACATTTTTCAGACTATTGGGGTTTTGGAATAATTGGCCATCACAACAATGGCATAGCACCATTTGCAGATCTCAGTGACTACTTTGGTGAGAGCAGTGTTACATAACTGATAAAAACGATGGGCTGCACTACAAAAAAAGATCCAATTTGCAATAAACTAATGGTGCTTAAAAGACATCCTGTGTCTTCATTGTGCTTCTTCCTACCCTCTTAACCACAGTTTAGGTTAATTTTAGGGTTTTAAGATACTTCAGCTCTGGTGAATTTATGATGTATACTCAAATGGGCACCCTGCCAAAGTACTTGACAAAAACTCATTTGCAGGAAAGTTTTAGGTAACTTAGATAACATTCCAGAAATCAATACCCCAGTCAATGAGCGAGTCCATCAATCAAACACACACAAATACAAAGATGAACACACACGCACACACACACAGTCAATGTGGCAAAAAAGATTTGAAATACTGGGTACAGCTACTTCCCCTCTCTTCCTACCTTTCCAAATCCCTCCTCCCCCTCTTTTCCCCAAGCTGCTCCCCATTGTCTTTTCAGCAAAGTGCTTACAAAGACAGCAGAGTTGCATATGGGGATTAAAAAGTCTATTTTCTCCCATCAACCCTCAAGGACAAGCTTCTTATACTCCTTGCCAAGAAAGTAAACTTCAACTATCCATCTCTCTCATACTGATTCCACCCCCTGCACCTTTTTATGTTCTTTTCTCTCACATCCTTTCGATCACAGTTTATTGTTGGTGTGTTAATGTGCATACATTAACAAATAATTCTCACATGCTTTATTGTTGCATCCCTTCGACCTGCGAGTTTTACTCCACAAACTTTTCCTCGCTCCACACTGTCCTCTCCATCATTTCTGTCTCTCACACTCTGGCTCTTTAATCACTGTTACTTTCATCTGACTTTTCTCCTTTATAGCTGCTTGTAATTCATCAGTGCTTCCTCTTCTTTGTGCTCTATCCTTCTTTCCTCAACTCAGGTATTACACTCTCCTCTCCATCTGTTTTTTTTTTTTTTCCCTATCTCTGTGAATCTCATTGTTTTACCTGCACACTCCATTCTCAGCCTCCTCCAGGCCAAAGTGTCCGTCAAACTCCAGGTGTATGCGGCTCCCTGGCGGTGACAGCAGTTTCCAAGACAACAGCAGGTTGCGGGGGTAAGCGCTGGGATAGCGTGGGCTGTGGATGGCTCCACCCACGGCCGTTACTGTGATGTTTTCCTCTTTGCGGTAAAAGTCTGTGGTGAGGCGATTGCTGTCTGTTAGTGGTTACAACTAATCAGTTAGTTAGTCCAGTTTTAAATAAACAAAGCAGCTTGTTCACAGAGACACAACATGCTAAGCAAGTATAGGATATACAAATGTAGAAGCACAAAAACATATACAGACAAACAATACAAATACAAATGTGATATTTCAGTCTATTGATGACATGACCTCGGTGAAGACAGGGACTATAAATCCATTTCTTGTAAAGCTTTCAGCCTTATATGTAAAGACATACTGTTCCTTGACAGAATAATTCAGGGTTTTTGGAAATGTGCTGATTCACTTTCTTGCCAACTATTAAATTAGACGAGCATACCACTTTTATGTCTGCCTCCTCAATATGAACTTGGTGACTGGAAACAGGGGGAAACAGCTAACCTGGCTCTCTATAAAGTTAGAAATGTGTTAATTAGTGAGCTTTAGAGGTGCTGGTAGGCAGATTTTTAACCCTCACACAGCTAGTTGTTTCCAGCCGTTATGCTAAGCTAAGCAGCTGCTGATGGTAGCCACATGACTGCAGACAGGCATAAGAGTGTTGATCTTCTCATCTGACTCCTGGCCAGAAAGTGAATAAGTATATTTCCCAAAGAGCTCAACTATTCCTTTTACTTTGTCCTTTCTAAAGAGGAAACATCTGAAAGAGATTAGAACTGAGAAAAGAATAACACAGCTCACCTCTATCATGAATCTATGGAGGCCAGAGTCAAATTTTAAAGAATGTTTTGTTGTGGATCTGTTGAACATTGTGTTTTGGATATGACTGAGTATCTGCCCTTGTTTCAAAGCATAAGTTTTTCACAACCATTAGATTTAGATTTTTCATGTGTGCGAGCGGCGTCAAGGGGTCCACAAAAATATTCAGAAATAAAAAAATATGAGAGGAAAACGGGCTCTGGACCAACATGATGGTCAAAGAGAAATTATAGATCCACCAAATCCATTAGGAGTGATTCTCCGGTGACCGGTAAAGAATCACGCCCTGTTTCACAGCAGCACTTGAGAACACAGATGTACAAACTGACATCACTACTGGCGGCCTGGGTTATAAAGTGTGTATGGTACTGTGTGTACTGCGGCATGTAAAACATGTTGTGTTTTGTTCAAGTATGCTTAGAAGTGTGTGTAAATAACAGTGAAGGTCATTGCACCGCTGTGCCAAAACAGCATAAGTACCACAAACACACTTAATTCTAAAATGAGACATTTGCAATACGATAAGAACCACCTGCCTAACATATCTGCAAAATGAAAATGATAAAACATAAAATCCTAACTATGATTTATCATAGGCTCTGTTTATTAGCTGTATTTCTTTACTACTACAATGGTGCTTACTAAAGTCATGTTTAAAGTACTGTGTAATAATTGCTCATCAGTACTGATGAACATCATAATCACACCCACTGAATGTCTAATCCTGGTTAATCAACTCAATCACAAATCTAATTTTCACATACCAAACTCATTAATTGTCCCCATCATTGTATTGCTGACTTCCTGAAAATTAGAAAGAAACTCCCCGCATCCACACACACACGCGCACTCTAAGGTCAGGCTGTGTGCTGAAGTAGGCTGACAGGGCTGTATTTTCTGAGGGTGTGTGGTTTTTGCAAGCGAGAGAGAGAGAGCAGTAGGGAGTTGAATGCATAATCAAGGTACCACAGCCTGCACCCCTGGGAGATGATGATGAAGCTTTGGCCTTCTCCTCCACCTCTTCACTGCAAACTTCCTTTAATTTCTCCTCCCGTCCTATCCCATCTCTCCCTCCCTCTCTTTACGTTGCACCTCTTGCTTCAGTCAGTAATTCTGTCTCATCGCTCATTCAGTGTTCTAAGGGACTCACACCCTTTGCCAATTCTGACTTCAGGAATTAATACTTCACCTAAAAGAGTGTTTGTATGCGTTTTATTGTGTGTTTGAGCTTGTTGTTGCCATGGGATGTAACTCACGAGGTTGGATGATCATGGGTGGTTTTGCAAAATGAACTAAAGTATAAGTATGTAGGGTTTTTTTTTGTTTGTTTGTTTTTATCCCCTGGATGTTGTTGCTATCTGCAGCACTTCAGTTTTTGTCCTTTTGTGGTGTCAAATTGGTGATATTATCTTCATTTGTGTGTGTTTTTGTCTATTTGCACGTGTTCACGTTGCAGGACCTTGAGCTCTCAGGGCCACCGTAATGTATGCTTGTATGAATCTGTCAATGTGGGTGCTTGTGCGTTCGTGAGTGTGTGTTGGGGTGTTGTGTGTGCGTGTATTTGTGTGTGTTGGGGCAGAGTTTGTTTGTAATGGAATTCTTCCACTCTGCTGATCAGACGCCTGACTGTGTAGGTCCATTCAGTCATAAAAGTGCTTATGTGTCAGGAACTTTCACCCACTAAGGTCTCCTGGGAACAGAACTGTGTGTGTTTGAGCCTGTGTGTGTCTATTAGCATTTGCATATGTTGATGGGGAAATTTAGGTAGGTGGCTATTAACATTTCTTTCTATCTGAAGACATTATTTATTAATGTACATTATTTGTCTTAAGCCAATGTTGAGTGCGTGTGTTCCATTACTGATATTTATATTTATGCATGTAAAGGAATAATAGCTTTCCAAGGCATAACCTTGGAAAGCTCCATGAAGTGTTTGTGTTCTTTATATATGTGTCACTCCATACAGACCTCCACACATATAGATCTATAATATAACATTTTGCTATATTTGTCATTCACACCTAGTGAAAAATAACATCCACACACAGCCACTGAAATCACATCATATCTTACACTTCTCTTCGACCGCTTCGACCGTGTTTCACTACCATATGCCTGGTACTGCAACAAAAACTAAGCATGGTTCCTGGCAGTGTTGTTGCTGCATTAATGGGCGCTGCTGATTGTTCTTAGTTGTCTGTGTGTGGAATCAGTTTGGACACGGGGGTAAATATCGTGAACCACTGTCTACTTTCCTCCTGGCTTTCAGGTAAACAGAAGTGGTTGGCGCGACACATGTACCTTCAACCATCTCCAGGCTTATGGGGAAAATTAGGAGTGACAGGATGCCAGTGTGAGATGAGGAAGCTAACTTCAAAGAAAAGAGAAAAAAAAGAAAAGAAAAGGAGAGGAAAAAAAAAACATGAGGTGTCACATCCATTAATCCGGCTTTGTTTTTTTTCTCAACTCTGTTGCCCTTCTCCATTGCAGCCTATCTTAACAGGCTGGTGAAGTCAGTAAGTGAGCTGATGCGTTCCATCCATTCCATTAAAAGGTCATATGATATCATCTTACTTGTGAAGTTTGCATGATATTTAGAAACATATAATTTCAGAGGGCAGCAGATAACCTAGATGTTTAGAGGTTGATTCAACATCTACTGAAAGACTGCTGTTCTGTAGCTGATTCTGACCTGACCTGCAAAAACAGAATAAATCACTTTCTGTAACCAGCTTTCTAATATTCCCCAGTTTCAGCATTTCCTCTCTCTGTTTTTGTATTATTAAGGTCTACAATGATACAGGAAAAGGGTGACTGCAGCAAATCAACAGCAGATTTTTGTTTGTTTGCCTTGTCCGTACAGTTGTTGCATGTATTGTGTTGAACAGAGAAGCTAGACTAAGAGAGTCCCATTGCAGTGAACTAATTATTTAACTATTGTGGAAACCAGCACTGGCAAAGCAGCCAAGCTCCAACCTTTCTGGCTCCTCTTATCTCTATTTCATTTGGTTCTTTTGTCTGTACTGTTTTGTCCTGGACACCGTTGTTGGGTCTCCAGGGAAAGTTTTGTGACTATGTTTAAATCTTTCCAAACATCTGTGACTTTGGTAGCAGATTGGCTACAGTACAGCCAGTAGGGTTATCATTTTCTACACCAAAAAAAAACTGGTATCCATTGTGCAAAACTACTACTGACAATCTAATACACCTGTTTGTGTGTGCATATACACAGTACATGAATAAACCATCCATGCATACAGGTGTGTATCTGTGTGTATGAGTGGGGAGAGAGAGAAGCAGAAAAGAGTGTGTGCCAGAGAGAGAAAGCATTAAGACAAATGAAGATGCTAAAATGAAAAAAATATGTAAATTTGCTCAAGCAGCACTCAGCTCTTTTGGATGCAGTTTCTCTGTCACACCATTGACCTGACTATAAATCATGCAGTGATGTCGATGACAGCATTGCAAATTCATGCAAATGATACCATGATAATAAAAGAGGTTTCTGTTAAAGATCCAGTCCAGAAAAGTGACAGTGCTGGAAACTGGCAGTTGCATTTCATCTGCCTGCTTTACAAATCAGAGTAAAGATATGACTTGGGGTACAGTATATACTGTATATGAAATGGAGTCAGAGCCGGCCTTAGGAGCCCAACACACATGTTGGGGTCATAATGGGACATGCGGTGCAACTTGAAAATATTAGGATAGTGATACGTACTACATCGTGTTGGACTTCCTTTAAGCCTTAATAAGGCGGATCTGAATTCATAGACTTTCTTTACACCAATATTCTCACCTTACCATACACGTAAGTTAATTACAGTTATGGCTAGTGAGTAGAATGAACTAAACTGATCATGTCAGTCGCCTCAATCCACCTGAGTACAAATTTCACATTTGAAGACTGAGTTGAATAAAAGCATCTCAAACAATCAAACAGTGAAGACAGCTGTAGAACAGGCCTGGCAGTGGGGAAGTTACCACGTCTGTCTGTCGATCATAGATTTTGGACCATCAGACTGAAACTATTAAACATAGCGACTGTCCAGTTTATTTGGTAGTCTAAAATTAGGGGCCATGAATGCTACACATTATGATGTAGGTGTAAACACCTTGAAGGTCAGCAAAGTCAGCACTTCAACCTCCAAGTCCAATGTGCAGGGTAGAGTACAGGGCCGATACAAACTAACATTAAATGAAATTACCATCGTTTACCCAAATCTGTTCTATAAACAGCAGCCTAACTATCACTGCTGCTCTGAAGCCTGATGTGAATATTTAGTTTGTAGTTCTCCCTACATCAAGCTGAAACAGTTTTTTCTCTCTTTCTTTAGGTATTCCTGAGGTTTAAAAAAAATCCATATGGGCTGAGTACATGTGTCTTTCAGTTGAAAACTCTGCAGATGGGTGATCCTCGGGAAGTCAGGCAGAAGTATTGAATAAAGAATTCCAAATCTCTAATCTTGGATGAATACCACTGTTTCTAAATCCACTACAACTAGGTCTTTGCTACTATTTTGTTCTTGGTTCCTTTTTTACAGCCTTTGCAAGCCATAACACCTTTGCACATGCATTCTATATCTAATGCATCAAAGCCACAAAACTAGTCTCTAATCAGTCTCTTTAAATCATAGGACCTGTGTTCCTTAAACCAGTCAGAGAGCACTTCTCTCCTCTGAACTTGACAGAAAGTTTAAGTTCAGCAATCTCAGAAAATAAGATGATGTCAAGAGTGCTGACAATATCACTGACAGCCTGACTCACACCTCTCGATTTAAACACACACACACACACATACACATGTCTGACACCGGCAATTAAGCTTTCAGTCTCCTGATCTGACACTTAAATAACCGTGACAAAGATACTGCGTGACTGTGTGATGCGTGGGGATCTATTAGCAGTGTGTTTGTGCATGTGCCAGTTTTGAACAAAAAAGTTCGTGATTGTATCACGATTATGTGTATTTGCATTGATGCATGTGGGTAAAATTCTCACTAATTAAACTTGGTTCTCCCACCTCCAGTGCCAGGGTGTGATGTTCTTCATGCCTCTGAGATCTATTTCTGATCCAAGTGCCAATCACACTCTGATCACCCGGCAACCAATGTGCATCAGAGACCGAAAAATAGCACCACGAGGAAAGTGCTGCAGTCACAAGAAGAGAACTGATGAAGACGAGATACTGAACTTCATATTTCTGTGTTAATTAAAAGTTGATTTTGGTAAAGTCACAGTTATGCAAACACTTCCCTAATATTAAATATTATAATAATCCAAGTCTCTATTTTGTACAAACCAAACTCTATTTTTCTTGAGTGACAGTTTGCATATAATACATTCTCACCCAGAGACACAATCCCACAGGACATTACCTATAACAAGGCAACCCCATTTCCTACATCTGCCACCCCGTCTAACATATCCTGTCTGACTTTCATCTTCTCAAAATGAATTCTCATACGCAGCAATGCTAGCTAACAGGACGCACATAATGCATTCGCTTTCAGCTGTGAAAAACTCTCCAGAGAAATGCAATGTTTCTGTTCTCATTCTTGGGGGCATTCTCAGTTTAAATAAAAATAGGTGCTTTAAACTCTTATCGATTTGATGTGGCTTTAGATGGTGGAATTATTTCAAAAATGTGTTTTCTATTTTAGTCACTTGTTCACGGGAATTGTTTGGGAAATAAAAATATGCTTATTTACTTACTGGCGGAGAGTTTGATGAGAAGACTGACTGATAAGAAGAGCGATGCTGCTCTTTTAGCCGCTTAGCTTATAACTTAGCACAAGAATGACTGCTGAAGGCAGGAGGAAACGGCTAGACTTAGTCCAAAGATAACAAAATCCTCCTGACATCACCTCTAAAGCTCACTAATTGACACGTTATATCTCTAATTTGCTTTTGCCTGCACAAAAACTGAAAAGTAAAAATGACAATTTGTTGGGGCTATGTGCCGGGCTGTTTCTTGGCTTTGAGCAGTAACTGCCTGGAGTCTACGCTGGTTGCCTGGCAACAAAGCAAAAAGGTATATTTCCTAAAAGTGATGAACTATTGCTTTAATTAAAAACTTTTCCCTCTTAAATACCGTGCATGGACATTTCGATGACAGGCCTAGGGTGTAAAAACAAATGGCGACTCTGTTTCAATGTAAAAAAAAAAACAAAAAAAAAAAAACAGGCATCTGAAAAGTCTGACATGTCAAGGGAAAGACTATTTAATAAAGCAGCCAGCATGTTACATATTAAGTTGTATGTAGCATTGGATTACTTTAACTAACTTGATTTATATTGGGAGACAGTTACTGGCTGAACCACCGGGTACTGGTTGAACTTTAGTGAGGATGTTACAAGCCAATTTGGCTTTAGCATGAATAACTTTGGGAGGAAGCTACCAATAATTTGCAGAAAGACATAATTAAAAAAAAAAAAAAGATAATAGATTAAAACACAATTTTCTTGTGATTATTGTTATTTTATTATTATCATAATTACAACAGACTCATTTGCTGTCATTTTCAGTTATCTGCTGTATTGTTTATTCATCTGTGTTTGACAACAGACTGTAAAACATTGCCCATTAGCAGCAAAACTGCTGGTAAACACTGTGTGTGTGTGTGTTTTTGTGTAAAAACGTGTGTATGTGTTTATGTATTGGTTGTGTGCGTGCACATCTGTCCGTCAGTATATGTGTCTGTGTTTGTGTGTTGGTGTTTGTGTGCATGTATTTCTGTATTGGTACTGAAGCTGTACTTCCAATCCTCAGAGTATTTCTACCCATGAGAAATAACCAAAGCCTTTTCCATCTGGCTAAATGTTAGCTCAAGGCCTGAGTGTGTTTGTGTATCACTGTGCTGCTTATCAAAGCCTGTGCTGGCTCCACTGTTTTGCCACTGTCTCATGACAACTCAGCTTTAAATATTCTCCCTTGTCTCCCTGTCACACATACATAAGCATGGAGGCAATAAAAAGACACACACACACACACACACACACCCTGGAGGTGAACACAGCATGCCGAGGGGTGTCAGCTTTGGTCAGCATCGGCTCTCAACCCGCATTTCTTCTTCTCTCTCTTCTTCACTTCCTCTGCTCCCTCCATCCTGCGGCATCTTCTCACCTCTGTTTCCCTCTCTTTGACCACAACACACTCTAATTCTCTAGCTCTAATTTGTCTTTCTTTCTTTTTCTTTTTCTTTTTTTTTGTTTACGCAAATGGACATTTGATATTCTTTCTCACATTTTAAAATATTTCACGCCTCAGGGACCAAGTCAAATTTTGGTCCCTGAAGCGTGACCAAAGTTTGACTTTGCCTCTGAGGCGTGAAATATTAATAGATTGAAAAATTGTCAAAAAAACAGAGTGTGTCACTACATGTATCTCTCTTTCACTTCTACTGTTTGATATCTTACTCTTTTCTTCCAGATCATCACGTCGGTGCTGCCCCATCTTTGCTGGTAAAACTAATTAACTTCTAGTGTTTTTCTTTTATGCAAAGAGACTGAAAGTTTTTGCAAGTCGAAGTCAGCTAAAGTGGAGTGATGGCATGGAGAGAAAGAGAAAGAAATGGACAGGAGGGACCTTTCAGTTAGTCCAATCTCACTAACAAAAAGACTGAGGGGAAAATGCATATTTAACAAATGCGGGAGTGTCCAGTGCATTAGGTAGGCCACATAGGCATTCATCTGAGAGTTACATGTGCCAAGACAGCTGGGGTGTACATATCCATGAATTATAGAAGACATCAGGTCTATATATAATTATAGAAAAGAGCACACTACATGCATTATGTCCTTTCACTTGGACACAACATAGATGCTGCATTAGCCTCATAGCCACAGAGTTGTGCCATAAGATAACATGAACATGGATTCAAATCTGAACTGTTTTTAAGATGTCTTCAAACATAATAAAACACAAAAAATATACAGATAAAAGGGAAATATTTATTGTATTTAAGATTTGTCTTAAAACAGTGGATGAGTGTCCAACAACATGTATGTGTCTATACAGTAAGTGTTCTCTGACCATGTCTGTACTGATAATAGCATACCTATGCATGCAGGCACTAAAAATTGTTTGCAATATCACGTCTCCTGGCAATGTCAGCCTTTAACTGTCAGTGACGCAGCCACAGGAAACACCCACCCAAAAGGTTATATCAAAAGGTACTTTTACACCTAACCTGTTTAGTTTGGTTAAAAAGATACCTGGTTCATTTGCCCAGTTAGTGTAGTTCTCTTGGGCTTGTGTGCAAGCTGTCAATCAAAGCCTGGCGTGATCCAAAAAACTGGACGGTGATTACTTGAAAAGGTCGGTCTCGCAACACAACCTGGCCAGAAGATGTAAAACTTTTTCTATCTACCTCCATCTATTCCAATTACCTAACCATCCAGTATATTTAGGTTTAGCTTGAAACATCTGCTTAGAAATATCTTGGTTGCCTGGCAACATTATCATATAGAACTTTCTATTTCGAAGCGTTGGGAAAATAACGGTGCCTTGGTGACTTCAGTGACAAGGCTGTATAGATATTGATGACTCACACTCTTGACTGAAATCCTCCACAAACAAACGCCTTCAAGGACACACATTTGACTTTCCACACACCAACATCTCAAAAATGCTCAGTGGCGTTCTATCTTGCAGTAAACCTACAGTAAAGGTAGTAATACCACAGTGTAGAAATACTCTAAGTAAAAGTGCTACATTTTTAGCATCAAAATTTATTTAAGGTATATAAAAAAGTTAAAGTTCTCTTTAAGCTCTCTCTTTTTTCAATCAGCAAAGTAACTAAAACTATATTGGAGAAAAAGGACGATGTTTTATCTCTAAATTGAAATGGAGAAGAAGTATGTAGTAAAATGGAAATACTCAAGTACAACTGTACTTAAGTGCAGTACTTGAGTAAGTGTACTTTCCATCAGTCTGTGTGTGTCTGTGTGTGTGAGAGAGTTTGTGTCTTCCTTTGATGCCTTGCCTACACAAAGCGTGTCCTGTGACATGGACAGAGGAGGTTAGACAAACAGGCTCAGAACAAAACACGGTTTACACAGTTCACCCAGTCTCTTCAAAAAGATGACACACAACTCAGAGAGAGCAAGTAAGAGGGGGAGTGGACAAACAAAACAAAAAATACAAAGGACAAAATGAAGGTGAAGAAAGGTTGAGAATCAACAATGCGACAGAGCGGAGATGAAGGACAGTGGGATGGATGAGAGAGAAACAGGGGGAGGCAGTGATTGAGTGAGGTGGAGAAGGAGAGAGAAGAGAGAAGAAAGCGAAGCAGGGAGAGGAAATAAATGTAAACGCCGAGCAGATAAAGAGAGTTCCAGTGGAAAGATCGAGAGTGAAACATTGCTGCAGCTACTGTCATTTGAAAAGGACAAAGAAAGTCCACAAAGCCCCAAGATACCTCAACACATCAAACACCGTATGGGCGTCACCAAAGAGTGTGTGTCACACTCATGAATAAGCAAAGATAATAAGTGCTTTGTGTGCATCTGTGAAGTTATGTGCATGTTTGCGCAAGTGTGTCCCTTAGTTGTGATGTGTGCCAGTTTGTGCAAATTCATCATTATTTCACTTTTCTCATCTATTTCAAAGGCAAAAAACAAAGAGGAGAGAGACACCACTGGAAAGCCTCACAATGCATTTTAATTTTCCTTTTGGTGCTGCAGCTTTTTAGCCGGTCCTTACATCTTCACCAGTGAGTCTCAATGGTCCTTTTGGGCCTTTGATTAGCATTAGCATCCACTAGTGCCTCTCATGCATTTATGACTCAACACCTGTTGATGGGGACAAATTAGCCTAATGGGTACAAAGAAGAGAGATGAGCAGCACTCAGCAAACTGGGGTGGAAATTCAGTTTTTCAAGTTCAAAAGAGAACGTTGCGTTTCATTCAGACCATTGATATGTAACTTTGAATATTTACAAGGGTGTTATGAGATGTAAAGGACTTGAGAATACGTGAAACGGTACTACTAAGATATGTGGAGAGCAACAGTATAAAAAGTAGATTTTTTTCCTGGAGATTTCTGCCTGAGGTTTGTCCATTTAAGCCACTAATGAATTCAACCTCACACCACAGACAAAGCATACACTGTTTTATATTCCAGGATGTATTTGGAGCATCTTTAATTCATGGTTTTACTGTCACAATCATCTACACTTCCTTTGGGTGAGTGTGTCCATGAACACATCCAACACTCAAAAGTTTAACATGCATACTAACATCTGTCACACACACTCTACATCCTTAAATCCAAGTTAAAATTCATTTGAATGGAAATGGACACAGCTTTAGTCTTGTTTCTACAAGCTAATCTCTGTATCGTGCTAAGCTAACATCTCTACATTCTCCTTGTCTTGTGTCAGTCCACTTAGCATGCTCCCATCCTCTGCAGTGATGTGCTCCTGTTTAACACCTTGGCTAAGCTTGCTGAATAATGCAGAGGGGGACCTCTCTGACTTGCTGAGTCAGCACTGAGGACAGGTCAGTGGAGACACGGTAGCTGAACAGCTCCCACACAGAAATACCACACAAATGCAAAGGTGGCAGACACACGAAGATACGTGTACACTTGGACGCCGAAAATATACATATTCATGGACACACACACGGAGACACTTAAACTGAACAGTGCAGATGCAGGGAGGGAGAAAGAAAGAGAGGGAGGGAGACTGGAGCACATAAAGATAGTAGGTAGCCCATCTGTGCAATAATGGGATTGAGTCTCACAGCAAGCGATGAGGATGAAATGCATAATCAATGCAGATTAAAGCATGCTTCATAGTCGACACATCTGCCATCATAACAATGCATTATGACACACAGTTAGGTACTATAGACTCTTATATCAGTAACTTTGCTTCACTAAACAGATCCACTATAGATTCAAAAGCATTTTCATGGTAATTTTAGGTTTTAATCATTTTTATTTGTAATGGGTGAACAGATTGTGACGTAACTTTAAAATGTACCTTTTCATGACTCTTTATAATGGTCTGTGCGCTGATTTATATGTGAAGGACTCAGGACAGATTTTCCAAGAAAACCCAGAGGATGTGAGGTTCGAGTGTGCCTGCATTCCCTACAGTGTCAACAGTGTGCAACACAAGCTAACGTTAGCTTTAGAAATGGAGTCCGCTAATGTTAGCAAACAACCGCCACCCACCAAAACCCCAGCAACAAAGTCAAAGCTAACAATACTGCAAAACATGTGGGATACATTGTGATATTATTATTATTAATAATAATAATAATAATAATAATAATACATTTTATTTAAAAACGCTTCTCAAGGTACTCAAAGACACTTTACATAAAAAGAACATCAAATCAGCAAAACAATATGAAATAGTACACTAAAAACACAATAGACATAGACAATAGATAATAGTCTATTGTCTATTGTATAGACAATAGACAATAGACACAGTAGATATTATGGTTTTAACTGGCTGAGTGAGGTTGCTTGCTAACATGGGCAAATTACTAGCTAGTACAATAGTGTTGATTTTAGCCAAAAATAAATGATGTATCAATATAAAGCAAATATATAAATCTAACAATTGTTTTCTACTAGTCAAGAGCGATGCAAGGCATGAGTCAACGAGCTAACTGTAACAGACCAAAGCTAAGCTGAGTGTTGGTCTGGCATTAGTCTCTTCGTGACTTTGGCTGATGGGGCGATTTGCAAATGGAAAGCTGGTTAGTATTATGGAGCCAATGGTCCAAAGTGGAACATTATTGATACATAACTTACAATTACATTTAGAATATGATTGTGAGTGGGAACAACTTGATTGATACTGCAGTAGAGGGATGTCAGTAGTACCGTGCTGCCACCGTGAACCAATCCCGGATAAGTGGAAGAAAATTATAGGTGGCTGGATGAAAGTTACATAGAGAAGCTTTTAATATAATATTTAAATTTTAATGAAAAATAGTAGCATAATAATAATAATAATTATAGTATTTATGCTGGTCACAGGTGCTCACTTGTGCATAATACAAATGTATCCACAAGACAATAAGCACAACAGCACAACAACATGTTCAAACTTTCAGGCAGTCACAGAGAAACACACATTCACTTAGAGCCCGTTTGGTCTTGCACATGCCTACATGCACACATGCTGCATTATACACATTCACAGTTGAACTGTTGCACAAACAGAAGCACGGAGGAGGACAGAAAGCTCGATCACGCTATATGTGGTGGATGAAAAACAATTTCCTGAAAAAAAATTGAGAAGAGAGGCGCATGAGAAAAAAAAGAGAGACAGAGAAGGCATGGAGGAAAGGGGAAAAAAGGAGTGATAGATAAGACAGAAATCTATGAAAGCAGGTGGGTGTGAGGAGCCGGCTCAAGTTGTAACGACAGATTGTGAGGAGGGGCAGGATGGAGGGAAGCAAAGGATGAGGGATGAGAGGGGTTTGTCCCCGCGTAACCTTCTACACTGTGATGGAGTGTATTTACCAAGACTTCATCAACAATATCCCCCCTATTCGTGTGTGTCTGTACAGTATGTGTGGCTTGATGCAGAGTGTTATGTGTGACGTGCGTTATCATCCACGTTCGATATTGTACCTGTGATAATGGAGCGATTCAAATCACAGATCACTAAATCAAACATTCAAACTGGCAAATGTCAAGACCGACGGCTTAGGCGCGATCACACCACGTGCATTTCATGGATTTACCTCTATGTGAGTACATTGAAGCAAGTCGAGTGTGTCTGTTTCTACATTAAAGACTAATGTGTGTGTGTGTATGTGTGCGTGTGCGTGTGTGTGTGAGCGGGTATGGAAGTGTGTGTGTGTGTGTGTTTGTAAGTCTTGTTAGAGTAGCAGTTGGCTCCTGCTGACAGCTACTGCAGTCTGAACAGCAGGGCTGACGAGGACAATCAATTAGCTCTGCATTCTCTCTCTCTCTCTCTCACACACACACACACACACACACATTGATATTCAAGTATGTGCACGGAATAAAACACACATCTAAGGCTATATACAGTATATGCAGTCACACTATAATAAACATCTAATGTAATGGCAGCACGCAAATTCAGTTTCCTTCCTCTCTCAAAGACTCTGTCGACACATAACTTCATAACTTTATGAAAAACTGTGTGAAATGGGCTGTGTGTGTGTGTGTGTGTGTGTGTGTGTGTGTGTGTTTTAGCCAAGCCCCAGCTGTGGTAGCACAAGTTTATCAAATATCAGCCTTGATCCCTCTGAGGGCTGCTTGGACGCTGTTTGCTAGATGTATGTTTGTGTGCTGTTTGCTCTGAGCGTTGCGTGTGATGCTGAGCAGATGCTGATGTTTTGACAGGCGTCCTGCTCTCAGTCTCAGTCTGTCTGCCTCACATCAGCTCTGTGTTGTGTGTGTGTGTGTGTGTGTTTGCGCATATGCATATGTGTGTGTGTATCTGTGTGTGTGTGTCAGGGAAAGTTGTGCCCAAGTGTGTGTGGTCAGAGCGCAGGGTTAAGCAGTGGTCTGCCTGTCAGTGTGTATCTGACCTTCCATCCACCACTGGGATCACTTATCCTGCTGCAGGCTCCACAGTAGCACATAACACCATCCTCCTGCCATTTCTTTCCCCCCCTCCTCTTAAATTCTCTCTCTCTTCTTCTCCTTTTTCTGCCTCTCAACTTTTATTTCTACCTCTCTCATTTTTCCTCTCTGATATCCTACTAACAATGCCCTCTCCCATTTATTCTGTGCTCCTATCTATGTCCCCTATTCCCATTTTTCCCCCTCTCCCTCTCTCTCTCTCTCTCTCTCTCTCTCTCTCTCTCTCTCTCTCTCCTCGGTATTTGTATTCTCTGCACTCGTGGCTCTCCCTTTCTCACTCTCTGCCACTCAGATACCAAATTCAGAGGGTAAATGATGAAGTGAAAACAGGAGAGAGGAAGCTAATGAAGACAAGAGGAGACAGAGAGGGGAGAGAAAGAGAGAGAGAGAGAGAGAGAGACAGCGGGAGAAATGCTGAGATACACAAATGGAGAATCAGAACGAGTGAGGGAAATATGGGGAGAAACGCTGACAGTTGGAGAGAGAAAGATAAAAGTGTTTGACAGAGGAGGGAAAAAAAATCTTTTTCATTTGTGTCAGAGCAGCATTGTCAGAGTAACAAAGACATAGATCTCACAGTGCACTAGAGGATTTCTCTCTCTCTCTTTCTCTCTCAGACACACACACACACACGCATAAAACACACAATATAAATACACAGTGTTTATCTCTTTCCTTCAGCAGGGATGAATCTCCTGGGGTGAAAGAAGCTCCTGCTCTCATCTTTCTGCAGTGTCACTTCTGACATTTGTCATGTTCTCACCCTCACTTAGCCCTGGTTGCAGAAACCCACTGGCATCATACCATTTTTTTTTTTTTCAGGCTCTGTATCTTTTACTTTAAAGATTCAGAAGGTATCAATTCATTGGTGTGTTTTATACCTCCTGTATGATTTCACAGAGGTTTCACTCTCGGGACACACACACAAATCATTTCACACACGATGAATGACTTGATTGCTAAACTCTGCACTAGTCAGGTTATGCCAGGCTGATAAAATGCCGTATGAACAGCAGCAGCACCTAGTGAACGCAGCAGTTACAGCAGAGAGCTTTCAGGTGGACAGTGCAGTAAAAAAAAAAAAAAAAAAACTGAACTGAACCCTCAGCCTAAATACAAGCCCTATTGCAAAGGTTTACGTTGCAGTGACGTGTGTAAAGGAAACGGTGCGTGTGTGTTGCCTGCATCGACTCTGTCTCTGAAGCTTCATGGTTATTTCGATCATCTGTTCTCAGAGCCAGAGGCTATTTTGTTAAACAGCTCAACTGCATCAACTAACCACATTTGATAAGATGGAACCAGCTAATTTTTACATAATAAAAGACATAAACGATCGACTAATCATTAATAGTTTTGCTTGACTCCATTTCTATGCCACAAGCAGTGACTACATGTCCCTGAAGACTTTCATAAGATTGAGTAGGCTGTTGCTCAATAGACAAACAAAAATTACTATCAATCTGCCCATACAAACAAGCATGTTTAGTTTGTATAGGTTGGAAATGAAAACAGTACATGGTCATGCTGAGGATGTTAAACTGTGTTTGCAAATCAGTAAATGAACACCTGCCCTTTTGGTACATGCATGGTTTGCCTATGGCTTGATCCAGATCAGCCGTCTTTCTGTTATTATCCACCTTGAATCCAAATAACTGCCAAATAGCTTCACTCGAGATCCTTTTAATTTCCCAGACGATCCCCTCAGAGAGTCTGTTTCCATGCAACACCTTGCCTGAGGGGATATCAATGTAATTAACACGCCAGCTGCAACTACAGAGGCACTGTTATACACTGGAGTTATTTGTGTAAATATCAACTGCGATGTATTTTGCTAGACGCCGCTCTGGCAGCTCACGGTGGTCGGGCTGCTATTGCCTTTAATTTGTCAACCGAAATGTACGTTTGTGATTGGATTCAGGACTCACTTTGAGTCTGTCTGAAAGGCTTCTATGTAAATGGCGCATTTGTAAAGTCAACTATCGAGACTGAACTGAAAGCCTCTTACACAGCTGAGTAGTTTTTGGAATATCACTTTTTTCTACATTTCATATTTTATAGTGGTAAATGCACAAAAGAAATTTCCTCAGTATACTTCATTTAAACAGATTGAGTGAAGTTCCAGGCAGAGAGTGCTCGTACAGATGTTTGCTCTAGGTTAAAGGATGTTACAGCACTTAGGTTTGCAAACAGTTTCTACACCACCATCTATCCCCAAACGCACAAAACAACGCCATTCTTCTTACCGCCTGTCTCCGTATCTCTAACACAGTCACGCAATTGGATCAGCGGTTTTCTTTTACATTCACTGTTGAGTCACATTAGGTTTATCCGTCAAGGACTGAGACAGTGGGAGACACTCACCGTGTGACTAATCTACATCTTTTTAAAACAGCACACGCTCTCTCTGTGCATTTAGCCTCCCTTATCCTTCATTCTTATTCATCAGTGTTTCTCTCAGTATCGGAGGTGCCTCCCTATGTGTTCACAAACTCCCCCCCCCACTTGTTCCAAACTTTTCTCTCCTTCTCTGCTCTTCATTCCAGTCTCTTCACTTTCACTGCTTATTCAGCACACTCCCTCCCACTCCACTATTTCCCCCCTTTGCGAAGCCGCGCACTCACTCTCTATCACTCTTTTCACACCTTTACTATGCCACTTTTCATATCCATCACTCCCTTGCTCAGTTCACCTCATTTTATCCCTCTCCCCCCGTCTCTCTCTCTCTCGCTCTCCCTCATTCTTTCACCTGCTTGTCAGCTATTTTTCAGAAACTCATATATTGGCAGGCTACACCATCTCACTCCTCCCCCTCATTCGGTTCCTCCTCTCTGCGTTACCCTGCTCAACCTCTCATCTCTCCCTCAATTATAACTTTTCACTTGTTTATTCTCTCACACTTTTTTTTCCAGTTCTGTTCGTTAATTCCTCTTCCCCTCTCTCTTTCGAGCTCCCTGCTGTCCTCCCAAAAATTCTTTGCCATCTTTATTCTCTTCATGTTCCTCATTTCGTCCTCTCTTCTCTTTCATCCACTGGCCTAATCGCTTCCTTTCTTTGTTGCTCCCTGCATCTCTCTCATCCTGTCTCGCTTTCTCCAAGCACCCTCCACCTCATTCTTTCTCTGTCTCATTTTCCTGCTCCTCTGTTATCTGCATCCACTGTGCCAGTCAGATGGCTCAGCTACAAGACTGACGACACTCTACAAGGACTAAACATCTGTCTCCCTTTTCTCTTTCTTTTCAGGCCAGCACTCTAATTCTCCTCTACAGTAAACTGTATCCTCAACTCGGCTCAATTTCAGAGAGGCAAATTGAGTTAGTGCAGTCAAAAGAAGACAGTACACAGTAGAGATAAGTTTGAAGAAATCAAAACAAGTGAGTGACTGAAAGAGTTGTCAGGCTATGCAATGTAAGTAGATGAGTAGGTACACAGTAAACACAAAGTAAGCAGACTTGCTCAGTTGCATTATCCAATGATAAAAATATCTGTGAGACAGAGTTTTTATATGAAAGAGCAAGATTCTTTTTTACTTAACCAGAAACAGCCGTTATATCACTCTGTCCAAAGCCACCAGACTCTATTGACAAAAACAGTAATTTTACCTTCCAGAGCATGAGTTGTTGGTCTACCGCTGCCTCGATCACTTAGTTTTATTTGTGTGATTGTGGGACTTTGGTGTTTTAACACGTTATGTCGGATCCTTTCCACAATGTTGTCAGAAACTCCTAACAATCTGAGCCTGTCAGCAGCAAAAACAAGCACTGTTGCGGACATACTTTGACAGTATGCATTCAATTGCCCAGAAGGATAACACTGCAGCTCGTTTCATAGCTGCTCGTTGCAGCACTCTCACTCAATACTGGACCAATTTCAGAAATTGTTGTCCCCATTAGTCACTTAGAGACAAAAAAACATGGGAAAATGTGGTCTAGGTTGAAAAATACCAAAGCTTCCCTTTAAGTAATAAGTTTTAGAGGTGCTGGTAGGTGGATTTTGAAGAGTGGTATCGATCTTCTAATCTACGTCTCAGCAGGAAGACAAATAAGTGAAAATGTCAAACTAATGCTTTAAGTTTGCTAAAATTAGCCACCGTAAGCTAACAGCATAGCAGTGTATTGTTTTTTTTAAAAAAAGGGTCATTATTTTTAATGCACTTGAGGGACATTATTGATTGGTTTATTTTTTTGCATCAGTGCATGCCTTTACAACATCAAGACCGATGCATATCATGTATGACAGACGTAACATGATGAAAAAGAAGAGAGGGAGACTCGACCCTATTTGAAGTTTTAGTTAGCTCTGTACAGAAACAGTCGGTAGAAATGTCCTTCAGAGAAATAAAGAGACAAGAGCCTGCACTGTTTCACATTTATTTGACAAAAGAAGTTCAATCAGTACGTCTACTTTTACCAGACTCTTATATTTTTACACAAGTACCTGTACTTCTACTTGAGTAAAGAATGTATATACTTTCGCCACCCCTGCAAAATACATGAAAAAAAAGGACATGTACTGAACAATCCTCATTTAGCTGCTACTATGCCTCATTTTGTTACTTCTTTAATATGTTGTTGCCATGTTGGGGTAGTTTTGCTTTTGAATTCTTTACATGCAACTGAAGCACAGCAATGTATTGGTAAAGCACTGCCTTTGCTTTTGAAAGTCCACATCAGTTTGTTTGCTTGTTTTTATCTAAAACTCCTCATTATAATTGACTTTTTTAATAGGAGATAACAAGTAATGATGGCTGTTACCTGCACTCACAATTAATTGTTTTTTCTGCATAACGATATTCTGTATATTTGGATAATTTATTGTTCTTTTAAACAATCACATTTGGGCCACAAGGTGAAGAAGCTTAATTATGTTTCCACTTCAATGAGTGTGCCCGAATTTAGCCTAACCCTCCCAGTCTGGGAAGCTGGATTTGTCTGTAGCCTTCAACGTGTTGACTGAATCATGGTCATGCCTTCTTCTTTTTTTTCTTTGCTTTATGTTTTGATCAGATAATCTGCTGATATTTGGCACTATACCCAGTATGCTCTCCTCTCCAGAAATACCTTATCTTTCCCCCCCTGCACTCCTCTATCAGTTCTGCTTCCTTCCATCTCCTCTTTTATACTCTGTCCATTTGGCTTGCGGTTGGTCTTACTATCTCTCTCTCCAAGCTGACGGGGCAGAAAAGTGGAGGGACAGGTCTTTTGACTTGGCATATCTCTCTCTATGCACCTTTTCCCTCTCCTCCTCCTCCTCTGTGCCCTCTAACTCTTCTAAGCTGCCTTCTAAACTTTCACTTCTCTCCTGCTGGCCTCTCCTCCTAAAACCTGAACACAACCACACACATACAGTATGAGCCAACACCTATCTCCACTCAATTTCCAGGGCATCATCTCACTCTTTGCCTCTCTCTTGTTGCGCACACTCCTCTCCTGTCAGTCTGTCTAAATGGTCACCACCCTATGTTCTCTGTGCAAGAGAGGAAAGGACTGTCTGCCAAATATTTAGGGGTGGGGTAACTTTGGCTCATGCTATTCTTGTGTAAAATGTGTGTGCGTGTACGTTTGGGAAGTGTTTATTGGGGGATTCCCTTGGAAGGGAGATCCTGTAATTGTGTGTTTAAGCGTGTGTGTCGGCCTCGATGGGTGGGCGGGTGAGGAGTAATTCATGTAGGTTGTCCTGAGAGTGACTCATGTATTCCAGTAACCTCAGCGACACCTCCTCCCTGCTGTCACACACACGGTGACACAAAAACATTTGGAACCCACTGAACCCAATTGATTTAACCAGGCTGAAAGCCGTCCACAGACAAATGTGTTTTCCTGCACCTCAAAACACAGATAAAAAATACACTAAGGTCTGTCTTTTTTTTTTTTTTTAACAAATTATATTTAGATTAGTTTACATTTAGTTTACATTTTAGTGTTCAGAAAGTGAAAATGTAATCATCCACAAATGGATAAACTACATCTGCTGGAGATGCGGAAGATTAAGCTCCATAACAATTACTACATCAGGGGTGTGAGACTCGTTTTCAAGGGCCACATAGAGCCAATTTGATATTAAGTGGGCCAGACCAGTAAAACCATTGTGTAAACAAACAGCACCTCCAAAATGTTCCCTTTCTTTCAGGGTGTTGTAAAAATACATTCTGAAAAAGTTCCCAATTATTATAAATAAGCCAGTTTCAACATTACATCTCAGTTTTTCCAACATTCAGTCTTAATGCAGTTTAATTTACAAATCACTGTGCCTCTACAAAGATCTACATGCTGCAACACATATTTTCAAACCGGACAATATGATATTTTACTTCTTTCTTGGTCAAGTGGACAAATCAGGAAGAGCAGCAAATTTTATTGAAAAATCAGCACTTGCACTTTGCAAAATCATTCAGTGGGCTGGCCCGTGGGGCGTATATTTGACCTCCCTGTGTGATCTGAAACCTTGAGGTGAGATGTTTTCTCACTTTGTCACAAATACACTTCGCATCTCGTCTTTTTTGCTGCACATTTTATGTTTGGCTGCTCGAGCATGTTTTGAATGACTGTATATTCTCTATGTGTGTGTGTTATCAGAGGCAAGGCCACTTTGAGTTCTCAGACACAGTCAAGGACCATGACATCACACCCACTGATATCACAAACGCCTAGCTCAACCATGTTGCTCTTCTGTGCACACCGTTCGTGTTGCTGTGCAGCTTTCTGTTAATTTCTCTGTCTTTATAGTTGTTGTATAGCGTGAATGAAGTGCAGGCACAATGGATTTTGAAATGCCTGTTGGTTTATAAAAGGTAGACTAAATGTGTTGCCTTTGTTTTGTGTCACTGTGCTGGTGTGCGTGTCTGTGACACTGTTTGCCACATTATATTTGCTCACAGACCCACAGGTTGAAATAGCTTTTGATTAAAAAGAGCTGAAACAGACGGGAGGTGGGGGGGGCAAGATAAAGACAGAAATGAGAAAGGGAGAGATTGAAAGAGGAGGATCTGGAGAGATGGAGTGATACGTAGCGAGGCACAGACTGATAAGGCAGCACTGAGAGAGGAAGGCAACAGATAAGAGAGGAACTATTGGAAGAAAGAGACAGAGGAATCAGAAAGATATGCCAGGAGCCTTTATAAAACATAATGCGGTTCTGTAACTAAACAGAAGTTATTTTCTCTGTCGAACACGGTGAGCATAATGACTGGATGATACAAACGCTGTATGTTTGCAGTGTGTGCATGTGAGAGCATGTGTGTGTGTGTGTGTGTACTTTCACACATGAGTAAGTGTGGTAAGTAATTGTTGCGTAATTTTAGTCAGTCTTAAAGTCAACATGGTTACAAAAGATAACAGTGCACTTAAATTTCCAAAGTGTTTAACACATTCGCTGGTGCTTATGTTGTGCAACACCTCAGTGTGTGTGTGTGTGTTTGTACAACAGTAAACAGTTGTAGTAGCTCAGGTATTCTGTGGAATTGAATGTGAAAAGGAAAAATGTGAATATACATGGATGAACAGGAGGCTGGATAGAGTATTTTAGCTATTCGAGTAAAGCTGAATAGCTAAAGCAGCATTTTCTCGGCGTGATTTTGACTTGCAGTATTGAGCGTGATACAAGCATCCCTACATGGCTGGAAGAAATGAAGCTGCTGAATGTTTTCAGCATTACATAACACTGGAAATTACAATTACCTGAACTGTATAAAAATATTGTTGATTTCTGGTGGCTTTGGTGTGAAATAAGCGGTTAGCAAGAAGGCTGTGAGGTGACAGTGCCTGGTTTCTTTTCTGTATGTGTGTGTGGGTTCTCTCCGGGTACCCCAGCTTCCTCCCACAGTCCAAAAACATGCAGGTTTATAGGATAACTGGTGACTTTAAATTGCCCATAGGTGTGACTGTGAGCATGAAGGATGGTTTGTCCCCACGTGTTAGCCCTGTGATGTACTGGCAACCTGTACAGTACGGGGTGTACCCCGCCTCTCACCAGATGGGATTTGCTCCAGCACCCTGTGACTCTGATAAGCATAATAGGTTGTGGAAGATGAACTTCTATTGGATTCTGAACGTCTAAGGACAGAATATGTGTTGAATATTTGCGTGGATCGGAAATTGATACAATCCAGCTCCTCGAAAACTCAAGTAGAGGGCAGTCACAAAAAAAAAGCAAAAGTAAAAATTGAGAAAAACTCATATGGTACAACGTTTGTGAGCCGCGCCACGTGAATACAGTTAAACGTGAGATAGTTTGTGTTTTTTAGTAGTAAATAGGATGATAGTTTACCCTCTAACTGCTTGTGTCTGGGTGACGGTGTCAGTGTCTGACTACCGTATGCTTGTTTCTGTCTGTGCTGCATACACATGTAGATATTTCCCCGCCCTCAAGTGCTGCTTTTACACACACACACACACACACACACACACACACACACACACACACACATGCAGTAGTGTGTAATAGGTTTTGTCCTATCTGGGTCATCTGGTCTCTTCAGCAGAGATGATAGGTTGTTCAGGGCAGAAAGGCCATAGAGTGTTTACTTTGTTCTGTGTGTTTACATGTGTATTTGTGTGTTTCCTTTTCTACAAATACACTCTGTCCCCCTGTCTCACCCCCTACAACCTCTTTAATGCACACACAGACACACTTCACTGGAAGAACGAGCAAAATGCTGAACAAACACAGGAGAAAAAACCTTGGGGGGAATTCCTTGAAGTGAGCTAAGACTTTCAGTCTGAGCGCTCACACACACACACACACACACACAAATACACAAGGGTACACACACGGGAACATTCACAATGGTAAAAGGATGAGTGAAAGCAGCAGAGCCTCAATCATCAGGTTCAATCCTGCACATGGAAACAAAGCTAATCAGCAGCAGTCAATCAACTAAGCTCAGGACTAAGCTCTCATATTCCACATAAGCTGTCTGTAAATGCATAAACATTGAAACACACACACACACACACATGTAAAGATAACTTGCGGGCACTGTGTACTTCTGTAGGACTGCATGCAGTGGATTACACAACTGTTAAAAGCGTGTGCAGCATCTAAAAAAACAATTTATCTCAATAGCAGCTTTTGGGCCAATAAAAGATCATCAAGAGATCAAAGAATTCACTTTGATAAAGTCAATCTAATTTTTTTTTATATATTAACAGAACATAAGGTTGGCTTCAGTGAGTGGCTTCCCCTGAGTAACAGTGTTCAAAAAGAAGGTTATGCCATCTCATCTTTAAAGCTCCTGTGACAGAACAATTAAACACTCCATTGTTGTAATGACTGCTGCTAGAGCTGTGATTAACATGCTGATCCTCTGAAACTGTGCAACGCTATTAAGTGTCCAACTTTCAGTTGCTACTAAAATGAAGCATGTTTTCCGGCAAGTGTCTGAGAGCAGAAACTCACCGTCTCCAAAATATTAACAGTCATTATTTCCTTCACTAAGTGCACTAAACCAATCATTTCCTGACAACATCATCACAGCGAGTTCCCAAAATTTGGATTAGTTTGACAGATGGCAAGTGTAGACAGCTCAGGGATATGTGCAACTGTGAAAGCAGATTTTTCTTCCGGTTTAAAGTTTTCCAAACCACACACAAACCTTAAGTATGTGTTTATGGTAAAAACTATTTATTCAAGGCCTAGTGAGGGTTTGAAACGCATGCTGAGAAGCACGCCTGCTCCAAGAAGTGAAGAACTTTTTCTTTTTAAAGGATATGATGAGGCAGTAAGTGTAAATGTTTCCCGAGTGACAAATGTTGCTAAAGTGAAGCATTTCACTGTAGGAGGAAAGCAAGCAAAAACAAAATGAAAAGTGAATAAGAACGACTAAGAATGATGTGCACATTTTACCTCAGACTTGTAATGACTCTTAGGGGCATAAAATACTCACTACAGGGGAGATATTCAGTAGATACTGATCTTATACAAAACGTTAGAATGACTAATAAAAACTCACATTTCTAAAGACTCACAAAAGCATGTCGGAGCTTTAAGGCCGCCTTCATCTGACCTTTCTTGCTTAATACATTTTCCTTTTCTCATTCAGTGAGAGAACAGAGACTTTTTATCCTGCTGGGATTTTGACTCTTGACCAAATCGAGTTAGTGCAGCTGTCATATTCTTACAGTATCAACTTTTATTTTGTGACAAGCCGTTTCTTTGTTTTCTCTCCTGTCTGTCTGCTCTGTCTCATGGCATTGCCATACTTGTGACTGGACAAGACCCAGCAACTGTTTGACTTCTGACAGGTTGCAATCCATCAGTCCAACATCTGTGGATGCTACGTACTCAGGTTAAAATAACAGAACTCTGATATTGACTTACTGTAACAGAGTGTATTTAGACTCTGTATGCTTAGCACATGCCCGACTATTTCTGTTCATGAAATGCAATTAAAAAAAAATCATCTGAACGTCAGAAAGTTTTAGAGGTATTTGATGGGGCAGCAGAAGTCTGGTTACTCAATGTGTGGACAGTCAGACTTGAAGTCACAACTTGTTGCTCCATGTTATTTCTTGGTTATAAACACACACAGAGGAGGAGTGAGAGGTGAAACAGGCCTCAGGGGTAGTCATCCAGGTTAAAACCTAATACAGTGGTATTTTCATGTTTCCCTGCCAAAAGCAACCCTGCAGCTGTGTATCTTTCTGTGTGTGTGCGTCTGTGTGTGTGTGTGTGTGTGTGTGTGTGTAATCAAAGGTACCGTAGCACTGTGACTTTAGCCTCAGGGCCAAATGAAAAGTAAGCATGGCACACCTGCAGGAAGTTCGATAGGACAGAGGGAATCTGAAGACTTCAGCTTAAGTGAAAGTGAGATGCACTGTAACAATGATAGAAGTCTCACTCTTGCTGGCTACTTGCACACAGCTATCTGGCACACTTGTGCTCCTTATTCAGTTTTAAAAATCTAAAAAAAAAAAAAAAAAAAGTGTAACAACTCGTGCTCCAAAAGACTTTGTGCTTCCTCTTTCTCCACACCTTCTTTTGCACCCACTTTTCTCCTTCTCAGTCAACAGTCTACGCACTGTTTCTGCCTCCTCTCTCTCTCTCTCTCTCTCTCTCTCTCTCTCTCTCCCTCTCTCTCTCTCCCAACAAGTTTTTGTGACAACAGGTCAGTCACTACAACACCAAAATCAGTCATTTACCATACTTGAATAGAACTGTTGCTCATTTTAAGTGCAGGCTGTAAAGCTACCACAGGACAAGTGAAAAAAAAGTATTACACAGTAGTTTACATCTGAGAAAGAACATAAAGGACAAAAATAGATCTAATGATGCATGTATCCATCATTCAGTTATCTAAACTTTCTAACATAAGATACAGTAATGATACCACTGAAGACAGACAAAACAGTTAGTAGACTTCCCAGCAATATTGTCACTATATGCCACAGAGGCAGTTTCAGCAGTAAAGATGTACTAAACACACAAGCAACAAGCACAACAACAACAGAAAGAAACAATAAAGACATCTCACCGTCTCTCCTGATGTTGCCCCTCATCACTCTGGCGGTGGAGACCTGAGCCCTGCCGACCCCGGTCATAGTCCCCAAAAACAATAAAACCATCCACATCTGGAAAACCAGCGGTCCATTCATGGTGATAACACTACAAAAGACGCCTTACAGAGCTTTTAGTAAATGTCCTCTTTGCTTTCTAGTGGTTTAAATAAAATCTAACCCAGCGATCTAAACAGTTTTTTTTTGTCAAAACTAACTAACTAACTAACATTCATCAACTTCAAACTTTAATCTCTTCTCTTCTCTACCCGCAAAATAAGACTCCTATGTCTGTCTGTCGCCTGGGCGCACTCGATGTCCCGTCTTGTGCCAAAGTGTACCCAAATTCCAAGTGTTTGTCTTCTTCTGAAAGTTACGCGCCCACAGACACAGAGAGCAAAACTCCGAAACTATGAAGTGCAGGTGGAGGTTAATATAGCTGCGTTCATGGTCAGACATGAGCGTGCAGGCGCCAAACTTCTTATCTGCGTGAAGCAAATAAATTCTGTCCAGTCACTGAGAAATATCCAGCATAGTTTACTACTTTCTATCTGACGCGTCTGCGCCTTTGGAGTCAGCGCGTCAAAGTTTGCCAACCCGGCGGTGCGCGTTCACGATGTGTGTGTCCCTCTGTGTGTGTGTGTAATGTGGGTGTGTAACTGAGCAAGATGCTGGGGGTGGAGGTCAGAGAGGGAGAGAGAACATAACATACACCATCAGATCTATCTATCTATCTATCTATCTATCTATCTATCTATCTATCTATCTATCTATCTATCTATCTATCCTGTTGTGTTTTGTTCCAACTTATCACCCCTTCCTCTTCAGATTGGTCTGAGGAAATGAGCCAGAGAGGGAACATTTTTGAGCACAGGGAGGGTCACCACAGCTAGGCACAGGAGAGGAAACAAACCATGAGCTCACTCAAGAGAGCGAGTTTGTGGGGTGGGGGGGAGGTGAAGTTAGCTCTTGAGTGGTAGACAGCTAAGGAAACAGCTGACATGAGCTCACTTGGATTCTGGTGACAGAAGGGAGGTCATTACACACCACTGATTGTATACTGCATGTGTAAAATTCGTTGTTATTGCAGAATATTTGGCATCGGCTAACAGGGCCATTAGTGTATAAGAAAAAAATCATAGAATCATACAGATGAAGGCTCTGTCATTTTCTTTTCATGAAAATAGACTTTAATGATTAAAAACAATACGGTAAATGACTCTCATCCCTCTGTCTGTTTGCTTACTCTGTGATGTGGTTTTTCTCACATCATTCAGTTTAAAATAAGCTGCCAGTGCACAGATAACATGATTACACTTGTTGAGGAGTCTAATAACTAAATCCTGAAAATGGATTGCCAGGAATCATTCAATAGGCAGCTTTGTGCGAAAGCCAAAGGCAGGCCATTTCAGACAGGCATTATGTGTGAAGTCATTTTAGTAAGTACATTTCAGAGTGATTTATCCACCACCGTAAAATCTCAAGGTGTTACATGTTTTATTTCGCAGCAAAACAAAACGGTGTCATCGAATGGCGCCCTCCACTGAGTTTAGAAATGTGCCTCTCTGACCACATTTTCACTTTCTGTTTTTCTCACTCATCACACACTTACCGTCAGCATCGCCTCCTCACACCCATGTCTTGTCGCCCACGTCCACGCATACCATCATGTCTCATTTTAAGAGTTATTTTGACTTTTATGGGATGAACTTGCCAACTTGAGGTTTATGCTGACTCAGCGCAAAGCCTTCCCATTATCCCAGCAATTGGCTAATGAGTAATGCAGCACCTTTAAAACTTAGAACCACTTAGGGAATGATATAGGTTATTAATAGAGAGAGGAAATTAATTAAAATTAAAAGCTATTAGACTACCCTGCTGAGCTTCAAAGGCGTATGCACCCGGGGAGTGAATTTGTAAGTACACATAAGGATCGCCGGTAGGCACTAATGTATCATATACCATGCATGCTCATGCACACTAACACCCATCTAAGGCACGCACAGTTTGAATCTATTATTCTGTTCAAGCTGCAATCTGCTATGGCTGTAAAATTAGAGAAACTGAAATATCTGGATATCAACACAGGTAATAATTTCACACATGAAGAAAATAAGTCACATTATTGGTTAAAACAGACACCGGCCGTGAGAAAAAAAACTTTAAATAATACTTTTAACATCATAATTCTTGGTAATACCACATGAATATTAAGTTATTAAGCTAATAACTGGATTACAGTGCAGTAGCAGCAGCAGATATAATCTTTCTCTCTTTGTATGGGTGTGTGTGTCTTCATGTGTCTTCCCTGAAGCGACCTCACCTTGCAGAGACATACTGCTAAGTATGCTTAATGTCTAACGTGAGCCTGTGTGCATGGGGGCGGCAGGGCTGCTTCGAGGCAGATACATCAGCCACTAAATTAAAAGGTGCCGGTTTAATCCCCATCACTGATAGACTGTTGTAATTTCTGATGTGCCCTTGAGCAAAGCTCACAATGCTGAGTCTGAAGTATTAGGTATAAATATTATATCTAATAAAAAAAAAAAAATAGGGGGTTTTGTAGATGGCTGTAACTGAGCTGTCTGAGTTTGTCCTGGTTTACCAAAATGAAAGAGGCAGATCAAGATAGTTAATGCATAATTTGGTAGTAAGCACATCCTAAAGGGCAGGTGAGTGGGGATATGTTGAATAGTGACTATGGCTCACTGATTTTCTGCTGTGGCATGATGGGGGGGTAGTTCACTGTATCAGCTATGCAATAAAATATGGCAAGTATACACTTACACTTTTAATTTATTTGTATATTATAACTTCATTAAAATGTTATTAATTTTTTATTACAGGTGCACAAAGAGTTTTCACCACTATAGGTAGCTTGGCTTATCACCAGTCCCATTATCATTGATTATTACATGGTTTTGTTGAATACTATACTATACTTGTAATACAGACAAATACATCATGCCATGGTCTGTTATTTCTAAATAACAGACTGCTGCTATGGACACAGTTGCTATGGACACAGTTCTGATGATAGACACTGGAGGACCACAATGGGGGCAATCAGATAATTTTTTAATCAATATTTTGTGTAGAATTCATGATGTCTTAGGAAGCAGACTTGTAATAAGCAAGATAATGTAGAACTCGTGTTCGGTAATGCATCGCCTTGCCAAGGTTTATTTTGCTGTACACTATCCATGTTAAATCTATGTGTTCTAAGTCTGGAGCCCACCAGCAGAGACTCAAGTTAACTTTTTGCAAGTTAACTTCCAGAATACGTGCATGCCTTAAAAACCAGCAAGGGTACCAGAGCTTCTTGCTCACTGCTGATTTATTAACAGCAGTCCCTCTTGCACAGAACTCCATCTCATACCTTTGTCAATATCAGTGTGATATAAAAGCATCAGTTCTTGCTATGACTAATGGGTCTTGTCACCAAAATTACAAACACATATGTTTTCATTTAGTGGTATTTAGTAGGTAGTTTTGTATAAATGACCAGATTTGAGATGTCTCACTCAACATCAATACAAAGAAAAGTGACACAGTTACAATGGAGGTAAATACTTAAAAATCTTAGTTTTAAGGGCTCACGTTTAACATCCCGTTGCCCCTGTTAATTTGCAGACATTTTCAACATGCCTTCATGGGCTATTTGTTTAGTTGTGTGAAAACTGTTAAAGGTCTTTGGATCATTCAGAGTAACTGGAACATTATTTCTGAAAAGAGACACCTGATCGATGTGTTTGTGTGCGCATGACAGCTCTTTTTCGAGGGAATGTGCAATATTTTGGTGTAGGGCATTCAGGGGATCATGCAATATTTTGGTGTGTATGTTCTAGTGTTTATACAGTAGATCTCTGTAGGTGCTATCCACTTCTCTCTCTCCTTCATGCTCACACACAGTGTCTCTCTCTCTCTATCACACACATGTTGTTATAATAGAGTTTCTGGTTTTGGTCCAACTGGGCTGGTTTCCCAGAATTGGTGTGGTCCTGATAATATACTGTAACCATTAATGTGTGTGCGTGTGTGTGTGTTTTTGCGTCGCCTGATAAAAGCCACATTTATTATATGAATAACAGACCTCCTCAGGCAGTGTTTTTGGGGTCAGCATCTGATCCATCGTGATATTAAGACTTTGGCAAAAAGAGGAAGACAAAAAGGGACAGAGGCTAAGAAAGAAAAGGATGAGAAGAAAGGGAAGGAGGGAAAAGACAGAGAACTATTGTCACATTTGGGAATGAAATACAGATACTGGAATCAAAATGAGGGCAAACTGTTCTTTTTTGAGTACAAGGAAAGAGGAGGGAAATTAAGGAATTGATTTAGAGAAACAGATGGTGTAGTCAGTCATCTTTTGATTTTTATACCGCATATGTAACAATTTCACGTTCCTATAATACAATTTTGAAGTTGACAGTGATGTAACACACACAAAAAACGTGTGTTCACTTAGTATGCATCCGGATGCAAGCATGCACGGATGCATGCTTGCATCCGTGCATGCCTGTGTGGGCTTATATTTAAGTTTGCACAAATTCTGCAACCTTGGCTTTGTGTTGATGAGAAATTACTCACACATACAATGTAGGTGTGGAAAAGTGTCTTTATATGTGACTGGAAATGGGTGATTGACAGCATTTTTGTGCAACTCTATGAGTAATAATGTGCAAAAGAAAAAATAATCTCATCTAGCTTTTAAAATGTAGAAATACCCTGACTCAAAATACCAGCATCTCTGCTGACACTTGACATCAGATGTGCTCCGACACTAAGCCCAGACATCACAAGTCAGAGGTGAACGTGGCAAAGAGCATTGTTCTCTTTTGTTCTTTTTTTTCTTCTCTTCCTCTTTCCTTATTTGCCCTCCCTGTCTCACCCCCTGCTTTCCTCTTCATCCCCCCATCCTTTGGCTTAATGTCAGATGAAGGGGGATTAGCTTTGGTACAGGGAGACGTGACCAGTGTTTTAGTGTAGCTGTGGATGTGTGTGTGTGTGTTGGCATAGATGTGTGTACTGACCAAAAGCCTGTGAGCCATGACATAAAAACTGCAGTAGCGTTTCCTCTTCGGGTCGAAAAAGCAATCGATAAGATGTTGTTGTGTTTACAGTGGTGGCATTTGAAGCATAATAAATAATAAAAGTATTTAACTGTTTTTGAACATGTTTTAGTTCAGCTTGTGTATGTGGAGTCAAGCAGAAGCAGTTTATGTGCATGTTGAATTGAAACTAACTGAGTATTTGGAAAATATTGAGCATCAGATACACAGAGGGAGTGTTTATGGTTGTTTCGATACTTATTTTCTGCAGTGAATACTTATTATTGCAGAACTGACCAGCAGCTATTCTCTTTGAAGGATGAAACTTAACAACTTTGAACAGCCGCTTTAAACCCTGTGAGGTTATTCTTTGATACTAGCGCCGCTTTTTAGTCGCACAGTTCTGCTACTGTTGTAGATATATGTTAATTTCCCTGAAATTGTTTGGTCTGTTTCTGCAAAACTTTCCAAATACTTTTCAATTTTGTGTGCTTTCATGTTATATTAGACACTCTGGTCAATGTAGGTGCTTAGTAATAGCGATACACTTTTTTTTTTTAAGTTGGAAAGGCAAAAAATGTTCTGATAGACACTAGGGCTATCTCTAAATGATCTACATTAACCCATGATTTATTTAATTCTGTATTGATTAAGTTGTCAGAATAAAGCATCATATTACCTTCATCTATTGCTTAATTTGCTGAATGTGCTCAATGTGTCTGTTCAGGCCAGAGTTGCAGATTCATCCAGATTCCCACAGTAGCTTGCCTTTCTTGGCTACCCTCTGGGAATCTCTTAATGAGCTCAACATCTGTGTGTGTATGAACGTGTAAGTGTGAACCTACCCATGTATGTGTGTGTGTGTGTGTGTGTGTGTGTGTGTCACAATACGAGCAATGGGGCATGAAGTTCTTAAAAGGCTGGTTTCATGTGCTGTGGTTGCATTGTGTGAGTGTGTAGGAGGGGAGAGAGGGAGTGCACGTCTGTGGAGGATGTGTGTATGTGTGTGTTCTGACATGCTCTGTTCAGCTGCCCCACTCCCAGTTTTCAGTAATTAGAGATTTTCTAACTCCAGCCTGAGTTATGACATCCTGTCGTTCGGAGGATGTGACCCTGTGATCATCTGTGTGTGACGCATATTCACTGTGGACACACACACACACACACACACACAATAGTTACACACCTTCACATGTAAATCAACTTTAATTTTGGCAACTTGAAAGTATGATGCCATACTGACTGATGACCTTTTGAAAATAAAACATTTACTAAATAAAAGTTAATTTAGCTCACACCAAATCTATTTAATTGATTCCAGAAAGTTTGATTTGATGTCCCTTGTGTAATGGTAGTATACTTATAACCCTCATTTGAAGCATAAACCACTTCCTCACTGTCCACCCATATCCTCAGTTTGTTCTAATATTTATCCAAGCATTAACACACCGCTTACATCTCAGTCCTAATGCACATACCCAGTTGACCTTGTAAGAACCTACAGAACATGTCCTCTGTTTGTGTACGTTAGAGCGCTTCTTCTCCTTGTACATGCAGCACTGACTGAAGGTGAGGAGATTTTAGTGAAAGTATTTCATTTTGTTTGCTGTTGTGCAACTCAGTCTCTTGTTATAGCAACCAAGTGCATTCAGAATCTCTCATAAAAACAAATTTCAGTGAAAGAATTTGTGTGTGAAGGTCACCAATTACAGCATTAACTTGTTATTTGATCATTATACTTTTTATTTGGATCCTCGGCAGCTGATACCATTACATCAGCTAAATAACATTACTTCATAATTCAAGAAGTAACTATGAAAGGCACCAATCTTATACGTGCACGTATAAGATTGGTGCCTACTATGTGTTTAACTGCAGTTAAATGTCTTTAAATGTCTTGTTTCTGTGCGTGAGTGCTTGTGCACACACGTGTTTTGTGCATGTGTCTGTTGTCTGATGTGTATGCAGCAGAATATCCGTAGGTAGGTGTGTTAAGCTGACTTAATACACAAGGCGAAGGGAGGATTATTATGAACAGCTCATGATTGTCTACGCTCTACTGACACAGTTCTCTTGTCTACAACTTGCTAACACACATATGCATGTACTGTTTATAAAGTCAGCTGGTGCGCATTAATTACAGACACAGACATACACACATACATTAGTGCATGTATACATACAAGTACACTGGGTATTTCTGAAACAGACCAATGCACACACACACACTGGCACACACAATTTCACAGCTGACAAGCAGGCACAACAGTAGTGCACATAAACACACACTAGGCCATGTAGGTAGCATAACGAACATATGTAGTGAAAATAACCACTGAATGCATCAGGACACAGACACTCACACACATATTAAACACAGGAACACAGATGTCACGTATAAGTCAAATAGAATAACATTCAAACTACAACACAGTACAGCATGCACATGTGCTCAGGCTCTCTCTTCCTCACACACACAAACACACACGGTAGTGTATTTAGACAAAAACATGGTCTAACACACCGCTTCCATGAACAAAGGAAATACTGAGCATACACAAAACACACCCGACAGAGCTGATAAAACTTAATTGCCTTAGCTCCTTATTATCAAGCACACAGTAGAGTCATAAAACGTGAAATTAAATCCTTTACGGTCATTACAAGAATATAAAACATTGTATTTAGTGCCTAAGCATTAAACACCAGACACAGTTTGCCCACCAGGATCAAGATACAATTTAGGTTGCATTAAAGGTCCAGTGTTTAAGATTTAGGGGCCTCCATTTACAGAATATGGCAGCAATAGAATGTAATATTCATAAGTATGTTTTCTTTTACCGTGTTGAACTGCCATGTTTCTATAGTAGCCCAGAATAAACATCACCAAGGGTGAAGAACATAATACTCAGATACACAACCATATCCAAAGGCTACGCCATGATACTAAAAGAGAAGAAATTAACATTAATATCAATAAAAATAAGCAGTGAGCAAATTTTTTTAGCCTCTAAAAATATTGTTGATGAACAGTCAACTCACATACTGGAGGTCACAAATTCCCACAACATCAAATATCACCAAATCACAGTGCAGATATTTTAAACCAAATTGTAGTTCAATTAGAAACAGTTGACAAAAACTATATAAACGGTCACCTGGGCATACTGCCAGCTTATTTTGACGAACAGTGAAAATTATTCAGCAGACTTCTACAGCACAGTCATCATTACTCAAAATCTGTGGGGATCAGGTGGCGGAGAAGGTTTGATGTTGGCAGCACGAGTGGCAGGCAGCACTCACAGGTGCAGCTAATTGGATTCATTAAAAGCATGCTGATTAGTGAATAGTTTCAGTGTGGGAACGAGCGGGGAAAGGTTTGAACCAGGAGGTTCACACTTCTCTCATTTTACGTAGCGCTTTAAGGCAAAGTTTTGAAGGCAACATTAATGGGGGAAGAAAGGGGAGAGAATGAAGTATTCCTAATTCTTTTTGAAATGTTTTATTGTATAATGACAGAGGGAAAATACATGATTTCTGTACATTGTTATAAAGAATTCCGAAGTGAATAACAAATGAATTCAATGTACTTGGAGGCCAAGTACAACATCTTACAAGGAGGAGGAGTTTTGAGGTTGTTGGGTTTCTCAGTCTACAGATATCTGCCTGAAGTGTTTGGACAGTTTCTGTCACAATGTACAATTGTGATGAATACAGTATGGTGGAACATGACAATAACTGGAATCATAAGTATTATAGCAGCAATGGTGGAAAACACAAAAGATGTTTGAATAGCAGTACAATGGTTTATTTGATAAAACGAAATACCAATAGCACTTTCTGACATGCAGAAATCAGCCTTTTCTTTCCATATTGAGTTTTATTGCATTTTTTCCCCATTATGGAATTGTATGTAGCCATTTGCACTGATTCATGAGGCACCAGGGGCTATTACATTGAAAATGTTCTTTTACATAGCACACTGAAAAGCCAGCTGGAGCCAAAAATTATGAAAATGCAATGTAACCTTTACTATAACAGTGTCCAGAAACACTTGTCCAGAATTCAGTATTAATGAAGTGGCTCCTCTTTTTCCTCCTTCTGATAGATGCCTGGATGTTCAAACTACCTCGCTCACAGGACATAATATTTAGATTTTATGTATTTGTGTGTTTAAAGGAGCTTGGGGTTTAACTCTACTTTTATTAGAGAGTGAAGGCAAAGATTAATGGCTAGCCATTTTGCATGCCCGGCTTATGTAATATGAAGGCGATATGTGTATTGTGTGACCCTGTAGATTTAACTTGTCTGTTGTGAGCCGGCCAGTGTATCATCATGATTTATAAAGTGTTCAAACTGTGCATAATTTAGCTGAAACAGAAAGTGTATAACTGATATTGACATTATAACTGATAGTCTCGTCTGCTTCTACCGTATATTGATAAATGGGGCTGTATGAATGTGTGTGTGTGTGTGTTTAATAAACTGTTAAGATAAGTGGCTGAGAGGTTTGAATAATGTCTGCTGTTAAATCAGTCAGACGACTTCATATACACATGTTCTGTCTCTATGTATGTATGTGTTTTGTGTATGAGTTTCCTGTGTGTGTTGACAGGCAGTTAGTGTTTCTAAGTCTCTGTTGAGCCTGTATTATACCTTGCACGTAGCATCTCTAAGATATTTTTATACATTATGTGTATTGTTTTTTGTCTATTTGTCTGTGTGGGGGGGCATTCAGGGTTGTGTTTCTCATTCCCTGCAGAAGATATAGGAAATGTCAAGTAGCCTCCAATGGCCCATTAATCCCCATGCTTCACTGGTGGTGGTCTGCAGAGATACTTAGCATGTTACGTGACAGGATAGCCTGATGCTTATACACTCGCACACACATACTCTGAGGTAGCTCAGACAAGGACACATATTTAGACAAGGACTCTTTCTCCACTTCTCTCTCTTTTATCTAGTCCTCTCATTCCCTATAAAGCTATGTTCAGTTTTGTTTACTGTAAATGGATCTGAAGAGTCACGATTATGGAAAGAGGAATTCCCTGATGAATACATTTCCCAAATCCAGCCAAGCCTGAAGGGCATCCTCTCAATTCAATATATAACCATGTAGCTTTTGATGAAAATGTGCCCCTGGCTGTCAAAACTTCTTTTCTTTTCTTTTTTTCTTTATTTCATTCTCAGACGATTTAAAATATTCTCAAGGAAGGGGATGTACTGCACTGTCATCATCTGCTTTGAGAAGGAGTTGTAGTTACCGCGGTGCAAAGGTGATTGGTTAATAAGGAACCAATCATGATCCATAATAAATAGTAGATAAATGTGAGGTACTAGAGGACAGACAGGGATATAATATATAAATGAAACATGATAAATGTGGTAAGAAGGATAATTGAGTAATTAGCTATGATGAAAACCTTGCAAGTCGACAACTTTACTAATACAGCCAAACATCAAGAACTGATGTTGATGACTTCAGATCTGCTATTATATGATAGAGAAGTTACATAATGCTGCTTAGAAGTATAATAAAGGTACAGGCCTTAAGGCATTTTATGAGCTTAAAGAATTTATGAGCTCAAATCATATGCCGTATGCATATATAGGAAAAGTGACTACACTGCACCATCCCTTCATGCACTCTAATTATTCTTTATTATTATTCTCTACTTTTGGGGATCAGTGGAAACAGGTCAGTGACCTATTTTGCATTTAGTTTAACACTTCTTTAAACTTTATTCATCCAGGGAAAGTAACTGTCCTACTTCACATTCATAAATGTACATTGTGTATATTCACAACAGGGAGCTACTGCTGACCACTGAGCCGCTCCATTGAAGCAGTAGGGTTTAAGTGCCTTGCTGGACTTTTCTTTTGCCAATTTAAGGGATCAAATGGATGATCCTCTTCTCAGAGGCCCTGTTCTCCCCAATTTAGGTCACAGCTACTCAAACTGATAAAAAACAACTTTAAACTTTAAAAATGCCATGGCAGAACTCATGATATAGTAAAGGAGTAGTAGTAGTAGTAATAGTAGGAGTACTCAACACCCCAAGAGATCAGCTGTCAACGGTGAACGCTGAGTTGTTAAGGATAGGAGGGGTAGCTGGCATTGAATTCTCTTTGGGCATCAGTACTGAACCTTCTGGGGTTCACCATCACAAGAAAGTATTTCAGATTCTGATTATGGTTGTCTTTTTGCTCTCATAGTGTGAAACAGTCTATATTACAACAGTTTCAAAGAATACTGACAGTCCTCTAGAGTGCTTGTGATTTCAAAAGTAAGTTGATAGTTAATGGAGTGATGTTGTGCATTAAAAAAAAACGTGGATGAATGCATTCGATCATTGTCAGTGTATTTAAATGTTTCACATATCTTTCTGATTTGACACTTGTTCAAAACATGCACAAATCAAGTGCCAACACACTGGACAATGGATGGTTAGTGATTATTTTCCTCACCAGGGAAATAACTTGGAGTCCAGCACAATGGACTCCAAGTTGGACATAGCAAATGAAATACTTCTACTGTATCTTTGGGGTAATTTAACCCTCTGGGGTCCTATCACTTGCTTTTGCAATCATGGGCGATTGCTTAGACCGCAGAGGGTTCAAATCTCCAATCCCCTTCTCATTATACTGTACATGTCTCTAGAGTGTAAGAACAAGGGGGAAAGAGGAGAAACTTATTAACAACGGAAGGCCTAGGAATCAAATGGATCAGTCTTTCTGTTCAGCTTCACTGCCAACTCTTCAGCCATTGTGGCACACTGAAACTACCATACAGATCTAAAATATTGTCCTTGAAGATTGTTTTTACATTTGTTGTTGAGAGAATTTTAAATGTTCTGCTGAGGACAGTAAGACAAACATACTATCATATGACTTTTTAACACAGCAGTTAGTGCATTGGACAAGTTGTCAATCTCCTTAGTATTACTACTTTGTATTTTTATGAATTGGTGATTTTATGAAAAGGTGATTTCTATTTCAGGTCTTTGTATGTCTATTGTTTTGTTCAGAATGCAGCCATATACCGTATGCATTACATTTTAAGAACCAAAAAGCAAATGTTGGCTGTATTGTAGGAAGAAGAATGTAAATTACTGAGCATTGAGAGTAATGTGAAAGACTTTATTTTCTTGGCCCCAGCCCAAACTATTGCTCAATAACAGGAAAGATTGATATTGTTTTTGCTGCGTCCTACCCCTGAGACAAACAAACTGGGCAACAACAACTGCTAGTGTTCATATTCCAATTATTTACCAGCTAATTATTCATTCCCCTCTGGCTTGTAGTGCAATATGATTGGCACAAAATAAATACATAAATAAAGTTGGTGAAATCCTTCTTGCAAGCAGTCACACACAGCTAAAAGAGATGTATTGCTTGCCAGTCCAAACACTGGTGTCAGGCTGGTACTGCTATTTCAGTCACCTGCACCTTCAGGCACTCTGAATGAAAGCACCCACTTACATTCACTTAGTGTGTATTACATTTTACAGTATATTTTCTTATTCTTCCTTCAGGGTTAAGGATTTTTTGGCAAATTTTCCTACTGAGGGGAATAAGTAATTATATCTTGGTGGTTTTCTTTGTGTGGAGGAAAAAGGGAGACGATGGGCATATGTTAGTGCTGGAGAGAGAGGAAGAGACTGCCGGATAGAGAAAGAATGAGGGGTTGAAAAAGACAAGTTATGTAAGTGAGAGAAATGGAGGGAGTGATACATATAAATGAATTGCAAACTGAGAGTACGAGCATCAAGTATATCTACATTCAGCCAAAGTACACTGCTGATTCAGCTGAGATGATCAAACACGCTTGTCTTTTCTTGCATACACAGTCTTTATCCCCTCCGTCTTTTCATCTGTAAGTCTCTCCAGTCACCCCTTTCTCTTTGTTTCCCTTCCCCCTTTTTCTCGTCCTCTCCCTATCCCTGGTTTTGATTGATGCAAAGCTTATTACGACATAAGACATCATCCTTCAGAATTCAGATTTATGTGCTACAGGGCAAAAGTTCTCTTCAGAAACTCCAGAGGCCTTATACGCATAATTTGTGTCTTTGATCCAATCAGAATTCAAGCACGTTATCTAATTACCTGTCTTGTTGTAACTGTTTTGGACGTGGACGTATTAACATTTGACTTTGACTTGATCCCACAGGCTTTTCTCTTCTCAAAACAAAACACTTGTTTATATCTGTGTACATGTATACCATCCATGTCTCTTCTATTGATTTATGATCTTTTTGGCCAAGCAAGATGGCAAGTTTGGTCTGTCCACCAATGTGATATTTCAACAACGGTTGGATGGTTTGCCATGATATGTGCAGACATTCCTGGTCTCCAAAGGATGTACTCAAATGTTTTTGGTGACCCTCTGACTTTTACTTTAGTGTCACCCAGCAGGTGGTGGCTTTGAACTTTCCTACAAATATTCAAGGTTGATGAATGGTAGGATGTAGAAGTATAAGTGCTACTCACTTACAATGATCACTTTGGTGATTTTCTGATTTCTCCTCCAGTAGATTGACATTAGAGTGAGTTTACTTTGGAAATTCTGAGTTTGTACACCAGTGTTTGTCCCTGACTTTTCATCTTGTGCCATTGTCCATTCAGCACTATGGTTATGACCAAATACAAAAATAATGACCACCAGCCTCAGCATCTAAGACCTTTACTTTGATCCAGCTCTTCTTTCACTCTCTTTCCTCACATGTATTTTCATCTATTTTATCACTTTACCCTCCAACATCATATTTTCATTGTTGTCCATTCCTTCTTTCCACCTCTATCTATCTCCCTTCTCTTTCTTAACTTTTATCCCATTATACCTCCTCCTCTCTACTACTCTCTCTCTCTCTCATTCCCTGCTTCTCACCATCCTTTACCTCCTTCTACCTCCACTCCTATTGTTACTCTCCGGCCTCAGTGCCTTTCATCCTCTGTCCCTCCATCCTTCTGTGCTCTGCCACCACCACCTTTTTTCTCTGTCCTCTAATCATCTCTCGTTTTTTAATTTCCCCAGCAGACAGCTCCAGTGCTGGTCCATTTAGTCACAGGCTTTTAATTAGGAGAAAGCAGATTAGGAAGGCCAGTCTCTACCCTGCTAATGGTGTACATGCACGCACACACGTGCACGCACATAGGCACGTAATGTCCTGTTATTTATACAGAAATGCCATTTCATGGTTTCATGTTTGTCTTGTTTTCTGTGAGCAAACACATTTATTCACACATCCTGGCACCTAACAAAAGTAAATCGGTGCATTCGAAATATGATTGTATTGTTTTGAAAAATTAATACACCCACCCACGCACACACACACACACACACACACACACAACCACACACACACTTTGTCAAACAGATGAACGAATGTGACTATTCTTCTGGGAACAGTGCTGGCTAGAGTAATGTCATGCAATTAACATTTGAACCACCTTTACCTCCCTCTTGTTGTTGTGTTGTTGATGTTGTTGTAAGCGACTATATTTGTGTGGGTGTAAGTGAGATTTAAAAAAAAACATGTTTTTAGGTATAAATATATCTCTATTTCTCTTATGCGTGTGATTTCATATGAATACTGTCTGCAGATTCCATCTTGAACCATTCTGATTCAGAGTCACAGCTATTTCTATAATGGCAGGATGGACCCATCAGAGCTCTCCTGACACAGCTGTTGAGTCATTCAGGAGCTTTACATGATCTATAGTCTAAATGATGTCGTTTAACTAGTGTGATGATTTAGTGAGCAGCAATATGGCAGACTGACAAGAGAAATAACAACAAGTTATTCATATTACAGTATCAGCCTCAAGTGGAGGCTTAAAGTAATCCTACTTGATCAGGTGGAAAGACAGGAGTGAAAAGAAGGAATTATGACTCATGAAAAAGTGGTCTTTAATTGGTGTGTAGGAGGAACAGGGCCAATCGCAGCATAGCTCAAGTGTGAACAGAATGTGTCATGCACTATATATGTCTAGCTCGTGATAATCAGAGTTCAGTTTGACAATTTGAAAAGGAGATAAGAAATCTTTATCCACGCCTTCAGATGCTCAAAGTGCCTTACAGCATTCGTACATGTAGAGCTTCAAATAAGCAAATATGGATGAGCCCATCCACATATAGCAAAAACTCAAAATACACTTGTACAGAATGAGATCATCAAGTTCACTCTGTCCATTCGAATTCAGCATTTCTGCTGCAGCTAAAGGTTAGCAATAAAACTGTATTTAGATTAGATTAAATGTGCGTTGCTTCTTCCCAGCACCTGACAGAATATAAACCTAGCTCTCCAGGGAGGAAGCGCTTGTGACTGACTGAGTGTGTGTGTGTGTGTGTGTGTGTGTGTGTGTGTGTGTGTGTGTGTGTGTGTGTGTGTGTGTGAGAGAGAGAGAGCAAGCCTTTAAACATCCTGAGTTGGTCATCAAACTTTTGTTATCTTCTAGTTTTCCAGCAGGGCGCACATGTGTTTGCATGGGCCAAATTAGAATGCATTAAGCATAGCAAGAGCTTTCTTTGTGTACATCTATGCAGTGCACACGTACAAACACTACTATCGACGCACATTGTTTGCGTGTGTTATTCCTCCTAATGGCGGAGTGAATAAACATGAATTTGTCCTTTCTCGTTTCCTGCCCAGCAGGCAGCTACTGCGGTACGCATCATCAACAGCTGTTCTTTCTGCGAAGGACAACAAAGCCAGACTTGATCGTGACGTGCATCATATTGTGGCTCTCCAGTATGCGAGACAATTGCAAACTTCTTCTTGGCGTGGCAATGTGCCACTGAAGTGTGTGAATGCTCCCAGTTTGAGATGATCATCCTTTAAACTCCTCTCCTTAGCTTGACTTATCCAGTTGCTTCCAGCACTTTAAGCGTTACTTGAGTTGCACTTTTCACTTTTCTCATTTCAATCGGTTTCTCATTTACTAACTTTTCCTTCCATTCCCCGAGCACACCCACACACACCTCCACATGCTAAATCAGTGGTATTGTTTATTATAACAGAGGCTGTGATTCACACTGAGTGAGTGGCTGGCATTTTAATAATAAAGGAGAAACATCAGTTTTGTAGTTTTCTCGTTAAATGTTGACCCAGTGATGCCAAAAATACCACACAATGTGTCATCTTTGAGCACTAACCATGATTCATTTTCCTCCACTTGACTTAATAATGTTTCTTCAACTAAAATCAGCAAAGAAAACACGCTTTATTCTTTGTGTAATGAACTTATATGTCAAGCTAACTTTTTAGTGATTGTTGTAATTTGTTACGAGAACACTGCCTCGTTCACGAGTGTTGACTGGACATATATTGGTCCTCTGCCGCGACTTATTAAATTCACCTTTCTCCTCTCCCTTCCTCGCGCTCTCTGTTCATTTGCAGCTAATTAAGTGGTCCCACTGAGTAAGTTAGTGATGTTTTAATTTGAGTTGGAGAGAAAACGTCTGTCTGGCTTCTGGCTTGTAGGTGTACGTGTATGTGTCAGTGTGCACGTATGCGCATCTGTATGCCCTTGCGTGGTGATTGTGTGTCTGTGTATGTACACACCTGGGTGTCTGCCTGCTGATATGCCCTCTGAAGCCAATAAACGAGCAGCTATTACTAGAGCAGGGGTGGATCAACCCTGTTTTCACACACACACACATACACACACACGCACACACACACACACACACACACACAGACCCAGATATTAGTTCCAGCTGCAGTGGTTTTGTCCAAACTGAAGTAATTCTCTCCAGGGCTGTTCTTTTCCTCGCATCTTTCTTGCAGCCTTGAAGTCAGGCACAGCGTTTGATTGAGGAGCAGTGTACTTGTGTGTATTTGTGTGTATGGGTACTTTTGTACCAAACTATGTGTCCCTTTAATGAGAACTGTTAGATACTATAATTATAAAATTCTGCTGTCAAAATAAACTGACAACAATTTAGTGAAGTCTGTTCTGTGCTACAAATTCTAACAATACTGAGAGAAGGCCAGAGGAATTACTGCAGATTCCTCCACATTACTTCACTCTGCCTGCTTCCATAGACTGTGATCCAATTTGCAAGATGTCAGGATGCCTGAAACACGTGTGCACACACATAAAAATGGACATATGTAAATTATTTAATGCAAAAGAAACTGTCGTTTGCATAGACTCTCTGGAGAGGTAGCATCAAAACCACATATTGTAAATTTAAATGAGATTTTACCCGGATTGCAAAAAAACACATTTGACATTTGCTCAGTTACCAGAGTGGTATCTAGCCATGCACGCAGAGCTGCCATGTTTTTCTATATTTCAAACTATATGCAAAGACCAGTGACACCCCAGCAAGTGCATTCATTCAGGTCAGCTGTAGAAAGGTTTCAATTGAATGTCTCAGTGACTGAGGGAGCTGTCAGCTTCTATTGCACATCCTAAAATGACATCTGTCTTAAGTTCATCCATAACCCTACTACCACTGCACCATCTACTTAAGAGGAGCTTAGAGGGTTGATTTCCCCCTCCTTCTCCTCTGCACCACTTATTAGCTTATCAGTGCGTTCCATAAATACAATACACGTCTCATGTATGTAGTATGTGAGTGCATATGTCCACACAACACATTTAGTCACTGACTATAATTTTATTCATCTCAAAAAACCTTACAAACCTCAACATTTTTGCAGTAGTTTCTATTTTCTTTTCATCTTTTTGACATCCTAAAATTGCTGTCAGGGTTTCCACCTTGTTGCCGCGGGTCAGTCTGTTTCATTGTGTTTCCTGTTTTGTGTATGTTTGGCGTTGCTGTGTGAAAAGTTGAAAAATGGCAGGTTTTGGAGCAGAGAGTCGAAGAAGCTCATTAAGCTACAGTTCACTCCAAAGCAGAGACAAACACTCTCCCCGCCTCTTCATCTCTATCTCTCCATCAGCTACAGCAACTGCCTTTATCAGCCACTTACCTTCAGACACACAGTCAGCCAATCTGTCTCTTTCTACACACACACACACACACACAGCAAAACACACAAATATTCAAACTTGGACACTCTCAAGTTGTCAACCTTGAAATCCGTCATGGAATTTTAAACAAAATGTATACATATGAACACAGAGTTCATAAATATTCAAAGACATTATACTAAAACAGACTTCACACACACATGCTATCTTCTTCCTTTTTTTCTTCTTTGACGATGGAGAGAAATGAAGTGAAGCTTCCAAAGTGCCGTGCTGTCTGTGAATGTCGTCTCGCCTTCCATTCCTCAGGAAGGTCAGTGTTACCTTTGAAACAAGACAAGGCTTTCTTTTTAGTTTTATCAGACTGAGACATTAGTCATCATGCACATTCTCATGCAGTTACACGATTTTAAAGACTTACGTAGGGCAGAGCCTGTGGACCAAGCCTCTCTTTGTTATATCTTGCGAATCTCTGTGTGTTAATTTGTGTGTGTGTGTGTGTGTGTGTGTGTGTGTGTGTGTAAATGAGAGACAAGGAATGATCTGGTGTTGCATGTCAGCAGGCTACGTCTTTAGCTGTGAATGTCTCTACAGGCCTCTGTCTCGCACTCGTGCACACTCATCTATACTGCATGCTTGTGTGCACCAGTCATCATTATGAGACACCCCAGTGGATCAATACTGTATCTGCCAATCAAACCCACCCACCCACCCCCACACACACAGATATTCACAGGCACAGCTTTGCTCTACTTCCTCACCACCTGTGTTGAATTGCTGGTGGCAGAGCTCTACGCTGCTGATATGGCTAATGCTAATTAGCTGCCGCATTAGAAATAACACCGTCCGTGCTGATAGGCCTGCCACTCATTATTGAAGCCTGATGGGCCACATTAAGCTGTAGTGAACTTGATTGCCTACAAAGTCGCTCAAGAAGAGAGACAAGAGAGCGGCGCATCCACATTTATATTCTATATTCTGTTAATGTACATGCATTTTTAGATATGCAATATATTCAGGACAGAGATAGAGCATTACTTGAACTACCTATTTGACTTACAGTCATCCCTTGATTTAAATATTATTCCATTAAATATTACAGGAATGTTTTGAAGTGAAAGTATTCACATATATTGTTCAGAAAGTATAGTATTTAATTACACGGCTGCTGTAAAACTAGACAACCATTAATATATCCATCAATTATTTACCTAATTTCAGTGTGAGTCGCTGTTGACTGAGTATTACAACTGAATATGTGGTGTTTTATTGTCTTTTTTATTAATGAGAATTCCTATGTGTTTCAGCAAGTACATGCTGGTTTGGTAACAACACACTCCAGTGGTGTGTGTACAGTAAAAGAAATGAAATAGGGGGCTGCAATTACCTTTGCTCATGTGTATCTGTATGTGTGTGTGTGTGTTTGTCTGTGTGTGTGTGTGTGTGTGTGTGTGTTAATTAGTGTTTATAGTGTTGCTCCCCAGCCAGTAAAACTAGAGCAGCAGTAAAACAGCCTAATTGTCCTCGCAGCCCCTTGAGATGGAGAGGGACAGAAGGTAAGAGGGGATGGAGTGAGCGGAAGAAGAAAGGAGGAAAGAATGAATGAAACTGGGGCAATTAGGTAATAGAGAGGTGCGTGTTTTAGAATGGATGGAGCAGGACTCATTTACAACACTTTCAAAATGTTCATTAAAAGAAAGGAAGATGGAATGAAACCAGGTGAAAGTGTACTCAAGTTATGTAACATACACACATCTTTGTTGTTCTTCTTTAATTGATGCCTACATCAGACATTTCATTGCACACTCACAGGTGTTTTCCCTTATTTATTCCCTATATTGGGTGGGTGGAAGCTATATTATTCCCTTATTTCCCTTATTTGGATTTAATTAGACAGATGAATGAATATGGTTTATGTTTGGTAGTGTTCACTGACACTACTGTAAGTGTACAAACAAGACAACCAGGACTGCTACACCATCATTTGGAAGAAAATGCATGTCATCATGGACTGTGGGAAGTAAGGGTGCTGAGGGGGCTGCAGCACCCCTGAAAATCAGACATAATAAAAACCCATCAGTTAAACTTATAATGACTTACACCTTTATTTTAACTTAGATTTACTGTTTATGCATAGTGCACCAGTATTTGTGGCAGAAGTTGACTGTTTTTATTTATTGTTTATGTGTCTATAATTCTATAACAAGCTCATTTTCAACCCCAGTTAAGGCAAGGCAGGTTTGCTCTGGTTTGGGGAGTTTAAAGTGTCCCACTGAATCAAAGTGACCAAAGACGTCAGGGCACATCGTCATACAGACCCAGAGACTTCAGCTCCAGCTAGAGTACATAAGGCAATCACTGTCATGTACTGTCATATACATCTAGTCATGTAAATCTAAGACAGATATATCTAATATATGGTGCTTGGTCTGATTTTTTGAGGTTTAAATGTAATGTACCTCCCTGCATTGATTCTCCAATTTCGGTCGTAACACTGAACAGTGACAGGTGTCTCATATGAATAGTTACTTAATCGCTGATTAAATGAGCTTCTGCAGTTTTCATACCTTGGTTCAGTGTTCCTCTCTGTGTTGTTGCTGTGGCTGCTTTGACATGCAGTATGTTTGTGTTCATGTTTACTGTCTGCTTGTAAAACTGTATATGTATTCATATACAGTATATCGTATATGCAAACGTAATGAATGCCCCACAGCATTTTCTGTCACATTATTAGATAGACTAAGTTTCCTTCAGCACCGCTAACTGTGACTGACTTTCAACATCCCTGTCTGCCATATGGGGAAGTCACAGGCATCCGTTGCCTTCATATATATATATATAACAAGAGATTTGATCCAGCAGTAAAAACGTCATTCGATAAACATACTCTTCATGCATTTGAGATAAAAAGGTGAGTAATATGAGCTTATGGAGAAAAGCTTCCATGATCTTAGAGGTTTTGGCTTTGCCTGCATTTGCCAAGCATAGTTATCCAGGAGATTGTTGTTCAAGTGCTCTGTGATCTTCTTCTATGTGTCATCTTTTTGTGTGGTTGCATTATAACTCAAAAGGCCCCTTTTGCCTACTTATGTACCACTCAGTGACATAATTAATAGTCTGGGCACACACAGTTTGACTGGCTTCATCTATCTCTGTTAGACAATGGCGGCAACCCTCCCAGATTAAACATTCAGACACGTGCATGTGTGACAAAAAGCGTGTATACATGTGTGTCTATGTGTGCGTGGTTATACATATTCACAAAACACACATGTATACATGTGCATGTATACATCATGGTGCAAATCATCTCTCATCTTGGGTGTGTGTGTGTGTGTGTTTGTGTGTCAGTGTATGTACCCAGGCCTCGGAGGTGCCCCTTGTCATGCATTCTGAAATTTGCCCTGCGGCTGTTTCACTGAACAGCTGCTCTCTCCACAAAGGCTCTCTCTCATCTTCTGCTCCCATTCCTCTCAAGACCAATCTCTCTGTTTCTGTCTGTTTCTCTTTTCTCTCCTCAGATCTCATTTGGTGTCATTCGTCGGTTCATGCTCATGTACTTCCAACTATTTCATAAAGGAACATACATGGACCTGCACCAAGCTACACCTCTCAGACCTCATTACGCTATACAAACCTTCACACACTCTACATTCTCTAGAGTGCCGTCACTTATCTATTCCCACAGCAAAATCAGCTTGTATGAAGTCATTTTCCTACATTCCATACAGTGCAGATCAACTCCAAACTTCAGTTTCTCCACCAGAGAGGTGTGGTTTCAAGTTACATGAAAAAGATGAAGTCACAAATCTGATGCTTTCACGACTTGGAACTTGACTTAAACCTCAGTGAGTGATTTACTTGGACTTAAATAAGTTCATAAAGCTAATTAACATTCAATTTTAAAATCTCTGTCATAGCTATCTGTGATATGGACAGGAACAGTGAAGTTCCTAAGCCCATAAATGTGTCAGCTAATGGCAAGAACAGCCATCTTGTCTCATCTGTGTGTTCACACTGAACAATGTATGCATTGTTGAATGAATAGAAAATCATAAAGATACAATCAGGTGCAATTTTCTGAGGTGGGTTTCTTTAGTCGAAAAAGATTCAACCTGAGTGCAAAATTTAAGCTTATATCAAGTCTTTCTCAATCTACTTTAAAAATGTACAGAGATGAGACTCAAACTCGTGCAGGCGCACTCCCATTTGTTGCTAACTAGCTTACAGCTAACATATATCATATATTATTGGCTGTTTGAGGTGAGTAAAATCAGAATCTAACTGTCAAATGTACGTGAATGGTGCAAGGCAAAAAATCACTTTGCTTTCTGTCTGAAAACATTTTTGATCCAACCTTTAAACACAGATCTTTCTTTACTCCTCTGTCTCCATTCTTCCGCCTCTGTTTCTCCCATCAGTTGTACCCCTGTGCCCCTCTACCTCTCCACCTCAGTTTTCAATTAGCAAAAGGAAAGGAAGTGAAACGTGACAATGAGGCATTTTTCTATTTCTGCTGGCCGAATAAGAGCAGGCTATTGAATACTGGATGAGGAGAGAGAATAACGCAGAGAAGCAGGCAAGCTGGAGGCTGCTATGAGATGGAAGTGACGTGCCCTTCTCTCCTGTGTGGTGCGAAACCGAAACGCCCTATTGCTCGTTCTTCGTGCCTCTCTCCGTTTTTCATTATATCTATCACTACTTTCTGTCTCTCATCATTGCTACCCCCCCCTCTTAAATCTCTTTTACCTGTCCATATCTCTCTCTCTAATCTTACTCTCCCTGTGTTTCTGACAAACTCTTTTCTCATCTCACCCCTCCCCCCTCGATGGGCTCTTTAGATTTTTAATGAGCCTATATTTAGCTTTGCTGGATAAGAGGAATGTTTCTGAAGCATTTTACCATGGACAGCATTTCTCCTGTCACCTTGGACATTTTTCCCCATCTGCCACATTAGGCTTATACTCCATTTCTTGTACCACTCCCTCTATTCATCTATCTTCCCATGCTAGAGATTCATTATGACATATTAGATGCATTAGTAGAGGAAATCAGGGCCAAATACACATGTATCCAAATAACAACCTGTTTTTTCCATTAGGAACCTTTTTTTTCCCTGCTCTTATATTTCAAGGATGTGTTTGTGTGTGTATGTGGATTATCTGCTTGTATAAAATGCCAGCATCCATATTTTAAATGCCTCGCAGAGATTTCACCATCCCTAAAAAGAAGGACAGCAGACTGCATGGTGATGTTTGAAAGCCTCTCCAAGGTGAAGTGTCCTTAAGCAAGTGTCCGACTCCTGAAAACAAAATTTTCACCATTCCATTCCATACTACAAATGTTGCTGCTTATGTACATTCTTGGAGAAAATTGTTGGTAGAGTTCCTAAAAAAATGATAAAAATATGGACTTTTAATATTGTGTAATGCAAAGAGTATTAATTTACCTTATGATGTGCTCTTTTTCTTTTCTTTTAAATTGACTATCTATAGAGAAAAGGCTGTCTCAGCCACTGAGGATGTTTTTATTAATACCACAGATGACCACAAGAAAAAGCGAAAAAAAAAAAAATAGCATTGACTGACTCTGTTATGCCATATCCAAGGAGTACATCCATAACCAATCACACTAGAACCATTCTTTGTTCTATTTTTTCTCCCTTCCTCATTCCTGCTAATGTCTCTGATCTCAGTCTGCAGCTCAGTTTGAGGCTACATCTCCCTCGTAATTGTTTGCATCATGAAATAGGACAATAATCATAGTAGCTAGCAGCTATAGTGCTTTCCTGACAGTACCTGACAACTTTGAGGAGTGCTGCCATTCAGTTCAGTGGCTTTCAACAACATCCATTACAGACAACTGGAAGAGGCGTACACACTTCACTCACTCCACTAATGAAATCCATAACGCGGGGCAGGTTTTCCTAACATGACCTAATTGCTTGATTAGTTACTGTTGACAGGACTAATTTTCCTTCATCCATTACTGTACTTGTGACGGCTGTAAAAAGTAAAAAAAAAACAAAAAAAACACTTTTTCTTAGCAAAGGTCTGTAGTGCTGCTGAGGTGATAATGTTCATGTTATTTAAAGGTCCAGTGTACATGATTTAGAGAGCTATATTTAAAATAAGCCAGAAACGGAGTATAGTATGCATTAATGCATTTTTGTTACCTTAGAATGAGCCTTTTATGTCTGCTGATGTCTCTTCCATGGAGTTTTGCAGTTTCTCCCTCGCCCTTGGTTGAGTAAAGGGGTTTCAGTCGGTTGCAATCTAAACACGATTAGAAACTTTTACTTTCTAGCAGTAGACCAGAACTAAAGTAGAAGATGCAGTAGAAGCTTTTTTCTTTTTTTCATCTTCTTTTTTTTAAGTTAGATATTGCATTACATGATTTGCTTTATTCAGGTATGAAGACTGGACAATATATTGACTGATTATTATGCTAATAAACTGCAGAAATCAAAGGACTCTTTAAACAACAGGACCCCCTAGACATTTATAGCAAAGCCTGCATAGCCCTGTGGCAAAAAGTCATGACCCCGCCATGGAAACTGTTGGCACTTAAGGGGCGCAGGTTCCTTTGGCAAACATGCACACAGAAAAATTAGTGTTGGGTGGAAGCTGAAGTAAAATACAATAGCAGGAAACACACACACACACACACACACACACACACTAGTGAAACTGTGGAAAAAGAATGGTAGATGCATAAATGCTCAAGAGAGAACATGCTGAGATAGGAAAAGACACAAACAACACAAACGACACACACGCACAGGGCTTTTCTCAGTTGTTAAAACTGTTATCCAGTGCTGGTGGGGGATCAGTGCTGTGCCATTAAACTTTAAGCAGAGCTTGTTGTCGGGAAACAGTTCTTTTATCACCCTCGGATAGTACATGAACACATCTTCTTCACTGCCGACCATCTTCTCTTTCCTTCTTAGCTCTTTTTCCTTCATTCTTCACTCCTCTTAGTTCTTTTTTCTTATCCTTTCACCTGCGGTCCCCCCCCCTCATATGCCTGGTTGTACAGATGATTATGTTTCCCTGTTTCTGAAAAGTATTTAAATGCTCAGCATCGTTTTTTAACTTGTTTCCTGATAAGCCGCTGTCTGTCCCATGCTCAGCTGTTTATTCCTGGACTCATGCACAGCGTTCTGTCTTTTTATCTAGATCTCACTTTTTCTCTCATGTGTCTCATTATTCATGTATTGTCTTGTATTCACATTTAAAATTTTCAGACATAGGTGTGGGATGCTCCCTATGTGAAAGCCAGAATCAGACACAATAGACCATCACTAAGGCAGACAAGCATTTATAGCAATTTGATTAAATATATGTAATATTCTAATATAATATAATTAGCCTGATAGTCTACTGATTAAAACCAGTTTTGCCACTACACACTACTGGGATCTGAATCTAGTCTTCCATATAATTCAATTACATTCAGTGGCATTCGTTATGTGCCTGCTTTTCTTTTCTTTATCAGAATCTGTGCTCACTTTTTCGCCTTCATCTCTTTTTTCAGTTTTCTTTTTTCTGGCTGCAGTCATCAAGGACAGCGTCTGACCTCCTGGCTGAAACATTACCACACATCTAAACAAACACACACACACCTTTAATCAGGAAAGGGATGGGTTCCTTTAATCACGCCTCATGACTGTGTGTGTGTGTGTGTGTGTGTGTGTGTGTGTGTGTGTGTGTCTCCATGTTGTGGGCCACTCAGTTGGCATGTATGCATGTATTCCTGTGTGTAAGCATGTGATGGAGGACGATAACAGGTGATCAGGAAACAGGGAACTCCAGGAAATTCCTCGGGGCATGGGAGAGAGCAGCTGCAGGAATGTGCAAACACAACAGATACATCCAGAAGAGTGAGTGCAGATTCAAACACAAATCAAGGTACTTATGCAGATTCACAGCTGGTTGGTTTTCAGCAGGAGCCCTTCATAATTTAGTTTTTTATATGCTGTAGTGCAACATTTCTTTTACCCATAATGTTTCATTGTGTACACAGGGGAGCAAGGGGGAGCTTGGCTCCTCTTAATAAGACATGAGCTCCCCTTGAAACATGATTTCTGAAACTTTGGGGGGGTCTCTAAAACACTGAGATATTTTCCAGGCATTTCTATTTTTCTGTATTCTCATGGATAAGTGAAATTAGGCTATGATTCATGCATGAGGATGATTCATCACATATTCACTGGTATGCATACTGTTCTTACCATCACCATCCAAGTGTGCCACTGCAATATCGTAAATTCTGCTCACTTGAACTCTTGGTACATTAGGTTTGATAAATTAACCTTGCATTTGATGCCTTAATTGTACTGAGAAATGATTGTGCTCATCTACATGCGATGGGTAACTTTAGCTGTTGTTGATGAGGTTTTTAATTTAATGCTCATATATTTGTTTATATTTGTGTGTTTATAGACGGTTTTGCTATTTGACCTATCTCTTATTTGTACATAAAATACAATAGAATGTACATCACTATGCAGAGTATATTGTATCATCCTATGATGTTTGGTTTGAATACCAATATGTACCTTGTATCTTGGCAACACGAGTCAGTCAGTCCTCTGTTTAGGGTTAAGGTTAGGTTCTATTTGTTTTCTACCGTTTTTTTTCCCTTAGAGACTTGGATGCAAAGAAAAATCCTCCTATCCCTGGATCAAAATTTCCTAGTTAAAATAGTCCTACGGAACATGAACAAAGATATGAGCTTGAACATACGTGTAAACCAACCTGTCCTGTAAGGTGTGATTTTCTTTTTGTGTAGTTTTTATTGTTTTGTTGTTCTTTGTTATTTCTTGTTTCTATTTTCTTGCATTCGGATTCTACAGCACCTTGTAACTCTGGTTTTTAAAAGGTGATTCATAATTGAAGATTACTTCTTACTTGCTCGCTCAAAAATGCCAGTTTCCAAAGCAAATGTAGTGAATATTGCTCATCAGTCACATTTTCAGTGAAAGTTATAAGAGGCAGAAGAGAGATTCAGTTCCAGCAGCAGGAAATGAATCAAATTGAAAATGTTTCAATGTGAAAATTTGTAATGAACCTCAAATGTACAGAGACAAAAGTTAAAAAAGGGAGCCTGGAAGGAATTCATTAAACTTTTTGGTTTAGAAGTTTAAAAATCAGTCTGAGCTGCAACACACAATGTTGCTGCTTGTTTTTAAAGCAACTGGGGAGCTAGTCTGTTATCTGTTTGTGGCAAAATACAGCAATCAATACAAACTAAGAATTTATTTCACTTTGAAACTGAATTCAGCTTTCTTGGAGTCTTGTAGAGAGAGAGAGAGAGAGAATGATGATACTCATGATAAAAGAGCTACTTCAATGCCCACTCCTCTGCTCACATAGCCAGAAAAAAGATCTTGTTGATAATGCGATCAATTTCTATCTTGACGTTTTATATTGTTGTTTTTGTATCATAAAATATGTCATTAAGCTACATACAAAAGACAAAGAGAAGAACGTTGATCTCTCATTGGCTCTTGAAAATATTGCCATTTTGGAGGGTATAATGCTTTTCACAGGCACTGAATTAAACTCTTAAACTTAAATCTTACTTGTCCATCCGTAGCTTTCAGGCAGAGATTAGTGGACAGCCCTCCACATATCAACCCTCAAACTAATCTGTTATTCCACATCCCTACTTTAAATTTCAATTTCTGCATGTTTTGTGGTCAAATGATCTCCAGCGGTGCTCTGATTTCATGAAGATCAAATGTGCACCCTGACAGGTGTAACAGGAACCATGCTGCAGTAATGAACGGGTAAAATGATGTATTGGGATAGTGAAGTATGAAGGTAGGTTGGGGGGGTGCTGAACTTACCTGTCTGCAAGAGAGGGAGAATACTGATGAGACTGAAACAGACAAATGGTGCGCTAGAGAGGAGGGGAGAAACGGGGAGCCAGGAGTCGATGACAGAAAGGGGAGGTAATGGTGGTGGTGAAAGGGAGATAAATGGTATGAGAAAGTTAATAACAAGCATTGTGGTTCTTCAGCTCTGAGAGGAGGGAATAGTAGAAGAGAGAGAGAGAGAGAGAAGAGGAAGAATATGGCTGAAATGTGCAATCCCACTGAGGTCTGCTGGTAGAGAAAAGAAGTGAAACAAATAAGATGAGAGGCACAGATAGCTCACCTTCTTTGATATGAAATAATAAAAAAAAATAAGCATAAAGGCCAAAATAATAACATTCATGAAAAACTGTAATCACACCCCCAAGATCACGTTGGAAGAAAATGTATAGAACCAGGAATGCAGAGCAGAGAAGACAATCACAACCAACACAGAAGGAGTGTTGCAGTAAACATACGTGTGCACTTTGTCTTATCCTGTGTTTTATCATAAAGAGAGAGCAGCCATTAGCTTATTATCTGTGATTGGAAGTAAACATGAATCCTTCCCTCCATCTGATTTGATGTTAAACATCATGCGTATTGAGACATTATAAATTATAATTGAAACGAATTAAAAAAAAAAAAAAACAGAATGCAATGATTTGCAAGTCTTTTTCAGGTGAATACATGTCAAAGACATGCTATGTAATGTTCAAACTCACATATAAATATATACTCATCCTAAAAAAGTTGGGATGAGATTGTTTTTACCACCGTGTTACATCACCTTTTCTTTTAACAACACTCAGTAAGCGTTTGGGAAATGAGGACACTAATTGTGGAAGTTTTGAAAGTGAAATTCTTTCCCATTCTTGCTCGATATATGACTTCAGTTGCAGTTACAGTCCAGGGTTTCCATCGTTACATTCTTCATATTGTGCCCAACATTTTCAATGGGAGACTGGCAGGCCAGTGTAATACCTGCACTCTTTTGCTATGGCATTGTCACGCTGACAAAAGAATATGTTGCTCCAAAAGCTGTACGTACCTTTTAGCATTAATGGTGCATTCACAGATGTGAAAGTTACCCATCATGCCTCGGGCACTAACTCATCCCCATACCATCACAGATGCTGGATTTTGAACTTTGCACTGGAAACAATCTGGATGGTCCTTTTTCGTCTTGGGAGCAACAATTCAAATTGCTATGCAGCGTGGCTTTAAACTGTTTGCCCACACGGATTTTCACAAAGTGGTGAACCACTTGCCCCATACTTGCTTGCTTTCTGAAATCTATGTTGTAGATCTCAGAGTCAAAGTCTGATATTTTTCCTGCCAATTTGTTTGTCAAAGTACAATACAATTTTGCTGCCTCTGTTTTTTTTTCATCTCTTATATGCCGATTTTGGAAGCCCTGACTGCTGAGTTCAACTCACCATCTTCCAATGTTGTGAGTTCAATTTGACGTGCTCTTTATAAAGAGATGCCTTTTGACTGGCTGAATATTGCTCCTATTGATAATTGTGTATAGCTAGTTGGCATACTGATACAGATCACACATCTGTATCGGGGATGCAAAGGGTTGTAGTCGCGCTTGTTGTTGAAGAGTTGAACGTGACTGCCAAACAAACTGTAGGTCTGTGAAGAGTCCTTTGACAGACAGGAAAAGAAGGAGATAAAGTTGGTATCTATGATGATTAAAAAGAAAAAGAAGAGGAGTAGTGGGCAGAAGAGAGAAGATAACATATTCCCAAACCTGCTCCAACTGTCACAAACTCTGACAAGCAGACTGAGGAGTGTGTGAGAAAAAATGAGTAGATAGGAACATGATGAGAAGATAGATACAGGCCCACAGAAACACAGGGTATGACACATATAACATGTGAAGGCACACATGTGTTAGCTCTCTGTCAGCCTTGTCTAAAGGAGAGAGAAAAAGAGAGAGGTGGCTAAGTGGCAAGGGAGACGCCGACGCAGAGGGAGGCAATTAGTGTAAGAGAAAAGAAGTATGAGAAAGATCGAAAGTGACACTGGGGAAGAGGAGACAGTAAATGAGGGGGGAAAGATTTGAGAGAAAGAAAAAAAAAAGTAGGTAGGTCATGAAACAAACAGTAAACAAGTGAAAAGTAAAATGCAAGAAATGCAATCCAATTCAACAGCACCATTAACTGCAGATCTCAACGAAAACTGAACATAATACAACAACATACTTCATTAGTCCATGCCCTCTAGAATGATGTGTTTCCTGATCTGGTGCCTCTATCGACAGGACGACATTCGTCTGTGCCTTTCAAAACTGTACGCCAAATCACTGTTATAAAATGAATCCTATTTACGATGTGACAGCACTGTGGATAAGGTTTGGTTGAGTTCAGGCACAAAAAGGTTACGGGAAGATTATGGTTGGGGTTAAAATGACGACTTTGTAAAGGTTAGAGAAACACTGACAGCTATCTTCTGTGTTAAAGTCATATGTTTTGTTGATTCAATCACCACAGCCTCCTCCCCCTGACGACTGTGCCGCTCTATAATACGCACTAAAAACCTGAACATAAATATGGTGTATGTTCTTTTGGGGCACTTGCTTAAATGATTGACGCTGTCATTCTTCTTATGAGGACAGTCTCACACTATAAGGTGAAGAGAAATGGGATTTATTGCAGGGCTGTTCTTTGGATCATATTAGACTAAGCTACAAGTGCCCTTAATGAATGGGCAAAACAATACCGTAAATATTGCAGTTTTGTATGAAAAATAGTTCAGTGATGATGAAGTTTTGTGCTCTAAGTGCATTCTCGTATAACTAAGTATTACACTGCATGTGTCTGTTTAATTTTCTCTAACGCTGTTCACTGTCCCCTTGTATGCGTAATGTGTTTCCCTGTGTGTGTATGTGCATGTGTGTGTGTGTGTTTGTTCCACATTTCAACACGGCCCATTTATTCTGCTTTTATATACGTATAACTTTGTTATTTTGCATGTGTGCGTATGCATGTGCTTGGAGGATTGAGTATACATACATGCATGCATGCACAACCCACACTGCTATATGGCCATCATGCAGCAATCCTCGAAACCCTCAGGGTTAAAAACTTAGAGAGAGGGAAGGATAGAATGACATAGTGCGACATAAAAGGAGGTTTGAAAAAGAGATGCTGCAATAGAAAGAGCTAAAGAAGGGACACTATAGTAAAGATGAGAGAGTGGCTGGTTTGAGCTGGAAGAGTGAGGGAAATAGTATGTATACAGGCAAATAAGCAGAGGAAGACAAGGAGCATTAAGATTTGTGTATCTGAATGTTTTTGCTGTTCTTGCATCCTTGTAAAATCAATCATAGCCAATCATTATTAAAGTAAAAGCAGCATACCTGTAACAGGATGAAAAAAAATTCATTTTCAAAAAAATCTGTGTGCAAATGTTATTTGCACAGACAAAGACATTAGCGAAATGAACAAAAGACAGCAAAGAGTGGGAGAAGATGTATTACGGAGACAACAATGCCAAAGGCAAAAAAAAAAAAAAGGGAACAGCTGGAAATTTAATTTTCAGTGACAAGAGATGGAATGGGACACAGAGAAAAGGAGTGGGCGACAAAACCTTTGAATGTGAAGATCCAAACAATAACAAGCAAGAGCAAAAGCACAAAAGAGGGAAAAAATGAGATAAAGACTATATGCTGCTTGGGTTTTCTATGGCTGATGCCAACAACCGACACTCGATGAAGTCAGGGGTGTGTGACAAAGACGAGATGTTGCTGTGCTTCTGGAGTTTTTTCATTGTGTCATTTTGGGTTGTAACAGCAGGTGAAGTCAAAGGATTAATTAATCTTGTGCTCTCTGGATTTTTTTTTTTCTTTCTTTCATTATCATCAATAAATGTTACAGGAACAAGAACGTTTGCAGTATATTGTTTATGCTCTTTGGCCTCACTACTGAGTGAATTTAATAAAGCTGTTTCACTCGTAAACTCGCCAGCTAATATTCAACATGAAAGAAACAATGACACAGTCAAGATGATCAAAGCTAAAATTATGACAGGGTGACACAGAGTGGTATCATGTTAAACGGAGGATCAGGTTACAAAGACGAGGTTTGTAGGGCTGATGAGATGAAAAGAAATTCAATCTAATTCAGCAAATAATGTCGCTGATCCTTGTATGGTAATTTCCACTGTGCAGTAATATTATAAATTCTGTGTGTGGCAGGCATGATCGCCAAAAACAGCTGCAGCTGGGAGCTCACTCGCAAATCACAAGTTGCTGATAAGACTTAACAATTAATGAGGACATGCTGTTGTGGCCAAAAAAGAGGAGGGAATGATATTGCCAAGATCAAAAGGAAAAGTTACAAACTAGTAGGAGGGGTGAAAGAGGTAATGGGGAGCTAAAGCAAGGGAGAGATGAATGAAAGATGAGCCATAGAACGTGGGGAGGAGGTTAATAGGGAATGCTGAAGTTCAAGGTGGTTGGAGAAGAAAGTGAAAAGGTATGTGTCTCATCCCGGGAGAGAAAAATAGAACAAATCAAATCTTTTGAAAAGTTAAATCTTTAAAGCCTGCAGGAAAAAATCACACCACTGAGATGATTCATAGTTAAGTAAAGAATTACAGCGCAGATAGAGAAAAGTAGAGAAGTTAAGGTCAGTGATAGAAACTGCTGAGACAGATTCTTCTTCTTCTTCTCTCTCTGTAAGCAGACTGCTGTCCAGATCTGACCAGATGCAACAAATGTATTTACAGCTGTAGCCACTGTTCAAAATAAGGTCATCAGCAGAAGTGGAAAAAAAAAAACAAAAAACACAAAAAAAGAATGGCACTTTGATGTAATCTACATTCTACAGCTGTAGCATATTAAAATGTCTGGGGTGTGTGCGCCTCGAGGCTGACAACACATTTGACTGCAGCAGTCGTGGAGGAGCAATCTGTAGTGTAGCATAGTAAACTACCTGATTCTCCTCCACAAAGACAACGCAGGCTGAGGCCGCTGGGTACAATAAACAGCGAGGTGTTTTTGCTGCCAGTTGCCACGGTACCACGAAAATACAATTTCAATTTCATTTCATGCCCGCAGTGTGACAGGCATGATTAATCTGATCCTAACAAACCATTTCACAAAAGAAAGAAAAAAAAAAAAAACGAAAAACAAAAACGTCCAAACAATTTGTGTAGCTGAAAAAGTCAGTCGGTAATGAGGATGTCATCAGGAGTCTGCTCAAACATCTGCTGTACTACTAATGCATTTATTCATTCATTCTTTTGGTTCAGTGAAACATCTGTGAGGGAATGTGCCCATTTGATCAGCACAATCAGATACCCGCTCTCTTTCACACCCTAATATCCAAACTTAATCTCTCTAATCGTCTGCTTTACATGAAGTCACAAAAATCGGATTATCATTCATGACTTCACTGTGCCTATATGTGCAAAATCTGAGTTACTGAGTTCAGTCTGGTGACCAACATGGACAGTAGACTAGGTTGAAGCCTTGTGCATGGTTGGGCTATGCATGGTCAATGTGCTCCAGCATGTAAAAGGCTTCTCAGGAAGAAATTAAGGACTGTTTACATCTATTCGTTTTGAAAAAAGCAATGCCCAGTGCAGAAACTCCAACATCTGACTGTCCAAGATACTGATGGGAGGATAATTCAAATAAATTCATTGGTTGAAGCCAGGGCATGCGTCTTCTTACATTCAGAGATGTGTGAAGAGAATCGTGCGTTGTACAGTAATGAGTGTACTCTGTGTAATGAGTACACCCAAGGACAAATCTGCAGACTCTATTATGTGCTGATTTAGGTGGAACATGGTCTGAGTTGAATGCATTTGGATAAATAATGTTGCAATAGTCAAGAAAATTAATGGTAATTGTTTCTGTAAATAGAACAGTCCCAATGTTGCATTACAGTAAACTGTCTTACAGTACAACTGGAGTGATGCTACAGAGAAAAGTATGAATCCATCAAGAGAAAGAGATACAATAATACAGTTGGATGTGTAGCTATGTGTGTGTGTGTGTGTGTGTGCAGTGCCAGGCTGCTTGGGAAGAATCTGCGCCCAGGGCTGTCTGTTCTGTGAAGATCTCTGAAAGCTCAATGACATTTCTGCCATGTTAACTGCTAACCATTGTATAGATACAGAGCTCGGGGTGGCCAGTAGTATCTGACACTCACAGAGCACACACACACGCAGTATGAGTCTGCACACACAGAGCCTCAGCCAGACATACAGATGAGTGAGTAGGAATGGTGCTGTACTATAAACAGAAATACCTGAACCTCTAAACACACGTATACACAAGCAACACATAAATACACACAAACAGACCCAGTAAAAGACTTCCTCTTTTCAGTGTGTTGGACGAGTTTTTTTTTTTTTTTTCACACACCGAATAGTTCTGCAGTCTGTCTGAAGCAGCAGCTGAAGTCAGCTAAACAGTTTTCTATCTTATTTCTGTCTTCGTCTTCACCTCCAGTGATCACTGACAAGTGGTAGTACTGCTGCTTGCACATTTCCAAACTCTTTTCAGCGGTCGGGAGACATAAACAGTGCTCCTTACAAGTGTTAGGAGTGCTATAGTCTGCAATGCAGCTGCTTGAAGTTAAATGCAGTCCTGCCTCCACAGTGTGCCACACAGCCATTTTTGTGTGGCTTTACAGCAAATGTGCAAAACATTTTAAGTGCTCAGTTAGCCCTCCTGCTTGGTATATCTCCATGTAGTCAATATCATAGTGCCTTTCTATCTGTCCTGGATGCAACGCTAACCTCAGTAACAATGCATGGACGTACTCTTTTGTTTCTTATTCTCTCTCCTGCAGGTGCCTCCTTCACAGTATGACCAGAAGACTATAACAAGTAACAAGACCTCCCTTTTTGCCTCGGCTCTACCTCCTGCTTCTCATTTCTCCGTCTCTCCTCTATTTCTACCTGAATTTCTTTTCCTAACTAATCTCACTCTTGCCTCGCTGTGCTCTACCATCTCCTCTTCATTTCTCCCTTCCTCTCACTCCCCTCCCATGCCTCTTCTCCTCTGTCTCTCCCTCTGCGCTAGGAGGTGAAAATTGAATGAGAGTGAATAAGCCCATTGGAAACCCCATATGAGATTCGGAGGTCTTCGCAGTTATTAATTAGCTGATATATTCATATCGGCATAAGCTGCGGGGAGGGAAAACATGAACAATCCTGCATGTAGATCGCAATGTATACACAAACACATGCGTATGCTGGATGCAGTAAGCACTGGGGAAAGGCAGGACACAATCTTATCTTGTACTGTACTACACCTACAGAAGCAGAGAATATTAAGTGGCGTTGGAGGTGGGGGAAGGCAGGGCAGGGAAATTGGAAGCATGGGGAGCATATGTGGCTTGGGTTTGAGACCTTGTCCCTGGAGATCTAGGCTTTAAAGGAATTTTCCACTAAACACCTTTCTTTTGAGAATCAAACACTCACCCCCCCGTAGGCTTGAAAGGTAGCTTTGAAAAGTTTATATCTTGCTGTAGTCAGCTTGGACTCAGAACAGTTACAAAAAAAATCCTTGTAGTGACCTTGAGAAAAAACAAACAAAAAGGGAAATCAAAACATCATTTGAAACTCAGCAACCTTCTCTTACTGCATGATTCACTAAGAGACTGTAACGCATCAAGAGATGGGTTATGTAGGGCCCATTAACAGCAGCTGGCTTTACAGCCAAAACATTTAGGAAGTAACTGAAATTGTAATTGTACAGAATGCGTCTCTTTTGTAAAAGAAGAGCATTTGCCAGAAGTGCTTAAAGCTGAATATATTAAACACAGCTCGTAGAGGGATGAAATGTTTCCCGAAATATTTTGATAGATGGAGACAAGTAGACGATAAAAGCAGCATATGCTTAGAGACTTTCATGGGCAGGATAAACACAGCTCAAATTGTAACAAAGGAGGCACTGACTTATGGCCGGGAACTGAGGTCCAGAGCGGGGCCCATGGTTCACGCAGTGCAGAGAGCAGGGAAACAGCATTAATACGTCTTTTTGGCTAAATTAGTGCACTTGTGGCCGGATGATAGATAAAGGCAATATGTGTTGAAAATAAGCATGAACTTTAGCCCTCAAGACAAAATGGACAGGGGCTTCTTGTGAACACCAATGACAAGAGGAGTGTGTGATGATACAAAAGTCTGGCACACGCAGAGTTGACAGACAGGTGGGTGAGAATAAATCCCTCGTGGTTCAGTGGTTCAGCTCATCTAACCCATGTTAGCCACCACAGCGGCTGAGTCATGATTCCATTTGTCTTCTACATTTTATTTCAATTTTTTTGTCTCTTAGTTTTTATTATGTATTGATCCCTCCTGCATTTGTTACCTTCTCATCACTTTGCTTTCATAAAGGTCACAGTGTCTCCTCCTTCACCTGTGAAATATGTTAGAGTAAAATTTGAAATTTAACCACTTTGCCCTCTTTCCGGTCTTTTCTTCTGCTGTCATATTCACTCGTCTCTGCAGCGTTCACCTCTCACCTATTTGAGTCTCATACATCTGCTCTCGGATTTGTATAGCGCATAGCGTGCTGTGATTGCTTCCTCTCGGCACCCCTGCTGCAGAGATTCCCTTTGACCAATTTTCTACATATGCAGCAAGATTTGTTAAATGCTGGCCAGTCTTAATTATTATCATCTCAATCACTATTATCACAGTATGTCTGGCAGAGTGAATTTCACACTATTCATGTAAGACTTTTTGTGTGTGATTCTATTATTTGGTCACTCAGTGGTCCCTTGCAGTTTTACATCCATGTCCAGGGGTGGACTGGCCATCTGTGTGATCTGGAAAATCACAGAGCGGCTGGTACTCTAGGACGACCGGCGGCCCACCACCAGGGGTGGACTACGGGGGTACCGGGAGTTTTCTCGGTGGGTCGGCCGGTGACCGGGTGGTGTGGTGCTGACGTTAGTGTGTTTTACTGTCTATTATCCTCTATAGTTCTCAAGTGTGGTGTGTTTGAGTGAGTGAATGACAGAGAGAGAGAGAGAGAGAGAGATCCGTGTCTGCGTGACCGGGAAGGGGATGCTAGTCAGGTGGGTGGCTGTAATGTGATAATATTATTTGTCTAGCTTGCTAACTTTTTGCACAACGCATTTAGGCTAGTTTGGCTGTAAAAACATCCGTATTATGTATGGACTAAGGCCAGACGGCGCTCAGTGGCATTAGCCAACACTGACAGCATCCACCGCCATCATCCGCCGCCCCGGCCCGAGTGGGCCAGTCAGGTACTAAATTCCTGGGCCACTTTTTTGCCCCAGTCCGCCCCTGTCCATGTCAGTAACAGTCTTTCCTGGTATATCATGGTAGAACAGAACAAACAGGGCAAACCGAGCATCTTTAAAGACATCACAGTTACGGTCACAATTAATAGTCTTTCATTTACGTTATTATTGAAAGTGTGTGAGGAAAGTCACGCAGCACTCAACAGTACAGATTGACTCAGCCACAGACACATTGAGCCACCATGTCAGCTTTAGAAGAAGAATGTGCATGTTGTGAGGTGTTTCAAAGGACAATATGTACTTATGTGCTTTTACAGTCTGCTACACACACGCACACACACACACACACACACACAAAACACACATTTCATGCTGGGTCGATTTGCGTTGTGGATGAATAGTCATTGGGGTGAAGTATCTGTATCGACTGGCGGAATAGCCCTTATTGATAAGGCCATAAAAGACGAGCCATCTTAGTATTAATAACTCACCACAAAGCTCTCCTCCGTATATAACACAGATATCATTAACTGTGGCACTGCTGTCACACGGGTAATGGCTATAATCAAGCTCCCTGCAGCAGTAAAAAGTTGTGTATGTGTGTGTGTGTGTGTGTGTGTGTGTACACAGTTGTCTAATGAAGGAGCACGGAGCAACCCTTTGAGCCTTGTTTTGACAGAGAATGGATAAAGTAAGGCTGCATGCATGAAAGGAAAGGCTAATTTCGTCTGATATGGCAGTGGCTGACTTGAGTATAATTCTACATTACAGCCTGTAAGGTCTCATTACATTGGTTTCAACTACACGGTCTACACAGACATGGTTATTTGTGATGTATAAGTGTATATACAGTATGTGTGCATGAGGATATTTATAATTGTAGTTCTTAAAATAAATAAATAATTATCCTCATTATACCATATACATAATATTATTGTAAATTAGAATTATTTATTACATGAAAAAAATACAAGGTGAATGGCCAGCCTAGAGGATCACTGTGTAGGATTTAGTGGTATACATGCTGATTGCAACCCACTCACCACACTTTGGTGGCAACTAAATTAACGAAAAACATGGAAGGCCCTATTTAGAGCTGATGTTTCATTTGTCTGTTCTAGGCTACTGTAGAAACATGATGGCTCAATGTGGCAGACTGGAAGAGTACCAGCGGCATCTGTAGATATAAAATGGTCATTGTAAGGTTATAAAAAAACATAACGATTCCAGTTTTCGGGTGATTATACACTGATGAAAACATATTATGCACACAGATGTAAACAGAGTCCCCTAAATCTAACACATATTGTTATTGTCATTGTTTGAACTAAGATTGTTTCACCATCTTTCAAGTGTCAAAACTGCTTCATCTTAACTCATTCATTGGCTGCCTGATGGACTAACGCACACGGCTGGTTACAGTCTGAAAAAGAAATATGATTTGGGTCATAATGAGTGAAGGAATGGACAAACATAATGGACATATGGATTATGTTGGAGAATTGTTTCACTGTCACAGTTCCACTGGGTTATATCTTTTGATATTCATTTGAGTTTCAGTGTAGTTTCTCAACTGGGATGTGTTCTGGTTTTGAAATAATAATAATATGATAAAAATTAAAATAATAATATGACATTGAAGATAAAGTAAAATACATTTAAAATAAAGAACAATCCTATTGCTAAAGCTTATTATGAGAATGCAAGTCATTAGCCACCACATGCCCCTTTGCTCATTTCACAATGTTAACAGCAGGGTCAGCAAATGACTTTGTCACTATGCACTAATCACAACTTATTTTTTTAGACTGTGGTGACTGGAGATTTTAGATTTAAGGGGCCCATACTGACTCCTTGAGCATTAGTTTGTGCTTTTGTATCTAGCCAACTCCACTGATATTACTGGGACCTTCTTGAATATTGTTTTTGCTTCATGCCTATTTAAAAGTTCCTTGCAATGTGTTTTATGATGACCCGGTGAAAGCCACAAGCCTAAATGCATTGGTCTGACACTAAAGTTGTTCTTTACACTACAAGTAAAGTACACTCACACACACTTATTCTCTAACATAAAAATGCGCTCAGGATTTTGCCAGTGAAGATAGATTTTCAGTGGAGATGCTTTTATCAGTATGCTATTTTTGGATTAAATATGCAGGAATTGCCTTCAAATACAAAGAACATGGTTAATGCATTAGTGTGAGCGTGTGTGGAACATATGACAAAATCTATGTTTAGCAGGACAGGATAGGTCTATACTTTGAGAGACATTCTCACAACACTGAATGTATTTCTAATTTTACACAACAGTCTCTTAATTGCACTTTTGATAGGGTTTGCATGGAATTTGGTATGTGACCTGCGTTTGTTTTATTATTTTGTGTTTTAAAAGGTGACGCAAACTTGTATGTATCTGTGAAAAATAAGTCAAATCTAAAGACTGGGAAGGAGAGAATTGAGAGTTGGGTTCTTTGCAGTTTTGTGCCAACGTGATTGCTTTTAATTACCAAGGCTGTGCAAGTGGGACACTAAAAAACATCTATTTGCTTAAATGGAGCTTAACAGAAGTTAAATCAGGAAGACTGCTATATTCTTCTCTCATAAAATAAGACACCATTGTACAAAGTAATAAGTACATCCAAGTTTATCCAACAGAACAGCCCTGCAAGAAATACAATATTTCAAATGTTCCTCAGACTGTTATGAAGAAATCTTCACTCATTGGTTGTGGTTAGTGGGTGATGATTAGATTATATCTAAGAGTGTATTTAACATTTAATCCACCAGAGCAAAAGAAATTGGTGTAAATGATAAAGAAATTTTACTTAGTGTCACACACATCCGACTGTTACGTGTGTAATATCACAAATTAAGCCCTTAGGTACATTATGAAATTAAATTTCTTGAAGAGCCATATTACATCCATTTATGTAATATGTTACAGCCATTGATGCCAAATACGCAATGTGCACATATATAAGAAAGTCTGAAGGTTTTGTATTGTGTCCATCTAGTGAGGAATTTTTATTCAAACGAATGGGAAATGACTTGGAACATTGTTTGTGATTTTTCAATATTTTGTCCACCCCATTTACATCAGCTAGAACATACCAAATATTAAAAGTAACTCTCAGTATGACACAGTATTATTATATAACAGGGCCATAAACTACATCCTCCAAAATTACCACAAAGTTCAACAAAAAACATTATGATGGTAGGACTGTTGTATTATAAACTGTCTTACAAACTATAATTAGAAGGTTGTGCTTTGTGTATGTGTGTGTGTGTGTGTAATTTGGGTGAAACAGCCCATTATAAAAAATCAAACTTCTTGCTGTACATACGCAATTTTAGGTACCAACTTCATTAGAAAGTATATTTATTAATGATGGTATAATCCATTGCCTTTAACCTTCATAGAGGCAGTGCAGCCAATCTAGCAGGGGAGCTAGTCGCCTTGTTTCAGTTGTTTTGACCCAGAGTGAGGGCCACTGGCTCCCACTGGGAGCTACATCCAACCCTCCATGGACTATAGCCTTGTTTTTAACTTTAAATAAAAGAAAACACATACATTTGTGATTTTTAAGCATATTTCAGCCATGCTGCACATTGCAACGTGTACACAACAAGTTGGCAAGTCATCCTTGAAGGCATTTTGTCCTCTGAATGCTCTTTTAAGTCCAGTTAAGCAGTTGTGCTAAAAACAAAAACATGATTCAAAATAACAAACCCTGCTCATCATGAATTATTAATAAGCCAATCCCCTACAGCTGTAAACACAATGTGCTCTACTTATAACTGTCATGTCCATGCCTACTAATGTATGTGAGGTCATGAATATGTGTATGTGCGTTGTTTTTCAAACAAACAAAAGGAAGGGGGAAATAAATGTTTCAGCACTTAAAGCTGCATATCTCATGCACATGCTGCAGATGAAGACAGAGAGAACAGAAGAACACATGAATTTATGAATGACATAAAACATAGAGAAAGAATATATTTTTTATTAAATGAATAATGAGCCTAAAACATGTTTGACAGTAAGAATTGTATACTACTAACTATGCAAAGAGGAAATATAATTACTACTTTGAATATGTTAATTAGAAATATTTTCCTTCATGAACTTCCTGTTTAAGGTTAAGTTCAAAGACACTGGAGACGGTCTGTATCCTGTATTTTGGTTTGGTTAGGGGAAAGACTGTGGTTTTGGTTAAATATTTAAATACTAAACACTGTTTTGTGCTTTCAGTGACCATTACAATTTTTAGTATTTAACCTGAAACATTTGTCCCTGAACCATGAGACCTTCCATCCACTTTCCATAACCACATCCTTATCAGGGTGGCCAGGGGCTGGAACTGATTCCAGCGGAGTACAACCCGGACTAGTCAACAGTCATCTTAGGACTGACACATAGAGACAGATAACCATTCACCCTTTATGGGCAATTTAAAATCACACTTACACCCAAATTTCACCGGGCACGGACGCATCGTGTTCCCCCAGCCGTTCTAGTCAGTGTTTCAAACCCCAACTCAGCTGCGGTCTGTTGCTGCTGTTGCTTGGCACCGTATTGAATACGTGGCTGTTCTATTTCTGACGGATACAGCTAGCAGACTGCGTCAGTTTTAGAGCACCTCAAGCTGGCAGAAGCCAGACACAGAAGCAGCATAGAGAATCAGGTTGATTTTTAAAATAAAACACTCTGTGCAAACTGCCGGTCAGAAAAACAGACAAAAGCAAAACAAATTAACTACGTAGCATATTTGCACATGGAGAAGCATATTTAGAAGCACATGAACCAAAGAAAATGACCAAATCTGAGCAAGTAAACAAAGTCAGGTGGGCTGAACGCTCTGCCTCTGAAAGGACGGACCAAAACAGCGTCACAGCTGCGATGTGACAAAGACATGCCCGGTGGGGTTTCGACGTTAGAGTTAACCTGCATGTTTTTGGACTGTGGGAGGAAATCGTGCACACAAAAGGAGAACATGCAAAGCCCACACAGAAAAGCCACAGCCGGCTGGAGGGTTTGAACCAAGAAACTTCTAGATATTAAGACATTGTTGTAAATTATATGATACTACATATTATAGAGATTAAAAAAATGCTATCAAAATCAGATTATATGAAAGCTATGTAATCATTGTGTGCATGCTGATGAGGAGTTGATGAGGAGTCGTTTTTGAGCTTGTTGTTTTTACCATTTCCCCTAGTGTTAAATTAATTACTTCATTAATAAGTCAGTAAGAGTCAAATGCAGGAGAGGTTAAAGAAGCAGTCTTTAAAATCCCAGTGAGAGACTTCTGTGTTTGTTAGTTTGATCTTTTTTTTTTTTTTTTGGAAGGAAACTGAATATTAGCTTAGTTTGAGATAAGAATATACACTATAACTAATCATTTTATTCTTTTTTACCAACTTTAGGCTTTGGCACTTGCTGTTTGGTCTACTTTTGCTGTTTCTTATCTAGTGAACAAAGAAAACAAACAGCGATGAGAGGAATAGGAGAATTAGAAATATGGAGCATCTTCCTCATATTTAATTCCATATTCCCTGCAATAGATGGAGTGGGTGTGGGGGGGGGTTTAGGGGTTGGGGTATTGTGCTGACAAACAAAGCATATTAATTAAAAAAAACAAACAAAAAAAAAGGCAAGCGATGTATTTTATTATTCTGGGGCTTATGTTAGCCATCTGTGATCAGTTCAAGAGATTCTTAGTGTCTCCCTCGTGACTTTCTCAAGTCATCTGCAATCAGTGATTATAGACAGGCTGAGAACGACGGAGATATCTGTTATCAAGTGATTACTCCCGGGTGTCACGTTGTTTTGAAGTATGCATGTCATGTGTTGATTTTACTGTAACAGCAAATGACTTACAGTTACACAGTTAGAAAAACGTTGAGGCCTACTAAATATGAGTCCCTGCTGAACAAGGTCGCTTGAATTCAGTTTGTCAATTGATCCTACTCGCAGCCAGCACAATTGAGACGTATTGATGTGGGGTTTATATAGTCTGTGTGTGTGTGTGAATGGCTGTGAAATGGCAGTTCAGATATAAACAGAGTGGAAGTCATGCAGGTTAAGAGGGAAGTAAACCTGGGGTCATTTATTATGAATGACATGACCGGACCACCTACGGTGATGGGAGCTAGCACCACACGAGAGGCCAGAAAAATGCCAAAGTGAGCACAAACCCAAAGACAGAGGCTTACTATGAAAAAAAGGGAACAGATAAAACCAGAAAAACATTTAAAAGAGATTTTTGAACAATGACATACTCAGGAGGCTGTGAGAAAAAAAAAATGAAACGGGCAATCGCTGCAGTGCAGTGGGGCGCCGGCTTACAGACAGTCATGGTTCCAAACCCTTTTCTAGCATGTAGGGCAACCTATTGTGCAATGAAGGGCTTCATTGTGTTTTCTCTACTGGAAGGGCACCCTAGAAGCACTTCATCATATTTTCTCCACCGGAAGTGTACCATAGATTGGGCATTATCACAATTTCTCGACTGCAAGGGCACTGTAGAGGGCACTTCATCATGTTTTGTCTACCATGGGGTATCTAAGAAGGCACGTTTCCTTTGAACATAATTGCCTGCACCAATTGCCTACCCCCCACCCCTGAGTCGACCAGTGTGTTTGAGTATGCTTAGACTGTGATGATTAAATAATTTGCTTGGCAAATAATGGGTTAAGCCCCCCAATCTGCAATCACCGTTAAAAGCCGGGTTCTTGGCTGAGCGGGGAATTACAGCAATACATTTGTTCCATGGAACGACAGAAGGTCCTTTTTTTCCTCATGAGAGGATGTCAGGACACTTAGTTATGTAATATCTTCATTGTAAAAAACAAATTAATGAATTTTTCATCTGAGAGGGGCTTCCTGTGGAATAAACACTTTTTGACGGCCAACACTAACTGGCATACACAAGCTGTTTGGTTGGTTTTCAAGGTCTGGGGCTTGAAAACATTCCTCACTGCTTCCCTCGGCTACTGTGAAAGCTGCACCCCATTGAACAGAAAACAAAAATAAAGCTTAAGCAACAATTCCAGGCAGTGTGGGCACAGTGCAGCAATCAGATTCAGGCTTAAATGACACAAGTGTGACAGCACCTGCCCCTTTGTGGAGGAAGTAAACACTGCATTCATTATAAAATTAACTTAATCTAAAGGAACATAAAATATCTGTACAGTACATAAACATTGTGGAAATGTCAGCACTCAAATAATCTCGTTACTCATGTTGAATCTTGTTAGCTTTAAGTAACCCAGATGTATCTTTTCTGTGTCCTGGAAATACCAAGGTCCCAGGACGTGCTGGGCTTTGAAGCCAATTTGATATAGTGGCCAAGCTGTGTAATGATATCAATGGCGTCTGCCATGTGATGCACACTGGTTCAGAATTTTCCCCATAAGCTTACAGTGAAATAATCATTTTTTAAAAAAAACGTTGTAAAATAGCAGATACATTATTTGGGGCATCAGAAAAAATGATTTGTTTAACAATTCATAATTTGGTTCAGAAGTTTTGAACCATTCAAGTTTGCAAAGAAAATAAATAAGAAGTTAGTGGTTCTGACTGTAAAGTCTCTAGAGCGCTTGCTCACTTGGGCCCCACAATGTGTAAACATACATAGAAGATCAGTGTAATTTTATGTCTGGAAATCAAACGTTTTTGGTTTGACTAAGCAGCTTCCTTAAGAATGAGTGGAGCCCCACCTACAATACTGTATCCAGTTCTCTATATATAATCTGCCAAATTTAGGTCCGACATTAAGGGGACGAAAAGTGTCAAAGGAAACAGGACTACCAATTCTAACAACTCTTAGCTACGTTTATCTTGATTTGGAGTGGTTAAGTGGTTTGTGTGATGGCAGAATAAATGAAGGCCCTTGTCATGGGGTGATATGTACCAACCACAAGCATGTGTGTATGGGAGCAATCTCATGTCATTTAGTTTGTTCACACACCATAACATGACAACCCATAATTGGATGTTTGACTAACAAGCTGACAACTGATAATAGGTGTTTGTTGCTGCAGATATGTTAAGCTTTCTGACTTTGGCAATTATCTACCCACGCTCTGTCAAGCTTTCTGTGACACGGTGATAATGTGCAATATAACCACTAGATTTCATTGTAATCTGGGAGGGTCGTTCCTGTGTTCGTGTGATGTGTGCAGATGTGTATACATTGGTACAAGCATGGACAATATGTGCAGCCGAGAGAGGGTGTGATAATCGCGGACGACATTTCCTTATGCTGTGTGTAACGTTTGTGAGGTCACAGTAACCATTCCTTATGGAGAACACAAACATATTCACACGTGGTGTTATTTCTGTCTACAGTTTCTATCTCAGCTTTTCAGCACACAGCAGGGGTCCCCGTCACTGTGGGATAATAATTTATTAATAGTGAAGCGAGAGAGGGAGAGAGTGCAAGAGCATAAGGGCAAGTCCCAAATGATCACATTTAATGAACACAGTCAGAAGACAATGCTGAACAATTTGTGTTACAACAAAATTATTTTTCATATTGATTGAACAAAACTTGCTTGTTTTTATTGTAGTACAGCGGGGCTATTCAATTACAAATGTTAATGGGCCAGACAGTTCCAGCAGCCCATTTTAAACCTTTTCTTAGTTTTTGAAAAGACAAATCTAAATGAATACAAATGCAGGTAGAAAAAAGTAGCAATATTTAATGCTTTAATCTTAAAATAAAAAAAATAAAAAAATTTCAGTGGAGAGATACTCTTTTGTTTGCATCTTTTTTAATTAGTTGAAATAAAATATGAAGCCTTTCTATATGCTCACAGAAGGTTTATTTCTCTGAAAGTATGCTCAGTTTCATTAATATCTGTGTTAGTGGGCACATTTCCTTTGCCAAGATAATCCATCCATCTGACAGGTGTGGCATATCAAGAGGCTGATTAAACAGCTCAACAATGACACAGGTGTGCGTTGGACTGGTCACAATAATAGCCAGCTCTAAAATGTGCAGTTGTATCCTGAAAAAGTAACCACAGCTCGGTTTCATTTCTACGTTCCAAGTATCCCAGTAACAGGGTAGGGTAGGTCATGAGTTGTCTGAGGTTGTTTTTGTTATTGGATGTGGCCCTCTGGCTGCCAGTTGAACAGGCCTATGGTACAGCATAGTGTGAGTACCACTGGCAAACTGAACAGTAGCATCACGCAATGAAATGCTCTCACACCGAGCTTCATTTACCAAGCCTAATCCTTTACATCAGACTGCGAGCAAGCGAACCTATAGACCAACATAAGCATAACCGGTCTTTAAATATTCTCTGTGGTCAACCATTTAACAGGTAACCAGTGACGTTTCTAATTCATTAAAATGATATGGCCAAAAGAAAAAGGAAAACCATTCATAATTATGTAAGTTCATTTTCCAAAATGTGTTTCTTTAATATTAGTATGATGATTTAACATAGCAAGGTGCATCCATACATTATGTCAGTGCTTTTTAAGTTTGGAGATTGTTTTATTTCTCCTAAGCCCTACTAAGCTCAAACATGAAATTCTATTTGTCTTTCTCTGAATGCAGCAAAATAAGGCTGTAAACCAAATGACCGAGGACTAAAATTATATCAAGAGACTTTTCCAAGTAAGCCTCAAAAATCTCACCAAGTGGTGTTACAGCAACCCATCAGCTGGAACATCTACTGCAGGAAAAATATTATTTTTCTGCCCTGATAATATATTGCACTCCTCCATAATAAAATGCCATGGTAGAGCAGTTTTGTCCATGCTATACAATTAATGCATTTTTAGTTTGGAAACATTGCTGCAAACATTACACAGTTGGAGGAATCAGGTCATCAGTTAGCAGACTTTGAAGTAGTTGGTTCTAACTGTCCACTGAAAGTTTGCCTGTTACCAGATTGATTTTGAACGAGCTACATTTCCATATCCAAAGGGCTCACTGTTAATTACAGCTTAAGATGAGAGTGATTAGTATTAGTCGCATGTAACCACTTGGGTTATTTTAAGAATCGTCCCTTAGGTGTTTTCTTTATAGTCCACCATTCATAGTTATTAAAGATGTAATCCAGGGGCTGTCATTACCGTACAATTGACATATAACTGTGAATATAGCTAGCTATAGTTTTGCTAGCTAGCTATAGTTTGTTTGTATGAATTGTACATTGCGTAGCAAAATACTGTGAGAGTTATTCACCCACGCCTAAGAGGATGAAGAAAAGCATAGAGTGACGTGCTGAGAAGAACCCTGTTGCAGTTGTTTTTAAATTTTGAATAGCATGTGTTGGACACTGTGCTGCTTTAGCTATGCTATGCACATTGCTAATGTGTAGCTAGCACCTTTGAGGGTATTGAAGAGGGAGTCCACATTTCACTTCACAGTTGCCAAGGTGCTGTTTGTAAAGGAGCCAGCTGTTGTCAATGGTTAAGGACTGTTAACGATTGGACTGCTGGTGGGCGAGTAACTGGCTGCACAGCAGACATTTTGTGATAGCAGGGAACTCGCAGTTGAATTAATGATAACTGCATCACGCTTATTTAAGGTCCTGCTATTTTTGCGTGCCAGTTCACTGTCACTGTTATGGGTATGTTAATGGAACTGAGCCGTCGTTATTGTTATTAAGTCCACCTGTGTTTTAGCTGCTTCTGCGACAAGTCAAAATGCCTGTGCAAACAGTTCATTCCTTTTGTTAGTTTAGCTAAGTGAATGTGGAGGGAGGAAGGAGGATAATTTGAATTTTGCTTTTAACAATTTGTCCTGAAAATGTAATAATACATATATTAATTTGTGGCATAAATATATTGTTATAACAATAAAAGCCATAGCAATAAACACAATTATTCCTTTGCTTTGATTGTAATGCTGCTCGTTCACTAGCAGGTCTGGTATGGAGGTCTTTGCCTGAGAGCAACAAGAAAGCTATAGACTACTCTGACTCTACTCTACTCAGACTGTAACCCATCACAAGTAAAGTAAGCATATAGAAGATGAATAACATCTGGATGATTCATTTAGCACAGTGGAAAATTTCTGTTTTGTTCTTGTTCTCATTTTCATTCTCTGTCTACCAGCCAGCATCATAACTAACAGCGAGGATACTGTGGTCATGATATGAATGTTGAAATTTAGGTCATTTGGGTACCTAAAAGAAGTTCAAATTCTATAATTTAAACCTCCACTTATTGGGTATTTAACATGCATTTAGACTTAATATATTTAAATTTGACTGCCTTTAGGCCAACTGAAAAAAAAGAAAACAATAATTCTGCATTTTACCGCCAGAATTTAATTCTTTAATTCTTGGCAGGCATTGAAACTGGTTTTAGATCTTTATGTAGGAAGAAAACACAGAAATGACATTATAACAATATCAAAGTTAACTGAATTAACAAAATAGGGGGACAGAGTCATGAGCGCAGTATTTCTGAATTCCTGCTCACAGACCTGCTTCCTACATCTGTAACCTTCTCAGACACTTTGTTTTAAAACTTTCTGCAGTTTCTCTACAAATAATCAGATCTCCTTTTCTTTTTGCATCACATTTTACTTGTTTACCTGTTATTTTATTTCTAGTCATTCCCTTGTTATCACAAGTTGCTGTACTAATTTTTAATTGTCACCATTTTTAGAAACGCTCTTGACGTGGCTCAGTTGATGGCGATGTTGGTCTGTTGTGGTCTGTCTAACCTTTGGTCCGGACTGAAATATCTCAACAATGAAGGAATAGATTATTCTGTGGACCGACTTTTAGTCATTGGCAAGTGCTTTGTGAAAAAAAGGCTGAAAGACGCCGAGCTGGGCTTCTTGCTATTGGGCTAGTAAGTAATATTAGCTGAGCTGCTACGTCTTGTGTTGTTGCACTTGCTTGATGTTCGGCTGTTAGCAAAGTTGTTGACTCGCTAGTTTTTGATCATAAATAATATAATCATAACAAATACACAAGTACAGCTGTCTACAGTGGTATTATAGTCTGAAACTGTGAAATCACAAAAATACCAATTTCTAGTGCTGTTGTGCTGTTGTGTATTGATAATCTTATCCTTTTTATTCCCTATTTTAATGGTAACATACCTTAATTTGAGAATCTGTTTTTATAGATACATTGAGTAAATTAATATTTTTGGAGAATTTCATATTTAGGACCATTTACTAACACACACACACACACACACACACGCACACACACATGCACTCACAGGGACCAAGAGACAACCATCTCAGTCTTAATTGAAAGATGTAATCTTGCAAATGGAGGCCATGAAACATTCAGAGTGTGTGCGTGTGTGTGTGTTTGTGCATGTATACAATATGTGGGTAAGCCTTGAGAGACTCACTGAGAGACACTTCTGTCTGAATGAATAAAAATACTATAACCTCCCTTCATCTCCTTTCATCCTCTCCCCTTCCTCACTCCATTCTCTCCTTTTTCTTCTTTTCCCCTCTCCCTTCCTGTGTCTCTCTCCATCTCAGCTCCCTCTCCTTCTATCCATCCTTACTTATCATTCCCCAGATCTGACTCTCAATACCTCCCATCCTGTTGTTCCCCACCACTGTCCCTCATCCTCTACCTCTCTCATCTCCTCTTCTCCCCTTTACCTCTTCCCTTTCTCTCAATATCTCCTGCCTCCTCTGTCCCTATCTCTCACTACCATAGCACCCCTGTCATCCCACACGCTTGTCCACTCAATCACTCTAATTTCTGCTCCTCCCATTCACACTTGCTCCTAATAGGTCGCACATCTCTCAGGTCTTGCTCATATTTTTTTATGCTGTTTCATATCTGCTCTTTTTTATGCTTGCGCGCGTGTCCCCTGTAACATCTATCACTCCAAAACAATATGTTGCAAGACATTAATAACTTCCTGTGTATCTGTGTGTCGCTGTCAGAAAGATACACGCGATGTGGCCCAAATGGGAAAATCCAATGGGAAAACAAACATGTTCTGCATTCACTTCCCATTTGATCCATCAACAACACATACAGTGTTACTGTATTTTCAATGGAAATCATATTCATGTGCCGACTTGCTGCAGTGTTTGAATCAACCTGGTAACCCTGTTTCCTACAGTTTGTTATGTTCTTTGACAAAATCACAAAAGAAATCAAGACACAAGCCATGTAACATTACACATACTCTATTATAAGTGGGACTTTAATGTCTCAGTTAGTTAATTTCTCTATCTGAGAAGAAAATTGTGGCATACCAGAGAAGGTACGGGTTGAGACAAGAACCACATTTTCAGTTATTATTATGTAGTTCCAAATACTCTTGTCACCAAGATAACACTATTTTTATTCTCATTGATTTTCATCTTATTTTAGGTTATTTTTTGAAGTGCTTTTTTGGTATCTATGCTCTAAAGCTCATGTATTTCTATTTCTCTTTCAATTGGTTATTTCCTAGAATTACTTCAACACCCCTAAGAGAAGAAGCACAACCCTAGACATGTAGTCTGTGAACACTGAGATCTATCTATTTTTTTATGCTGCACCTTCAGTCATAGTATGCCTTGTGGCAAAAGTGCATCAAGGTCTGTTAAGGTTATTACTGGTGGAGAAATTGGTGTCGCAAACGTCTAATACAATTGATTTCTACCTGTGTTCTGGTTAAACTTTAGGGGAAGACAAAGGGGAGAAGAGGAAAAGCAGTAGGTGGGCAGATAAAAACGGAGGATGGGCTTAGGAGAACATAGTGTCAATCAAAAACCTACAGTTTCAGTTCAAGCCAGTTCAGTTCAGCTCAAGGAAAGTAAATCTTTACTCACTCGCAGGCAACGGTTGTTACCACATTGTTTCTCCCCTTTTTTATATATAAATGCTTCTTGTGCATCTGTGTTTGATGTTTTAATTTGCATTCGAAACCCGCGAAAGACTTTTGTTAAGTGGAGCGTATTTTCTGGTGATTACCGGGAAGAGTTAATACTGTGTGTCACTGCGTATAATCTGTCCTCTGGGTTTGTTTGGAGAAGGGAGAGAGACATTCAGTCACAATTCAGGAAAATTACATATTACATCAATTATAAAACCATGTATCTCGGGACTTTTCTGCAAATATGAACACCATGGCTTTTCTCATCTGATAGTCAGGACTATAAAAACTGGAACAAACTGTAATTGCACTGCCAAATACTGCTATCTCCCTGCTTCAAATTAAAAAAAAACCTGCACAGGACAGCCACAGTAGGTGTTACCGACCAGAGTGACACACTGACCACCACTCAGCGTAGCAGGAACAATCAGCCACACAGAGCTGTTAGTCAGAGCTAACCAGCCACTCATGCTCATGAACAGCTGCTGTCACACACAGTGTCCCCACTGGAAGAGGAGCTTTGACAATGTGTAGAAGCACATTGATGGCCCTTTGTAAATTTCTGTGAGGTATAGCTGCTGCAGCGAAGCTGGCTGCCATGTCATAGCTAAGCTAATGGTTATGTGCATACATCTGTTATGATTTATAACAGTAGACGGCATGCCTTTTTCCACTAGTGTGTTTCATTACAGTATAGTCAAGTCTGTAGGTGGCGCAGATTCATGGGTTGCCAAACAACTTCTTCTTCTATAGAATGAGTTCAAGATTTGATTCAGTGTATGCAAGTGTAAGGAATCCAATCAGACTTGAACTCACACATTTTGCAGTAACTCCATGCAAGGCAGACACTTTGCCCATCACACACAAGCCTCTACACGAACCACTAAGTTTATATGTCAAGGCGGAACACCAGCTTCGTGTAAGAAAGAGTTGCCTTTGATGGTTCCTGGGAGGGATGAGGAAGATGAGGTTGAGGCTGTGATGGTGTATTTGACTGAGAGTATTTGTGGGTTGGTAGATAAGTGTGCTTATGTAAGTGTCTAGTGTAGTTGATTCCGAAATTGACACGTAGAGAGACTCTGCAAAGCAATAAATATAGACGAAGCCTATCACATACCCAAATACTGTATACTTCAACAACTAAGAATTATTTAGTTAGCTTGTCTTTTGATTGTTTCTTAAGTCAATCGTATAGGTCATAGAAGACAAATGCACTAGCTACCACAAGCAGTTGTCTCTTAAACATTAACGTTTGTGAGTAAATAAGTAACAATCAAGGTTTATATTCAGATTAGAGTAGTTTCAGTATTCAAGGTAATGAAAAAAGCAAGACTGTTCGAAAGGCTGACAAAATTAGAAAATTCTCTCGTGAAATAAACCTGTTCAAACTGTGGTGTAAAGTTTAGGATCCCATCACAACATAATGGGACAAAAAAGTAGGTTTCTTTAAAACTGTTTTTTTTTTTTTTTTTTTGATCAAGAAATCTTCTAAAGGTGTCCAGTTGGAAATTATGTAAAATGGCAAACAGCGAGCAAATGCTAACCTTTCAAAAGCTCTCAAGGACCTGCAGCTGTGCGTGTCTCCCTCATTTTCCATTTGACTGCTAGAGGAGAAAATTCACTGTCAAACTGGTAACTCTGCAGTTGGCCACTTTTTTCCAGTTGAAACAACAATCAGCAAAAAGAGATGTCCAACCATGTTCAGCCGCAATCACTGCTGCTGGGATCAGCACCAAAGCTCATTGCTGAAACTCGCTTTGCACTTTAAAAGAAAACAACCTATCAGCGCTCCCCACTGTCTGTTCCACATCACACAACATGGGGCATGACTCGCATGAGCTAAGACACACTCCTTAACTAACCAGAGGGAAAGTTATGGAGAATCAATGGGTATGAAAGCCGGGGGGAAAAAAACAGATACAGGAACAGACTCACTCCATGCCTAAAAGTGAGTGAGGGAGCAGAAAAGGGTCATTGAACGAGCTCATCAGGAGGCAGAACACAGAAACTGTGTACACTGTTGCCACAAACAAGAAGAGATTAAGCTGTTTAAATAAAACCGTAGAGCTCACAGACGTGCCTCCTTGAAACAGACATCAAAGCTTTGTTCAGTGAGAGCCACCGCACAATAGCCACAAATTCGCTGAATACCCTGAGACTGACAGAAAACTGCTGCACCTGCCTCAGCAGGGAGCGCCTTTATCCAGACTTCGCACTGCTTCAGCAACAGATGGAGCTTTCTTTCTGTTTGTATATTTTTTTTATATATTGTACAGTGTCAAGCAAACAGTTGTGAGAGCAGTCGATCATGAGCAGGATCCTCACCACTTCCAAGCCATCCCAGCTGGGCCTATTGACTCTAGACAGACAGAGAAAGGACCTGTGAGTGTAGTAACACTCACCATTCGCTGTTTGGCTGGCAGTTGGAGGGCAAAGTCACTCAAAAACGACACTTCTAAAATTGGACCAATGCCCTAAAGCAGCAGTCCTCAACCACCGGGCCGTGGGTCATTTGTTACCAGGCAGCACAGAAAGGATGAGTAAAAAGTATTTGATTATCAGAGTCTGAGAGATGTTTTATTTTGAAAAACGACCATTGTCATGTGGTCACGCATTGTCTGTGCATCTGTGGCACTTGATACATGTCAATATATGTCAAGATGCATGTGTCGGTCACGTGATATGTTACTCCAAAGATTAAGCCCATAAGCGTGCAACGATGAGTAAAAAACAAACATCTTTGGAGAACGTCTTTGGAAATTCCGAATCAAAATTACAGAGTAGACTGGACATACATTAAGGAACACACTTCAGGCTCAGACTCCTGCTTTATATTTGTTTTTTATGCCGGTTATATCATTTTATATTAGAAGTTGGGGACCACTGATCTAAAAAACAAGATAGAAAAGAAGACAGCCAGTCACTTTGATTTGATTTTGGTGTTGGAAATGCTCAATTAGAGCCTCCAGAAAACTTTGTTTCCTGTCATGGCCAATCACACTTTGTCAAGATCAGATGAGATGAAAGGGGGGCTGATTGTGTTGCCTTTGGCTGTAACAATGATCTGTACTCAAAGAAAGTAGACCAGAGCTGGGTGAAAATAGCATATGACTGTGAAAGATTAGGCTTTTCATGATAGAGCATTCAAATGCAGTTGTCTGTGCAGCAGTGGTCCTCACACAGCAGGACCATGATTTGCACACAGGCAGAACAACAACTAAATCAAGGTTGGCTTCAAAAGGACCAGTGTAGGATTAAGTGGTGTCTAGTGTAGTTGTTGATTGCAACCCTGTCGCAATATCCTCTTCTTCTCACTGTGAAGGAGAAACTGCGGTGGCTGAAAAATGCAAAATGCCCATTCAAGAGCCAGTGTTTAATTTGTCTGTACTGGGATATGTAAAAATATGGCAGACTCCATAACAAAAAGAACAAAAATAATTGTTCGTTTCTTCCATAGTCTGTAAATAAAGCCCCTAAATCTTACACACTAGACCACATTAGACAATCATCATATTACTCTGGTAATCCGTTAACATGTATATAAACAGAGTATTTTTCCCATATATTTGAGTTTTTGCCCTTGTGTTGAATGTCATTAAAGCACTGACATTGCTGAGAGCTGCTTCCTGTCTCTCATTACACGCTGCTTGCCAAAATATGTTGTTTTTAACCATTTGGCAACCACCGGAAATTATCTTGTGACCCCCTAAACTGGGGGTCCTGACCCCCAGGTTGAGAAGCTCTGTGTTAGAGGGCAAAGCCTTAAACCAGCCCGACAAACAAACAACTGATAAATCAGATAGATTCACCATATGGTGATTTGATTGTATAGGGCATAAAGTAAAGGGCATATGACAGATATGTATGGAAAGCTGGGGAAAGTCATGATGGGCAAAAGGGAACAAAGACAAAGTGGTGGGAAAAAAAGGAAATAAGAAGTGTGGAATAGTAAGAGAAGAGATATTATGACAGAAATTAAGAAGGATAGGGCGCACAGAAGAGACAGGGGAGGAGTGCACACACAGGGATGGGAGCAGATGAGGAAGGAAGGGATTTTAAGGGATAAACAAATTGAAATAAGAGAAGCTAAAATGTCATTTGGGAAATGCAATGATGGTACACAAAAGAGTGATGGGGAATATTATAGGGAGGATTCCTCGGAGGGACAAAGAAAGAAAGAAAATATGGGAGAAATGTACGGCATGCGATTGAGGGAGGAGAGATTTAATATTAAAACTGGGAAGAAGCAAATGAAAATGAGCAGAAGAAGAGCTATGAGTAGTAGATACTCACCCTCACTTGGATAGTGAGCGAGGGTGAATTCATTCAGAGAGAGAGAGGAATTGGGAGGGAGACAGTTGTGAGGATGGTCAAGACAGAGGGGGGGGAGAAATTAGAGTAAAAGTGTGATCCAGAAAGCGACGGGGAAGGGGTGGAGGGGGGTACGGCGGGCACAGACAAGCTTAGAAAGGGGGCTCGTCTTCCGCTCAGCTGTGTGTCTTGGCCGGCTGTGAAAAGCAGCCTCTCTTCCTGTCAGCACAGGAAGCCCACAGGGCGCCATTGTACCAGACTCAGAGGGAGAGACGGGGACAGAAAGGAGCGACGGACAGAGGTTTGAATAATTTAGCGGAATTATTGATGAATTTAAGTTTCTGAAGGTTAAGTGTTGGTTGATATTCAAGTCACGCAGGTTTGTCTTTTACTGCCTGTTGCATATCTACACGGCCAGTATCGGGCAAGTCTCATTAAGACTAATAAGAGACTGATTTATGTTTGCATGATTGATTCACAGTCCAAATCACAGCAAAGACAAGAATGAGGGTGCCTTCAAGCATGACAGTTGCTCACAGTGAAACTAAGGCCTTAATCCCACTGGCCCCCTTCCCTCCCCCTGTGATTATGTTTACCAATAAATTGAATTACGGTGAGATTTTACCCCTTCCTCACAAACAGTCTATTGTTGTCTTTTTGGTCACAATTGGCTCAGTCAAAGATAAGTTGCCAAGAGTCTGCAGTGGTGATTGGTTGTCCTCCAGGGAGACGTCTCTTTCATGCTCTTTCAGTGAAATGAGAAAATCTTTCATTTCATTTGTGTTTGTAAGTAATTGAGCAAGTTGCATGCTCAGAAGAGCTGGCTCAAATGGCTGCGCGCAGCTGTGTGTGTGCGCTGCTGCGAATCATTTCTCCTGACTCATTCAAAGCCTCGCATTAATTGGCCTAAACTGCATCACAAAATTACAACACAATGACAGACCATCTTCTGTCTTTTTATTGTTTTGTTGTGTCCTCATTGTGCAGCTTAGTTTTTAATCAGTGTCAGAAATCTGTTTAACCTATAGCTTCTGTCAGTTCTGTGTTGTAGGGTTAATATCCATCCACCCATTATCTGTAACCACTTATCCTTATCAGGGTCACAGTGGGGCTGGAGCCTATCCCAGCTGAGTTTGGGTGAGAGGCGGGGTACACCTTGGACAAGTCGCCAGTTTTTCGCAGGGCACATAGAAACAAACAACCATTCACACTCACATTCACACCTACAGGCAATTTTAGAGTCACCACTTAACCTGTTAAGTGCATGTCTTTGGACTGTGGGAGGAACCCAGAGAGAACCCATCTAGCCACGGGGAGAACGTGCAGACTCCACACAGAAAGGCCCCAGACGAGGTTTGAACCAGGAACCACCACATCTTTGGGTTAATATCATAGGTTCAATTCCACTTCCATTATTCCTCCTTGTCCACTTTGTAGGAACCCCGTTCCACTTACTGTCACTGAACTCTGTCTACCATAATGTTGTGTTATCGCACAGAGGATGAGAGAGAGACAGACACAGATGAAGACATGTGACAACAGCAGCAAAAGAAAAGTGAGCATTGCATTTGTTTATTCGTTGATGTGTTTATGCATGCCTGTGTCTTTACATGACTGCACTCAATAGCAGATTCCACAACGCAACAGCACATCTGTCCTGCTCTATTTACTGTACGGATGTCTTGTTTTCCATATGCGGGGTGGCTTCATGTACAGTATGTCACAGCTGTGACATGACTCCAGAAATTAAAGTAATTGGTAGCAATATGTGTGAGGGTGAATGGGTAGAAAAAAGCTGAAGAAAGAGCAAGGGTGGGAATGAAGAGCGCAAAAAGAGGAAGAGATGCAGTAAAAACAGAGATAGGAGACAAATGCTACAAAAAAAAGCCTGGGAGCAACCGTGAAAAGAAAGCAAGATGATGAGTAGAGGGAGAAAGGATGTGAGAGGGGAAGTGAAGCAATGGATGAATAAAATATGTTTCTGCGAAGAACACTCATCAGAAAGGGGGCACAGAGATCCCGGGATATCCCTCTGTCTTTTTTGGCCTTTCTCTTGCTCTTTACATTTTTTTTTTTTTTGGCATTTCTCCTTTTCTGAGAGAGATGCTGTGCCGTTCTCCGCTATATTTTCTCTCAACATTACTTTCTGTTTTCTCCTCCTCTTGTCTCCTGATTTAATTTCTCACTTACCATTAAATTTACATCCTCAATGCTTCTCTGTGTTTACTTATTTCATCCTTCTCTTAGATCTATCCTGCTATTTCTGGCCATATACCCCTCAGAATTACGCACATGTCTGAATTGTGATGAATTGTGCCCAGATGCTAACATTCACTGCCGCTACAGGAAATAAGATGGGATAGGATGGTAGATGAGTGTGTAAAGATTTCTATGCAGGGGGCACAGCTACAATTAAAAAACTGCAACCACAGTCTAACCTTAACTATATCACAGATTTCATATTTCTTGTTGAACTTGTTGTTCATATGACATTGTTGCTGCTTCTGCTTTACTCCACATATATTTTTTTTTTCCTTCCCACCCTCTTCTTTCATCTTTTCCTTCCCATTCACTTCTTTGTTCCTCTCAACTACCATTTTCTATTTTCCAACTCTTTGGTCTACTTTTCTCTCCATTGTCCTTGCTCCCCTCTTTTACCCTGTTTTCTTCTCCTTATTCTTTCCTGTTCTCTTCTTTTGTCTCCAACTCTCTTGCTCCCCCATTTTAAGCCATCCTTTCTTTTCATCTTATCTTTACTTATTCCAATACTCCCGTTTCATACTTTGTCTTCTGTGTGCCATTCCAATTTCTCCCTCTGCATTGTCTCCTCATTTCTGCCACTCTGCTCCTCTCGATATTCATTCTGTTCTCTTGCTTTTCCATTTACTCCACTCACTGCCCTCCCCGTTCTTGGCATCTTCTTTCATCTTGTCTCCCCTCCTCCCCTGGCTTGAACCATCGCTACCACTACTCCACCCCCAACAAATGTCAGTATGCATCAGCTATAGGGCAGCCATACTCTGCCCATTCACCACAATGCCTTTGTGCTGCAGTGATGCTAGGTCACACTAACCACACTTGTGTCCATTTTACACACGGATGCTAATGTTAAAATAAAACACCTCGGGGAAAGTTTTGAACATTCCTAATGCCTAAAGCACAGGCCCCACTGTGTATTAATATGTTGCACCATAACAGCATAAGTGTGTGGTTTCGTCTGCTCATGTGTTTCTTTCACTTGATGTAACAGCTCCCATCTGTAGCCATTTTCTGGTCTTCAGATTTCTTCTCAGCAGGGGATTATCATGCTGACCTACACTAGGCATGACAGTTCCCATCCTTCCGAAATTAGTTGATGTCACAGTGAGTGGCTGACTGTGTTGTTATGCAGGTGAGTACACATTTTTAAAAGCTTTTACTCTCTGTAGTTTTATAAGCTCTTCTGTAATTTATAGGAGTCACTGTCCTTGGAATTTTGTTTCAGCTCTAATAGCGGCCTCATTGTTTTCTTAATAACATGATATTTTCAGCTTCTTGCTGTGGACTGCATATGGTATACCATGGTCATGGCAAATACAGACATTAACAGTGAGACTGTCCACCTGAGAAGAGCTACAGAATCTGTTGTTTGAGCAAGTATGACAAACTGTTTTCATTCAGGCGAGAAAGCCCTCTATCATCTGTAGTAGTTGGTATGACAGTTGGTAAGTTGATGTTGTTTTTATGCCTAAACCCCACCAGTCTCTGTCCACAGCATTGTCATAGCATTTTTTCCTGTCATAAAACAGTGATTTGTAATGACTTTGGAAGACAGAAGAATGTTGTCATCCCACCGATAGGGGTGTCAGATCAGAAATACTTTCTATTGTTCTAAAAGACAATGACAAATTTAGGTATTCTGTTCTTTAATGTGTAGAACTTGCTGCAGAAGTGATGTAAACCAAGACATTTTCTTATGACAACAGTTAGCACTATTGTTAACTGTTAATGTGTCCCTGAATGTGAAATGGTAATGAAAGGCATAAGGACAATTTATAGAGCTCTCAATGAACTATCACTAAAACCAGGGAGCCTCAAAGGAACCAAAAAGCTAGCATGAACCAAGCAGCAACCTCCGTGACTGTGAAGTGAAGCCAACACACAAGTGCTAAAAACTGTGGCTCCTCAAACAGCTGTTTCAAGCTGAACGAATCAAACTTCACAGCAGAAATAAACATGTTTGCAGCCTGGTATAAAAACACGTTTTGGTCTTTATAGCTAATTCCCCATTCATGGCAACTGGTGATTTTTTTCTATATAACTCACTCATTACATTATGTCTTCAGGTTATACATAATTAAGAGCCACTATTTGATGGCCATTAAGAGCCATAGCCACTTTGATTGACAGGTTGGCTGTTTAAGCAAACCCTGATTGCCAAGTGCTTGCTCATTGAATTGTTGAGTCTCTGTAAATAATATTATTGAGAGTACAGTCTAGACCTGCTCTATATGGAAAGTGTTATGAGATAACTTGATGATTTGGCTCCATATAAACAAAATTGACGCTCTGACCTGTCTTTGGATTGGGAGTCAGTGGAGGCATGACTTTGAAGATGGCACACTCTGAGCTTCACAACAGCTCTTAAGAAACCTATGGGCGATGTCATGGATACTATGTCCATGTTTTATGCAGTCTATGTTATGAACAAAGCTTGCAGTGTTGTGATGGAATATGTTCGTTTGATGTAAATATATATATATATATATATATATATATATATATATATATATATATATATATATACATATATCTAAAAAAAATATTCAAACTCATTTTCAGTAAAGCCAGTTCAAGTGTAAAACCACTGTAACACATGCGGAGACATCCCAAACACTCAACTTGCTTTATTTTCCTTCTGCAGAATGATAAAATATGACACAGTGCTGCTTTTGTGGTATTCGCAGGACGGCAGAAACTAGATGAAAGAGGTGGAAAAAAAAGAATGTTTTGCTTTGCTTGTTATCGTAAAGTTCATGTCCTGCTCCTCTACCGTATGTTAGCACAATTAATTCACTGTGTCACATTTAAATTCTTAATTCTGTGTTACTATAGCATGGCTGCTATATGTGTTAGAGTAGTGTTGACAGCCACGCAGGCATGCACATGCATGTACACCCACACACCACTTGCTGTCACCCCCCATTATCATCATGATCATTTATTAAACGTGGCTTCCGCCAAAACGAGTGAGACTAAGAGTGAGGGAGCTCGGGGGAAGGAGGGATTGCTTTCTTAATTAAACGGGAGGAAAAAAGAGAAGGAGCACGGCGCCACAGGCTGGGCTCCTTTGAATAAAAAACATTTATCTCCTTCACTGCATTCCCCTGCTCCTCGTTTCTCTCTCTCTGAGTTGGCTTAGTTACTCTGTGGCAGAGAACAACCCAGACACACACTCGCACGCAAACACACTGCAGTGTGCTGCGGCTCATTTTCTTTGTAGTGGCATAACATGAGAATTGTTTCTTTCCAGGTCACAAGAAACCATGCTAAATTATATAATACTAAATATTCCTGTGCACCTGCCAATTTGCACCTACCTGCAATGTTAGTCACTCTCTCTCTCACACACACATAGACACACACAAACACACCTTTGTGATTTTGCCTTGAGGAGTAGGGGGCAACACACTGTGCAACTGTTTGTTTGTTTTTCAGCTTTCCTGTTTATGGCATATGCAACAGTTATCAACAAAATACCAACCACATGCATGCATGTACTCAAAAACACGCTGCACAGTAGATGCACACATTAATTATGACATGTAAACATCACCTTAACTCGCCTCACCTGTCCACCTTCTCTTTCCCTTGATCCTTTGTGGAGTCATGTTGCAAAAAGTTAAGTTAAATTTGACATTTTAAAGAACGGTCGTTGCACATATGTTAATTTCCATATGATCGTTTGTTGGGACAGCCTGGTGGTGCAATGGTTAGCACTCACTCAGAGTGAGAAGGTTCCTGGTTCATGTGGAGTTTGCATGTTCTCCCCAGTTCTGCATGCGGTTCATTCACTCTGGGTACTCCAGCTTCCTCCCACAGTCCAAAGACATGCAGGTTAATTGGTGTGAATTGAAGCGTGAATGTTTGTTAGTCTCTGTGTGTCAACCTTGTGATGAACTGGCATGTCCACTGCATCTCCCCACCTCTCGCCCACTCCAGGCCACCACAACCCTAATAAGCACAAGTCGTTATTGAACATGGATGGATGGAAATTTACCTGAATGATCTGGTTGCAACTCCAGTTCTGTGAGTACAGGATTACAGGTTTGGTCGATACCCTTTGCAGTGTAGCACAAGAGGAGACAAAAAAGGTAGTCTAAGTTTCTCAGGCAAACATAATGCACTTTCTTATTTCTCTTGTGTGAGGTAGAGAGGGAAAAAGCCATGATGCTAAACTGCCATGAACCTAAAAGAATGTCTGATGTTCTCAGGCATTAAAGATGAGTTAGGGTGAAGATCAAATGGCTGCACCGTGTGGTGTGAGGAGGCTTGAGGTACATTGGTTCAGGAGACATTGTGAGATTGCAGGCAGCATGGGATTTGCCCAAAAAGAGAGGTGTTGAAAGTTTTTGTTCAATTTCACAGGGAGGCAATGTAACAAAGAAACTGTAATGCACTTGTGGGCTAGAGAATGTTTTGTCTTTAGCAGCTGTGGAAAAATGTATGTATCCAAAATTACAGGGACAAACAAAAGTGAACTGCTGCTTGTCACAAGGTCACATAGGCCTACGTGGGATTATTACTTGCACTTACTTGCACATGATTGCCTAGTCCGTGATAAAATTTGCTTGTAAGCGTGGACACACTATCAACATCATGACCTTTTTTTTGGAACGTGTTTTCAGTTCCACTGGGTCCTAATGGCTGAGTAATATTATCTCCCAAACTAACAAGCAACAGCGACAGACTGATGGTGGACTGGGGTAAAAGTTACTCACTTTTTGGCTGAAGTCAAAGCCTGTGAAAAAGCTGTCTTGACAGAGAGGACCTTAAATGAAATCTACTCGATTTGCTCAAAAAGGACTCCTGACAGCTTTGAGCTTCACCGGAAGCTCCCACTGTGGGATTTAAGCACTCCGTGTCCTTCACTTCTGGAAACATATTAAGATAAAATACCAGATCACAGCCTTCTTGCCAGACTTAAATTGACAAGAGGAAATAAATTGCACACACACCTGATAGTATAATGCATCACGCCTTTGCCTTGTAAAGGTTGGAGTAAAACAATGAGGTACTAATTGAACAGGACAGTGAGGACTTTTTTTTACCATAACACTGAAATAAGACCATTTCGATTTTTAGGCAGAAATTGTTGGCAGAGCAAGTGCACTTCAGATCATTAAAGGAACAACCTAACCCGCCTAATTCACTCCCTGCCCAAGCCATAAGTGGCTGCTCCCAACTGTTATCTGGCCTATTGCTCCTTCCAGCTGAAAAAAAATGTTCTCCAGAAATAGAATAACAGCATCATTAGTTGAGTCACTCTTGTCGTGCACTTGGTTATATGTGCTCTCCTCACCAATTGCTCCTGCCTGATCCTCGCCAACAGGGGGCATATCGGATGTGGCAGGGATAATGCATCAAATAGCTTTCTGCAAACGTAGACACCCCTGAGAATGAAGTGTCGAGTTCAAGGAAAACCACGGGGGGAAACGGGCTGCTCTTCCACTTCTATCCACATGAGCCAAGTCTCATGATGCAATTATCCTGACAACATAGCATTTGTTTTGTTATGACTTGCATCCAGATATGACGTCAGCACCTGAGGGCGCCGGTGCCTTCAGATGGAGGACTGTCAAGGAATACGTTTAATTTACTTCGCCCATTTCCTTACCAACACATCCTTGTAGCAAAGAGACGGCCTGGAAATGAAGAGGACACAGAGTGTCCCATCCATCATATGAATGTGCAGTAGGTTGATGTGGCAAGTCCTGTCGACAGGCCACACACCACTAACTGATTTTACCATGCTGGTGCTCTTTCCACCACCTCATGGATGTGTCTTCAAGGACGCTGTTCTAAAACGGGATTTGCACTGGTTTAGTGGCAGATTGACTGCCATAGAAACAGTTACATGTCAGGGTTTGCGGCATTTCTGGTCCAGGCCTGATATTCACACCAATCCATAGTGTAATTCTCATCACAGCAGCTGATGAGACCTAAGCATACAAGACTCATGTTGACATAGGGGGGTATCAAAGCCAGGTATGCGGAGACAAAGTCATTTTAGGCTTCAGTAGTTACAGAGGGGTGACAAATTAAGATTGTCTTAGTGAGGGGTTGGGTCACATTTAGCCACTAAAAACAGCCTCAGTGCATCGATGGATAATAATTCCCTTCTGAAGCAACAAACACCATTCCCTTATTTGTTTTGCTGATAGTAGTGGAGAGCATTGTGTCTCCTGACAGCCTCAAATTTCCCGTATGTGTTTACTTTAATTGGATTAAGATCCGGTGACAGTGAGGGCCACAGCATACAATTCACATCATTTCTAATCAAACTATTCACTGACACCTTGTGCTATGTATGGAAGCGTTTGCATTTGTTATGCCTCTCCGCTCATTTATTCAGGTTCTTCATTTTAACTTGTCACTTCTCTTTAATGCCAATGTTCTGTCAGCTACTACAGTAAATGAAAACGGATGCAGGTTGGGGGTCATGTGGTAAAGTCTGTGGACTAAAAATGTGTGAAATAGAAACTTTGATGTGTGAAATGCAAAGAAGGCAAAATGACTAAAGTCACGTACATACCATCTTTGGTCTGTTTCTCTGTTTTTTTCTTCATTCTGCTTAACTTGTCACACGTTGCGCTTGGATTTTGCACCTGTGCTGGCCAGTAGAATATGGTTTAAAGTAGTATGGGCTATTTGCCTCTCATACATAATAATAATTGTTATTATTTATTTAACAGGATAAATACCTGCAGATAGAGAGAGAGAGAGAGAGAGAGAGAGAGAGAGAGAAACCTTATCGCACTGCAGATATAAAGGTCATGAAAGGTTAGCAACTCCTCCCACTGCTCACAGTCAGTGCTCTGTCAGGGGGTTGGTTGGGGACTGACAAGAGACGTGGAAGAAGCGAGGCAGGAAGATGGAGAAAGAGGTGGACAAAAAATAGCAGGGGTGGAAGAGTGAGAGGGAAGAGAAGATAAACGATGTGAATGTGAGGATGGATTAGAGAAAAGGAAGAAGAGAGGACAGAGAGAATAAATGAAAGGCCAGACAGGGAACCTGAGACAGGAAGCGAGAGATATAAAGCTAAAAGAGAATAAAAATGAGAAGAGGGTAAAGATGGGAGGAGGTTAAGAGAGAGAGGGGGGATTTCACACAGTAGACCGCTGACGGATGGTTGGCATTTAGCTCCCCACTACCTCCGGAAATAACTAATTAAGCATGGTCTGGTGTGTGTATGTGTGTGTCAGCAGATGTGTTTGTGCATAAGGACATAGCGGAGAACTGTGTCGGGAAAATGAGGGATCAGAAATTTGTAATTCTACTATACCACATTTTATCTATTTGGTTAAAAGCGCCATCGTGCACCCTGTGCCTATACTCGCACGAATAACATCAGGCCGTTTGAAATGCCACACCTCCAGCAGCATTCGTCCCAAGCCTTGAATGATTTTAAACTAGACAGGCACAGGAGAGGATTTAAATCTTGCCAAACACCACCAGGTCCTGACACACAAGCTTTTGTTTTGATTACCTTTTCTCAGCCACCTTTTATATTGTCAGACTATCTCCATCTGTAATAAATTTCCATGATTTTTGCTCTCTCTGCATGCACCCCACATAGCCTCTCTTATGCCACTGAGTCTGAGAGATGTGGGATTGCTTTCGTGGAAGTAGTCCAACACAGTTATGGTGAGCCAGGGGTATATGACCTCCTGGCCAAGATGATTTTGGAAGGGTATTTTTATATTTTCACCCAAGCCAGAGTACTTCATTCCTGTTCATCTGACATTAGCTCCAAGGACTATTATGGTCTATTAATAGAACACTGTAAAAGTATAACATGCACAAATATAAAAATATATAATATATTCTTTTCCTATCTGTACTGTGCATTGAAAATTGCATTGAAAATCAACACCTAGATTACTTTAAATTTCTCCATGCTGTTTTTAAATGTACATGGACGCACTCAGTTATAAATAAATGACATTATTCTGCCTGCATGGACGTTTAAAACAAGAAATACAAATTCAAATATGTTAACTTACTTTCATCATGATGAAGACGATTGTTCCTGAACTGTCTTGGGAAGAGACATGCACACGCATATACACACTTTTCTAGAGACTGGTATTGCACAGCATTGTGAAAATTGTTAAGGTCATCTCTGTACTCATACCGTATGCCTCATTCTCTCACTCCTTCCTGCTTATCAAGACATCATTTGATGTATTCACGGCATATTAATTATCTGTCCTCTTCCCTTTATTTGTTTTGTTTTAAATCTATATTTTAGTCATTAGTTATAAAATTAAAAAAAAAAAAACTCACACTAGATTGTATATTTAGAAAGAGCCATTGTTTGCTTAGCAAATATGCATATTGCTTTTCAAATAGAGAGTCACATAAAAGTGACAGAAAGCATTAAGTGTAATTTCATAGACAGGAGCAGCCTATTGGCTAGATAATACAGAGCCGCTTATTGTTGCCAAATGTTTACATTGTATATCATGTTTGTCAAGTTTGTGGAGTTTAACCACAGGCTTTCCTCAAATATATTTTTTTCCTCTTGTCCATCTGTTATCTTTCTCTGTTGCTCATTTACCCTGTTGATTATATGGAGGATTGCCAATGAACCAACAAAGAAATGTCCTCAAACAGATTTTGTTGTAATGAACAGGAGGTTCTGTGGCAGAGTTTGGATATGTTAGGTCAAAGTGCAACATTCAGACAGTGTTAATGTGATGTTTCATGTGTGTGCGTAGCTCCTCATCAGACTTCTTTCAGTTATTGTACAGACACTGTTAATAAAGTTAAATAACGTCATGAAAACAAAACACAAGGAGCTCAATGAGACAGCAATATATTCAAACTTTTGATATGTATGATACACAGTACGTGTACAAAAGCAGTACATACTCTGTATATATACAGATTGTTAAAATAACAATTCCTATTACATACAGAATTTTAAAAAATAAATTTGAGCGATTTCTACATGTATTTTATGATTCACTTGAAGCTGTGCAGGAAAACCATGAACAAACATAAGCTTAAGTGTTCAAAAGAGGCATAAGAGAGGAGGAGAGGAAAGACGTGGGTGCAAGGACCAGGACTATTGACAGAAATGAAGCGATGAAAAGGAACACACAGACATTCACACAGACAGAACATTTTATACCAAATGGTAAAGTGGTCCTGAAAAAGAGGGGAAAAAAATTCTAACACAGAGATATGAAAAGAGACAGGTATAACTTTCATACTAACCCCCACCCAAAGAGACAAAGTGCTCTTCAAGTATCTCGAGCTACTGGCAAAGATTTGCACAAACATGCGCACACACAGCTATTTCCTTGACTTCATTCATTGTGGACAGCTTAACCCAGTCCCTTACCCCAACCTCCTAAACCAGGAACCAGGATAAATAAATTTAAAAAATAAATTGCACACACTTGAACTGCATTCACACACGCACATATCACCTTAGTATTCTCGGAGGGGATCAGACACAACATGCTCGCACCTTTGCTATATATGGGTCTGTTGGTGTTAAATCTGCACACACGCAGTACCTCACAACAGACCAGAAATAGCCAGTGTGCCATCTAAAAAGGTTTATAGTTAAAATATATATGTATATATATATATATTTCATTTTGTTTATATATTACACATGTATACACTCAGTACACACAGTATACACTGATTAACATGTCTTCAAATGGACGTAATGAATTCCAATTTTATTTGCGCAGTGACTGCCATGCATGCATAAAATATTGCAATGCAAGACTTAGAACACACACTCTCTTTGTGTGGCACACATACACACATACACTACATGTTGAGTCATGTGTGGAGAGCAGACATGATTTTCTGCAGTTTACAGTGAAAACAAACAAGCGTTACATTATTCATGTTGATTAAGGAAACAGCTCAGTTTCTGTGTTGCACTAACGAGCCAAACAAGAGAATCGAGAAAAGAGGGAAAAACGGCAGTTGTCTTCTTTCCCATCACCACCACAAACACACACATACTGTTCACAACGCAGTCAGCATGGAGTGTCCGCGTTGGAGGTGTCTTGGAGGCAAAACAGGGGGGAAATGACCTTGTGAAATGTGAATAAGTCCAACGTTGCTGGCATAAAGAAAACTCTTACACTTCCCTACATTCTTGCAGAAAACTATAAGATTCCAGCTAAATTGTCCTTTTCTTTCCATGGTGAAGCCGATCGTGCATACTGATGACAGACGAGACGCTAGCAGTAAAAGGACTGTTGTGATGCTAAACTGCAGCCAGACTCGCTGGCACATTAGCACAAGAACACACATGCACATAGTTATTCATATTTTCACAACCTTATATGCCCTAAATACCTCCACCCACGCATGCACACGGGTAATGTTCATTACATTGAAAAGCAGACATTTGGACCTCTTTCCTTCTTTTGAATATTCATGAGCACCTGCTTTCTATCAAAAACTCATGAGATCACCAACACAACATTGCTACAGGCATGTATGTGTGGCTCTGTTAGGGTTTGTACCTATGTGTGTCTATTTGTGCCTGTGTGCCTTGTTGAAGTAGAGAAGACCATTTCAGTCTTAAATAGATGGATAAACACCTATAAAACAATGTTACATGATAAATTTGAAGATTTAAATTTAGAGCTCTACTGATATCCAATTAAAGGGAGTTTGACTAAGAGAAAAGTATTGCTGAAGCGTTAGGTAAAACTTTCTACAAACACATTTATATTCAAACTTAATCACATCGTTAAAAACAGTATATTATAACCTCGAGAAAATTTTGCAGATGGAAAACACTTTTTGTGTCTTTTTCTTTTGCTATCTCCGCCTAGGTCCCTTTTGATAATTACATAATTTAAAGCAGTCTGTGATTCAAGAACAGCATCGCAGAGCATTTCAGAGTCTACCACTAAATGCTTCATTATTTGCTGGAAGGAAGAGTATAATGTGCCTCTGTGTAATCTATGACAAAAGCCAGGATAATTTAGTAAATTAAGGATTGTCTTCATTAGTTTCTTGAATATTGTTTAATCTATTTAATGCCAGGAGCCGCAATTGTCTAATATCTAAATTACAACTCTAACAGGCCATTGTTCTTTGTTCTTTTTCCTTTTTTCCTTGGTTTTTTATAACTTTTCAATGTGTTTTTGTAAAACGGTAGCACTTTTTATGGTTATGTGTGTTGAAATGAGCACATCATAACTGAGGTCATACTCGCTGTAAAGGTTGGGTTACATTAATGACGCGGATAGTATAAAAAATGTGTTAATTAATGCCTGTAACGACTTACTTTTACTGTCTTGTAAAAGCACAATAATACTGTATGTAAAAAGAAAATAAACGATGGTGCAACTAGCTCAATGCAAATTCACCATTGTTTTATACATAAAAAAAAAAAAAAAAACATTCGAACTAATGCTTCAACTCCTGATCATATTCACAAAGTTGTGGCTCTTTTGCCTCAGCAGCCATAAACATTTTCCAAACATAGTTTGTCTGTGTGCAGCAGTATTGGAGGAGGGGCTTATCAGGATTGTGCTGCCATTTGGCCCCTTTAAACGGTTTGCTTACAAGGCACCTTTTTTTAAACATCCTACATTATTGGCTACATCGCTTGAAGGGGCCATTAGACATTATTTGTGCAGTGAATTCTCAGATGGACCTATCAGTATTATGAAGAAACATTAGACCAGACCCCATGAGCTCTATATGAGTATTTCTGATGACACAATGATTATTATTAAAACTGGCTTTGTTTGGGATTTTAGAAATGTTTTGTAATAATTTAGAGAGTCCTGTGTGTTGACCTTTAGGCATAATGAAGATTGATTGTACTGAAGAACAGACCAAGAGATGAATTTTAACACAGTTCAGGTCAGGTCAGGTGATAGTTGGTTTAAACATACACGTTCAAACAGTTTATGTTGATGCTCATGATATAATTGCTGCCCCCGCTCCATCCCTCGAACTTCCACGCACTGTGTATGACACTGGTGTTAATAAGTAACCAACAACCATGTGGTGAGGATGTGTTATGTGACACAAACACAAACACACACACACACACACACACACACACACACACACACAAACTCCCACAGACCACAAGTCATATTCAGCTGACATAAAAGCCTTGATGTAGACCCCCATCTTCCCCGTCCAATCCAATTCACTGCAGGTACATTCACATCACAGAAAAATCTTTCCTCTCTCACTACACACACACACACACATGCATGCATACACCTACCCACATAAACACACACAGCTGTATGCCATGATTGGGGTTAAGCCTTGGGTTATTACTGAGGAAGGTGGGGGGGTTGAATGGAACATGGAGATTGTTAGATGCATTGTTTGTGTGTGTGTGTGTGTGTGTGTGTGTGTGGGTGTGTGTGTGAAAGAGAGGAGGAGGAGGTTTTGATTTAAGATCTTCTCTTTAAATAAAAGACTGCATAAAGATCAGTTTAAATGTCTGCTGAGAAGGTCAGAGCCAGGATCTCACACAACAACAAAAAGGAATGAGAATGGACAGCACAAGTATTGTGTCCAGTGTGCAAACATCCAGAACCTAAACTCTCTAAACCTAAATGATGTGGACATTCCTCTATTTAAAACAACAAAGGTACTGAGAAACTCTCGTAAAATTAACAATAACGACACCTTGCTGAGACAAAAACAGCGGGAGCTTCACTCTCAGTTTGAAATAAGATTCTCACATACACACACGTTTTTTTTATTTTGATGATCAGATACAGCTTCTGGGAAAATAATCACAGCAAGAAAAAAACATCAGACCACAAACAGAATCTGGCTTGAACCTAAAATTAAAAATGAGAGTCAGTATATTTGCAGATAATACCTGCTGACAGGCTGTGTTGGTGCTTTATTAATATTCTTCAAATATATTGGTTTCAAGTTAATTTACACACATTACTAACCCCAACAGGTTGATAGTTTCAGTCATTTGCATGTCTGAAATAGTAGCTGATAAAATTCCTTCAAAGTCCTCGAGTGGAACATCATTTTACTTCTTCCTTCTGGAACTTTACAGGAGAGCCAAAAAAAAAAACGACCACACTTTGTCCTGACGTTGTTTATTACATGTAATCGAAGATATTAAAGATTCATAAACATGAACATAGAAACCTACTTAAAGGTGGGATAGGAGATTTTTTCTGGAGCATTTTTTTACCATATTGCTTGAAAACCTCTTCACGACCCCTTTGCAGCCAGTAAAATAGAGGGTTTGTCAAAAAACGAAATGTTTTAGTTCAGTCTAGAGGGTGAAATCATGGGATAACACCATCCAATCACATTGATGAGACTGCACATTATGATTGGATCCTGACTTCTCCCTCCCCCTCTGCGCGTTCACCCATTCGTGAACGAATAGAGACCCTTCCATTACTTTGAAGGCGTGGTTTCGAGCAGAGGTCTGAAGAAAAGGTATGGGTGTGTATTTTCAAAATATAGCTTGCTGGAACCGTTTTCCCAACATCTCCTACCCCACCTTTAATAAACAATATGTTGACATTTGTTGAAATATTTGAATGATTCCTTTTTTGGATTCTAAATGTACTTCAGTCTTTTCAGCCCCAAATAGTTCAGCATGTTCAGTATTATGTCTTTTGGTTTTTGATTAATAACTGGATTGATTTAGAATTCACATGTGGCCTTTTGGCAGTAGAAAGAGCTCATCAAGAGATTTCATTTGATATGTAATTAATTTTCGCACAAAATGTCACTTACACCTCTCTGGTTCTCGCTGCTAGCTTCTTCTTTCAGGCTCACTGGTGACAGAACACATCAGTGTAGGTAACATGTCTGTTTGCATGGTGATATTTTGCAGTCTGATCAAATTTTCCCTCCGTTTGATTTGATACAGTGAGCTAAAGTGATGCTGCTTGCCATATGAATTATAGATTACAGTGTGTTTGAGATAGGTTAAGTGTTGCTATAAAGGTGAAACGCACACTGAAGGAGATAATTAGCCACAGAGGCACTAATTATAACCTACAAAAGAGAGAGAGCCACTCGACGCTGAAATCTGTTACTTTACGTTGTTGGTGCCTAATGTGAAGTGAGGTAATTCAAGTGATGTTCAAACTACAACAAAGAGGCACAGTATCTACAGTGATTGTCTCATCTTATTGTTGTGCATACACAGCTGCCTAAATGTAAATGTCCTCGACCAGAATGAGTGTTCTCCATGGAATGAATGGCGTGCATCCATGAAAGGAAGTGCACAGTAACTTACATTTTGTCTAAGTGATGCTTCTGGTTGAATAGGATTTGGGTCTATTGTAAATCAGAAGAGTATCAGCACATAGACAGCACGTTTCACACTAAAACTGTCACTTTACTTGTATTTGCACTTGAAAAAAAGTTTTCAAGTGCAAATACGTAAAAAAGAGGGTGTGGTGTGTGAGTGTGATGACAGAGAGAAAAGCACGACATGGGTAGATAATCAGACTAGTAGGGAGGAAGAGAGTTAGAGAGATGGAGGCAGAGGTTTGTGACCGCTACATTAGCCTCTGTGTTTGTCTCCCTCCAGCACCATTAGCATATCATTAGAAAACATCTGAACCCACAGATGTTGGACTCTTAGCCTGGCAGGCTTGCTGGGAAACGAACACACACTAACACACGCACAAACAGGGCTCACTGCAAATCTAGTGCACTCTCACAGAGAAAACACACACACGGATACACACAGTGTGAACTCCCAGATGTTTTGTGTTGGCCCGTGGCAGGATCAGAGAAGAGGAGAAAAGAGCTGGCACAGATCTGACTAAGAGATCTGTCTGAGAGATACAGAGAGATATTCTGTGTGCCTCCGTTCGGTAAAAGAAAATTAAAGTGCAAAATCTTAAAAGATGGACCTGCAGACCGAAGAACACATGCTTAAAGTCACTGCACATGTTTAGAGCTGCGTTTATAGGTAAGCATTCATCGGAATCAGTGCACATCTCTGCGTGTGTTTTCATACGGCCATATTATCAAGCCTGTTTATAGCCATCTGCCAGCCTGTGGGGACAGTGCTGTCTCTGATCTGTCAAACAGTCTGCATTTAGTCCGGCTTGCCAGAACCCGGGCAGAGCATTTAGACAAGGTGTGTGAAGATCCAGGACCATCGCACAAGAGGATAATCATTATCTGACAGGCACCCAGGGATGGCGTTTAATGATTTTGGCAACTAGCCCAGCTCAGTCATTTGCCTGCCAGCTTCATACCATCTCCACGAGGATACATCAAAAGACGAGGCAATGAGGACAACTTGAGACATGTAACTCAAGTACAGATTCTTAAAATCCGCCGGTGCATAAGGTGAGGAGAGGAGGATTCTGGGAGTTGTTGCAAAAAAAAAAAAAAAATCTTAGCTCCAGCTAAATCGCCTTTTCTCTACAATGACTTTGTTAATAACCTAAACTCTTTGAGCAAACTTCTTCTAGGAGCATTCGGTTTGATTGTGTGTGTGTGTCCTTGATGAACTTAGTCTTAGTCTGAATTTGAACTTAGTCCTGAGATCAGTTGTGACTAAGAAGCCTATTTGTAACTTCTAGCCTGTGATCTATAAATCTCAAATTAACATAACATTGACAGCACCTGGCTTACAATCAGCAAACCCATTTTATATCATTCTAAAACGGAGTTTAGTTCGGAATAACGAGGATGAGAAGAGAAAAGCAAACATTTTTGAAGATGAAATTACAGCGATGGTAATGGGATGGATGGGATTTTGACGCCTCAACAACTCAAGAACTTGTTGCCAGCCTCCTCTGATTAGCTCTGCTGGTTTACTGGGAGAAGACAGTGGGAATGATGCAAACTGGTTAAAAGAAGGAGATTAAGATTCCTCACCAAGTTAGTAGATCAGATATGCAAACATCAGTTATCATGCGTATGTTATGGTATTTTAGGAGATTTTCCACTAACTTCCCAGTTTCCTGTTTCCTGGAGCGCACCTACCTTGCGATAATACTGAACATGTTTCATTTTGTCAAAACAGTAAGACGACACAAAGGCTGATATTTCCACGAAAGACTCGGTTGACTTAGTTCCACAGTAAATGAACACCAGCCTGGAGTAATATGCAGTGATTATATTCAGCACATAACCATGCTGATATCCGGCACAACAGCAGTGTGTCTTTACTGCTTTGTAGGCAATATAACCCACCATATATTCACCCCCTTATTTAGTGCAGTGCTGTTGAGTCAAAACAAACACAATCCATCTGAGAAACCGCTCCACATGTGTGAGCGCATGTGCACAAGGGCTGCACGTGCACGTGTTAATTAGAGTATATGTTCTTCACACATTAGACAATGTCACTCTTAAAAAAACAATAGACTGTGTCTTGTCGAGACAATGATGAGCACAATTGTGCTGGCTTAATCGCTGAATTACTAGCTACCTCGCAGTTCCAGCTGCCTGTAATTTGGCCTGACGTTAATTCTTGCCGGTAGTCATATTGATGCGACACGCTGCCACTCTGTCACTGAATCAAACCATAATACCATTTATTTACAAGTCATGGTTTATCTGCACAGAGGGCTCTAATTTGACAGGTCCAGGAGAGACTGAGAGGAGTCTGTAACCGTAATGAGCATGCTAGTTCAGTCAATCATCAGTGTGTTCTGCAAAGACCTTCAAAGCTCTTCAAAGGTTTGAGGATGCGTGGGCTTTTGCTGCAGCCTTGCACTGCCATAGAACAAACTGCGATGAGTTGTTATGACGCTTTGTTACCCTTTTGTTTTTGTGCAGAAATATTTAATTGACTTTTAAAAACACAAGGGCCATCAACAACCACTTTTAATAGAGATGCTTGTTTTCTGGAAATTGTTTTAATTCCGGGAAAATTGCTGATAAATAAGGGCTCTCAGCAAGGAGGAGCCTGGATTTGCATAACAATGCGATAGACTGCACCCATGGCTATGTCGCATGCCCACTGCCTTCTGTTCATTACTGTTGAAATATTGCATCCATCTTGTCAATGGAGAAATCAGCTGCAAGTCATAGGGGATGAACAATCGCCGTTGCATGTTATAAATGCACTGTTCACCATCCGCCATTGACTCACATTGATCCTTACCTTACTTAGAGTAATACAACGAGTCCCCAGCTGCAACCTCACAGTGTAACACCATCAATTGATTTGTATCTGCTAATGTTCTTTTTGTCTTTTTCCAATAAGATACAAGATAGCTGCTGGGGGTTATGGGGGAAGGGAGAAATGAGTGAGGAAGGAAGAAATGAACGAGAAAAGGGATGACAAAAAAGAGACACTCTCCAGCAGAAATAAGGAGTGGGGGAAAAAAAGCGATTTCGCTTGGCACAGTAGGCTGAGTTGGAGGAAAGAAAGGCTTCAGGGCAAAAAGGAGATGAAAGGATAAAGGTGAAAGAAGGATACAGAGAGGGCTGGTGGATACTGATATTACCCTAATGATGTGCTGAAGGAAATGCAAGGGGGTTGAAGGAGGGATGGAAAGTTGGAGGAATACAGTTAAGGGGATGAGTCACAGGGCGCATGGCTGGTGCGCAAGGTGGAGAATAAGGCCGAGGCGCTGCGGGAAGAGGAATATGAAGAGGATGTGGAAGGAGGAGGTGATGGGGAAGAGGAGATGGACATTTAGATTGATGAGTCATCACACATATGGAGAAGGAGAAAGAGAAGGATGGATGGATGAATGAGCAGAGATGAAAGTGGAGGGTAGGAGGATTATTCTTGTAACCTTTCAAGCGGGAGTGGTGACTGGATGACGGCTGGCGCAGACACAACATAAAAACCATGACACTATCTGTAATGACTTGTTAAGAAGTGATGGATAGACAGATGCCTCTATGTCAAGAGAATGATTTTGAAGGCAGCTACTAGCATGGTGTCCATTAGTGTGTAAAGTACAATCTATGGGAGGTCGTTCCATAATGACCACTCACTCTGCATGATGACAGCAAAAATAGATAGAGTTAGGTCAAGGGAAAATGGGGGAAGAGGTGCACACACACACAGTGACACACACATTTTATTACTTTTACTTTGTAACACATAACACAAAAATATCATGCATTCATATACACATTTTGCACTAACTTGCATGAGGTTTATTTGTCCTGTGTCTCACACACACTGTTCACTGGATGTCACAAGGTCATCTGCAAGGGTTAGATGGAGATGACAGATACAGATAGGTATGCAGCATTCGTAATGTTCCGTATTGACTTACACAGAGCTGGGTGTAAGCGTTAGCGTGTCATATTGTCTGCCATAGTGCAGTAGCACATTTATAATCCCCTGGAAAGAAGCACAAAATGTGTGATCTGCAGTTCTTTTGATTCTGATCTTTAAATCTTCATATTTTTCTGAAATAAATAAATACATAAAAGAACTAAAAATCAATCCAAAAAACTTGCCAAGCTCACTTTTGGGCCAGCTGGGTGTTGCATTATGTTTACTGAAAAGCCAACTAAAAATAGAAAAAACATTAACCACACAGCGAGGTTAGTGGAATCTGATTCTGGTACATTGTGTAACAGCACAGTTCCATCAGCATCACTGCAAGGACAAGAATCACCACAATCACATCAGATTACACACACAGGACAACAGTCATATACAGATTGACAAGTGGGAAATAAATGGCCGCATAGTCAAGGCCTGTATTTTATTTGAGATTGTTTGTCCTGGGCAGCAGTGATTTTTTTGGCGCCTTTTAAAGTCTAACAGCACTTAAGCTAGTTGAGTGGGAATCAGCCGGATTGTTGAACATATAGACTACAGCCACACTAGCGGCTTGAGGCTGTACTTAAGCACAGTAGTGTGCAAATGTCAGCATGCTAACATGCTCACGATAATAATGATAACATGCTCAGTATCTTAGTTTAGCCTGTTAGAATGTCAGCTGCTAATTAAAACTGGCAGCTGTGGCTCAGCAGACAGGGTGCATCTTCCACTAATGGCAGGGTTAGCGATGGTTGATGTCCTTGGACATGGACTGAACCCCAAATTGCTCCTGATGGTTCAGCCAACACCTTGCATGGCTTCCATCAGTATGCTGGTGTGTGTGTGAATGGGAAGCAAAAAAAGTGCTATGAACAGAAAGTACAGCTGGAGTTGGTTGAAAAACATTATTAGTTTAGAAAATGTTTGGTCGTAAAGTTCATCCTGAGGGGGACATGAGCATCTGTCCAAAATTTCATGGCCATCTACTGTATACATTATTCTTGAGACATTTCAATAAAAAACTAATATGTCAACCCCGTGGTGATGATAACTGAAAAATCATAGGATTGCCAAAGCCATTAGGGTTGATGATGTGGGGACCATAAATGTTCAACAGCAATCCATGCAACATTTGAGATGCTTCACTCTGAAAGTGCTAGTTAACAGATTGTGCATTGAGCCACACTGCTAATGTGGTTAAATATATAATAAGGTTTCATCTTTATTACAAAGGGAATTGTTGGGTTTGCTTTTCTGTGACCATGAAACTTTCCAATTCCTCTAAACTCAGTCGTGAAATCTGGCTATTTCAGACAGATTTGGTCTTGAAAGCAGTTGAGACAGTCGCGATGCTGGCATTGGGCCAGATAGGCCATGTTATGTTTGAACTCTGGCCAGTAGACACTTGGCATTAGACTTGTTAATTTGTTCTCGAAGCATGTGCTGCTGATATGCCATATTGACTATAAACTTAAACTGATTAAACACATTTTGCACCAGAAAAACTGGGAAAACAGTCTACAAAATGGATTTGCTCGTCTGATTTGTTGAGAAAAATCCAAATAAAAAGTAAAGATTTCTTCGTTAACCTCACTACCGTGGTGTCAATTTTCACTCAATACGGTTTAAGTGCAACGTTAACTTCAGAGTGTCAATAACAACATGCCTATAAGACTCTTGTGTTGATGAGTCTTTATTACCAAGGTGGTATATTGACTGTGAACTAAGTGATTGACTTTTGTCAATCCAGCAGTCAGAGAGTATACCTGGGGGGCTATGGATGTATGGATGAGTGGATTTAGATATATTGATATATAGACTGGGTGTACTGTGAGATACAGAGGAACGAGCAATATTTTTCTACTGTGACATCATCCATCTTGACTCGCTACGACAGCAGAACAGAAAGATGTGTAACACTCAATCTGTGTGCAACATTTAGTGTCGTAACCTCTAATTCCATGTGTTCAGTTAAACTGTGTAATGAGATGATGTAGGTCATGCATTAGCAGTTGCATTATTTGTTTTTGGCAGCACGGTGGAGTAGGTTGAAGTCATGGCCTCACTGATTCCAACAAAAGACTTGTTTTTACTAAAATGTCTGCTGGGTTAAATAAAACCAGTTTATTCTTAACGTTCTATAATGCCATGCATTAATAATGTGTCCGGGGTCGTGATACATTTTCTGCATTTTCAAGGAAATGGAAAATGTCATCTGAGACACAGGGTTTCAGCAGGAGACAAACAAAATACAATCATTGCTGGAAAAGGTTGTGTGTTTGTCGGCGTGTAAAACCGATTGTTTGATTGTTTTTTGCTTGATTGATTTGCTTGAATCTTTCTTTTAATTCCACACATTCCAGGTCTTTGAAAAAATCCCCTCTGGGACAAATAATGCATCAGAACTTAATTTCATGTCAAATAAAAGACTTTATTTCACTCCTGAGCCTCTACTGTGCCCTGTTGGTCAGCTAGACATTACAAACTAATAACCTGGTAAAACATCCATCCATTATCTGTAACCGCTTATCCTCATTAGGGTCACGGCAGGGCTGGAGCCTATCCCAACTGACTGTGGGCAAGAGCCAGGATACACCCTGGACAAGGTGCAGCCACGTAGAGACAAACAACCATTCACACCTATGGCCAATTTAGAGTCACCAATTAACCTATTAAGTGCATGTCTTTGGACTGTGGGAGGAAACCGGAATACCCAGAGAGAACCCACGCAGACACAAGGAGAACATGCAAACTCCACACAGAAACGCCCCAGAACCAGGAACCTTCTTGCTGTGAGGCGACAGTGCTAACCACTGCACCGCCGTGCTGCCAAACCTGATAGAACAATATTTGTTAAATTGATTGATTTCCTTTGATTGGTCTATGTCTATCGCTGAGTTTACACTCAACTAAAGAAGTCATTTAATCCCTTCCTTTTCTCTGTCATATGTCTTTGGACTCTGGAAACTTTAGCACCTAGAAGAGCCCCACTTGCAAACCTGGTGGAAGAAACCTACAACGGACAAGAAAGGAAAGATTCACAATCACAGTCTTCTAACTTTCAGTTAGCTGAGGTATACTAATTTACCACATTTTTCTGTTTGAAACGAGCTGCCTGATAGCCAATACTTTTTGAAAATTTGGCACAGTTCCCTTCTCTTTAAAAACTAAAAAGAAATTGTGTTGTTAGTAGTACTGTGTCCACTCACTAAAGGTTGATCCTGAAGGACTACAGAGTCATCTGAGTAACATCATTCATAAGTTAGAGCATATGAGAGTTTTAACAATTATGCAACAGCAGCATCCTACTGTGCCCCCTGTCTTTGGGGTGCCTTGTTTCATATAAAATGCATTGTACTCAAGATATGAATTACTGACAAACAATAAAAGTTGGATGCTCATAATTATAATGTTATCCAAGAGCCACTGATGTCACAAGTTGATCATTAATGGTGTAATGTGGAATTCAGCAAGAAATGTCCATTTAACGACGCCGTTAAACACCGACCAAGTTACCCCATTATACAAGGAAAATATTCCCACCGCGAGACCTCACAAAGGTGAATCTGTCTGAATGCATGTGTGTGTTAGTATGTGTGCAGTGACGCGAGCAGAACTGGAAATGCATGCAGGTTTATTCAAAAAAAAAAAAAAAAATGATTTGAATATGTGCAACTGTGCCACAACCTTCAGCACCATTTACATACTGCACAGAGCCCACTCACAATAAAACCCGAGGTCCTAATTTGGACTGAACAGGCACGAAAACACGCTGCTAAGAGACAGAGCAGTAGAAGTCATTATCACATTGAGCGAATGTTCATAAATAAGTAAAAGAGTCAATGAACTCCCTTTATGAGACATTTTGTTCTGAATTTTACATCTGCAATGAATTTGAGCTCAAAGCAAACTGCAATGAATCACCATTACCAAACAAACAAATGACTGTAAAGATGGCTTAACACTGGTCTACCAAGAAAAGTTTGTGAAAATGGCTTTAGATAAGTTTCCCTGCACTGCATCCTGTACACTCTGGTAAGCTGGCTGTTGTACAAAGCCAGCAGATTTACACTACTTTTTTTTTTTTTTCAAGAGATAGTGAATGGTGAGAAAGCCTTGGCTCTATCTAGGTGCTTTGTGTTGTGTGCAGCACAATGCCAACGTATACAGGCAAGGGATTTCTGAGGTAGTCAGGCACTTTCCCACTTTCCATCACATCCAATTACACATTTATTATTGCGATGATTTATCAACCTTGCCTTTACTATTTGAGTTTCAAGAATGAAGAGAAAATGTACCATGCACTGTAAGTTTCGGATATGTATCTAACTTGAAATCAGGTGAAAGAGTCACAGTCTGCAGCACTGGGTGATTTTTACTAATTAGCACACCTTCATCCCAACACAAGTAACCGATCAGTGTCATCTCCCGGTGTGGTGTTTGTTTTCAGCAATGCCTGCAGACTCTGTGCTCTCAGTGGCACATGGTGTGAAAGCAGTGAGGAAGGAGCCAGTTCTCCTCCTCGCCCCTGCTGCCTGCACGGAGCAGTTTGATTTCAGCACCACGGACAGAGGCCGGCAGCATGAAGCTGGAAACAACTGCGTGCTGTGTTGTTTTGGTGCATTTCAACCTGTATCTATCATACATATCCTGTTGTGTATGTATATTCTCTCATACACCCGCTGCCGTGAATCTATACAGTATGTGTGTAGGAGATGTGTAAGTACAGCGAGACTTTAGTTGGGCTTCAATTTAGCTTATAAAATGAACTTTAAATTAAAGTTATGGTCCATTCTCGAGTGTTATCTAGAACTGGCAGGGTCCACGTCTCAGTTTAAGTGAATTAGCATCCTGTCTGCAGGCTATAAGAATGTGTAATGTAAAATCTAAGAAATGTAGAATTCGCTTTTTTTTCTTCTTCTTCTTCTTCCCAGGCTGTTTGATTTACTCGTAATTCTGCAGCCGACCGGGAAAACCCCTCAGAGATGGACAGACCGCATCTTTCACTGGGACAAGCCGTGAAGCATCCCTTTCGTTTTGCCATCTGGAAAAATGAAAGTGTGCTCTCCACCGTGTAACTAGGCGATCCCAGACCGTCTGTCAGTTTTACCGACCTGCTACCGACAGGCTAGATAAAAACGACTGTGGATGGGATACGGCTATAACATAATGTACTCTAACAGAATGCACTCCAGGCTATGATTCTTCCTCACCGTTTTACTTTCTTATTTTAAGCTACACAAAACATTATTTCAGTTTTTTTTATTATTCTGTGTCGCTGAGTGATCGTGCTTTTCCTTCTTGTGTTTTTTCCCTGTCAGTGGCCAGATGTTTGTACTCATGAAATTGTGACGTTAAACATCCACAAAGATGATGTTCGCGGGTCCCCGGGGCGCCATCAGCGTCCCGCAGCTGTAGGCGGCCTGAGGTTTCCCCTCTGTCAGCTGGCCTGCATGCTGCTGTCTTGGTGGGACGCGCCGAGTCTCGTTTTTGGCCGTGGAAGTGTACCAATGCGTCAGGATGGGATTGGGTTTGTAGTTAGGCGCAGGCAGAACCCTTTTCTCGCTTTCTCTCTCTCTCTCTCTCTCTCTCTCTCTCTCTCTCTCTCTCTCACTTAAGTCTTCTTCACCAAACAAAAGCACAACGAATCAGCAGTCTTCATTTGTCTCTTTTCCACTTCAAACACTTTCTCTTTCTTGTGCGTTTTTTGTTGTTGTTGTTGATCTAGAGGAGTGGTGACAGATTAAAAAGAAATATGAGCCCTGTCAGGCTAAATGCTGTTAAGCTTACACAGAGGGGGCACCTCCGTCCACGAAGGAGTGCGCGCAAACACGCACTCACACACTCACGCGGATCCCTTTTCCCTACACGAACCCCGACCAAGCCTTATCAATATGCTACAGCTACGAGATTCAGTGTTACAGCAAGTTAAAGACGGCAGACAGAGAAGATGCAGAGGAGGAGAGGGGGGAGAGAGCAGACCATCTAAGAGAGAGAGAGAGGCTGTGTGGGTGAGACTGAGAGCAAGAGAGAGAGAGAGAGAGAGAGAGAGAGAGAGAGAGAGAGAGAGAGAGAGAGAGATGGCGCGCATGTCCAGTTCCTCCATGCAGACTGTTCTCCCAGCTCGCCAATCATTCTAGCGAGTTTCCCCACTCTTTCTCTCTCCCCATCTTCACATGTGCACCGGACACACAGCTCTCTTCTGAGTGGACACTGCAGGGGAAGAAACGAACGAGCCCACCATGGAATAGGAATACTGCTGGACAATACGGAGGGAAAAAACCTCTCTCATCTTTCTTCTTTTTTCCTTTTTTTTTCTCTGACGCCTTTCTCTCTCTCTCTCTCCCTCTCTCTCTCTCTCGCATCTCCCCCTTCTCTCTCGATGTCTCTCAACAGTTTCTGAAGGGATTGAAGGAAAGAAAAATGAGGATTATTATTTTTTCTTGGCACTTTCTCGGGGTGTATTCCGCCCTTTGGGGGATGGCGACGGGGGCTTTCCCCAGCTCAGTGCAGATAGGTGAGTTGGAAGATTGTTGATTTTACGCACGGACACTCAGATCTGGCACACTACACTGAATATTAGCGGACAGCAGTCACCAAGGAAAGGGAGGGCGCACCGGGACCATCCAAAAAACACATAATCACTGTAAAAACTCTGACACCAAGGATTGAGCAAGATATCATACAAGTATAGAAACAATTCTCCGTCTGGTACATCTCTCCCTTCTTGTTTTTTTTATCCAAGACATTTTGCGCTAAGGGCAGATTGGTTTGTCTTCTCTGCTGTGTCTCATGGTTTCACTCTTCCTATCCTTTTACTGTATTTGTGTGTATTTTAAAGGCTGTTATGTGCTCATGAATGTTTCAGCGAGCTTTGTTCCCTTCTAGTCTTCTTCACTGTTTAGACACTGCAGTATTCTCTCTCTCTCTCTCTCTCTCTCTCTCTCTCTCTCTCTCTCTCCCTCTGCCCTTTCCCAGTTACCCTCATGTCAGTGCGGGAGAAGCCTGTCTTTCAATCTGCCTTATAGATCAGAGATAAAGTTCACTAAATCTGGATCATCATTGGTTTCCTCAGCGGATAAAGGGACCGCACATGCATGGAATCCCTCTCTTCTCTTACACACACACACACACACATGTATATGCACACTCACACATTCCTACAGGCATGTGTGTGATAATGAATGCACTGCATCACTCCTTGTGGGGGGCAGCTGGGAGGTCCTATAATGAGATTCAGCTCCTTGACTCTGTCTCCCTACAGCTGCCAATAAACTTAATACGCTAAATATTTTCTGCTTGGCTCACACAAACACACACACATACACACACACACACACACACACACACACACACACACACACACACACACATATTTGCACAGGTTTCCCAGCATGCATGTGCACGCAAATGGAGTCATAAATATGCACACATGTTGTATGCTGTGCGCAAAGCTGCAAGTGCATTCACATAGATGTACAACACTTTTTTTGCACAGGGATGCATACCTATGCGCACACGGTGAACATACATGCATGCACATACAAACTGCACAAAGCATATGTGATCGTGCAGAAGACACACACATGCACTCTTTCGTTCTCTCCCACTGACCGCCACCCTTAAACATTCAAATAAATGATCCATCCAGGATCATTTTATAGGCACCCCAACAGTCCACTTGAGGAGTCATTTGCATATCTGCATTGCACACACGTGTAATGTCTGTGGAAATGTACAGTTTGCATGTGTGTGTGTGTGTGTAAGTGAGACAGAGGCCGACACGGATGAGAACGTTTGTGAGATTTCTTCGAGAAACTGGTGCAATAACGTGTCACGTTGGGACATATCTAGACTCCTCATCTGGTGGAAGCGCATGTGTATATGTGTGTGTGTGTGCTCTGGTGGAATTCTACCAAAAAAAACAGAAATCACACAGGAGAGAAAAAACCAAATGAATTATTCTGTTAATGTAAAATGTGAAAATGCAAAATATGAAAGTGGTCGTCTTAGTGTATGCATGTGTATGTTTAGTATCTGGCTTTGGTTACTGGCCTGCTATGGGGGTATAATGTGAGACATAGAGGGGAAAAAAGGCAAGGTAACGCAAACTTTTGGCACAAATGAGACGCACACACACACATAAGTGACATGTTATGTAGTGACGATTGCTTCGTTCAATATGCTCTGCCTCCCTACGCCTCCCCTGTCATCTTTTCTCCCTCCCTCCATTTTCTCTCTCTCTCTCTCTCGCTCTCTCCTCTCTGTCTCTCGCTCTCTCTTTCTCTCTCTGTCAAGGCAGTCTCACAGTCTGTGAGTGTAATCCAATTGAGTTGAGTCTGATTCAGTGAAACTTAAGTCACATTAGTTTATTTCAGTTCAATTCAACCTACTGTGTGAACCAATGTAGAAATAATCTATAGAATGATCATAACAAATACATTTTGTGAGTGATAACCAGAGTAATTCAATGAAACAACAAGTTCTATTCAGGTAATGAATAAAAGAATTAGAAGAAGACCCTCATTGTTTTCTCTTTCTCGCATATATTCATCAGTTCTTCCTTTCCCCCTTTAACCTGCCTGGAAGTCATCATTGGAAACTGTTCGACACTTTTAAAAACTACAAGCCAGTTGATTGGATTAATCATCTGTCTAGAAAAGTGTCTAATACAGGGGAACATCAGCCAAAGAGCGAAAACATATTTTCCATCAAGAAAAAAGCCTTCAGTGGTGTCCTTTACTCTTCTTTAAATACTCTCTACTTGTATTATAATTGTTGTTTTTGAGCAAACAGTCACTTCTCACACACGTCAGCACACATAACTAGCATTACACCCGCCAGTAACTCGTGCTATAAGCTGTCTGTAGTTCCTCCGTAACCACTGTGTTCAAACACAAGTGCAAACCTGGCAAGATGGATTCTCACGTGATCTCACGAGTCCAGCTACTGTGCAAGGTTACTCCCCCTTAGATCTTCCTCTAATTTTTCAGGAGTCATATCTATCAGCTTCACTGTTTCTCATCATCTATTCTCCCCTCTCTAATTCTTCATTTTGTCAGATAGGCCACACTCTCATTTTTAAAGGCCAACTGACACTTAGCATTCTCCTCCCCCTCCCTTTCTTTTTGCCTGGCCCTTGCTCCTCCTTTATTTAGCTGACACTTTCTGATCTGACTTTCTTTTATGTCCCCTCCAACTCATTATCTCTTTGACTGCCGCCCTGTCGGCCTAGCTGTCTCCCATTTCTTCTCCTCCCCTCTATCCCTCTCTGTCTTTCTCTAATTTCATCAATGAAGTGCACAGTGTGGGTATCCGTAAGTGTGTTTATACTCATGTTTATGTGTGTTTGGGAATGAGGATGTGCTGAAAGACAAATTACCCTTTGTAACAAAGCTAATGAAGATCTTGGCTTTCTCCCTTCCTCTGTTTTCTCTGCCCTGCCTCCTTATCTATCTTTTCTTCCCCGCATTACTCTCTTGCTTTCCCGTCTCTCTCCCCCTCTCACGACACTTCCATATGACCCCTCTCCGCCCTACAATAACTCACTTCCTCTCCTCTCCATCATGTTCTTCTCCTCTTTGCCCTCTCTCTTTGTCGCTCTCTCCAGGTGGGTTGTTCATTAGGAATACTGATCAGGAGTATACAGCGTTTCGACTAGCTATCTTCCTTCACAACACCAGCCCCAATGCTACGGAAGCGCCCTTTAACCTGGTCCCACATGTCGACAATATAGAGACCGCCAACAGCTTCGCCGTCACCAATGCATGTAAGTATTTAAACGTACGCGACTGAAAAGGAGGCTGCAACAAATACATGCAAGTTTTTTCTCTCTTTCCTTCTCTCCATCTCTCACTGACTTTCTTTATCTCTGGCTCTCTCGACATTTGTTTTCCAGTCTCTGTCTCCTCACCACACTGTTGTGTAAAGATGGGTTTAATTCGGAACTGTAGTTGTTTAAAGGATCAGTTCATTATCTGTGTCATGCACAATACAGTGAATTGGCTGAGTAGTCTTTGGTGAATGTGGCCTTTTCTGAAATGTTTTTGAAATGTTGATTTTAGACCCTGCGAAGTGCATTTTAATAATCCTACATAAAAAATAAAAAAAATCCTACTGCACGGCTTCTTGAGGAAACAGTTACGGCCAATACTGTTTTTCAATCATACTTTTGCTCCTCTATATGTTATTCACATCGATTCCCACTGAGCACCATCCCATCTGCAAAAAAAGGTAATATTACCCATAAGAATTACAGCTTGCTGCAACTATAAAAAATTAGTCTTGGAACAGTGTCAGACAGTGGTGAAAATGGGTCCTTTGTGCTCAGAACAGAGGGGAACAGTTGGTTCTTGTGTCCTCTCTGATCTTTTGAAGGATGACAGCTAATCTTTCACCATCCCTGTCTGTTCACTGGGAGCTGAGATCTAATCCTTCACATTCCCTCTTGACCTGGAAGCCCGCAAGTGAATGTTTGTGATGTTTGTACTGGCGAGTCAGTGTTAACAAGGCTATGTGGGCAGCCAACAGTTCAGAACTGCTCAGCAGACTACAGGTGTATCGGTGTGTGTCTTGAATAATAAAATGCTATCAAGACGAAATTTCCATTTCTTAAATATTTATTTTTCTGAAAGACTGTTAGTATAGTATGTCGTGTTTCAAAGACTCACAAGAAGGATTTTCTGGTTCTGTCTCTTTTCTGCAATGTTAACCAAATAGCAAGTCTTAAACCTTGTTTAAGATTTTGTCATGAAGAGTGCAGAGGCGCACAAGCAATATCAAAGATAAGAGCTAATAAGCTTCATGATATCACGTGTCAGCTATTAAAACATCCTTGTTTGGCCGTGTTTTTGACTAAGACTAAGACTAAGACTAATCAGACTAAGACTAATACAGCAGGTACCACACGTAACACATACTGTAGCTGGAGCCACGTCAACTTGTGGAAAGCATTGCAATTTACTGAAAATGATCTGATCATATTTCGTCATCACCAAAAGAGGTTCCTAACATAGTCATTGTTAATGTTTTATCTACCAGGACTGTGACATGTCCTTACTTGGTGGGTTTGCGTACTCTATCTTCAGTGGTGGAGCTTTGCTGTGCGTGTACACTGAACACAAACATGAATGCAACATTTTTTGTTTTGCTCCTATTTTTCAGCAGTTGAAGTTAAAGATCTAATTTTGTACACAAATGTGTTAAAATCCCAGTTAGTGAGCGTTTCTCCTTTGCCAGGATAATCCATCCACTAGTGACAGGTGTGGCTTAACAAGATGCTGATTAAACAGCTTGACTGTGACACAGGTGTGCCATGAACTGGATTGTCATCAGAAAACCAGTCACTATCTGGTGTGATCACCATTTGCTTCATGCAGTGCGGCAAATCTTCACATAGAGTTGATGAGGTTGATTGTGGCTTGTGTAATGGTGGTCCACTCCTCTTTAATGCCTGTGTGTAGTTGCTGGGTATTGGCAGGAATTGCAACACACTGATCCCAGCAGAGCATCCCAAACATCAGTGGGTGACGTGTTTGGTGAGTATCAGACCTTGCAAGAACTGGTTTTCATCTTCCAGGAATTGTGTATAGATGGGGCTCTGCATTTTTCTGCTGCAGTATGAGGTGATGGCGGCAGATGAATGGAACGACAAGGGACCTCATTCAAATTGCCACCAATAAAATGCACCAGTGTCATTATTATTATTACACACTGTACCAACTTCAATGGTACAGTGTGAACTGGGATTCATCCATGAAGAGAACACTTCTCCAAAGTGCCAGACACCATAAAAAGGGAGCATTTTCCTGCTCAAGTCAGTTATGATGATAAACTGCAGACAGGTCAGGACCCTGGTGAGCACAATGGCTGATGAAGGACAGTGTTGGTGGCTGGTCTCAGACAGTTATGCAGTTGAAGCAGCCAGATGTGGAGGTCCTGGGTTGGCAGGGTTACATGTTATCCCTGAAGCAGACTGGAGACGGCTTAAGAGATGAGTGAAATGAGCATTCAACTGACATTCAGCATCCCTGGTGGAAATTCCTATGGTCAGAATGCTGATGGCCTCAAAACTTGCGACATCTTTGGCATTGTGTTGTGTAATAAAACTGCACAATTTAGAGTGGCCTTTTAATGTGACCTATCCAAAGGCACACCTGTGCAATGATAATGCTGTTTAATCAGCATCCTAATATGCGACACCTGTCAGATAGATGTATTATCTTGGCAAAGGAGAAATACTCACTTACATGGATTTATTTCAACTCTTGAAAAATGGGAGCAAAAACGAGTGAGAAAGTTTGGTTATTATTTGCTTTCTGACGTCTGCTGAGTGACACTGGTTTATCCACACTAGTCTAAATGTCTTTGATGTCGTTAGGTTCTTCTTTGTGTGTGCTTCTGAGTGTTTGCTCCTTTGAGATGGGAATGGATCTCTAAAGGATACCTGTTGCGTAAATCTGTCTCGCTCATCTGCCTCCTGGTGAGATTTGTTCATGTCAGTGCACAATAAGGGACTAAGGTTATATTATTACTTTGAACAGTGTCATTTAGTTTTTTTAAAAATACATTTAGATTATTTACAACACAAATTAAACATTAAAGTAGTGTGTGAGGTGTGTGTGTGAATAAATAGCATGATCATGTGAAAATCTGTCTCCTTTAGTATAAAATGTCAAGGTGTTCACAGCTTTTTGCACTGTCCATTCAAGGCTATTTCCCTCAAGCGTATCACATCATATACCCTCATTAACACACTCATATGGTGCATCCATCTTATTTTAGGGAAATTTTCAAGTGATTGTACTCCTGCTCCTGTTCACCTGCTTATCTCATTAAACTTTAACAAATCGACCGCTGGGGCTGTTAACTAGGCAGGGGGAACAAAATCAATACAGTATAATACAACAATAGAGTACCTCTCCTCATAATATTATATCACTGTGTTTAACAAGATTCTTTAAATATCTCCAGGTTGCAAATGAAAGCTGACACAAGCCAGCTCCATTGTCAAACAAGGCTACTGAAAACCACAAAGAAACGGTTCTCAGAAGAGTTCTTCGAAGTTTGAAAGATGCTGACTTTATCTAGCAGAGATTTGTGTTGAGTTATGCATGAGTAGAGTAAGTTTAGACATTTTATATCCCTGGGAGATATTATTGTAGGATTTAACTGCAGCCAAATGCGAGTCACATAAAATCATAAATTAAAACTGTTTAATGCAATGCCTCTCCCCGTGTATTGTAACCTCACACAAATTAATAGACTAGTTAACACAGCCTTCAATGACTGGAAAATGAATAGTCCATCTACAACCTCCCACCCACAAATATCATCACATGCTGCATCTGTTTCTGTTCATTGTTAAGTTGTGTGAGTGGGAAGTTACACACTGAATACACATCAGGTAGTTTTATAATGTAAGGGGAGGAGCATGAATTGTATTAGTGATAACTAAAGGGGTGTGCTGAGGGGAAAAGATAGACACAACCAGTATTGAATATACAAAACAATCCAGTAGGTGTTTTACAATATGTATGCATGCACCAAAGCCCAACTTACTGAGATATGTTAGGGCCGGCACGAGAAACCTTGCTCTGTTTTTTTACTCTCACTACTATTTCTACTATATCCACTTAAACCCAAATGAGCTTCCAGTGGTTTAGTGATAACAAATTCATGCTGTGCAGCCAAACGTTGTTAAAACCCAGAGAATTGTATTTTAAATCCTAGTAGATATCTCAAAGTTCCCGTAGATATGAAATGTGTTTGGAGAAATGTGTGTAAAATGATACACAAGGCATCTAGAATATTGAATGGTGCAGCCATAATACTGTCCAATAGTGTGTAAGAAGCTGATTTGTCCAGTCTACTTCAGGGAAAATACAATTGGACAGAAATATTTTTTTTATTATGGTCAACACCTCAAATTAAAAGACCAAAACCAATGATGAACTGATGCCACTAACAGTTTCAATTTGTCTAAAAACTATTGAGAAGACTAACAAGACAAACTTTGCTAACAGATCACTAAAGTTAATACAGTTTATCCCGAGGATGACATGAATGTCTGTGTGAATTCAGTGGCAGTCCTTCCAATAGTTAGACAAAAATGTGCACCTCATGGCTCTAGAGAAAAAGACAGGGAATCACCAAAATCACCTGTCACACTGGCTGACACGTTCCTTCAATTCAATTCAATTTATTTGTCACATATGAGGAATATATATTCCAAGGCAGTGTCCTCATTTAGGATCCTAGTGGCCTGAGGGTAAAAGCTCTTCCTGAGCCTCTCATTGCTGGCCTAGTGTACTGTACCAAGACTTCCTTCCTGATCGTAGCACGGAGAAAAGGCCATTATCCGAGCGTGTAATGATTCTCCTGGGCTTATTTTTACAGCATCTGGTATAGGTGACATTTAGGCATGGCAGAGCACCACATATTTTATGTTCAACTTAACAAACCAATATGCAAGGCCTTGTTGGGTGCTGTACCAGACAGTGATGTTCCCCGTCAGGATGCTCTCTTTGGTGCAGAGAAATTCCTCAGTATTTGTGGGGAAACCTGGAATTTCCTCAAGTGACTGAGGTGAAACCGTCTCTGCCTCAAATTTCTCACCACAGAGTCCATCCAGGTCAGGCCCTCTGTGATGCTGACTGCAAGGTACAGCTGTCCGCTCTGAAGGAGGGCATAATTCCTTCCCATCTTCTTCCTTAAGTCCACTATCATCGCCTTAGTCTCGATGACGTTCAGGAGGAGGTTGTTATCTTGGCACCGGTACTTCCTTCAGATAGGCCTTTCCATTGTTTTTCTCTGATCAGGCCCACCGAAGCTGTGTCATCAGAAAACATGACGGTGATGTTGGAGGCAGTCGTATGTGTACACGGAGAACAGCAGGGAACTCAAAACACAGCACTGGGGTGCTCCAATGTTAATGATGAGGGTGGATGAGGTGTGTCTGCCACCCCTCACCACCTGGGATCTGCCCATCAGGAAGTCAAGGGCCCACATGCACAGTGAAGTGTTTAATCCTTAGTCCTTGAGCATTGTACTGTAAGCAGCCTGGACAGAACTATGGCGTTAAATTCTGAACAGTAGTCAATTACAGTATCATGCAAACTCCCTTTCTTGTCCGTGTGGTGTGAGGGACATGTGCGATGGCATCCTCCATTGATCGGATGGTAAGCAAACTTTAGTGGGTCCAGTGTGCTGGATAGTGAGTAGCCGATGCAACCACTGTCCAGCTGCTCAGAACATTTCATCACTACAGAGGTGCAATGCAACTAGTCATTTAGGAAGGCTGGACTTGCTTTCTTGGGCAAAGGAATAATGGTGGCCTGAAGCTTGTCGGTATGACATTGAATCAGGGAAAAGGTTGAACGTCATTACGAACCACTGTGCTAGTTGGTTGGCACAAAGTTTGAGGAGGTCTTGATCTGTTCACACGCTTAAAAGCCCTCCTGGCATCATGCTCAGAAAGAGTGATAGATGTGGAAGGTGTCCCCTCCTGGCTCCACCAGTAACCTCTGCTTCTGCTGTTGGCTTGTTGGCATCAGCACATAAAAAGGCGGAGGGGGCAGGCTCGTAATCTGTCTTAGTTATTTGACTTTGCCACATGCTTCTTATTTTCTCTCCTGGAATTGTAGTTCCACTTTTTTTTCTTTCCTGTAGTCTGTTTTTGCCTCCTTTATAGGCTGCTACTTTCTAATTGTCCATGTTGCCAGATTGCAGACCTAAGTTATAGGCTGCAGTGTGTGAGTTTATGGCATCCCAGATGGTTCTGGTAATCCATGGTTTCTGGTAGTGAAATTTAAGTGAAAAGTGACTGTACTTACCAATACACCAAATGTGTATTCATCCATGGCTGAAAATAGGCCCCAACAAACACACAATGCATTCCTGTTTGAGTGAAGTTTGCTAAAAGCTAGAGCCCAGCTGTTAAACAGCCTATTTTAATGTTAAACTATATATTTATGAACCAGTTTTTACAGATCACGTCTTCAGTATGCTTAAGGCTCAGAGACACAACTCAAGACAGTTTTGCGAGACAGACTAATGTATTGGTTTTGGACTTTCCGTGGATTTGTTGACAATAAGAGTGTACAGTAGAATAACACCAGCCTTATCCTTCAAGGGGATATATATTTTTTCTCTCTTCTGTGTGTTACTTTAATATTATCTTTATATTTTATTCTGCTCAGCTACCAACTCTCTTGCTGTTTGTCTCTCTCCCTTACTTGTTTGTCTCTTCCCATTTCTCTTTCCAGAGCTGGTGCCTGCATACCTATCTCTCATAGGTGTGCACACACTTACACTCATGCAGGCACTGGGCCATAAGAGGAGTGTTTAGAAAATGAAGCTCTTCTATGTGAACCGTCTGCTCTCTCTCCGTAGGCTAAACATAACAAGCGTAACCACTTCTCTCTCTATCTGTCCCTCTTTCCGTCTCACTTGCTTTCTCGCTCGTTCCATCTCTCGTTCTCCCCCTCTGCCACTCTCCCCCTTGTCTCCCCATCTCCCCAGATTTCTCACTCTTCCTCTGCTTCTCTATTCTTCCTCATGTTTTGCTGTCTCCCCCCTCCGCACAGGCGTGGTGAATGGATCTCTAAATTAATCCCTGATTTTTGCTCCGGGTGGTGAGCAATGCTCTGCATTAGAATAGGGAATTCTGCCTCTGACCTTGGCTACTTCCTCTCTATTCTAGTATTCAGGAAGCGTGAATGGATCATAAAAATCTGTGGTCCCCATCGTTTTCACTTTTCACAGAGGAATACAACCCATTTTCTTGTCCCAGGGTCACACATCCATATAGCCTCTGCTGCTGTCAGTCTTTCTTTGTTGTTTCCTACATGCACATGCACACCCGTGTGTCGGCCTCTTTTGTAGTGTATAGACATGTATATCTGTGTAGGTGTGTATTTGTGTCTGACTTTTTCCTCACTGTGTTTACGTCTGTGTGCATGCGTGTGTGTCTCTTTTTCATGGTGACCAGCCAGAGGCACACTATTCCACTGGGCTTACCACTGCTATTCACTGGCTTATACAAAATAATGCACATGGATTAGCATGACCAAATGCTGCAGTGAATGTGTGTGTGTGTGTGTGTGTGTGTGTGTGTGTGTGTGTGTAGTGGCGGCATTTCTGTCCATATTAAATGCATGTGTGTGCATGTGTGTCACTGGGGTGTACAGCTCATGCGAATGTGTGCGTGCTGTGAAAAAAAAAGCCAGGCGAGACGGAGCGTGATGAAGACAGACAGACATTGATAAGGTGAATTAGGGACAGAGGAGAAAGAAATGGAGAGGAAAGGATTTGTAACAAAGAGGTGGTTATGGCCAGTTTGTGGTGGCAGAGCTGTGAGACACAATGATGTGCTGTCATGGCTGTAAATGTGATTCTTGATATGCGGGATGATACTTCTATTTTAATCCATGCAAAACTAAGACAAATGATGAACGATTCTATTCTGTGCTGTACCTACTGTACTGTACAGTAGTAATGATAATGATGATGATGTGTGGTGTGGTGGCTTGGGCGGCTTGATTATTGCAGTGATGCATAACCTCATTTGTCATCCAGAGTTAATATAGATTGTGCCTATAGTGAATCATTCACAAATCAATACTGTTTATGTATTATTGACTGCCACAGATTGCATTTACATGCAGGCTGCACCTGATTATCTTTGCAGCCTGACTGAGTCAAACTGTCGCAGTCAGAATCTCCTTGAGGTGTCTGTTTTGTTTCGTCGTTAGGAGTTAAGGACAAAATTAATTAAATCACAGATGTGACGGCGATTAAGCTTTTGAATTAGGAACTGTAGTTAGGCCTATGACAAGCAAACGTTTCCATCCTATCAGCCCTTTACATTGTTAATTACTGTATTCGCATTATTATATAACATTCTAATGAAATATTTACACTTCCCCTCAATGTAACCTTGGCTGTTGGCGCTCACCACTCTCAGAATAAATCTGATCTTCGCACACCTCGGAATGAAGACCTGGGTCATGTGAAGACGGTGTCGATAAGGTGTAATTGGGTGGCAATCAGTGTGCAAGTCCGTCAAGGTGGTTTAGATTGAATCTGTAAACTCTGCTTACACATTCATAGAAAAACAGTGTGACATGAGAACAAATTACACGACTTTAACCGCCGACTTGCATTTAAAGATATTACTGTGCTCTGACGTTATAAGGTTTGATGGCATCAGTAATATCTGTAAAACCAGGAGTGAAACAGGTCATCTGCTAAACCTTGATATATGGCTGTGAGTTAAGGGTTTTTACAGCATAGCTAAGGAGCCATAGGCTATATAGGGGGACTGCTATTACAGGTCAGCTTATTTTCCCCTGCACATTTCTGATACCAGATGAGATTGTTGAGAGTGAAGAGAACATTAAAAAAAAAAAAAAAAACTGTCTTCTCGTCATCTTGTATGGTTGGACTCCTGTTAACACCTTGCATCCATTATAAATATGTTGCCATTGTTTGGCTGCCCATCATTCTGAAACCCCAGTAGTCCCAAAAATGTACCAGTGGAAGCCTATTTGTCCAACCAGATAGATAGATAGATATTAAGGCAAAAAGAAAACTGTGCATTTTCAGAAAAATTTGCCTTTGGATCAAATGAACTTTCCATCCGATGGGACATTCATCAGACTATTGGAGTTTCAGAATAACGGGCCATAGGAACAAGTTACAAGTTGCAGTTCTTACAATTGTCACTGTAAAAACTCTTCAGTTGCTCTTCATAAACTGTTCAATAATAGGTGTCTGAGTTTTTCTCAACATTTGTGCCATTTCTTTCCCCCCAGCGTCTTAGCACTTTCCTGCTCATTAAAGATACCGAAGAGAAACACACCCTTACAAGTCTTTATTCCTGTGTTGACAAGAAAATTACTGCTTCTGTGGTGATTTAGTTGTTAATTAAAAGTGTGATTATAGAGTGATGGCCATAGAGATGCGCATGTACACACGGAAACACACACTTTTCAAAGAGTTCTTCAGTGTTTCAGACTCATGTCCAGGCTTGGAATGTTAATTAAATAGATTCCTGAACGCTACAACGCAGCAACACCCACACACACATAAACACAAATCCAATTTTTTTTTACAGTCTCTGACACACACATTGTGTCACAAATTGATTTGCCAACCTGTCTGTATATATGTCCAACTTTCTCATGTATAGCATTTCTCCTTCTCCTTGCTGACTTCTTTGGTTAAATCGCCCAGTCATCTTGTAGATGATCTGAGACGCTCAATAATAGCACTGTACCATCATCTTTATTGGTGACGTTTTGCATGGTTATATGTCTTCTTAATGGCCACACTGGGGGAAATAGAATGAAATGATATCTGAAACCCTGGCAAGGCAAAGAGATTTATTTTGCTGCAAGCCTTCGTTTATTCATGTTACTGGCATACTGAGAGTGCTGGATGACTCTGATGGCACCCTAAATGCTTTTCCTGGCATCAAGACACATTATCTGGTTCAGTGCTAATAGCATAGCAATGAGGGATTCATTTAATTCAAACATTTCCATTTACAGGTACCTTTACCGGAGAATTATTTTGTCAGTCACCACTTAGTAACAACTCTTTAATGTAACTGCTTAATATGTTCCTATTTTATCCTGAGTTAAAGTCAGTTTTTCTTAACAGTGCATACAGAAATGCCTTTATTTTTGTATGTGCATATGAAGTTAAGTACCTTTCATAATGTCATGAGTCCTAAGCTTGCAAGTTTTACAAACGGTAACTCTATTGACCCTTGCTGAAAAGGTTCAGTGGAATGAGACGGGTCTTATTCCATACAGTAAAGAAAATTTAATAGACATCCTCACAGATAGTGCATACGCATATATTTGCATTAGAAAGCAAACTGCTTGAAAACAACCGGTTTCACACAAGTGTCTGGGGTTGTATTCCCAACAGTAAATTGCACTAAATTGCACTAGACTTTCCAAGTTATGAGTTTAGTAAGAGCTGCTGAGACAGAAAAAACAAAAATGAAAGGATATTGCAAGAAATAACAGAAATGACTAGAAATCCTGGTAAGTTTTAACATTAGTTTGAGTCTCATTTATGTCACACACACACTTATATAAGTGGCAACTGTTATACCAAATTAACCACGGCCGTTCTACTCAATGTTTCAAACCCCATCGGGTCAGCTGCGGTCCATTTCAGAAGCAGCTCTCCGTTCGGCTCCGTGTGGAATAAGCGGCTGTTCTATTTTTGACGGACAGTGGCGAGCAAGCCCACGTCAATCTGCACGGAGCAGCTTGAGCTGACAGGAAGTCAGACAAAGACACGGCATAGAGAATCCAGTTGACTTTCAAAATAAAACACTAGTAAAAAAAGGGAAACAATGTAGAAGCACATAAACCAAGGAAAATGACTAAATCTGAGAGGTTGGCAGGCAAAACCCTCTGAAATTGTTTGAAGTTGTGTGGAGAATGGACCAAAACAGTGCTGTGACAGGGACGTGCCCGGTGGGGTTTTGGCATTAGCATACATAGATAAAGTCTGTACTGTCCTGTTGTGGCTAACAAACACTAATTGCAAATCTATAATTGCCATATTTGCATAATGAAAGATGGTATAGGGCTAATTGTGGTTTGTTTTGTTTTTGACTACAATGTTTTTTCATATATTTAGGAATCAGTTTTTCAAGATAAACTGCTTCATAAATCACTCCAGACTAAAAACTTTGTCGCATTGTGTTGTTGACCGGCACAGCCATCTCTTTTAGGATTTTCTCATTATCAAACCTAAAAAACATTGTAATGCAGTTTTTGCAGTAGCAAGGTGAAGCTGTATAGCGAAAATCAGATTTTGTTTCATTGCCTGCTGCTGTATTACAAATTGAGGAAATAAGACTGCAGAGGAACATAGTGTACGTACTGTATATCTTAACCATGGTGAAGCACTGGAGTCGAGGAGCTTACCACCCTTCGGTTTAATCAAATAGGTACAGTATGCATGGAGTACAATGTTGAATTAGACTATTAGCTTAACTGGCTTAGTCATTGTGTAGGTGATTTTCAACATCTTTTTTGACCCTTCACTCTAATCTGGTTAAGTTAGAAGTTTAACAGACTCTAACTGTAACTTCATCTATTGACAGCTATGTGCATACATACATTTGTGGTTGAGTACCTCATCACAGTATCCGTTTTCACATTTTCTAATTTTCCTTTAATCACCAGTGACGACCAAACACAGACACTATTCTGTATGTATATGTGTGTGTGTTGGTGTGCTTCGTGGCTCATGTGGTGTGCTGTAAGTGCTCCCTGAAGAATCGCTCTGTTGCATCATTTTATTCCAGCCTCAGCAGTAATGACCAAACAGCAAGCAATATTAGTAGACCATGCGGCATGTCACAATGCATCCGCACATTTGCTTCTGGTAATCTGATTTCATTTAGTGGTACAATAAAACAGACTGTTTCTCAGTGTGTCTCACTTCTTTCATTAAAAAGTCCACAGCCAGGAAGTAAAACTGACATCTCGTCCCACACAAGCAAAAGCGAGAGGGTTTCTTAGGGCGGTAAATGTTCTTTCACAGAGAGCGCTGAAGATGATGATCCACATGCATCATTAGACTTAATATTTGGCAACAATTAGACAAATATAAGATTTTTTGTTGCTGTTGTTTGTTCTTATTTGACATATATATGGGGCCATATTTATGTTGAGAGCAATGATTCCCATCTTTATTTGATGTTGCCTATTAATCAGCATAATCTTTAAGTTGTAATACTTAAGATTTCAGTCCTGGATGATTTGGTGACACCTGTGTGTCTGAGTCCCATGTAAAAAAGTGAATATCTGTTTAAATGTTTGCTATTGTGATGATGATGTGCAGTGCAGTTGAGCTTAGGCATAGGATATGTAGGTTCTACAGTTGAGACAATGTAGCACCAAGGCCACTGTCTATAGGTCTACTGACTGATGCATGAATACATCAAAAAAAACATGTGAGACAATTTTCTATTCTAGCATGTCACATATGGGACTTGCACAGGGTCAAGCATATCTTGTATCTTGATTGTTAGGGGACCCTGACTTCTTCTGCTTGAGATACAGCACAGCTGTATGCTTGTGTTGAGGAAAGCAGGTGCCATTCTGATCATTACAATGGTAACTGAGGTCAGATGTTAGGGCTGTCTCACTCCCTAGACACACAGATAGGTAACATAATGAAGAAGCCTCTATAGGGTTGGAGAACAATGTTGGTCAACTAAGGGTAAACATATTTCCTTTTTTCAGACTAATGACCAGTTTGTAAATGCCTTATACTTCAGATGCACTGAATATGACTACTTATGGACATAAAGTAGCTGCGTCATTGTCCAGGTGTATTGTTAAATTGTCCATTCTCCTTCATCAAGCTTCAGTAAACCTTTCAGCATGAGACATCTCCTGTGCAGTTCTCTCCACCGACTGAACTGACCATTGATGAATAAAATACTGCACAACAAACTCCACTCCAAAAAAAAAAAAAACTGAACGATTCCTTTGATATGATGACAAGAAGTGCAATGTAATACAGCAAATGCACCTCGAGCAGCTGCTTTGTCAGAATTAAAACAGAAGAGCGACTGCCTGTGTGCCTGTTCACAGTGCAGCCAAACAACGTTGTGTTGTTTTAATAATGAACAAAATAATTTCAGCTGCGATCTGCTTTCATGCTGCACACTGTCAGTAGTTTTCCATATAACAGCATGAATGATCCACTGACATAAAACGCTGACTAGTTCTTGATAATACTGCAGTTAGTCCTAACAGCAGAAGAATAGCCATCAGTGCTTTTAATGTGACGCAGCAGCAGGATGTTCCGTTTGCATTAGCAATAACTTAATACAGCTTGAATACAGCGAACAGTAACAAGTAAGAGATTAGATTAAACTAGATCACATGCATTTTCCTGTGAATCACTCATGCAATGGTAGACTGATTATTAATGATTATTAATGATGAGATGATGGATGGATGGATGGATGGACAGACATTACAGTGAGCCCAAATTGTTTAGCCCAACATGAATGTGTCTTAACATGTATCAGGACATTTTTCAAGACATTTCAAAGCAACGGTGAGAGATGGCTGTGTGCCTCAGGACTACCTCTATTAAAAAAAAAATCAGATTTTTGCTTTTAAAAAGGCAAGGCTGTGAAATAGAACTTTGACTATGTCATAAAGCCAACACAGGCAGCTATGGTATTAAAATGTGAATGAGTTCTTAAAGACCAATATCATCAGAAATATCTCTGAACTAAAGATGTCAGTCGGCAATATTATGCTCTGATATTCATTAGTTGTAGATCTGACAGTTGGCGCGCAACAAGTTTTAGTTATTAGGGTAAGAAAAGCCAATGAAACATACATTTAGGGAATCGTGATGATACTAAAGCTGCACTGAAACTCATATTAATGAAATTCCTTTTTGTGGGTCTGCAGTTCCTTGAGGCAAGATGAGGCAGAGTGAGACAGTCTTATTGCAGGTTTTACAGACTACCAAGCCTGAAGCTCGCCGAATGAAATCCTCCCACAACACGCTGCAGTGTTTTGTCTGGTTCAGCTAAGTGATAATAAAGTAACAATCAGAAGAAAAAGAAAAACATTTTAATTAATTCGCCGTGGTAAACAAAAAACATCCATCCTTCTGATAGGCTTTCTTTTCCCATGTGAATATAATATTCAAGGTCAGCGCTGCGTTCTCCCTTGTTTGCTCAAGCCTAGGTAGTAATGAACATTGAATAATATTATTAGACCATGCAGTATGTCTCACCGAATAGTCACGTCCCCTACAGGTATAATCTGACTTCACTGGAATAAAAGGCAGATTGCCGTCTCTTTAACCCACAAGCTGACCCACACCTACACACTCGTATACATACACACACACACCGTGAGAGCTTTGACTGCCTCTATCTGTCTAATGCGTTTCATTAAGACCTCTATTTTCCCACCGGGCATGATAGCTGCTCTGTAAACAGGAAAAAAAAAAAAAAAAACCATCTGTTTCCTCTGTGTTTGTTCTTCATGTTCTGACGTTTGGAGGATGAAAAGCATGAGAAGAGATGACAGCGGATTTTAAGTGTTACCCATCGCCTTAGCAAAACACTGAAGTGCTTATACTGAATGGAGCCATGTACGCAGTAATTGTCTGTGACGTCTTTTTGTTGTTCTTCACTCTCTCGGCTTAGCTGCTGTTGTTTTCATGTTCTGATCAAAGGATTTCCATTTCCAAGCCTTTCTCCTCTTCTCTTTCTCTTTCATTCCTCTCACTTTTCCTTCTTCACGCTTATAAGCCCGAGCGTGCACTCGTGCATAATCGCAAACGCAAACATGGTGCTTTTCGCTTGTCTTATTTTTCTTCCTCTCCTCCTCCTTCCTTTATTTCTCACCTTCAGTTTCCTTGAGTCATGCTCACCATTTGTCTTTTGTTGTCACCACACTTACAGTATTTCCTTCCTCCCTCTCTAACGCTCTCTATATCTCTCTTGCACACCCACCTCGGTCTGTCATTGCTCTGTCTCATTACTCATTAGCTGTTAAATGGCTTTTTGGTGTGGGACAAATGCTGTGATGTGTGCGTAGTGTTTTGTTTTTTTTTTTTTGTCTGTTTGTTTTTTAAACTCAGACGGACACATTAGCTGCCAAAGCACACACTGTACCTACACCTACGACATCACATCTGTCACCCACCGTGTTTGTTTTGATTTTGTCTCTCTTCGCTAATCTCTGGAACTTTCTCAATCAATGCGTATGATTTCTGTAAATGATATTTATTTAAATAGCACCGCGCCGCAGTACTGTTGATGATTTGGAGATTTCCTCTTGATCGTAAGGCTCGCCTCTCGCACACACACGCAAACACACAACAAGAAGTCATCCCCAAACCCTTGTGTGTGTTTGTTCCCGTGGATTTATGATGTGGATGAAAGGAAGGGCATTAGTTAATATTGATGAGTGCTGCCACTCAGTCCTTCTCACCGAGGCTCACTTAGAGATGAGAGGCATGACCTTTACAACCCCCCCCCCCCCCCTCCACACACGCACAGACACACACACACACACACACAAACACACACACACACACACACACACTCCAACACCAGTGCACACAAAAAACCTACAAAAAAGCCCCACCAAAGATTCAGTACATTTGTTGTTGTATTATTGAAGTTAAACCCTGGAGAAAGCTAGAATGTTCATGTATGTATGGTCTGCATTGGTTAAACCTATCTGCTCATCGGGAACATTGAGATTCTCTCACACCTCAAAGCCTGGTGTCGGCCTTGAACCAATTCATCCCTAATGGCCCATTGGTATTCAGCAAGAGTAATAGATTCCTAGGTAACCAACAGGTAATTCATCACACTTACAAATAGGGAGAGACAGAGTAGGAAGCAGAAAAGCTATTAAACCGATCAGAGCAGGAGCAGGGTTCATATGAAGAGAGAGAGAAAGGCTCTCATGGAAATAGAGGGAAATAATTACTTACACACTCTGTGGCGATTATCATGGTGGCAGCTACACATCAAGAGCCAGGCAAGGCTGGCATATATGAACACACACACACACCTATATGTGTACACTCACATCTAACCTTTATGCCAGACAGAGAGATGTCTGCTGTGTATGTTTGGACATGTTCTTGTTTGTGTGTTTGCTGGCCTTAGAGGTCAATTTCTTTCTGACAGCGGTGGTATTTATCTCGTTAAGCTCTCTGGTTTACCTGTGTGTGTCCATGTGCGTGTCTGTACGTGTGTGAGAGAGAAAGACAGAGCAGAAATGTGTGTGTGTGTGTGTGTGTGTGTGTGTGTGTGTGTGCGTGTCTATGTTTCAAGAGTCACATCACGGTTTGCCCACTCACATTCTGGCTCTTCTTGCTGAGGTAGTGAAGTGCATCAAATAACATGCACACACACACTCACACACAATCGATCTGGCCCCCCTTCAGACAGTCACAGTGATGGATGGATACTCCCATGCTTCTATTTTTACCCCTAAGTGTCTGATTTCTTATCTTCACAAGTATAAGAACCTGAGGAAAATCCCCTGTATTATAATAAAACCACAAATTAGACTATGTGTGTCCTGGAAGGATGATTGCAATTCTCTGCATTTCTATGATTTGTGTGTGTGTTTTTCATCGTGGTAGCAGTCTAGCAGGTTTTCCTGACTCTATAGTTCTGAGGCAGCAGCGAGCAGAAATTTGAGTTTTCCCTTATCCTACAGCAACATACATACGCAGGATATATACATATATATACATACAAAGCACAGTTCACAGCCCCACATCAATTAGCCATGTCAGTTAAGTGCCGTTTGGACATGCCCACTCATCAGTGAAAACACCTGTGTGGATGGACCATAAGTGTGCAGCAGTCTAAAGAGTTAACCTTCAAAAGATATGACAAATATGATGCATTATATTATTTATTAAAATACCAGGCAGTACTGGTTGTTTTGCCTCCAGGTGCGACATTAAAATGATGCTTATACATTACTGCAGCAGGAGTAACAAATATTACTATATAAAAATCTGACACATAAAGAGTACTTTAACTGTTAAACCGCGACTAACTGCGATCTATCATAAACCAGGGACAGAGAACTAGAGTTTCATTTTTCTGTTGACCTGTGTAAGATTTGAGAGGATGAATTTGAGGGAAAAAGTCAAGCTGTAGTTAATGATCACCATATTTCCTCTTTTGAACCTCACTTAAATCACGTCCAGTATTACAACACATATTTCTCCGCAGGTTGTGACCCTGACAGCCTTAACACTCAAGGACACTGCGGCTCTTTATTATTTCACTAACAATCCGCTATGTATCCACAAACCAGCACCCAGATAATAAATCTTGATTGGAGACTAAGTGGAGTATGCTCACACTTGACCCTTTAATTATTAAAAACATACTTGTAAAACGGCGCGTGTGAAACGGGGTTCGGTCTGTGTGATCATCACAGTGTCAGGATCATTCTCAATCATTGGGGTCTGTGATGACTCCATTTAGAGAGGCAATGAGTTGGGGAATGTTAGCAAACTGAGCATCCGCATTACCTCTTGGCTGTGTGGAAAAAGTTCAAAACAAGGTCAAATCCTTCCCATCTGGGGCCCTTTTTAGTTGGAGGAGTCACCAGAGGGTGCCTATAAATGGGATCACCAACTGCCTGGAGGACCCCACTGCTGTTGTTGTTTTTTTTTCCCCCCTCTTTAATTTTCTCTAGGTAGAGGGCACTGCTCATTGTCCGTTCCAGCTTTATCTAACAATGACTGTCTCTGTAAGTACCCAAATTATCATGAAAAGATACATACTTGTATGTATGTCTATCCATCTCTCTGCAGTGCATATCGTATTTATTTTAAGTAGCTAAATACTAATCATTAAAAGCTTTTATTGCCTGGCGATGGAGCAGCTGGAGGAAAACACTCCACTCTGAAACCGTTGATTGGAATAATTGTCAAAGTACATTTAGTGATTACACATATAGGGCATAAATGTCAAACCGTGTGTCAAGCTGGAGCCCATTACATTTTGTGTTAAATTAAGTCATGTTTTCTTTCCTTCTTTTTTTCTTTCTTTCTTTCTTTCTTTCTTTTGGCTTAGCACAAATATTTTCATCCAAACATTCATGTTCCTAGATGAGGTATCCAGGTGACTTCAGTGATCCCCTACCAGAATTTTAGCACGCTGGTTAATATTTTCTGAGGTGGTAAGTGGTGTAAAAGGTTTAAGAAACACCAACGGCACCAATGTGAGTTTTAGTTTCAGTTCAAAATTCCTGCAAAACTTATGACATTTCCATCAGCCTCAGTTATGCTTCAGGTTTAGTACTTCTTCTTTCTTTCTTTCTCTTTTATTAGCTCGGACAGGTTTGGTGTTTGTAAGGCAGTAGGTGAGACAAGAAAGGAAAGATTTGGGTCAGGAATGTGTTTGGTGTCTGCTGTAGGATGGAAGAGGAGGGGCTCGCAAGGGAGAGAGGGCGAAGAACTGAAGGAAAAGGGAACTCTTCAGCTCACCAAGAGATACAGTTTATGATATGTTTGTGTATGTACACACCTCTTTGTTTCTAATTTGCTCTAATTACATCTGCCTCCCTGGTGTCAAGCAAAAAGCTCTACCTGCTGTGCGATATAACACATTTTAGTTAGAACACATCTGTAGTGCATGCATGAGAATAAGGCAAGTAGAAACTAGATCATTGGCAGTGTTATACGTACAGACTGTGGATTACATTGAACAAATGCACATGCACTTAAACTCTGTCTCCATCTCACTCATTCACGCGACTATAAACATGCGCACACACACACACACACAGACACACACATGTCCACCCCTCTCTTCGCTCATTCTCCCACAGGCTCTTTTCCTCACACACATACAGTACACACACACACAAACAGTCACACGCTCGAGGGGATGATAGGATGATAGTACAGATGGCATACTAGAGTAATATTCTCCATATGGGAAGGTAATATCGTCAGAGCAGTCGTCTGGGGAGAAGGAGAGAGGGAGATTAGATCTGTAGAGAGAAAGTGAGGGAGAGTGGAAGGCTGAGTTTCTGTCGTACGTGGCCACAGGATTGTATGTAGGACTGTAGGATCATTGCTGTTTATATGATTAGTAAGTAAATACTAGTAAATGTGGTTTTAAAAAGAAAGATAGCACAGCTATCAGAGTCCACTGAGCTACATATTTGGCATTTTGAATCTGTATTCAGTCGTATTTTAACAGCCCCTTTGACGCATATTCCGTGTTCATAATGAATCACTATGTTGAAGTTTTTGCGGCCATACCCAGCTTTGGTTTCGTGGTGACACCCACTGAGAGGAACACCTGTGAGAAAACCAGTTCATTCCCATCGACTCCTTTCAGCTCGACAGATATTATGTAGTGAATTACAAAAAACTGAGTTAGTTATTGGAAGAAAATGTCTATGAAATCTTTTCATTGTGCTGCGGAACTATCGAACCACGAGAAGGAATAACTTTGATTTAATATATTGGAATGATTTAACATATTCACACAGTTTTATTTCATAGCAGTGTTTGCTTCACCTCCTGCACGGCTAAGGGATATCCATATCCAAATAAAATGGCTAAGGTAAAAATGTCGCTAAACATATTCTCTTTGGCGGCTTCCCAAATAAATTCCAACACAGACAAATGCAGAGGAGGAACCACATCCAATTGCATTACACTAAACTGCTAAATGCTTTAATTATGCCTACATATTATGTGAAATTACTCATACTAATGTACTGAAAATGCTAATTGGTTTATTTAATGACTTTGTGATGGGGATTAATATATTGTACTTATTATGATGAGCACTTGTTTCTACTAATTACTGCAACGTAGAGATTATCAGCACCACACAGTTGATATGTTAGAATAAAAATAAGCTTGCTTTAATTGGGTTAACTGCTGTATCATCACATATGATTACTTAACGACAAATTCCTCTTAATGTGAGAAAGAGTCGACTGTTTGGCTGGCATGCATCTTTTAAAACCTTTTGCTATGGAGTTAGAGCTAAAGAGTTTATCAGTAGACCTTTATCAGAAACAGCAGTAACACAATGTCCACCTCGTGTCTCCAACACCTTCTCTAATTTTTTCTAAAAAAAAAAAAAGAGGGACATTTTGGTATTATGTTGTTTGGCTCAAATTCATATCCTGGTAGAAACACTAATGTGACACAGTAGTAGACCCAGTGAACACATGTAGCAGCTACCAGGTAACCTTATATTATCTTCATAATATATTTTTTCAAAAACTAAATCATTTGATCAAAAAAGGCTCTTACTTGACCATGACATATACAGAATAATCAATCCTCCATTTCATATTGAATAGACACTTAATTCCACATTGTGTTTTGTGTATCTTACCCATCATGGACCTTATCATAGATTTATCCATCATATTGACAGGAAGAGACGAGACAAAGCATGATGGACAAAATCTCACCACCTGTGTTTTTCCCACTGAATCAACCATATCAACTTATTTGTAAAAAAGGCTAATGAACAACATAATTAACGCTCGTGAGAAGAGATACTGAGCGTCATTACTCTGCATACAGTACCTCTTCAAGTGACTGCCAGTTTTGTAGAAACAACTCGAACAGACTGGAGGGTATAGATTCTAGCTTCTTTTTATAGAGCAGATCTATTTTTCATGAGATGACTTCTGCATTTTGAGCTCCCTGAACTTTTTTGAGTGTTTGCCTGATGTGGATGCTACATACAATGCTGCCAACCAAGATAAAATGAGACATGGGAGAAAGAGATATAGAAAAGACTTGGGAAACATGTCAGGATCAAAATGGGATATTTTCTTTCAGGCAGATTATAGGCGGCAAATGATGGTATTCCCAGAATCTGTGCATGTTTGTTCCTGCGTTTGTGCTCACCTGACCATTCATTTATACAGCTGTTCATATCCTGCGCATATCTTTGCACATTCTTCTTCATATTTCATTTTATGTGTGCAATTATATGCCCTGTTTGTTTGTGGTTATCTGCAAGCAAACAGATTAGCCTCAAGAAAGAGAGAGCATGAGTCGTTATCAAATTGAGCTCCTGAGAGTTTGATGTGCAGATAAAGCTCTGAATGTCTTTCTGCATGCGTGACGATATGCGTATTAGTGTATACACTCAGGGGTGTAAGTAAACAGCACGATTTGTGCTTCAAGGAAGATTTTGTTACTGACCTAAAGCCAGTCCAGGACATTTACTGCACGAATGCTGTTTAGCTGCAAGAAATGTATTAATTTAGTCCTGCAATTAAGAAAAAAAGATAAGATAAGTACCGTATACCAAAATGCTGTTAATGCTGGTTTAGGTATGATTTGTTATGTATAGATGAGGAGTAATCCCTTTTCTGTGTCAACCAGGCTAATAATGACAAAGCCTTTATTTAACAGCATTCTGCTGACGTACAGCATCTTTCCACTAGTCACTGTAAATGGTTTGGCCCAAGTTCCCAAGCCAATTACTTGTAAATTGATAATGTTTACTGAACTCACAGGGCTAAACTGCACCAATTTATGTCCTTATTTGAACTTTTTTTTTTTTTTTTTTTAGATTTGCTTCACATGCATCTTTTTACTGCTTGTAAAATTGCAGTATCAACTGATGCAATGCCTGAACTGAAAAAGAAAATAAACCTTTTAGAAATCTGTTTCAGACAGCTTTCTAACTAGGACATGCTGGTGCTGTGCATCTCTGATAAAAAATTTTTCATTGTATTGTTTGGATAAATCTGCAGCATTAAACTCCCTACCCAAGAAAAAAAAAAAAAACAAATCACTGAAAACCACAGTGAAGAAAATTTTAAAAGACAATGTTGTGTCAACAGCTGTGTATTGTGACTTGAAGTGTAAAGACAAAATTTGCAGCTCTATATACAGTAGATGTGTATTTGATCCTTCGACAGAATTAGAGCTGCTTAAAATATATAATATGTATAAGTTCATGAGAGATAGTTGAGTTTTATCAACAGTCTTATGAGTTACCTTGCTGTTCCACTAGCTGTCAGTTGTCAGGGTATTTTCCCACAGAGGGTTCTTCTTATCAAACTTTCTAAAAAGTTTAAACTAGGTAATGGGACTGTACATTATTTTCTAAGATGTAATAAAAGTTCTAGCCATGGCCAGTATGTACTGTAGCTATTGCATCCTAAGAAATCAATGTTGCTACAATAATAATGATCCACTGATCCTCAGATTTCAACACAGAAATATTTAAAATACATAAAGGTGGAACAGCTATGGCTGGAAACTGTAGATCTTTGCATTAGTGCACGTTTCTTTTTGACCTAGCAAAGTTAGCAATGCCCTTATTCATTCAGTGGAGGCTTCTCTGTAAACTTTATCTGTATTTTTTTTCACTGGCCACTGAAGAGCTCCACTGGAGCAATAAATATTGAGTGCCTTGTTCAAGGGCACCTCAACAGTGGTCATGAGAGACAATACAGCACTACTCACTGCTCAAACCAGCCATCCACGGGCCACAGGCCTGTCTCTCGATCTTGAAATCTGCCACCACCCCAAGTTGGTTTACTTTGACAATAATACAGTGTATTATAAGCCTAAGATTTCTGGTCTGTCACTGCTAAAGTATTTGGCCATCATATTGAAGCTCTACCTGCTCGTGAATCGTAATGCTCTAGATGAAAGTCTCAGCAAAAGCAAGATTTAAATTGAGACGTTCAATAAAAGAAAGTCAGTTGAAGAGCATGCAGGGATGTAAGTCTTTTAGAAACAATTTTTTATCCTTTCACTGAGAAAGGGCAACATAAAACTGTACTCGTAAACCAAGGACAACTTGCAAAGTAGATGAGATTCACAGTTATCTTTTAGAGGTCAGTTTAGATGCTTATGTCGGCAGCCAAAGCATTTTGTCTGTGAAATGTTTCAAAAGGTTTCTACGGGAAACTGAAAAGCTGGGTTTGTCCTTCGTGCATGGTTTGTTCTGGTGTAACTCTTTCAACTATGACAACTATGATGTGGTCAAGTCTCAACAGAATATGTGTTTGTTTGATCATGATTTCTGTGTGTGTGTGTGTGTGTGTGTGTTTGGACAATATATACAATTGATGCTGTAAGTTCATCTAAGGTTATGGCGGACTGGCCTGAGGTAAGAGGGAAATTTATGAGCACACAGATATGGTGAATAAGACTGTATGTGTGCGTGTGTGGAAGTGTGGGTAGGGGTGTGTGTCTATTTAGCTTTCATCAGCAGAGGTTGACTTTTTGCTTGAGGACAAGTACTGTTCACTGTGCTGCTACCCTGCAGTGTGTCTGTGTGTGGAGGCTCCCAGGAGGACTGAAAGTGTAGTTACACTCAGGGCAGAACTGTGGACACACACAGGAACAAGGAGAGGGAAAGGTCCCGTTCTGCCCACACATCCCCTCTGTCTCTTTATCTTTTTTTTTTTCTCTTATTTCACTTTTTGTTATTCAGGTGCGCTTTTATTGAGCATTGTGAGTCGAATGGTCTCAAAAACTCTAGGATATGAATGCAGCATCAGACACAAATGGCAGCTTCGTCTTTTACAATTTAAATGAGGATATTGCTGACGAAATCATGCTAAGTAGTAATCATCAGTGTGTTTTTTTTGTAGGTACATAACGATTAAAAATCAATGCAATCACAATGTTTGGTACACAGAGTAAGAAAGTGAATTGATGTTTTCCTTGTAAAGTGAATTTTAAAGTATTAGTTATACTTTTAACTCAGTAATCCAAACCTTGAATTCCCAGATATCTGCGCAAATATGACCTTGGTCAGCATTTGTATATTAGTAGTAGTAATAGGCATACAGTCAGCACTGTGACAGGCCATTATAGGTAAAGACATCACACATCGTACTCAAGTCACTCTCAGTCCAACCACATGGGCATATAATCGTTGAACTTGAACGTAAAACACAATAAATGCAGGAACAAATAAAGCAATACTCGGGTCTGTACATCCATTGCCAACATGCAGCTTCACTACAAGCCACCCCTGTGGCAGGCTTACAATATGAAAACACATTTACACACATTTAATTTTGAAGTCATAACTGTGCTCCTTTCTCTGTTGTAGTTAAAATAATGCTAATTTGGGAAATTTAGAAGAGTAAATGACCTTTGGCTTGCACACTACTTACCTACAATTATGCGTCTAAATCTTGTTTACTTCCAGCAGTGATGTGGAAGTCTGACAAAAGCACCAAATACTAAAATAAATATGTAACTCAATACTCTATAGAGATTTTGACCTGTTAAAACAAAGGATCTGACCATTGTGTTTGACCAAAAACACATCTCCTGTATTTCCCAAAATGTCCAACCACTATTTTTAATTGATTTTCCTTGAGTGTCCATTCTTCCTCTCTAAGCACAAAACATGATGAATTTGTAATTTCAGAGGACGAAGAGTTTCCAGTCTCTAAATCTGACTTAACTGGTGCAATCAACCTGAAATATTATTACACGCAGGATATTCATTGTCATCAACTAACCACCCTTATTTTTCAGCAGATTATTCAGTGTTTTTTTTTTTTTTTTTTTTTTTTTTTTTGCTAATTAGCTTCATCTTTCATGCTAATCAACGTTTTATAAACCAGCTAGCCCGATTTATTCCCCTATGTCTTGGACTCATTTTAGTCCTTGACAGCTACATTAGCATTGGAATAACATGCCATTTCTAACAAGTTTGTTCACAAGTTTTCTTTAATGATTAATGTGTTGGTTTTGGATTCCCAAACCTTCTGTCTAAGACAATCTGTGTTTACCCAGTCTGGGAGATCAGCAGACACACAGATAGTAGCCACAGTCTGGTGGTTTGTTAATGTCCAACATTAACAAAACATTAGATTTAGTATTGAAACACTGTGCTGTGATGTATATGTAGAATTTGGATAAGATGCCAGACAGGAACCTGCTGCCGTAGAAGAGATCCAAATATCTACAAGCTTTTAATACTTTACTGATCCTTGTACCGACATGCTATCTTCACCTCCATCGGCAGCACACAGAGAGCCAGAGAGTCAGTATCTGCAGGAGGAGAAGGCATGTCAACTAAACTGGAATAAATACAAACAAATAAGATTTGGTACTCCTAATTAAATAGCTGTCTTTGCTCATTCTATGAGAGATATGATGCAGGGCGTGTGTCCAGCATACACCTCTTTTTTTAGCTAGCAGCAACACTTAGCAGATGCTTGGAGAAAGTGCGAGTCACGGTTCCTACTGTTGCTATGAGACGATATGAGACTACTGGAAGCAGAAAAGCTCTTTGGGTAAAATTGGTTTTTAACTTTAATCACACTCTCACATCAAGTAAAAATATGCTCAGCTCCTAGCACTTTAAGAGGCAAGCATCTTTTTCACTGCAAACAAGGAAGGTAAAGAGGCCAGCGAGGAGGAAGGCTTTGCCACACACAGCTTGACTGTGTACATGCAGACGTCTGCAGCTGAAGTCCAAACACAACGGTGCAAAAACAGACGACTCTATTTAAATCAATTTCAGTAACTTTATTTTATTGAGATGTCTATAAGTGAAACTGAAGCTGAGTTGCTGTGATTGCTTTAAAACAAGGTTATTTATATAAAATAAAAGATTTCAAAGAGAAATTAAGTGATACACATTGTGACTGATACTTTGCAGATTGTTATTCATTCATACATATTTTCTCCATAATCTCCCTTTAGACTAAAATGCTAGGATAATTATTTTGCCTTTTATTTAGCCAGATTATCTACTTATGCATTCGCAAATAAACACACATAATATCCATGTATGAGTGGCATCCTCATTATCCTGCAAATTACAACAGCCTACAAGCTACTGCACCTCGTCAGTGGATGCCTTACGCCTGGACTCCACGGGTCACATCTCTGTCACGTCATGGCCGTGAAGCTGTTCTAATCCCTTCTCCATGCGGCTTCAAACCCCCAAGGAGCATTTCAGAAGCGGAGCGTGCTTCTACCATCAGTAAACATGCTATGTAGTATAATTGTTTCACTTTTGGCTGTTTCTACAAACACAAGTTTGCACAGGGTGTCTTATTTTGAAAATCGACCAGATTCTCTATGCTGTTTGTGTGTCGTCCATCAAAAATAGAACAGCCAAGTTTTCTAAGCTGTGCAGAGCGGAGAGCAGTTCTGACGCAGCCGTGCCTGGTGGGATTTAGCAGTTACATGCATCTTCTCGAGACATTGGATAGTGCAGTGTACCACTACACTTCTTCTAGGAAACAGAGCAGGAACTCACCTTTGATATATGATTGGCATCATAGATTTCTATAAAATGATCTTTGCTGAAAATTTTAAAGAATCCCTTCTAGTCATTTTCCTTTCAGACCTGCTGACTTTACAGGTCATTTTACAACACACTGTGTACATGCAGGTCTAAATGGAAAAGCGGACTGCCTTTATATGGTACCTTTCTACCTCAGGAGACAAAGCAATTTAGAGTTTTCCTCTCATTCCTACACCCGTGGCACACCGAACAGTGCCTGCTCATCGAAAGCAATTTAAGCGTCAGTGTCTTGCTTAAGGGCACTTTGACCTGTGGACAGGGATTGCGCCACAATCATACAATCAATGGACAACTGACTGTACCTCCTGAGTCACAGCCACCCGAGCATGTACTGTGTTCTGATAAGATGAGTCAGATGAAATTGACTTGAATTGAATTGTGCTGAATTGACCAAATCATATCAAAACAAGTCAAATTCAATTCGATGACAGAGTAAAAGAGAAGCTGAGATGAGAGGCCGTTGGATAAAGAGAGAGGGGGAGAATAAGACAGGGGAGACAGACAGGAGAGTGAGATGGGTGGATGGAGTGAAGGAAGAATGAGGAATAGCAGGGTGAGGAGTGAGACAGCAGGAGGAATGGGTGGTGGGATGTCATTTCCTCTGTTAAATTACAGTTCTGTTTATCTTACGAGCACACTCAATCACTTTGGACCTACTCAGCTGAAAGGGCATACACAAACAAACACCTGTCTATCTCTCTGCGTGTCCGTGTCCTAGGCACACTTATACAGAGAGATGAGGTCATATTTTTCATTACTTTTTATGAAATTCCAAGTAATATTCTGCCATTCCTTGTGGTTATAAGGATTGAAAATGATACACGCAAACACAAACAGAAATTCACACTGATGTGGCCAGATGCAGTTTTTGTCTGAAACACATTTCACACCCACTCGGTGCTCAATATCGCTCCCTCTTTTATTTCTGACCGTTGTATACCCATACATTTTATCGTCAAAGCAGAAGAGACAAGCTCGATGATGCAATGAAAGTGATAGAGGCATGGGGACATTTTGCATGTTTTACAGCAACAGCAGGTAACAGTTGCACTATGAAAGAAGGTTATATGAATGTATTCCTTCTCAATCTGTCGCTCTTTCTGCATCTTTCTGAATCTTTAATCAGTCAGTGCTTTCTGCAAGAAAAACTGGAACTCCAGCTGTCACTGGAAATTAGACTAGCAACCTTCATTGGCTCTGAGTTACTTTGTTGACTTCCTGTATGTTAAGAGTGTGTAAAACCGGGAACGCCAGTTAGCTCGGCAGGTAAAGTGTGCGCCTCATGTACAGAGGCTCAGTCTTTGCTGCAGCCAGCGTTCAAATCCGACTTGTGGCCCTTTGCTGCGTGTCATCTCCCCTCTCTCTCTTCCCACTCCCACTCTTTTCCTGTCACTCTTCAGCTATATTTGTTAAATAAAGCTCAAAATGCCAAAATATATATATCGTTAAAAAAAAAGTGTCTAAAACCGAGCTCTCGTTTTACCACGCCGAGCAAACCAGATGCAACATTACCTTTGGCTTTGGAATCTAATCCAAATCCTCACGGATGCATTCATTATGCAAGTTGAAATCTATGCAACTAGAAATTTGCAGTGACATTTCAAGACTCTCGTCCAAAAAAAAAAAAAAGAAACGTCAGCAACAATAGTTTCAGGAAATACCCCAAAACGAGATTTGTTTGCACTCAGTCCTCTAGCACCTGAGGAAATGTGGGAATGTGACTCCTGCCACAGAGGCCACAGGGGGGGAAAGATCCCCAACAAAATGCTTATTTTAACGCATAACATCCTGAAGTCATGTTTGTGCCTAAACCTAACCAAATGTTAAGCATGGCACTGTGAGATCATATAATGGATTTATTTTTCCAGCAGGCAAATTACGTGTTTCTGCTAATTGGGGTCAGATATTTCTATGTGTCTATACAAAAAGCCTCCTGGAGCTTTATGGAAAATATTTATCCGTTTATGAATGTGGAGGGAGGATTTAATACATATTGTGTCTGAGATTGAAGAAAAAGAGACTATCTGGTGTTAACTGCTATTTTTATAGTCCCAGCCCTCCTGGTACATGCACACTTCTGTAATAATGTATTTACTTATGCCCTAGTTAGCTCTCTGTGGGATTGCAGTACAGAACGCTCATCATGTTTCGGCACTCTTAAGGAGCAATCACACAGAGATGTGTCACAACAGAGGTATCCACTTCAAACATCGCCTACAGTACAGTATAGGTAAACCTCATTGGGGGGGGAAAAATTGCTCCAGGCACCTGGGGCTGCCTGGCCTGTGTGTGAAATTGACAAGATGAGAATATTTGAAGGTTTATGCATGGTTACAGAACTGCAAGGAAAATCAAAAAAAGCACATCACAAGAGAGGAGCTCATGCCAAGTGTGCCATACCATAGGAAATCAGCGGTTTTTCCAGGTTTCTGTGTGTGATCGCTCTCACAGAGGGAGATGAAAGCGCAGTACTTACATACAGTATGAGGCTAGCATAGCGAGTGAGTTTCTCCTCCCCTCCCTCACTTTCTTCTCTTCTCCTCCTTCTCCCCCTGTCTGCTGTGATGAATGGTTTTGATATCAGCCATGTGTGTGTGTCTGTGTGTGTGTGTGATGAATGACTGTGTTCGTACCGGACAGGCCCGCAGGGCTTTAGCTACTGTTAGTAGTGCTTAAAGATGACTGGAGTAAAAAGGCTCTCTGTCACGTCTCTCTCTCTCTCTTTTTTTCTCTCTTTCTCTCTCTCTCTCTCTCTCACACACACACACACGCAGATTAGCCCTGTTTAAAGGATTGTGTCCTCGAGGTGCACACAGCACAGCACTATGACAGGTGACACGTCGTTTCCTTTTCTCTTTCTCTCTTATCTTTTCCCTGCCTCTCTCTGCCATCTTCTATCTTTTATCTCTGTGGCCGCAGACCTCATTGGTGAGGCAAAGATTCTGCAGCATATTGTCAATATTGTATATGCGAGGGTGTGTATCCATGTATCCATACTGGTGTATCACGCTGTGAGCAGATATGCTTTGAGCTGCAGTTTTGCCGTGAGCCTCTCTTTACCACATCCAGTATTCCAAGATTTATAACATGCCTCAGTGAGCTTAGGTCCTAGGGACATTTTTTTAATAATGTTGCCATGATAATAAGCATTGTTTTATTCCTTAAAGGGCATGAGATCTAAACGGTTTGTATGCTTACTGCAACCGCTGCTTGAATGTTAAACAAAGATGATCCTTTGCCATGGTGACACATCGATTTTCTCGATGTGGCAGACCAAATGTGTATTGTCAGCTTAGCAGCCAATACAACATTCAAGAATCCTGATTAGGGACACCCTCTCTTTTCTAATTTAAAGATGCTTCAAGTTGTGGAGCATCCTATTCATCAACAGTCGGTTCAGTCAGTGGAGAGAAAGTGCACAGGAGTCCAAGATGTCTTGCGCTGAAAGGTTTATTGAAGCTTGGCCAAGGAGAATGGAGGATCTATCAATACGCTTGTCATGACATGATGCCGCCTCAGTTCTGAAGAAGCTGTCCACTCTGACTCGTCTATATACCCTCAGAATAGTGCCACAACTACTCTATGTCCATAAATGTTCACACTCAATGCATCGCAGTATAAGGTATTCGCCAATTGGTCATAAGTCTACAAACAAGGAAATATGTTCACACTTTGTGGTCCAACATCTGACTCTGTAGAGGCTTTTACATTATTTACTAATCCATTTGTGTCTATGGAGTGAGACCTCTGACCTCGGTTACCATAGTGATGATGAGAATGGTGCCTGCTTTTCTAAACCCAAGCATATGATGAGAAGAAGTCAAAGTCCTCCTAACAACCATCCTAACAACCAACATTTAACACTGTCCCTACAGTGACCTCAAGACTGTGTTTGACTCTGTGCAACCCCCATATGTGGCATGCTTGAACAGAATATTTCCACACACTTTAGGCAGCAGATAATGAGTAGATCTGTGGTCAAATAGTGGTCATGGTGGACTAGGTGATACAGCCCCAACTCCACCCAAACTCCTGATTTATATACATGGAGAGGCATATTTCGATTTAGTTTTACAGCTTAGGAATTTCTTGTAAATAACACTCCAAATCAAGCAAATTGTGTCGGTTTTGTGTCTTTATGTGCTTATATAACAGCTTCAATTCAAGGACAGTGCTAGTGGTCTGTAATGTAATGCGCAATTGTCACAAAATATTGTGACACATATATGTGCTTAACAATCAATGCTTGGTGGAGGCTTTTGACTCAAGGTGACTGTATGTTGTAGAACCGTCACAGGTTATACATTGGTGCGATCCAATTCCAGGAAATATCTAGAATACTTGACTTCAGCAGTTTTATTGGTGATGCCTTTTGGTCATTTTGACGGCAGAGCAACAACAGGGTCCAACTCTGTCACCGTGTGTGTGATTGTCTGAGCCAGACAAGCCTGATGTACCAACTAATGTGCTGAGCTAAGAGGTACGAACTTGGGACACTAATGAGATGTCACCAAATTTTGTTCGTTTCCTCATGACTTCACAGAAAAGGAAACGGAAATGCTGATTGGTCATATGCATGGCTCATTGGACTGAGATAGTACCAGCTACAACCAACGTCAATGTTCAACCACTTCTGTATGTAATTCCCTTGTTTCCCATTTTCTAGTAACTCTCCATTTTCACTGTTGACTGGTGCAGAGAAATGCCACAAACGTAAAATTAAAGAGTAATTTTTGAAGCCTGTGATTTCCCTAATGTGCAGGGCTTCACACCACAACGGGATATTCAAAATTAAATCCAAATCCAAAAATGGCTATTCATGAAATGTCAATTTCACAGTCTTGCCACCCATTTGGTATTTGTAAAGCAGAAACATTACTACTTAAATTACAGGTTTATTTACCAGAGGTTGTGCACTGTTCATACGAGCAGAAAATTGATTATATGTCTGTCCTTTTTTTTTTTTTTTAATATGATTTATCCTGTTGTGTGAGGTTTGGAGTCTTTCCCAGCTTAACAGGTTGCCTTTTTGACATTAGAACATATAAAAGGTAAACCCCTGAATCATAAACAATAAAGTAAAGTCTTTTTTTTTAAATGTTTTTACAGATGTATGTATGTATTAAAGACCTCTGAAGACTTAATCATTCAATAGACAAAAAACAAGAGAAAGGGGTAAATGAGCAGTCAAAGAATACTACGCTAAACAAAAACAAAATTACGTGTAAGCCAGTTGGAAACTAGAGTGGGATTAAAGCCAGCATCATCCCTTTTGTGTCCTGAAATTTACCCTTGCGCACAATAAAATTTGGAAGCCATTACGTTCAAATCATTTTTCTCGTTTATTCCACTTTGTGATTGTTATTGAAATTCTCCTTTCCAATCCTCACAGCCAACTGTAAAAACAAACCAAAAAAAGGTGAGGTAAAGACCTTTTTTTAAACAGCACAAGGGAGGAGAAATCCATGTCAGCAATTATTAACATATTCACTGACTGTGACAACACCAAAGGCCACAGAGATAGTTGTCCCCCCCCTCTTGGGTACCTGCCCCCATTTTCCCCAATCAGTACTCTTATTCTTAGAAGCTTTATTCATGCAGACTAAGGGACAGAGCCTGGAGGAGCAGTTAGAGGAGGAGGAGGAGGAGGGTGCAGGAAGAACAGGTGCAGAGAAGTGGAAAGATGTAATCAAATAGAATAAAGAAGTGACAGTGGAGTGTGGTAGTTTTACCCAAGAGCCTTTTCTCCTGCTGTCCCTCACCTCTGACCCCATATTCTGCCCAGTATTCAGACACGGATGACAACAAAAAAAAAAGGCACATTCTGCATGGCCTTTGAGGCAGCTGTGTGTCTGCGTTTTAACATCAACATCATACACACAAAGAGCTGTGAGAGCATTTAAGGACTAATTTACAGTCTTTTCTTTGCCTTCACTGGCCTGCAGGGCAGAGTTTTCTCACTTTCTCTTCCTGCCTATTTCTGTATATCCACCTTCAGTATCCAATTTCTTCTGCTTTCTTTCTTTTACCTCTCGCTCTCTGCAGTGTCTGCTTGGCAGACTTAAGCTCTCTCGTCACTGTCGGGTCCCCATGTGGGTTTTGGAACTACTCTCTTCCTCTTTCTCTCTCTCTCTCTCTCTCTCTCTCTCTCTCTCTCTCTCACTCTCTCTTTCCCCATTTCTCCTTTCCCTCCCTCGCTGGGAACAACTGAAGCCCCCTTTTCCTCTCTGCTTGAGGCAGTTTTGTAAGAGAAGGATGATAGACAGACAGGAGAAGGAGGCAGACGGAGGGATGAATGGCCTCATTCACAAGCACAGCAAACCACAGAGAGAGAGAGAGAGAGAGAGAGAGAGAGAGAGAGATACAGCACAGCAGACAATACCCTATCACTCTCAATAATCACCACCCTGTTTATGAAGCTATTGGGGCTCAGTTATCTTGTAAACTATGTTCTAGTGGAGAGGCTCAGATATGAAATCCATAAGGTGGCAGGACTCCCCTGCCAGTCTATTGATCGTCAAGCCTATCTTTTATCTTGAATTCATGATGCTGCTGATGAGCACACTTGAGCCTTGGTGTCAGTATTAATGTCTCAGCAACTGAACATTATATAATGGCATGTTTAAACCAGATGGATGATTAGAACATATATATTAGTCTAAGTTGTGATTCATATTATGTCTCTGGGAAGAAGATTATAGAACTGTGATTTTCCAGAAGTCATTTATAACTCTTGCTTTGGGGTCCTTAGCGGAAAGAAAGTTTGTCAATGCTTATAAAGCTCTTCTGTTTGTCTTCTCATTTTTGTGCGTGGCTGTGTCTGAAATCCCACGCTAACGTACTGCTGACTATGAATGCAGCTGCATGGAGTTGCCGGCTGGTCCATGACAGGCCCTTGCTTATTTGATTGGCAGTACTGGCTACATACTCATCATGTATTTACTGCATACTGCCTGCGAAATGAACGATTAAGTATGCCATTACCAGCAGACTGTTCATTGAAGCAGTGTTGTAGTTGAGACCATCTAAGACCAGAGTGTATTGAGAACGAAAGACTTTGAGGGGTTGAGGGCAAGTCAAGACCAAGACCATACATTATATAGCCTGTTTAGGAATATATAGGTAATATTTGCCAAATCTCTCTGGGTGAGGCCATCTCAGTAAGTGTTGCACTGCGGGATGTACACGCTGCTGTGTGTCTTCTGTTGGATGCTGTTTTGCAGATGAAATCGTTGTGGTTTAGAAAGTCAAACTTTATTACAAAAGATTTGGCTGACATCTCGTCCCAGACAGTCACAGCCCTTTTTTTTTTTTCTCTGTCTCCCACATTCACTTTCAAGGTGTGTGGCTGTATATAAAGCAGGAAGTTTTGCATGAAGTCACACACGGGCAATTTAGTTATATCCCTAGAGTTATGGCCAGTGTTGAAATAAAATCCTAAAGTCCTCTTTGGCCAAGACTGAGATAAGACTGAGTAAGAGTGTGGTCGATTCCAAAACCTTGAAAACTGATCTTGAGTATTACAACACTGCACTGAAGTATACTATACGCACCACAACTGCATCGATCACTACCAGTCCGAGGACAATTGCAGTGCATTTGATGTCATACGGTACTTAGTATGAATAGTACATTAGTATGCAATTCCAAACACAGCCAAAAATATAAAATAAGCATGTTTTTTCAAAGAATATCGATCCTCAGGGTTGGGACACATCATAAAGTTGCACAAATGTAATGAGAAGTTGTGTTCTGGGTTATAAATAATCAGTCTGTGTTCATCTGTGGATGGACCTAATAGATGGTATTGTGATACACAATGAAGTCTAATGAAAAGCTGAAAAAACAATAATAAATGCTGAAGCGTTATTTTAATGATGCCATTTGTACCAACACGTTACCTCTCCCTGACTGTTTTCTTAAAATAACATGTGATATTATTTTATGAGCATCATATTTCAGGAAATTCACTTTATTCTCTCAGTTGCCAGTGTTTTTTTTTTTAAGAAGTTGCTCCATTGTGCCATAATCTATGTTATAGTGTAGAGGAACAAATATGAAATCCATACAGTGACTGTGCTCTCTGCCAGATACTATTGATCTCCGGACTTTGTCTTCAGTCTTGTCTTTATAATGCTCCTCTTTAACAGAGCAGCGGTGCCACTGTCAGTATAAAAGTAGTGTTTCAATGGCATGTTTTTCTAGAGAATACAGTCACAGTTTTTGATCCATAATATTCTTTTCGCTGCCTCAGCATTCAATCATTCAATCAATGTTCCACACTGATGCAGGAAATAGCATTTCACCATTCATATTGTGCTTTAAAGTGGTATTCTTATACTGCACAAAAGAAAGAAAACACCCATATAATAAATGCCATTTATAATGCGCCTACCTTCTTTGTTATGACTCAGTAGCCAATATTTTTATTGCACATGTACATGTACCATGTTCTATTTCCCATCTTTTCTCTGTCTTTTCAAGGCTCTTGCTTTAGAGAGCTAAGAGCAGCTATCAAAAAGCAAGTGTCACCCAGCATGCAAGTCCCATCCACCTAATGAGGGCTATGCCATTAAAAGCAGTGAGGCACAGAGATCTCCCCATTCTTCGTCATTGAATGTTCAACAACACGCTAATGCTATACTCAGAAAAGCCAGAGGCACGCAAAGACATTTGAGAGGCAGCGGCTCAATTCAACATACAGTCTACCCTCAAACTTTCTGGTAAGATACTGACACAAAAGTACTAGTTACAAATGTGTAAGAGCTGGCTGCGAGAGATTTTAGAATAATAACTCACTTTAAAATCAGCTTAGGCTTGAGTCATTTCTCTGTAGAGTGACAAAGCTGTCTTCTCGAAATTACATTTATTTAACAATATATTATAACGGCAAATGGGTTTTGGAGGAAACACTGCCCTCACTCTGCTTGGTTAAGGTTACAGAAAGATCAAGGTCTTAATTTCATACAGAAAAGTCACAAAAGGCCCAAGTCTCAATATGTTTATTAACCTTTAACCGAGACCATGGCCTCTCACTAACCTTAAGCAAAGTGCTTTTGTGGGTTAAACCAACCACTCTGATGTCAAAGTCCTGCGCTCTTTGAGGTCACCATCCTCTCTTTCTTTGTACCTGTGCAGTATGCTCAAAGAAAGGTTGTCTGAATCCGGGCAGTGATTATGTTTCTAACCACAAAGTAATTGGGAAAACAAATTAGAGTTGGAATACGAAGAATATGAAACTCGACTGTGGTTTATTTTAATGCCACTGTATAACCTTAACTAATCACAGTCAATAATTAGCTGATTACATTTGTTCTTCTCTCCGTTTGAGTGCATTTAAAGCTGCGTTTCATATTTAATACAAGTTTCTTCACCTCACTTCCTCCTCTTGGTTAGACTGCAGCAGTGATATTAGTGTTGATTTCTCATATTGTTAGCGAGGCAAAGTGAGAACAAGAGGGTGTGACTGCTTTTCCTCTTAGCTTCTTACATTGTTCCCTTAGATCCAGTACCGTGAGTAATATACAACGGTTTTATCAAATTTTAGATACTAGAAGCAGAATGTAGTGGCTGTAATTTTGTTTTTTCACTGCAAATTGAATTTAAAATTGAGCTAATTGTCAGCCGGCATTGCTGGAAGCTGGTAATTAGCACTGCTTGCCGTATGACTCAGGACTTTTTGTTTCTAAAAGTTGGAGCCTTACATGGTGTCCTCTGTTTTATTGCACTCTAACAGTTGTGAATTTTTATTAAGTATCCAGAAAGGTTACATTCATTGGAGGACTTTATTAGCTGTCTACATTAGATTTAAGGACAACTCACTGTATAACAGTGTTATAACAGCAAACATCAGCTTGAAGATATTGAGTAATGTGTTGAAATTAGTAACAAACATTTCCCATATGGGCTTAAATACTTGTTCATAATAATGATGTTCATACATTGTTAGATGTTAGGCAATAGTTTATTGATACAATTCTTTTGGAAACTGAACAACTTTTATAGCGTCAATAAAAACAACATGAAGATGATTTGTAAAGGATTATCAACCTACACTTGAGTAACTAATGGGACCAAACCTGAATTTTAAGTTGAATTTCACCAGTTATGTGCCTGTGTTCTCACACTTAAAGCAACATTATGTAATAATTGGTATTTTTGCTATTTAGTGCAATTTAGTTTAGCTTCAAAAACTAGCGAATGAGCAACTTTGCTAACACAGCCAAGCATCAAGCAAGTACGAAAACACAAGACATAGCAGCCAGCTAATAATATTGTCCAACAGCAAGAAGCCCAGTTCAGCATCTGTCTTTCAGCCTTTTATTTGACAAACCTCTCACCAGCAACTAAAAGCCAGTCCCAGATTTACTCCTGCCTAGCAGACTCTACCTTGGTCACTCTCTCTTTTTCTCTTTTTAGCTTCTTCCTTCATCCTTCTCTGCCATGCCTCTGCTGAGTCTGGCTCCTTTGCCCCCTCACCCAGCTACGGTCTGATGCCCATTCCAGCTCCACACCCTATCCCATTTCCCCTGAGCCTGGACTTGAAACCCTCCTGTTCCCAGCGGTCCAAATTGCCTGTGGTACCAAACACTAACAATCTCCCGGTCCTCTGAGCTCACAGTGCAGGCAGCCCAGCTAACAAACTGAGCTAACAACAGCTGTAGTTTTATTTTACTGTCCAACAGGAAACTCTAGGACACTAGAGGAAAAAAACAGAAAACATTTTCTCCATAAAATCTGATCTGATCATACCTGGAGTAAGTTACATCCAGGGAGCAGAGTGGGAATGACAGAGACACCATTCACCTTATTATTAGTCAGTGTATCAAAATGTTTTAAAATCAGTTAGTTTATGATAGAAAAGTTACATAATGTTGCTGCAAAACATCTCTTGGTCAGTTTTTTAGCTTTGTCTTCACACTAAGCCCTCAGTACGTTAACTGATCATGAGAGTTAATTTATTCTGCACTATGAACTAGTTGTGTCAGTCTGGATTACAGCTTCACTCACTGTAGAAACTACACTGCTTGCTGCAGAATGCTTCACACTCTTTGCTTTCTTCTGTAAAGGCGCCTCCTGCAGTGCTGAAACAGAGCAGAAACCGAAGCTTATCTCTCTCAAGGATACTAATGTAAATGGCTTAAATGTGAAATGTCAGCGTAAGGCACTGGGCAATAGGTTTCTCTCTAATTATATAGCTCATAAAGGGTTATTATTGGCATTTACCTCTCTTCACCCTGTAGGTATCACTGTGCTGTAATGTAGGTAACCCCAGGCAATGCCAGGTAAAACACACAGTATGGCTTTTAAACTAGTTTGTATTCTACATTTACTCAGGTGCTTCCTTTATCTTTGTCTTTACCTGTAGGTAATGAGAGCTCACGGTATTTTTGCAGTGTTTCTGTCTGGGGGATGTCTGTGCAGCCAGAGGGTTGTTATTCAGACTAATGGGAGAAAAGCAACTGCAGCATCAGAACAGAAAGTTGCAAAGTTGTGCGTGCATGTCTGAGGATGGGGGTATATACTTTCGTCGTTTCAATGTGTCATGTGAAATACAAATAAGCGGCCTGCCTAGAGACATAAGCGCTGTGTTGAGGGAGGTAACGAAAGAGGGAGGGATGGTTGTGAAATATAGGGAAGCAAACGCAGAAAACAATACCACAGAAGCTAAGAGAGCTAAGATAGGGTGTAAAGTATTGCAGTGCTTAAGCAATATATTTCCCTCCCTGTTATGCAAATTGGTCAAATTTGAATTTGAAAAACAAGACGGAAAGTGATGTGCAGGGTATGCACATGATTGAGAGGCCTTTCTAAATGCACAGAGACACAAATGAAATGAATCAGAGTGAGGCAGGGATAGCTGCAGGGGAAGATGCGAGGATGCTGAGGCTTGATATACGGTACAGAGTCATGCAGATAAAGGAGGAACGTTTTAAAGAGATTTATGGAGAGGTCTGCACCGAGAAAGAGAGAGGTTTGACAGATAAGGCAAGCAATTAAGAGGCAGAAAAGACAAGAGATTGTACACAAAAAATCAAACATGGAGATGCTGAGAGAGCAAGCAAGGGGGAGGCAAACGAGAGAGGTAGAGGTAGAGGATGTCCCGGGAGACCTATTCTGTCCAGTGCTTTTACTGTGGTGATGATGCACCGTGCTGCTGGTCCCCTCCTCTCATTAAAGCTTTATGAAGCAAGCTTAGCACACATTTTATTACAATGACGCCACTGTCTGGCACATTCCAGCCTTGCGGCGGAGGTGGTAGTGGCGGTGGAGGGGGTTGCAGAGAAACAAGCCCGTCGAGACGTACAACAGAAACATGGGAGAAAGAATGGGCGAGTGAGTCAGAGAGGCAAAGCCAGGATCAGAAGGCAGAGATAGAAAATAAGGGAATAAGGGAGTGAAGAGGTGAAAGACAGGAGAGAAAAACAGAGGGGATGAATGAAGGATGAGACACATACGTGGAAGTTTTCGTTATGTGCTCTGGGCCTGCGTGTGTCTTGGTTGCAGATGTCTTAGTATTGTTTAAAAATAGAGCGATTTGGGATTAATGGGGGTATCAATATTTCCTTAAGTTTTGATGGAGACCCAGGAGGTGTGTGAAAACTAAAATTTGCAAAGTGATGTCATAAACCGCATCTAGGCCAGTAGTTTTATCCAACTTTCTATCAAAAAAAAAAAATCTCCAGTTGGCATGGGATGTGCAATGCTTTCTTTTTGTTCTGCTGCTTTTCTATCTTTTGCTTTGTTCACCCAAAAACAGCTGGTCTTGAAACATGAATTCATTTCAAAACAAGAGAATGGCATTTGCCATGACACTGCTGTCAGAAAGAAATTCAATTGTATGCTGCTTGTCATTTGTCCTTAGACAGTGTAAGGACATCATTTCTCTCAGCCAAGAGCTGTTTTTCATCGGTAAGCTGCCATCATGACTAAACACTCTCCCCGCATGTTTTAATCTGTATATATTTTAACCAAATGGCTCTACTCGCTCTCTGCTTCAATCAGTCATTTTGCTGTTATTCAGATTTTAGACGAACACTCGCTCTTATCTTCTGAGCACTTAATGATGACGTCAACTTGATTTAGCCTGAACATCGTTGTGAATTCCAGGTACTTGACTGTTCTGGTGTCACAGTAAAATGTAGCACCTGTCATTTAGTAATTTATCACACAGTCTCATCTCTATAACCATCTTTCATGTTGCTATATGCCCACAAGTATAAAATAAAACCTAAAAAAGACATTTAAAAAAAAATCATCTTGGAAGGCATTAAGTCCGCTGACTTTGAGGACGTCATGACTCAGCTTCTGCTGAATGATGCATGCTAAGTGCATAGTATGCTAGTTCGCTGAGTTGAAGACATTTAGCTCCTGTCATAATCACAGACTAAATCCCTGCCTTATCACCTCCCGGGTGCAGGGGCTTCGGCTTTGTTTAATTGCCACAAGCCGAACCGTCAAAGCTGCATCTCCCTCAGTGTTTACCCCCACTGAGGCTTATAGCTGATAATGGAATTACTCTGAGTCCCAAGAGGAGGGAGAGAGGGAGGAACAGAGAGAGGAGGCAGTCATAGTGGAAGGGAGAGATGAAGAAAAGTGGATGGTGGAAGCTGAAAGAATGAGGATGGATGCAGTGGAAAGAGAAGAGGGGAGGAAAAGGTAGCAGATGAAGTGATGCTCAAGGAGATCAAACGAGGGAGAAAGAAAAAAAAGAAAGGTTACAGAGTGATGGCCAGCTGTTTGCCAAAAGCAAAGTCTGCAGTCTCCTCCCTCCGTCTTACTGTTTACTCCAGTGTGACGTATTACCGGGTGAAGAGTGAATTATGACGCAGGATAGAGCTCAAGCTCAAAACATGCCACGCTGAAAAGAATCTAGCTGAAAGGATGAATGGAGATAAAGAGAGAGAGAGAGAGGAGGGGGTAAAATAAGAGGATGAAAGAGAAAATGGGCAGACAAAGAGAAACATAAAAGAGTGTAAAAAGAGAAATGAGTTGACACGCACTTTTAGTCACTTCACTCACTGAATCCTTAGAAAGTGACGCAAATGTTTGTGTGCATGTTTCAGCTGATTTGTTAGAATGTGCAGAACTCTCCGACTCACACACCCGAGAGCTTCTTCTTCTTCTTCTTCTTTTGTTTATGTGTTTTGTTTTATTCAAGCACACTTTTGGTCAAGCCGCACGGATGAACGACAAACTGAAGCAGAGGAGATATGTTTTTGGATGCGAGATAGCGGAGGACGTCAGTGCTTTTCACTCTCCTCCCTGTCATGGTTGAAAGCTTCGGGGTGTTTGAAGACTGAGTTGCAGTGTTGTAGTGGAAAATTACTTCACATTTGAAGTGAGCTCGCGGCTCGGTCAAGGGTTTTGTATCTGTGTGTGTGTATGTGTGTGCGTGGATGGATCTTAAGGATGTTAAGCTCTTAGCAGGTGGGATTATTGGACTATAATTTCCTTAACAACTGTATAAGCAGCCATGTCAGTTTTGGCCAGTGGGAATGATTTTGTGCCATCAGAAAATTTGAAAATTGCTCACCAGGAGCTTGTATGGAAATCTGATTTCCACCCAGGTACATGCCTATGTGTGTGCTTGCTTTACTTCATAATTACATGTATGTAGCAGAGAAGAATTTTGCTTTTAGCGGCATGAATCTATCTTGTGGTTTCATTTTTTTTTTTTTTTTGTTGCATTTACTCAAACACACACAGAGACACACACCACTCAAAGATCACAGTTTGTGAGTCTAATTAGGAGTGAGAAGGTGTAGCTAACACAAGCTTAAAGCTGTCGCTCATTAAAATGGTTGACATGTTTAACCAGTTTCCACAGTGTGAATTTAATTACAGACGATGTGTCTTTCTCTGTCCCATCCTCTTGATTGCTCTTTTTTTCTACTTTGTTTATTTGTAAAAATCATTGCAAAGCTCTGAGAAAGAATGTCACCGTGTATATTCTGTATTAGTGTTTTCTTATTTCTCTCTGTTTGCTCTCGTTTTTCCCTTCTCCCATCTGGACTCCTCTATCCCCAACACCTCGTCCTTCCTCTTCCCTCCTCACATCAGTCTGCTCTCAGTATTCGAGAGGGGTCTTCGCCATCTTCGGTCTTTATGACAAGCGCTCGGTGAACACGCTGACATCGTTCTGTGGGGCCCTGCACATCAGCCTTGTGACGCCCAGCTTCCCCACTGAAGGAGAGGGCCAGTTCACCCTGCAGCTCCGGCCGTCCATCAGGGGGGCTTTGCTGTCACTGTTGGACCACTACGACTGGAGCCGATTTGTCTTCCTCTATGACACAGACAGAGGTAAATGAACAGTACATTAAAAAGGTATATGAAAGGTGGTCACCAATGCCATTGCCTTTTTTTTTTTTAACAAAAAATGTTATTTTTAAGCTTTGAAAGAGGTTTCCATACAGTATAAACACAAGCATGAAGCTGGTGAAATCAATGAATCAGTCAGTATTGCTGATGGACCTTGAAGTTTCTTTTTATGAAGGATATAACCTAAAATAAAATCCATTAGTCATTAACAGTCATTGCGTTCAGGGACTGAGGGAGGGAAAAGCATCTTGTGATGCATTTAATCTTTAAAATTCCACCATCAAAGTGCTGTAAATACAGTACTATGTAACATACACTTTGTCTTACAACCTCTCATCTGTTTTACACTCCATTTTCCTTCCTCGTTGATTTTAAGGAGGAATGTCAACGAGACTTTTGGGAAAAGGATGCAAAAGGGGCTGTAACTCCACGATACTGTCCAAATGATTGTGACTGAGTGTCCTTGGGTCTTTATGGCTTCATACACTGCGGCGATAACAAGAGCTAAATTGGTATATCTGCTGCTGTCTTCTTTATCTGGGTTTAAATTAAAAACTCAGTTATGGAAGATTAAAATAGATTTCCAAATTAGTCTGGTTCACACTTTTCTGCATGAAGAATTACCCATTAGTTTGAGTTCAGTTTGGCCTGACACACTGAGAACAATATTATAGTCATCAAATCATAATGATATTTTTAAAAGTCTGAGATTGTTTGGCTTTAATTTAACTCCCAAATTCAGTCTTGTTTTCTTGTGCAGAGAGAACAAAGGCCGTGTTTTACAGGCTCTGCACTTTTCTGATGAAAGCATAAAGCTGCGGAAATAAAGGTGAAGTTTGCTACTTTGCAGCCAGAAATCAAGGTTTGGCATTGACCTTTGCGGCGTTCACCTGCCTTTAATTTAACCATCCCATCATGCAGTGCACGTAAGTTAGTGGAGCAGGCACAGCTGACGCCTTCGGCCCCTAAACGCTATCATGGGAATGCTTGGCACGTTATCTCTCTCTCACACAGAAACATACACACACACACACACACAGACTAATTCCCCGCCACAGGGATAGAAACACAGGTCAAACATGACGCAGAGTCCCCAGACCACAGTATAGTGGCGTGTTAGGGAATCAGTGAGCTGCACAGTTTGTATGTGTGTATGGTTGTGTGTGCTCTGTCTGTGCCTCTGTCAGCCTCCCTACGGTCCAGGATGTCTGAGTTAGTACCCAGAGGGAGCCGAGGGAGGAAGAGGAGGGATGAGGGGGAGAAGAAAAAACAGGTGAGGCAAGGCGAGCTGGTGGAGCAGCTGAAAAGAGAGAAAGACAGGTGCGAGAGTACGGCGGAGGAGACAAACAAGGTGATGGGAGAAGAGACAGAAGAGGAGACTGTGGAGGTAGATGGGAGGCGGTGGAGGGAGGCAAGGGGGGGAAAACAGAAAGGAGGAGAATGAAAAGGACAGACTGGATCACAAGCCTCCAGGGATATACAGTAGCATATAACAGGGAGAGGGGGGTAAAGAAGGAAAGGAGGGGGAAATGGAGCGGAGGATGGATGCATAGAGTTTGGACTGTGCTCACCCTTGACTTGGCCAAGGCAGGGCCCTTCATTATAGGCTCCCATCAGGCCCTGCTGCCGGTAATGTGCTGGAAAATGGGCAGTAACGCTGTGATCTGTTTTACGCACCCTGCTCTGCTCTGCTCCAGAGACAGCCTACAGACACACACGCACACACACACACACACACACACACACACACACACACAGGCATACACGCTGTCCACAGACCTGCATACAAAGACAAATGCATACATACACCTACGAAGACATGCATAAATACACGTACAGTAGATGACGGTATTTGTTAGACAGGATATACAAAACACATAAACAACACACAGAAAAAAATGTAACCCTGAACACAAAAAAACATTCATGTAGGGCACAGACACATTCGGAGAGCGTGGAAAGGTGAAAGCACAACCTCACACCACATGTAAAGACAAACTCCACTTCTCTGCGACGTAAACCCGCAATAATACACACACATACACAGTGTGATTACTGAAGCTTCAGATGTGCTTTTTGTTTCAACTCAAGCAGGAAATAGCTGCCACACCGCAGAAGTAGAAAAAGCAGGGTAACAAGTTGGCATTGTTGCACTGCAGTGTGTGTGGTGTGTGTGTGTGTCTATCCATGTCACTGTGTTTCATGCAGACATATGGTGTGTGTTTTACTGTGTGCACACATGCGACTTGTAAGATTAACAACATATTTGGAGATTACAGTGATCATTACATGACCTTAGGTGTATGCCAATATTACAAAGGATTATTATTTTGATACTGAGTTGTTTTTTCCACCTGTTTTGACTTATCCTGACAGCTGTTCGATGGAATATAACATAATTTCTTGGCACTGATGTTGCCACCTGCTGCTCATAGGATCATATTAACTTTGAAACTCATTTAATATCGCACCAAGAGGTGTACTCACCCTGTTCAAAACTGTACTCCATCATTTTGCAGAAAAAAAAAAATCTCCGTGTATTGTTCCAGGCTATAAAGTTGATGGTGGCACTGTGTTCTCAGATGAGTTGCATTTGAATCAAAGTTCACAACTGAACAAGAAGCAATGAGAAGTTTAATTTCAACGAAATGTCCCTATCAGTGAAACTGACAGTCTCTATTGTTTTAGCACATAGCTCTTCCTGATAAGCTCTGTATGTTGGGTTATAAAGTGACATTCACGAGAGGACTGTTGCTTGAGGCGCTAAGCGTTTTGAAGATATTAGCATTTTGGGCAAACACATTGTTGTAATTGATGTCAGATTAAAGATTCTGGTAATACAGCTCTGACTTTTTGGGCTTTGCCTGCAAAATTTGCTAAATTTAATTAATCCATGTCCCAAGTATGACTTCTACCTAATAAAGCATTAATTATCTCGTTCTCTCTTTTTTTTCCTTTCCTTTCTCTCCGTTGTCTAGGTTATGCAATACTGCAGGCAATTATGGAGAGAGCGGGGCAGAACGGATGGCAGGTCAGGACACACACAAACACGCACGTTCCTGGAAACAGGCCAAAAACACACATGATGCGTACTTGCTCTCCTGTTTTTGTTGTTCAAACACAATTAGCCAACCTGCTTGCGGTTTGCATGTATGTGACCTTCTTTATACGTTGTGTTTGTGCTTGTACTGTATGCGCATCCATATATCCTGTGAACACATGCATGTATGTTAAACCAGGTGAGTGCTATCTGTGTGGAGAGTTTCAATGAGGCAGCATACCGCCGACTCTTAGAAGACCTGGACCGACGTCAGGAGAGGAAATATGTCATTGACCTGGAGCCTGAGAGACTACAGAGCATCTTGGAACAGGTAATATTATTGATTTAATGACCGAATGGCTGAAGTTTCTTGACATGACGGTAACCATAATGATGCAAAACATGGCAACATAGTAAAAGAGCATAGTGGTAATGTAGTCAGCAGTGTCCAGGCATGCAAACTCACCATATTTAACTGAATATGCCACAATAATTTTAAGCCAAAATAATATGTATGCTCAACATTTTTGAATACAGCCTAATAATAATAAACAGGAGGGACAAATGAAAAAAATATTCACGACATGTCAGTTTTTATTGATGCGTGTTTACCGCTGCATCATATGGTGCATTACCAAACATTATAGTCCCCAGCTATAGTACAACACAAGATGAAAGAAAACATATTGGCTTTCTGCAGGCACAGGATGATGTCTGACACTGATCTGGAACCTAAAGGACCCTGTGGCAGTATAGATCATATAATACTGCTTTAAGGGAGGCTTCGCTATCGCACAGATTACTACAGACAGGGATAAGATTACTTCACTGACCTGGATTTAACAGAACTCAATGCTTAATAATGGGACACAAGCACAATGGCACATTATTACCACCTTAAACCACAGTCTGTAATTAAAACTAGAACCTGATTCAAATGAGCATCATGTTACCAATTAGAGTAGCCCATATAGGCATATAGACAGACATAGGTAATAGTGAACTAAAGTGAAATAAACAATTTGTTCAGTATATTACTAGTTTCTGTCTTCCTGCTGTCTGCTTCATTCAGCTAGCTGCAGCGGCACTCCTTATGCTTTCTGACATCTGGAAAAAAAACTCACTCTTTTGAGTTCTAATGTGGAGAGAAAAATGAGATTTCCCCAACAGCTACATCAGTGTGTGATTGCAGTAAATGCACCATATTGTTCACTCACATACAGATTTCCATCACACCAACACATACAGTATATGAAGGCACAAACCCTGACACCTTATGCTTGTCCAGATTCATTACATTATCTGTCTAACTTGATGGTTGAGCTCTGACAAGTGGCGCAGGTGTGTGTGTGTGTGTGTGTGTGTGTGTGTGTGTGTGCATGTGTGTGGTTGTGCCCTTTGACTCAGGTTTCAGTGTAACATCCCATTGGTTCTGCCACCTGTCATCACATCTGATCTTCTGTCTGCACATCTGACAAACTCAGTGACACACACAGCTAAACACTCGCAAACACACACACGCATACCACACACACACACACACACGCAACGCATGTCTGTAAAATACATACCAGTGCATAATGCGGGCAAGCATAGCACACACCAGCTTTTAAATGCACATACTCACACAGCTACACACACACACACAAACATACACCAGTAACAGCATCCCAGACAGACAGACAGTTTCTTAATTGGCTTCTGTGGTGTGTGAACAGACAGACACGCAAACACACATACACACAGTAGTATATACTGACACGGGCATACAGACAGAAACACACACTCCCATCACAGTGGGCTCTGCAGTGCTGGCATTGGCTAGCATCCCTGCTCTGAGACAGAGACTGCTCTGTTTGTCTGCCCCTGCCAGCTGCAATCTGAGTGTGTGTGAGTGTGTGTGTGTGTGTGTGTGTGTGCATCTGTCTCTGTCAGTTTATAGCTGTTGATATGTGTGGATGAGAGCAACAGAAAGAGAAAAATGTCAATAATTTATTAATTAGCTTTATGCATCAAGTCAATGTGAAGATGCTTATTTGTCTTTTGTCAAGAAATCTCACATTGTGCCATATTTCACTACTTTCAGTATTTCACTGCTGTGCCAAACTGGCAGCCATGCAATCTCACACAAACACACCAGACAGACAATCAGTAGTAATTTGTGTAGAAGAAAAGGTGTTTTGTGCGCTGACTTTAATATCATAGACTAGGCTTTGTGGTTTTAGTCGCCTGACCTTAATAATAATTTGGCTTTAGTAGTAATATGGTTGAAGTTGTAGGGAAACCTGAAGAACATTGTATGTATGTATGTTCAGACTTCTGCAATTTGCAATTGTATGTTTCAGTAGGAATATTTAAAATATTACATTTCCCAAAACTTTATTTTGTTAATACAAAGTGTGAATAAAATTCTTGTAAGAAAACATTGACACTATTGGTTGCAGGCATGTCATTAATGTTATTACTAAACTAATCATCCTTCTTTTGGATGCAGGATTTTTTAATTCAAGTTAGACCAGACAGGTTAACAGAGCCCTAACCCAGACATTGCTGAAGCTTTTTAAATGCTGCAGTGTCTGAGCCAACATGGTGCAAAGGACAAGTGAAGTCCACTCAGGCTCATCACTCCCTCTGCTTTTAATCAGCATAGGAAAGTAGCCACGGCCACTGTTGGCTGATTCAAGAGATGACTCTTTTATTTGTAGTTTGACTTCCCCGTTCTGCTCTCTAAAACTAAATTAAAAACAACTTATGTGTCAGTCAACTCGGTGGCTGGTAAGTTAATTGTGAATTGCATTACACGACACATGAAATGATGTTTTGTCTCTCTTTGTTCTTCTTTCCAGGCTGTCAGTGTGGGGAAACATGTGAAAGGCTACCATTACATCATAGCAAACCTGGTGAGCTCCTACTCAAATTGCCATTTGAAATTGGCTGTTGTTTTGAGACATTTTTTATATTGTGTTGGTGTTTTAATAGCTTAAATATTTTTTTTAATATGTCAAAGAGACACTACAGAAGCTTATTTGGCAAACAGACACTAAACATATCAAGATGAAGTCTTGCGAAATAGTGTGTCTGTGTCTTCCAAGCCAATGTTATGAGACATTTTTCTACTTACCCCTTCTTTGACATTTATCTTGTCCCAAGGTTGTTTTTTTTCCTGCAGTCATTTGCAGAAAAAACAGGCCCCGATTGCCAGTTCTATATTGATCCTTTAATATTCCCACCAAGGTGCCATTTTCCATTTACCTCAGAATTAGTGTATTATGATCTGTCTCTCCTCAACAAAGTCAGAGCTCCAGGAATCCACATCAGTAAATAAAGTATTGCCTCAATCCCTCAAGCCCTAAAATTTCTCTTCGGGATGGTGAAAAAGGGGCCAGTGAACTCAGGTCGAGCTAGATCGGTTCTCAGAGCTTTTAGCAATTAGAATCCATCAACCCAGGGTAGCACTCGCATGTCTCTACTCTCTACCTCTGTCACTGGCCCGTTCCCAAATGGATCCCTCTCCATGACCACTTTACTATGAAGTGTCACTCTGCGTGAAGTCACACTCACAGCTGTGGAAGCCACTCCATATTAAGTAGAGGTATAAATAATCAGGTAAACTGTTGGAGGATGTGGAGTATGATATGTCAGCAAAGGTGCACAGATTCCGTCAGGGGATTTTGTAGTCCACTTCCACTCTCCCGTAACAAGTATCGAATGTTTTGCCTGTGCTCGCGTCGTCCCTCATCTTTCCCCATCTTTGATTCTTTCTCTTTCTCAGGGTTTTAAGGACATATCTCTGGAGAGGTTCATGCACGGCGGGGCCAATGTAACTGGTTTCCAACTGGTTGACTTCAGCAGGCCCATCGTTATTAAACTGATGCAGCGCTGGAACAAACTGGATCAGAGAGAGTACCCTGGATCCGAAAGCCCACCTAAGGTGATGAAAATGTTCTTCCCCGTGCTTAAAGATACAGATTGGATTCTTTTGTCTGAAAGAAGTGCACCACCTACACAGATGTCACTTGAATAGTTGCAATAGTGGGTCTTATATTTTTATTATTATTATTATTATTATTATTATTATTATTATTATTATTATTGTTCTACCTCAGCTACAAAAATTCTTAACTGCTTCAGAAAGCTCTTTTCCACAATATAACATATACAAAGCATGTGACGATTTAACACACAGAAGCCAAATATCTTCAAACAGGTAACCAGTCATAGGGTGACGTGGCACATTTACACCATTCAGATGGTGACATGGTGCTTTCAGTTCAGCTTCTTTGCTAGTCCATGTGACCTCAGGATGTCACAGAGGTGAATTGGCTGATCCTACTATGATTGAATACAGAAATTCCTCTATGACTCAGTGATTCAGTATCCAGGTTAATGTGACGCATACAGATTCTTCAGACTGAAGGCTTCTTTGTGATGTCTGTCCTCCTCTCACTTTTCCGTAGCTTTTCCCTCCTCTCGTCTCTAGTTATGTATCCAAATTGCCACAGTTGCTTGCTCCTTGTACATGTCTTATCGTCTCTCTGACTGTATACCCTTTCACCACCTTCTGTGTCTATTTTCTGTCTCCGTCCCTTTTTTTTGTCACATCATTGTTCCTCTGTTTAGTCTCTACCACTCCCCGTGTCCTCTCTGTGTCTCTCTGTGTCCATCTCTCCTACCTCAGCACAACTCTATTGACTGGATACTGACCTGAAGCCAATTGCATTTGATTTGTGCATATATTAAATGGAAATATGTCCACCGACCTATTAAAAATACATCATACTGCAGCTCTCGATCCCTTGCTCGCACATGCAAGCAGTCATTCCCAGAAGACAGAAAAGTTGATGTTGCGTATAAGTCTCTAAATGCTGCAAATATATATTGATGGTCATATCCTTTCGTTATTGGAATCTAATTGTTCACCCAGCGACCGTATTAATTGGCCAATCATTGTTGTCAAATTGACCTGATGAATTCTCATTAGTGGATGTCGACCCTTATCTGTCAGCCCTTAACGTAACACAAAGTTAATGTGTTAATGTGACGTAAATCTATGCATATTTGTGTCAGATAGAGCTAGTGAGCATGCATTTACATATACAAAATTAGCATGCAAGTGATATCAACTTCTAAAACTTTGTGAACATCTTTGATGAGGCAAATTCAAAGGTTCACCTCCCATTGCAACCACAGAAATGATGTTTTATGTCTGCTTTTTGGAAAGAAGGAAGCACAGTTTTAATTATTTAACACAATAACACAAAACCAGATATCTCTAGCGACAACAGATGCCTCTAAATTGCTCTAGGCTAATTGGTGCTGTGTAAAAACTGAGCTCAGTTAGCCTTGGGCCAGCTTGTAGCCTCAGGCCAGGTAGAACTCTTGTCTAATAATGTGCACTGTGAAAATCACCATTGGGACTTTTTTGCACTAGAGACTGGATTTTGAGTTAGCTACTTTTGGCCATCAATCAAAATCTCTTAACCCAGTGGTTCTCAGCTGCTGTCGTTGGAAATATAATGAAAATGATCGGTGACCTGGCAAAGTAATATGTTCTCTTCATCAGAATTTATCCACAATGCTTATGATTACACATATTTCCTCCAAGTTACAGTCATTTTTCGGGGCTTTTTCCATTTCATTTTCTTTCAAACACTTCACTTAATTTCTTGATCAGAATATGAATAGGTCTGCAATATATGTGTTAGCATATTTAACAGAGATATGGCTGCTTTTATCAATATTTGTCCATGTGTAAAGAATTTAATTTTTGCCACACACCAGCGCAGAGCTTATTTTATGAATTAAATATGTGTGTCCAAATGGTTTTAGAGCTACTGTCTTCATTTTTCATTTCAATTTCTCATCTCGTTTGACAAGAGAAACTAATGAAACTACTTTATGATGTTCAGTATGCCATTAACTCTGCCTCTGAGTTCCCTGTAGTCTTGTTTATTAAAGAGCAGGAACATGTGGACTGTCTTTGCACTGGATTTATAAATGACTGCGTACATATTATCCTGTCAAAATGCACACATGTAGGAAGCAAACAGCCATCACATAGTTATGCAATAAGCAATGGTGACACGTCTCTCTTAAAGTTTTGGACACACCCAGACACTGATGTTGAGTCTTCATGGACTGATTCCAGATCTTTTATTGGATTTGTATTATCTATATGCAGTATAACTTTACAATGTGGATGACAATTGTTATTGTTGTTGTACTGTATGATCTGTTGAAATAAAACAGCACTAAGTGTCTGCAGCCTAGATAGCAGCTCTGTGAGGCAGTGCTATAAGCTATCATAATACTAACATGTTGCTGTTCGGGTGTAATGTTTATCATGTTCACTGTCTTAGTTTAGTGTGTTAGCATGTTAGCTTTTTGCTTATTAACACTAAATATAAAGTACAGCTCAGGTTGATGAGAATGTCAGTATATAAATATCGGACACAGTCCACCTGATAATCTCACTTGATAAAAGGTTATGTGAGCACTAAAGAGGTTATTATTCACACTGAGAGGGAAATGAATGTCTGCACCAGATTTCATGACAATCCATCCAATAGTTGCTCAGATATTTCAGTCTGGACCAATGCGGAGGTCTGACCAACCAGCAGACAGCCATATTAAAAAATGTATGAATGAGAAGATTTTCACTACAACTCCAACATTTCTTTGTCTCACTCGGGTCAGTTCACTGATACAAATCTGTGTGCACTTGGCATGTATGACTGCAGATAAATCTGGTCTTTGGTCTTATACGGAACAGTAGAGTCAACTTGAGAATCCACAATTACAGAAACATAGTGGATGTTAGGAGAACTTGGAGATTGAAACTTATCCCAGAAATACTGTCTAGAATTTGTTTTTTAAAAGCCAGTCCATTTATGTATGCATCCCGAAGGTGTTTTTGTCCTACTCACGACAGAACAGAAAGCAGTACGCTGGTTGGCTTAGTTTTGTTGTTGTTTTCTCCTTGATTTGGATTCTATAGTCATCATCTGTCAGTCGCACGCCTAAAGGCTTCTTTAGTTTCAAAGGGGAGAGATGAAAGGAGGATGACATGGTTGCACAGCCTTCCAAAACGCGCCTTTTGGGAAACAAATCAAGGGATGTCAGTAAGAAGAGAAAAGTACCTGCAGAGGCGTGGAGAGCACTGGCACAGTCTCTTAACCGACTTCCCTCTTTCCTCCCATTTTCATCTCACCACTCGTCTCCGCAGTGATGTGAAGGCAGCCCGCTGTGTGTTTGACTGCCTCTGTCTGTGTGGCGCTGTGTGTGTGTCTGTGTGTGGGCTGGGTGGGCTTGTTGCTGCTGAGTGTGTGGTGCTGTACCACGCTGCGATGCGTCTTACCTTTAATGAATTTGTCAAACAATCTGTCAAGATCACCACCACTTCTAAAAGTTGCATTAGAGAACAGATACTGATCATCTGTAACCCTTTCACTTTGCCTTACTCACTGTTACGTTTCAAAGATCCCTAGAAAACACCAACAGTATTACTACGCCCTATTTTAGAATTAAAACCAATAAAACCACATTTATGTACCTAAATTTATGAATTTAAATTTCACCATAAAAAGGGAATTCCCCCAATAAAGTGGATTTAACGAATGGGTTTACAATATGATTTAAACACATTTCAATGTAATTTTAATGGCCCAGTGACCGTATTTGAAAACTGTAAGCCTGTCTAAAACTGGCACATTTACAGTGATGTTACATTTACAGTGGCGCTGATTGATGCTCACCAGTGTTAACTGGGGAAATCAAATAAAAGTCAGAGCGGTGAGATAAATTGACGCACAGGTCAGCATGTTTGCATAGTGGTGAGGTTAGCTCATAAAGGCCTATGGTGTGGCACTTTCTACTTATGGTTTGAAAGCATCTCACAGTTGTGTGTCGGGTATGTAAACTCAAGTACTCCTGCAGAATAAGATACTATGTATAATTTTATTTATTCATTCATTTTTATTTAAGTTTAGTAAAACCTTGTACTGTCTTTTTGCATTACCTGTGGACTAAGACAATGGGGATTTGTCAGTCAAAAAATGTCAACATTTCTTTCTCTATATTTCCTCCATGTTTTCAGTATACCTCATCTCTAACGTATGATGGTGTTCTTGTGATGGCCGAGGCCTTCCGCACCCTTCGTCGTCAGAAAATTGATATCAGTCGCCGTGGCAACGCTGGCGACTGCCTGGCCAATCCAGCTGCTCCCTGGAATCAAGGAATAGATATGGAACGTGCACTCAAACAGGTTGGCACGAGTTTGATGTTGTGTAGCACAACTTTGAACTTCAAATGTTGTGTTAACCAGATGTTCATGAACACGCAGACACAGTAAAACATCTGGCATGATGTGTGTTTAACTCTTGTTGAGACTTTGATGGAGTACACACCCCCACACACTTACTGTAGGACACAAACCTGTATTGCTGTATTTGTGGGGGCACAATAATGACTTCCAAAGAAGTATTTATACTAACATTAACAATTAGCACTATATGTCTTGCTCCAAACTTGAACCTAACCTTAGGCTAGTCATAACTCTAACAAGTCATAACAATAACAACACACAACATAGCAGCCTGCTAATATTACTTGTTAGTCCGATCTTTTATTTCACAAAGCTCTGGCCAACAGCTAAGAGTCTTTCCCAGATTTACTCTTATCCGGCAGCTGCTCAGTCACTCTTTCCTTTTCTCCTCTCAGCTTCTTAGCAACATCCTCTTTGGTCTTTTCCCCTCTGTCATTATGTCCAAAGGCTGCTGAGCCTGGTTACATTGCCAGCTTGCCCAGCTCTGGTTCTCACCACTCCCCATCAGCATCCTTCCCATGTCCCATGCCTAAAAACCTCTTTTTCACAGTGGTCCAAACCGCTTGTCATACAAACACTAACACTCCCCTACTGCTCTGAGTTCAAAGTCATACTGAGATACTTCCTGTTAAAAGCAATAATTTATGGCTGTTCAATCAACCTAGACTGAAGTAATAAAGATTATAACTTTAATGGATGTTCTGTTGTTATTTTTCTCTTCTCCTTACTATCATTGTTGCTATAAATCCAGGTACGCATTCAGGGCCTGACTGGGAACATTCAGTTCGATCACTATGGTCGGAGGGTCAACTACACCATGGATGTGTTTGAACTGAAAAGCAACGGACCACGCAAGGTAACATCTCCTCATGGCCAAAATCAGCTTTTGTGATAAATTTTCAGGCTGCATGTCATTTCAGCAAACGTGACTCTTAAGCAGGAAAGTTGCGTTTAATCAACACTGTAAAGGCGTAAGCTTATACTGGAACGATTAATGGAAGTGCGGTGCATTTTTGTCTTGTTTTATCCCTCATGATGGCTGATTGTTGAAAGATTTATTTATTTACTGCATAATTATTTCATCAGTTGTTAATTAATAACTGTGTAACTGCAGTTATAAATATGTTCGGATAACTGCAAGTGAAACATCGCAGCTTGTGTCTTAATAGCTTTTTGGAGTGTTCATTGAAGAGCAGCTCCCAGACAACCTCGGGGTATATAAAACTCTGCAGTGACGTAAATAATGAAAGTTTGAACATAATCCTTCTTCATAATAGCAAAAAGGATAAAGCTTGGGTTGAAAGTACTCATAATTTCTCTGTACTGGGAAAAAAGAGCATACATGTAGCGCCTATAATAAAGAAATAACACCATGTTCAAGCTTCTCAAGTGTTCCTTCGACAGCAATGTGTGTTTATTGAAAGTTCTTGGCTCACACTCAATATCTCTCAATATCCTGTACTGTTCCAATGGGAAATCTGAAAGAATGAGCTCATTCTGTTGACTTTTTTTTCTTTATATTCCTTTCTGTTCATCTCATGTAGGTTGTATTTCTTTTCTATATCTGTTTATTATTATTGTGAGCATTTTAAAATGTAATTTTTGCATGAATTGCACTATAAAGACTGATTTTTTTTTTTCAATTATCACTTATTCTCTCTCTCACATCCCTCTGTTTCTCTCAGATTGGCTACTGGAATGACATAGACAAGCTTGTGTTGGTCCAGAATGAAAATGCTCTGTCCAATGACAGCTCAGCGATGGAGAACCGGACAGTAGTCGTGACAACCATCATGGTAATGTACCTTCAAACTGCTTTTCATTTCTGCATAGTTTGGGTGCTGTTTGTACCTTTTCTTCAACACTGACAATCATTTTCTTTTTTCAATTCCACAACCTAATGTCTGCTTGAAAATGCTTGAGGGTTGTGAAGAAATTGGTGTAAATGCACACATACATATCAGTTGTTATTCACAACAGGTGAATAATACCACATGTTACATGTGCTGCATTTTTTTCCAGGCAAGATCAGGTGAATGCATAGGGAAAGGGAGGGAAGAGGGTGGGCATAGTTTACACAGAAGCCACAATCTTAACTAAGGGTGAAACAATGGGTCCAGCTAGAGAGGTTAGATAGGACTTGGTGCAGTAATGACTAATGTGCTATAGGCATGTTTCCTATTGGAGCACAGTGGTTCCCATTCTGGTGTTTGGGACCCACACAAAGGGTTGCAAGACACATCTAAGGAGTAATGTGGTTGGTGTAGAAATGGTTTGATTTTGCACTTATTTTTGCTTTTTTACATAGCTCAAATAAAACTAGGGGCCACCAGTGTTCAAGGGAGTGCAAGTAAGCATTGCTAAATGTTATTGGGTATCAATAGTAAAAAAAAAAAAAGTCTGGGAAGTCATTATACACTGTATAGTTACTTTGCAAGACAGAGTTTAGAGTTGAACCACAGGCTAGAAGCAGGAGTTCACTTCCCTCAGTACCCTTAGAGGATGCATTCGGTGTCAGAAAGCCAGAGAATGAAGTTCAGTGTCGTGTAGCAGAGTTTTGTTAATGTCAAAGAAAAATCAGGTCGGTGCTGGATGAGCTGTTTGAGTTGTAGTGAGCACTCAGAGCACAGCCAGGAAGGAGTGGCACTTGTCCAGCTGGAAGATTACACTAATGTCTCATTAGCAGGCAAATCTAAAACTGACCTCAGATCACCATTTAGAAGTGACCTCAGTCCAGTCTCTTCTAATGGCTTTCACGTAGACACCGGTCTGCAGCCCAGTATAATTATTCTTTTTTCTTCTACATACACGGATAAAGGAGGACTAATCGGTGGATTTGTGCACATCCTCTGCTTACATTTGTCTCTTCACCCATCTGCAGCCTTTTTATGGTGGCCATCCCCTTCCTGTAAATGCAATCAGTCTAATTCAATTGGGCATGCAAAATGATGCAAGTGAAAGCAACTCAAAAGACTAATTTCAGCCCAGAGATAAAACAAGCCACAGATGTTTGAGCTTTGGCAGTTTAGCATTTTGTTTCAAACCATATTGCTTCATTTAGCAAACGTCCAAGTATGACCAAAATATCTGTAGTTGTACTTAACAGTACTGTAGCGCTCATACAAACACCTATAAATGGGTAACTTTTCAATGGTGATTTGATAATACAGAAAAAGCCTACAGTGCCTCAGGTGGCCAGAAGTGGTAGTGAGCAGTCTGCACAGAGGAAAAAAGACCACACATGCTGCTGGAAAGAGTTCAGAAAAAAAAACATTTCAGCTGGACTAAATGTCCCGAGTGACAGCCCACGCCTGCAGACATGAACACTTCTACTGGCAATGTATTCAACCTCAGTGCAGTGTGTGTGGTGTGGTGTGCCGACTTCCAGGCCCAAGACAAGCGAATATAAATACATCAACACAATCAAACACATTTAAGGGCAGGTTGTTATTCTGTGACAAAATCCCGTGTTTAAATATGTGTAGATTATGTTAATATACCATTCATGTTAGAATATATTACAGTCTGTTGTTATTCATATGTCTGTTTGGCTTGTGTTTCTAATTACATTCATTTTGTGTGGCTGTAAAAGAGATGAGTGTGCAAAACAGAGTTTGCTATCACTGCATACATCTTCTCGATGTCTGTTCCTTCCCTATTTCTCCCCCCACCCCCAACATCCTCTCTCTCTCAATCCCCAATCCTCTCCTCTCTCACTGTGTCCTGCTGTCCTTCTTTAACTCCACTCATCTCTTCAACCCCCCACAACCTTCGTTTTTACCTCCATGTCTCCCCCCCACCTGTATATTTCTCTGTGGATGGTGACCTCAGCAGGCCATGGCTAACGTTAGCTCAGCCGCCTCCTCCTCTTTACAGCCTCTGATGATGAGGAAGCCTCTGCTGCGACACTGATGCCGGGTCTGCAGAGAGGCAACAGACTGAAACACAGACTCACCTGAGTCGCAAACCCTCGGGAAAGACAGAGGACAGACAGACTGATAGGCTGAGTGTCTCTAAAGCTTTGTACAAAGACTCAGTGTGCTCTGTTTTTCTTTTGATTGCTTTTATTCTTCTTTATTTTGTTTGATTGGGTGCTTCTTTCTTTTATTTATTTCTATTTTTAGAAGTGTTTTGCCCTGTATTAACACAGCAACAATGACAAAGAGGGATCCAACAGATGCTTGTGAGGCACTGGGATGCCTTGCTCACAGTGTTCCTGTCTGTCTCTCATGACAAAAGCCACAGTTGGACGAGAGCTCTGCGAGGGATTCTGTCAAGATTTGACATTTGGCCACACAAAAATCACTGGACACTCAGACAGCCCTGTTAATTCAGATTATTTTCACTCTTTCTGAGGACACCACAGTCACTGCCACTTTTTCTGTTACACTACAAGAGCACCTGCAGGAAAACTTACCTCACCAAAATGCATTCATTTTCTATATTTCACTTTTTCTTTTGGTTACCTGGAAAGCATGGGAGGAGAGTGGTACATGGACACTTTACAGCAATCACCTTTTGATACTACTCCCCCTCCATCCTCGTCTTTCTGCTCCGTCACTCTGTAAATCTACTCGGTCATGCTTACTCAGTCAATGTTCCTCTACTGTATTTTAGCTCCTCTGAGAGCTCTAAACCTGAAGGGAAAGGGATTCAACACTAGGGGCGCTTGTCTGAAGCACAAGAGATCCACACACTTTACACTAAAATGGACAACTAAGTCAGCATACACTGACATAATACTGGTATTATGACAATATAAATGACAAATGTGATGGAATATGTACAAAGCCTTGAAAATAACTGTACAGTCCACTAACTGGTAAACTCTGTCCCACAGCGTGTTCAGAAATGAAAGGTCAATGTTCCTATTCATGTAAAAATGCAGCACTGCCATACACGGAGCTAAAGATGTGAAACTGATATTAGGGAGGTACATTATTGATGTGATCGTATAAACTAGGTCACGTTACATAAACAGAAGACAAAATATGCAAGCATCAGAAAATGTTGGCTTTGCAGGGAAATATAACTAGTTCAGCCAAAGTGGTAACTTACAAAATGGATGCTGGTTGACTGGCTGGTGACTCTGTTAACAGGTTGACTCATTGGTTGGACCGACAACAAGGCATTTGTCTGGCTGGTTGGTTAGTTACCTGGTGAACTGGCTGTCTTTGTGGTTGGCTGATTCACTGTGAAAACTGGCAGGTGTCTAATAGACTGGGTGTTGGCTGACTGGCTGCCTAGTGGTCACTGGTTGACTGCTGAACTGCCTTGTTCTCTTTACGGATGAATAGCTGTGAGATTATCACACTGACTCACTGGCCTAATATCTGACCTGATAGATAATTATGTAGTCTAATTGCTGTAATTAATTAATCAATGAGTGAACTGACTGACCGACTGACTGGCTGAAACAGGCTGTGACTATGCCTCTTTGGGCATTTGAATGGATGACTCGCAGGCTGATTAAATGTCTCATTGGTTGGCTAACTTGTTATGTGACAGTCTGGCTTTTTTAAATGCTGAAATGATCGAGTCCAGTTGGAAGTCTGAATGAATGACTGGACAGTTAGGTGACTGTCCAGTCGGGTGCTTGTTTTTACTGGCTACCTGGCTTACATGGCAGGTCCTGTCTGCCTTTTGGCTCCAGTGTGAAGTGTTTCATGTCTTATCAGCCAAAACCATTTGCTTCTGCAAAGCTGTTCCTCCTCTTTCGCCCACCCATTTCACCTCTTTATGTCTGTCTTTTTATACTGCCCCCTCTCTTGTTTTCTGCTTCTTTTCCTCCTCATTTTTCACTTTGTCATATTCCCTCTTTCTCTTTATCTCCCTTTCACGCTTTTCCTTTTTCGGCTCCTATCTGTCCTTCATTCTCCCTGTAGCTATCTCTTTTTGTATTCAGATCTGCTCCTTCATCTTTCTTCTGTAGTTTCATGCAGCCAACACGCCTCCATCCCTCTCTCATCTGCATTTACCCCTATTCCTTTACCATGCCTTCCCTCCCTTGTTCTTTTAACCTCCTGATCTTGGCTCCTATTTTCTCCTATTTTCACCCACCATTTTATGACATGCCTTGTGTTGCGTGATGACACATGCAACACTCAACCAAGATGCTTTCTCCCCAGCAGTAAATACATGCACTGACATCCAAGACACACGCAAACACACTCACACACAGCGTTGACATTACTACCTTCACACCGAGACAAAGGCGTCTGGGGCAAACTGATAACAAACCTTAAGAAGGCTTTAAAGTGAAACAGTGTCACTTTTGGCAGAGCTCCCGCTGCCATGTGTGTGTCTGTTTATGTGTAGTTGCTTACATAATGCTAAATTAACTGTGAGCTAATATCAAGTTGCCTGCTCTGATTTCAAACACTTGACCTTCTAACATGATAAACCTGACGGTAATTTGATGGGGGCAACTGAGATAGTTGTATTATCCTTGTTAACACAAATTAAGTCAATGATTCCCTTTGAGATTCAGTGGTTTAGGATGAGAAGTGATGCAAAACAGCCTTCTGATCTTCTAATGTGGGACCTCTTTGTGCTTCTGACTCCCTTTGGACTTTGTCAAGATCAAAAGATTTCATGTGAAAGCATATTTTGTATTTTTGCTCACTAGCTCTAAATAAATATGTTGGAAAGGAAAAGTTTGACATTCTAGGAAATGCACTTATTTGCCTTCTTGCCACGAAGAGACTGATACTCTCCTGTCTGTCCATTATAATGCAGCTGGAGCCAGCAGTCGGTTAGCTTAACCTACTGTAACTACTGAAAACAGGAGAAAACAGTTAGCATTGTTAAGTCTAAAAGTAAGATATAACGGGGGTGTTGTGTGCTGGACTATTCCATGGCTACAAGCAGTGACTTTCTGTAACCTTATGGTAACAACCAGTTATCATGCTAAGCTACGCCAACTGTCTCCTGGCTGTAGCTTCATTTTTAACGTACAGATATAAGAGTGGTATCAATCCTCTCATCGAACTCCCAGCAAGAAGCTTAAAAATCAAACTGCCCCGTTAAAGTTTACCATAATATCTCTGAATGAGTTTTGCCGAATTAACATGTTAAGCGGTAATTAGATTACAGTATGTGGTGCTAATCCATTCTATCTATTAGATTTGTAGATAATAATGTCTGTACAAATTTGGCCCAAAAGTTTCCTTTTCAGTGGTTCTAGCCTGTACTAAAGCGTTTTAATGATTTTTAATGACTATAATAATTTCCATCTGGTTACTGCATTTATCATTCATGATTTTCAACTTGTTTACAAATAACAAAGTACTCCCTCACCATACTTTTCTTTAATCTTTTGTCTCCATCTTGACTTTTGAGTTAGTAACATTCACCTGAAGTGTAATGTCACATTTATGTAAGTACTATTCGGTGGGTCCCTGTAATAAACATCAAGTTCATGACTGCAAAACATACATAATTTATATAATCATACCGTATATGGTATTGACAGCAAGAAGATTGTGAAAATATGTAAATTAAACATGAAGAGTAATGCTATTGTCCTTTAAAACATGTTTTTCAGCTCACATCATGATTTCTTCCAGTTTTTATCTGTGCTACAGAGCAGCCCTCGTGGCTGTGTTGATATATTAGAGAGAATTTACTTGAAACTGTTCTGCTGTTCATTAACGTTGTGATTCATGTTGAGTCAATGGAATGAGAGCCCCGGGACCTGCTAATGTCCCAGATAATGACATTTTAGGAGAAATGTTTTTGTATGTTCTGACATTGAACATAACAGAAAGAATTTTTGTATTTTATGATGATGACGATGATGATGATGGTGGTGATGATGATGGTGATGAAAGTGTAGAATGTTTGAAAAAAATGATCAGCATATCATTAAAGTCTTGTATGTGTGGTTGGTTTGGGAAGAAATGGATTTTGTTTTTAACAAATTATATACTGGTGGCTGAACAATGGGTTTGTAAAAAATGTAATGTAATGCTTGATTTTGTTTTTGTTTTGTTTTTGTGTGTGTCTTTTTTTCTTTATTTTAACTATAACACTTGACAGTACAGTTTAAATTTTACAAACCATTTAACAGAAAGAAAACTGAGTTGCTAGGTAGATACGGATAAGAGGCTATAGCCATGCTAGCAGCTCTGTGAGGCTGTAATATGTGTTAAGTGCTCAGATAAGCATGCTAACATAATGGCAATGATGGTACAGCTGATGGCAATGTCATTAGTATTGAAGGTATTTAGTCATTAAGCACTGGACAAATACTCAAGAATGAAGCATTTAAATCTGGATATGTAAGCCCATTGAATAACCATATGAAAGCTCTTTGTTAACTGAGGAGAAAGAGGATCAATTTGTAAATCCAGCTTCCCTATGTAGGATATGTTTGTATAGTTCAGTTTCCATGACAAGATCTTTTTTTAAATCCCTCTTCCTGCTTACTTCTGATCTTCTGATCCAGACTTGCGTTCAGTGTAATTCAGTTTCCTGGATTGAAGATTCCCTCCAAATCTGTGTGTGAGTGATTTTACTGCTCGTCTGACCCCTTATAAAACATGCCAGTCTACAATCCTCTTTGATTAAACTGTGCTTGTTTTCAAAGCAAATCTGTTTCCTGAATGAAGAATTCAATCCAAAATATGTTATCATTTTGTATTGTCTTTTATGATCTTCATAAACCGTTTCATATCTTGGGAGTGTTGAATATTATAAAAGCCTGTTTGATTAATTAGATGAGATTAGTCTTTGATTAAAAGGGTTTGATAGCATTTTAATAGGCTTGGTTTCAGTTGGATTACAGGGTAAGCAGCCTCGGGCATAATACCATAACTCATGCTCCTGATGGATGAGCTGTCACTCAAAAGTCTGTGTGTGTGTGTGTGTGTGTGTGTGTGTGTGTGTGTGTGTGTGTGTGTGTGTGCTTTTTTTTCTTTGTGGATATCCTACGCAGGTGTGTTCATATGTGTGCATGCTTTTTGTGTGTTATTCCTAACCCACCCACCATTATTAAACTCTTTTTGCTTTCGTCTTGGTTAACCGAATGCACAGAAACTATTTTACCTCTCATGAAACATTACCAAAGCAGCAGTCTTCTCTCTCCCTGTGTTTTTCCTCTCATTTCTCTCCTCTCAGCATTAGCGTAGTACTGAGTCAGGTGCAGGTCCCAGTGGAGGCGTGTGGTGTCAGACAAAGGCATAAAACAAGGCAGTAGAAGTCAGAAACACAAGATATAAAACATTTACCTCAGACATAGCCTTTTAAAAACAGCTGTAATATTTTTCCCATTTTAGAAACTGTGTGTTTCTCTGACAAGATGGTTTCAGTCTGAGATATTTGTCTCCTTCAGAATTCAGAAAATGTGGATCTGCATAAGAATCCGTGACTTTCAGTTTACCTTCACTGTCCTTCTTGATGATTAAATCATTCTCTTGTAATGGTGTGCATACATTTCAGAATCTTAATGTTATGAGCAAAGATTTGTTTTAGCTTAAATTCTGTCTTCAACATTGTACTAGTGTATTTCATCGAGTTGTACAGCATGTGTATGATAAAATGTACATTTGTTGACAGTATATATATATATATATATATACATGTTTTTCCCCAGGAATAATTTTCATTGGTATTTCTCTTTTCCCTGATTCATTGTTCACAACCAAAATGCTGGCTCCACTTGATGGTGGAAGCTTTCATCTTCCTTCTTTTAATAATCCCTGCTGTCATGTCCCTCCAAACAGTTTTGTCTTTCTCCTCTTATGCTGGTTTTGTAGGAGGGTCCCTATGTGATGCTGAAGAAGAACTGGGAACTTTATGAAGGCAACGACCAGTTCGAGGGATACTGTGTGGACTTGGCCTCGGAGATCGCCAAACATATCGGAATCAAATACAAGATCTCTATCGTACCTGATGGGAAATATGGAGCCAGAGATCCAGAGACAAAGATATGGAACGGCATGGTTGGAGAGCTTGTGTATGGGGTAAGACTGGATCGAAAATGATTGATTATTTTGTTGTTGTTGTTGTTGTTTTGCAAATAATGTATCCATTGTTTCATCTGTCTAATGCCAGAAAACAACAGAGAATGCTTTGAGATCCCAAAAATAATCTGTTAGATTCAATTCAGCTTCAACTTCATAGTACTTTCATACTTTCGTACTTCATAGTACTCACAGTTTATTTCACCTGATGAGTAACTTTACAGGATAAAATACAAGCATTAGAAACATAACTATGAGACCTTGCATGTATGTACACACAGGCAGTCCCAAACATGCGGGTAAGAATGTTAACACAGGTTTGTTGTGAAGTCATTCATTAAGTTATGGATTAAATCTGTACTTTCGAATGCACTATGTATATAAAAAGGTAGGAGGATATAGCATGTCCAGCTTACAATATAATGTGACTACAACAACGTCACAAATTATGGCTGCAGAAGAGTAGTGTTGAGTCAGCACTTCTCTGGCACAGCCTCAAAATGACTTGAACACTGTAATCTTCATAAGGATCATATACACTGCAGGGCTATTGCATTTTATATGCGCTGCCACTATATGACCCCACTATGGGCCATCACACAGTAAGCTGTTAGAGCATATAAACTGCATCTCCTCAGTAACCACGTCTGTTGGATCACTTATTTCTTGAGATTTTGGCAAGCTGGCTAATTATGCCACCGACGCCCGTGCACAGTCCGAGATTTCGCATTGCTGTCGCAACGTAAAATTTATCAACATGCAGCAGACAATGTCAGTCGTCACTTTGCGGAAGAGTGAACGTGGAGGCGTTGCTGCAGAACGGCGACAGAATTAATTAGCCTCCAGGATCCGTGTAGTGGAAGGTGACACAGCAGAACCGCTGCATTGACTAATCGGGTTTGATTTGTTCCAAACAATCGCAATCGTTTCTGATGACTCTCTGCCACACAGGGAAAATACATTTGCACGATTTCAGCACTTTGTCCTGCTTTGTTCTATATACCTTCTTTAGTTGTGACTTTCTCCTCTTTTTCTTTCCTGTCATGTACTTTTGTCTGTAGCTTTCTGTCTTCGATTTATTTCATCTCTCTTTCGGTGATGCGTTGTGGGGTTTTGATATTCCCCTGCTCTCTTCTCCCTTGTTTTCATTCCATATCTCTTTCTTGTCTTTCTTTTGCCGTTTATTCTCCTTGCATCGTAACATCCTCACTCCTTGAACACTTGTTATTTGATATGCTGTTATTGAAACCTCTTTTCCAGTTAAGGCTGCAGACACATGCCACTCCTCAGAAACAGATACTCAGTGTGTTGAATGAATGAATGTTTTTGACTCTTCTACAGATTGAGCGTGTGCGTGTGCGCAGGCATGCAAATGTATGTGAGACCTTGTAGACTAATTTATATTCCAGTAGTGTCACTTTCATGCCCACGTATGAATTACTTCTCTGTCATTCTGCTGATTTTCCCTCTACCTCCTCCCCTCTTTCTCTCCCCCGCTGTACCACTTCCCTTCCTTTGCCTCGCTCATTCTTTCCCCGACGCTGCTCCTGCTTCAAACTCCACTGATCCTTTACAGTGCTTGTCTGCTTTACCAGCCTCTTGTGTTTCAAATTGTATCCCTCCCTCCTTTATCTTTGTCCTCAGACTTTCCCCCCTCTGCAGACAAGAGAGTTCACAGACAGTTTCTGCTCACCATCACTCACTTGTTTTACGTGTAGCTGCTGCAAAGTAACTGCACTACCAAACTAAACACATACTTTTCCCCACAGAAAGCAGAAATAGCAGTGGCCCCACTGACCATCACTCTGGTGAGAGAAGAGGTGATCGACTTCTCGAAGCCCTTCATGTCTCTGGGAATCTCCATTATGATCAAGAAGCCCCAGAAATCTAAACCAGGTGTTTTCTCTTTCCTGGACCCACTGGCCTACGAGATCTGGATGTGCATAGTGTTCGCTTACATTGGAGTCAGTGTTGTGCTGTTCTTGGTAAGTGACTGCTAAAAACAAGAAGTCAGCACTTGAGTTGAATTGCAGGGCTGTAGCAGTTTGAAGAGTTTTAAAAGCTAAGGGTTTAGAGATGAAAGAACAGAATCTCTTATTTGGCTCACAGGCTAAAAATATTTCTCCACTAGTGGGCTACAGCATAATACAGACTGGATGCAGTTTTTACCACTTGATGTGACCTGCAGTGAACATGCATCCTGATGTTGCTAAGAGTACACCATGTGTAGGATTTTAAAAATATGTGCAGGAAATCATAGCTAGTTAAAGGAGTGCTAAAGAGAAATAATATCATAGACGTGCAATAGGCAATTCTGAGATTTCTCTCAAAATACATTAAACACGTTGGACAAATTCAGTGGACACACCCCCACAGTCCTGGAGCTGAGAATACTGCTCATTTTCACCTGATTTTGACACCTAATTTCATAAATTTGTCGATATTTGTAATCATTCAAATTTGGTGCGGTGGTTAATAACACTTTCTTCTTTGGTCTGACAAACTCAGAATACATATTTATTCGTACTTTTCACAGACTTTAAGTCTGTGAGATATTTATGACATGCAAATTCACATATTCAACATCATGTCGGCAGAACTCATCAGACACCAGAGCATCTGCATATTCAAAGAAACATTTGCCTACTCCACAACCGTCACATGAAATGTACCCTACGTGGGTTTTGTGTTATTTAGCTATCATGAACTTTTCTCTTCATTTGCTTCAGTCTGATTTATTGTTTTGATGTTCCTGCACTGCTCTTTCTTTCCTTAATAGCTCTCTAAATGATCTATGACGCTTACTTTTCCTTCACTGTCTCAGGTGAGTCGCTTCAGTCCATATGAGTGGCATGCAGAGGAACCAGAGGAAGGCACAACGGAGCTCGGCCCCACGGACCAACCTCCCAATGAGTTTGGCATCTTTAACTCCCTGTGGTTCTCACTGGGCGCCTTCATGCAACAGGGCTGCGACATCTCACCACGGTGAGGGAGGGAAATGATGTGTGTGAGACAAACAGAGTGCATTAGCGTATGCATGTGTGTGTGTGTGTGTGTGTGTCAGACTGAGAGAGTAAGAGATAGTATTTGAGTCTGGTGAGGATGTGTGTGTCCAGGCTGGGGATGGCGCATGTGTGTCTCTGTCTAACCGCTTTAATGCTTTAGTGCTTTAGTGGTGATTCAGACTGTTGACAATGTGAATCACCTCTCTTAGCACTTTTTCTAGCTTTCACTGAACTGGACTGCTTCTCCAAGACAGAGACTTAAGATGTTCTAGAAATGCACACAAACATTCCCACGCACAAAAAAACACAAAGTGAGAGGAAAACACCTGTACATAGTCCATTGGTTGTGTTGATAGGAGTGTGCTACGGTGGAAGATTTAGCAGTTTGCTAGATGTGTATGAATTTTTTATGCACCACTGAAGAGGCAGAGTCCGGCTGTATTTTTAGAATATGTATAAGAATATGGCATTTTATTATTGATAACCTGAGAATGCAGTTTAGTGAAATATTCATGGCCATCATCCTCAAGACCTTTAGGGGGTAAATCTAAGGAGAGAGGAAGCCGCAGAAAAGAGTGATAGACGAGCTGAAAGATGGAAAAGGTGTGAGCGGTTTAACAAAATGTGCGTGCCGGAGAGAACATTTAGAACTGGTAGCGAGTGCTGAAGCTAAATGGACACTTCTCACTTTATTATAGACGTGGAGACAAAGTGTTCAGAGGTTTGTATTGTGGTGCAAGTTAAAGACGAATACAAATTCAGGTTTGCTTATGTTTCGCAACCTGTTGTTATTGCCCTCGAAGGTTTTACGCGAAAACATATCACTGCCTGTGCGGCAGGAAACAGTGTTTATCTTAATATAATATTAAATGTTCAATACTGTGAATATATAAGAAATGGTTGTTAATTTCTTCAGAAGTCCCAATAATTCATATCCAGGCTGTAAAACACGATATCACTGACATACATATCATCTTCGACAATCTTTTTCTCATCTCAAGGACCTTTCTTTTCTGCTTTTTAACCCAGTATCTCTCAAACATTTCTACTGCATTCCCATTAGCGTTTCACTTTTGGGAAAAGAACAAAACTTCTACATCGGCTGCCCAAGCTTCACTTTCTTCCTCCTCCTCCTCCTCTTTTGCCACTCGCCCTTCTCTTTCACCCTTTCATCCACATCTTTCACGCTCTCTCTTTTTTTCCCCATCTCCCCCGCTCCCTCGACACCTGTCGTCTCCCACACCTCCCCTCTTTACTGTGACTGACAAGCCAATTCTTGCTCCAACACACAAAATGAAAACACTCACACCAGCTGCACGCACATTAGGACGCACACACACACAAACACACACACACACACACAGGGTATGCACACTGACTTTGCTTACATACACACAAGAAGAAAAAAACATCCAGTGTGCAGTCTCACAATGCAACACACACATGCAGACCTCTCCATCACTTGTGGAACTTGTTATAGATGTGTGTGCATAATCTACAGCTGTCGTTGCGATAATGTGATACTTAACATGAAGCCAGCATTCGTCATATAAATCACCTGGCCCTGTCGCCTCAAATACAGCACAACTCCTCCACAGACCAAGATTACTGCGGTCCCAAATGCCAGATTAAATTCATAGAACCAGAAATCTGTCACTTATATATTTTACTGGATTTTTTTACACCAGAGAAGCGCTTTCGATACAAACTTAAATCTGAGATGTGTTTCTCGTAAAGGCAGCTCATACAGTGATAATTTATCATTTAAATTCAATATGAGGTCTGATGTATCGCATTACAACAACTGGTATGACAGCTGTATTTATTGGTGTGGCTCTGCTCCCTGGATGATCAGGGAGCAGATTGGTGGAAACATGCTGCAGATTTGAATCAGGGTCTGCAACCCCCTGGTGTGTTAAGTACAGAGCTTTGGATATGCACATTTTTTAATGGGCATATTGACAATATGGGGACATACGCTCAGCACCGGCAGCAGACAGACATATTTCCCTCAGGAGTTGGTGGAGACCAAAAACAGAGCTAAAAGTGAGTGAGTAGTGGTCTTATATTTGGCAGGTGGCCACAAACACGACCCTAAATGATAATGCGATTGCTCATAAATAGGTAACTCTATAGCTCTATTTACTTGAGTTGTTTCCGTTGGCCTTGGAAAAACAAATCAGTGACAGCAGGTTACACTCCATCCTTGATGGTGGTAGCACAGGCAGCATCAAGCATACATTATGCTGAAATCTTTGTACAAGGAGTCATCCAAATTCATCTAAAAACAGATGTGTTTGGCTATTTTGAAGTGTATGAATGAATGAAAGAGACCAGCAACCTGCAAAATGCAAGAAAGAAAACATTATATCATGGCCACACATCGTAAATACCATGCCATCAGAAATAATCGATTTTAAAGCTTTCACTCAAGTCAAAATGAAGTAACAAACAAAGGCAACTTGTTAACACTGAGATGATGGTTTTATTTATCATACAAAGCCATTATTGTTAACCACCCAGACTAAGAGAGAGATGAGAGAGTGAGATGCCTGAACAACACTTGTCAGTCTTTCAATGGCTCAGACGTAAACAAAACACAAATGGGGGGAAGCATCGCTACATTTGAGTCGCGCTGCTCCTCTCGCATAATGCGCTCTCCACTCTTTGCAACCCAAACTCAGCACACTTGTCTGTTTAATCCGTCATGCTCTGTGCACTCTTTTGTTCTGCCTAAGCTGCTACCGTTACACCGCTCACTGTGAGCATCACCGCATCATCATCATCATCATCATCATCATCACCGCCATCATCATGCTGCTGCTTACGTATTGCATTAATCAGCTTCACCTCGGGCCACAGCGTTTACCTGTAGCTGCTGATTGCTGTGAGTCACTCCCTAATCTTCCTACGTGTGGGCTTAAGTGTAGAGTTTGACTGACATACTTAAATGTTAAACATTTACTTTTCTTTGAATTCACATAACCATAATAATGACGCAAATTATGATTATGTAAGAAGAGATATAAATATATAAAGAGATAATAGTCAAGGATCATTAAAAATGAAAGACTCTTGCAGACCAGGCTTTCAGCAATAAAACCATGTGTTAGACGAGCCTTCGCCGTGACAATGTACCCTGCAGAAACACTAGCTCATGTCCTTGCGTGCATGTTGTCATGTCCTATCATTTTTCTATCCCATCAGTGCATTTCCTTTAATCTCCCATATTCTTGTTCACCTTTGCAGGAAGGCAAAGTCATGCTAACTTCACTCACAACAGCAGACATGTGCTACAACAAAGACATGCCTATGAAACTTCTTCACACGTCCTTCTGAACGAAATATCCAATATTTAACATTTACTGCATTAAGGATACAACATTCTCAGTCTACCTGCCCTCGATGAACTGCATAGCCGTTCCTGCAGACAACACACTGAGCTAATTAGTCATAACGGAGAATACATAATAGAATTGGAAAACAGTTCTTGCTAGTGTCTCTATTCAGCCAGATCAACTCCACTGCGTCTTAATTATAAACACTCTTTTGTGCAATGTGTTGGTTTAGGCCAATAAGGCCGGTGTAAATTTATACAGAAATCTGAGATAGTGGAGCTTCAGTTTCTGTATGCTCCGGTGATCAAGTAAAGTCCTCAAAAGTAGAAGGTGATGAAGTATTAAACATGTTATGGGTTATACAATATGGGTTTAAATGCACTGTACATATTCCATTAAACCTACCTACCATGGACCATGAGATTTATTTTTTTTTATTTCATCCATCCTGTCATCATACTGTGACTGGCTCTATATACAGTATATACACTGTTGTCCATAAAGATGGAATAATTCTGTTTTCAGACACATTCCTCTTTTTATTCCTATTTATAGACATCAGGTTCATTGCGGTTTAATTTTCACTGTGATATGTTTGGAAGAGACTGATCAATAAAGCTTTGAGAAGATGAGACACCTTATCTATCGAGAATAAATCACACTGTCACAGTCAATTCAGGAGAAGAGGTAAAAATATTTTATTCCAACTTTATGGGCAACAGTGTATATACACACACGCACACACACAAGCACATATATAAGATCTGATTTGCAAAAACAAATAAAAGTCATTCTTAAAGTGAATAAGCCAACAACAGTTTGATTGATATTCCCTCGAATGCGCAGTAAAACAGGATTTAGGAAAATGTAAAAAGTTTAGACATATTTTATCAAAACAACCCAAAGTCGATTTGATTGATATTCCCCGGAGACACGATTAAGGAAACTCAAAACAGAGCTCTCTGTTTCGCCTTCATTTGCTTTGCAGTCTGCCTGGACGACTATTTACAGTGGAAAGTTAACAACTCTTCTGTCTTGTCGTATGTGTCATCTTACAGCCTTTATGAGCACCTTTTGCCAACTGGACCGTGTGTTACAGACAGATTTTTTTTTTTTTTTGACTTTTTACACTGTGTAGGTGTGTGTGTGTGTGTGTGTGTGTGTGTGTGTGTGTGTGTGTGTGTGTGTGCGTGCGTGAGAGAGAGACAGACTGTGTGTGTTGTGTATTGTGTATTGAGCTGCCATAGTAAGTCCATTGGTATTCAGTGTGGGTCCCCCTCTTCCTACTGCAGTCATCTCTGCAGTCTGGGAGACACAGTATAACACACTCCTATTCAACTCTCCCACTTTCTCTCTTCAATTTCTTGATCTATCTATCTATCTATCTATCTATCTATCTATCTATCTATCTATCTATCTATCTATCTATCTATCTATCTATCTATCTATCTATCTATCTATCTATCTATCTGTCTTGTGTTCTACATTAGTCTTTGTTCCTGCTGCTTGATAGTCTAATCATCACCCTAATTAATGGACATTTTCATGGCTAGAAATTACAACCACATGTGTGTGCTGGCATGTCTGCGCGCTCATGACTGAAAACACTTTCGTTTCTTCTCACACGTTTACCTTCACCTTACCGATCAGGCAGAAGGTAATGGCTGGCAGCCGACACAAACACGTTCACACGCACGCATAGCCAGAGTGACCTTGAGATGGCATTCTCACCACACACACCTGTCATCTTTCAGATCCAGGCTTTTCTCTTTTGTAATGTCGGTGATCGGCCCGGCCATCACACGAAAGGGTGGAAACAAAGTGACGGACATTTGGCTGATGGGACTGGAATCTTTAAAAAAGTGGACGTGGATAAATCGCAGAAAGTGACACTTTGTATACGGAGAAAGAGCAAGTGCAGGAGAGGCAGCGAGAGAGAGGGAAACTGATCACCAGTGAACATCTCAGAGGGATTGTGTCTCTGTCTCTGTCAATAAAAATCTGAAATTACAGCTCTCTTCTATGTGTGTGTGTGTGTGCGTGTGTGTGTGTGTGTGTTTGTGTGTGTGTGTGTGTGTGTGTGTGTGTGTGTGTGTGTGTGTGTGTGTTGGGTGAAGGCACTTGTGCACTTCTGGCTCTTAGTGTGTATGTGCGTGTTTGTGAGTGTCATGTGTAAGTATTGGGTAAATGGCCGTGGGTGTGTTGAATAGTTAATGGTAGCAACAGATCCGGCTAATGGTTTGTCTCACTAACTACAGTGCAGCACTGAGACTTACTGACTAATTAATGATTAGTCTCAACTCAAGGTGACCGATAAGGAGTCAGTCGCATTGACTGAAAGAGCTTATGAATTTCACCAGTAATAGTTTTTTTTTGTAAATCTTCACTTTTATGATTCCTGTTATTATTCCATTTAATTATGTGTTTCATTATCTGCCTGCTGCACCTAATCTTCAATCTATTTATCTGATTTTCATTCATGTGTGTCTGTTTGCCTTCGCAGCCTTTATTCCACCCCCATCTAGTCGAGTCTTTCTATCTGTTTCAGTCAGTCAGTGGACTCACTTTATGTCACACCTGTAGGCGATGCACGAGAAAGATAAACGTGATAAATGACCAGAAGAACAAGAAAAATATTCGTCATTTTAATCAAACACACGTGCTTCACTTTCCCAAAACATCAGACACACTTATAACTGTCAGAGTCATGACAGAGACATTTGTCAGCATGTTTTTACACCGACATTTGAGAGAAAATGTGTTGTTTGTTCCCCAATCAGATAACAGCGAAAAGTTCGGCATTCCTCCCGTCGGCATGTCTTAAATAAGGAAATTAGTTTTTAACAAGCTCACAATTTGCATAATGAAATGGGACGCATTTCATCTGTGATGTCTGGTGGATCCAAAGTAGTAAAGTTTGATTTCATAATATTTCTCGAAATGACTTGTGTGATGTGTCATTTTGTTGATTTGGTGAATTTACAAAATATGATAAAGTGCTTTGATGACATGTGGTAATATCCTGGAAAAATAAGATGCTCATGGAAAGGTTCACCATTCTGAATCTGTCTTGAAGCACTAGTCAGGCTCCATTACAGCCAGCGTACACTGACAGACTTTTTACTTGCGGTAATCATTCCTCCTGTTCATGATGAGGGACAAAATCCACAGTCTTTGTCCTTTGTATAAAAATATATTACAGAGTTTATCTGAAGCTAATAACAGGCTTCAACAGACTGTGTTGTAAAAATCAAGTGGGCATCTTCCAAATGTCGTCTTTTTATTAGAAAATGTCTTTGCTTCTTTGTGTTATTTTCTGCTCCACTGTGTTTTCACACAGAAACACTATCTGTGGAGACATAAAGAGGGAATTTTGGATTTAAAAAACTAACTTTGGAAGACACCCACTTAATTGGACTGCCAGAAAGAACAGGAGGAACAATTACAGCAAGCGGAAATTGTTTCAAGGTCCATATGGGCAATCGGCTACCGTTTTTAGAGAGACTTGAAAAAGTTTTTCTTTAAGACACATCATTTAGAGTGCAAAAACAGGCTTTATCAACACGTGCATAGTTATGTGTCAGCATCAATCTCCTCTAGTGCTTTCATGTGTTTGTGCACAGGCATGTGTTCCTCTGTGTGTTTACGTGCTGTTGTTATGGCGATTGCATTAAGGTTTTTCTGCCAAGCATGATTGCGATTACTGTCATACTTGAAGGCAGCCAAAGAGAAAATAACTTGATGATCGACGTACGGGAAACATCTTCCGTTAGTATCCTATAAGAGAAAATAATACGCATGCACACAGCTGAAAATTACAGTCATTACTGTTAAGGTAAGAAAATTTAGTTACACTGGATGGAAAGAAACTGTATAGCTCAGAACTGTGTGTGTGTGTGTGAGAGAGAGAGAGAGAGAGAGAGAGAGAGAGACAGAAAGAGGAACAGCATGCCATTAATCTTTCACACAGAGGATTGGGGAGGCAATCTGTTGGCTATCATAGATGATACATGACCCGCTATAGAATGACTCGCCTGTTGCATACCAACACGTGTGACACAACTACACACACATTCACCCTGGCGCAAACACACTTTCCACACAAACACTGACATGCCACATAAAGAATCAAAGACGTCACTCCCAAAGCTCACCCACGTACACCGAACTGCACTCGTGTAGCACTGGAATACATGTGCACGCGCAGTTTTACGCATGCATGCGGTGTGCACACCCTCGCGCATGATTTCATCTGCTTCAAGCATGCTTCCTCTGCCTAGATGAGCACGTTCCACAACTTTGCTCCAAGGCCAAACACATTTGAATACCTCCCTCTCTCTTATTCATTCACACACTCACACACAAGCAAATCAAGGCCAACACATTTTATTGTAGAAATAGACATGTTGTTAATCATGTTATCCTCAACCAATCTATTTTTCTATACTCTTGGGTGTCTTTTATGCTCCCTGAGAGAAACATTTTTGATGTTCTGTGTTAGATTAATCCTATCAGTGTGTAATTTATTCAAACAGCATCAGCTTTTACTCTGAAACCTTTACCTAAACTTAATTTGACAGAGCAGAAAGCGTGATTCATTTTGCAAGCATGTGCAAGGTGATTCATTTCAGTTAACTGTATGAGTCAAATGTAATCTTGTCACTATCCTAAATGAATTAGATATAAAAATGCACTGTATGCATTCACCTACTCCAGATAAATGTATGGAGCTCAGACATTAATCTGTCAAGCGAATAACTCTCAACAAAGTAGAGTTGGAAAAGCGGTTTGGTCCTGATGAATGCAGCTTGAACAATTTAACAGATCGTGTTTACTTGCACTAAAGAATTCTGATTAGTAGTCTGATTTCTGAAAAGTCATCAATCTTGATCTGTTTAATGTGTCTGAATAATGTGGTCTGGGTTATGTCAACACTGACTGTAATAGTTCTCTATGTAACGTTCAGAAAATCCTTGGCCGTTATGTGAACTGCATTCAGCCTCCTGTTGCTTTATCATTATGATTATCACCCTGTATTGTTGGATGAAATCAACTCTGTTTGTCTTAATAGATAAATTAGTATGGCAGATCACATTAGCTTGTGAATAATTTGGTAAGCTATGACATATCCATTCAGATTTTATTTTGCTAGCGATAATTATAGCAAGCAAACAAGCTAAGGGTAACCAGCCAGCTGCAAACCAGTAACACTGCATGTATCCAGCCAACAAAGCAACAACCAAACAACAAACAAGCCAGTTTACCAGCCAGATCAGCCCTGGAAGTCTGGATGAATGAGCTGACGTTATCCACCCAAGACAGTATTATCTTATGTTAGTTAGCTAGCAATTCCTTTGGACTTGGTGGTGGACTCATTTGTTGATGACTCCATTTCTAAGGTTAGCTTGTGTTTTGACACTTTTGACATTATTGAGAAGCAGAGAGACATTATTGAGAAGCAGAGAGACAAAGCAGTAGGGAGTGCACATAAATGTCTAAATAGTCTAAAGTGTATAGAAATCAGACCAAAGGCTGAATATTACATTATACCCTTTTCAATATGACACCTTTAACCACTTGTTATTTGTTCTAGGGCTTCATTTAACTGGTTCAGTTTATGTACACACGCAAAAACTACTTGTAGCCTTGTGTTCCTGTATCCAAGCTCTGATCCAAAATCTGATCTCACTCTGCCAACTCAAAATTAGGGCCACAAAATAAGTTCATTTTCACAGCTGAACAGTTGGCTGTGTGTAAAATTCGATGTGCTTTGCCACCACAGAATCTGTCCTTTCACGGCATCAATCCAAAAACTCAGTTTCCACTAATAAACACTTCTATATCTTACAACGATAATATAGTGTCTTAACCATTTGATTAACCAGAATACTCTTAATAATAACTCTAAATAATTCACAGAAATAGAGGTGGTCACCAAGCATCCTACTGTGGCTGCCCAATGCGCCTAGTATTTGGAATGCAGAGGACAACTTTTGCTCAAGTGATCAATAGAGTATAATTTAAAGTCTTGAAAATGCTTTTTTTTTTCTCCTTTGAGAAAATCAGAATCCCAAAGAAAGAAATTAATATTTTTATACAACAGTTAGTTCCAACCAAGTAATTTGACCAGACAAGAAATGCTGACATAGAGCTGCTTAATAGGTGTTCTAAATTCGTTCAATTAACAGCCGTTATGTATCTTAAATTGTAACAAACTTTGTACCACAATGGTTAACATGGTTAACTCAAACTATGAATGGTCGTCGGAGGGTGAAGAGGAGGAAAGAAGCTGTATACTTCAGCACAAACCTCCAGGTGTGTTCATATGACATCAGCCAACCAATTAGAAAAAATTAAATGGAGAAGAGCAAAAACAAAGCTAACGCCGTGAGGCAAACAAGATTTTTTTTTTTTCTTTGAACTGGCTTCAGATGTGGCGAAATCTCTAAAAAATATTATCAACTGGGCTGCAGCAACATGTAGCGTCATAGATCAAAGCTAGCAACGCTAATGTCTGATGTGTTGCTTGGAGACAGTGCGGTCTCAGTCCAGTTGCATAATTATTTGTGTTGAAGGAGCCATATAGGTGACGAAATAAACAAAAAAAATCAAAATCTCACTCATCACTCTAAGCTGATACATGGTGCTCATAGAACTGTTGTATAAAAGCAATATCACACTTTTGGTTGTAATGTTGTACTGAATATCAGCACGGCTGTGTTTGGTCGTGGGCACAGCCGTGCTGATATTCAGTACAACATCACTCCCTCCCATGTGATATTGGTCCAATATAGTTTGGCTTGATAGTTTTGCATTATTTCGACAGAATGCCGTTCAAGTATCCGTTTACGTAGACATTATCTTCATATCTAACTTACAAATATGAAGACGTCTTGTCCTCCGCCTTAGCTTTTTCAACAAACAAACACCTTCCCGTTCATTTCATCTTCAGTCGTGTCATTCTCGTTGCTTTACCTCACTTCTGTTCCCCTTTTTCTTTCTGTTTGGATGTTCACTTCAATCACTCCGCCGCTCTATCATTTCAAATTAAAATGCTGTCACAGTTCATTTAGCATCTAACCAATCAGATCACACGGCCCTGTTGGCCTCTGTAGGACACCCTGTACAACCTATTAAAGCAGTACTATTATCATCGTTGCGTTTAGATCAACAGCAGTGTCATCATCTATGAGTGCATGAGTGTGAATCTTTCGTCCGTAGCTTTTGAGAGCTTTTGAGAGCACACTTTAGAGAGAACACTTTCAGTACAAATCTTGCCATCAAAAATCTTTCTAATCAGTCTGGTTGAACAAAAATGTCTTCTTATTTGTCTAACACAAAACCTCACAATTCTTTCTCTGCTGAACCCATCATAGCATAACAGCAAGACAGCTAACCCATACATTCTGGCAAACAGATCTATGCGTCAAGGACACATCCTATCAATTCATATTTGCGCGTTCGTGTGTGAGTATTAAGAGGTGTGCTGGTTTTTGAACAGCAGCAGAATGTGGAGTTGCTCCAAAAGGTGACAATTTATGCCGAGTCAGGCGTTACTGCACCGCTCAGCTCTCTCTCTCTCTTCCTCTCTCCAGCACGCACTACTTAAAGCCCACCCCACCCCAGAAATAACTTGTATATCTCTGCTTTCACATCAGAGTAGAGGTATCACCCAACAGCTACTCGTCCAAGAAATGTGAGGACATAGTTTCTCTTTGCTTGCAAGAGTAACCTGACTTCACCACGATTGTTTGTCTCACAGAACCATCTGTGAAGGTGTAATTGGAAACAAAAAAATACAGGCCAGGTGATTGAATGAACCGTCTGTCTATCACCATCTATGATAGACAAACTTGAAACAATCAGATCAGCATATAACAGATTCAAACTCTTAGCCAGTCAGAGCATGTATGTAAGTATGTTTTCCATAATATACCTGTAGTTTCTCAGACACAAGCACAGCGTGAAGCCTGGCAAGATGGATGGAAAATATGAATTTTGTTAAAGCAGCTATAATCAATATTTTGTGTAATGTGAAAAAGGTCTCTAGTAGAGAAGAACCCTTAAATAACTTTCACTCAGTTCTACAGTTTACAGTCTAGTTCTCGTTTCTAGCAGCAGGACGAAGCCGGTTAAAGTGAAAAATCTCTAAAAGCTCACAGGACACTACAGTATCTATCCTGCACCACATAAAACACAAAGGTTAGCGACTCTCTGGTGAACATAATGGAGCATTTAGCAGCTAAGGCAGCCGATATTTCCCTCAGGAGTTGATACAGACCAGCGAGACGGAGAGTGAATTACATTTCCCAGGTGGCCAAAAGCACGACTCCAAATGAATGATGGTAGCATGTGTAAATAAGCAACTGTTTGGCAACACGGCGTGTTGACATCAACGTTAATCGTGTGTCAACGTTGTATTCACAGCTTATTTCTGCTGCCACCAAGTGGCAAAAAATTATTTACATATAGTTTAATTTAAAAAAAATTAAAGGAAATAAAATAAACATGACTCCATTTTTGAGATTTTTTTTTTATTTATATATCCAAAGTCAGATGTTACAGCAGCACTAGGACAGAACTTAAGAGGTAAAAAAGTAAAAATAAAATAAAATAATAGTAGTACAAGATAGAATACAAGAATGAGAATAGATACTTTATTGACCAAGGGGAAGTTCTTTTTGAAGATAAAAACTACTCCGAGCGATTTAACTCAAAACTCAAGTGTTGTACACGAACTAATAGTGCAATCCATTTCAAGTGACAGTGGCGTGATTCGTAGCAGTAATGTCAACAAAGTATTAGAGTCAGCTATAACAGTGTACACAGGGTATAATATGAGTAAAGACAGAGTACTTTGTTAGTCCCTGCAACTCAAATTGAAATTACCAGTCACCTGGATGTAAGCACACAAAGTTTTCTACTTTTGAAAGTTGATTTAAAATGACGTTTTCAAGCCACTGATTTAATGAGAAACACACATGGAGGTATTCATATTTACTGTGATAGTTGCCTTGAACTACACATTTATGGAGGGGGTTAGCATAAATTAGGTAAAACCTGAAAGGGAAATGTTCTTCTTCACTCTATGTGAAAGTGATAGCTTGACTATATCTCGATACTTTAATGAAAAGGGAGGAACTGTAAGTACATGTATTGCCCAACACTATTATTTACTTTCTTTCTCCCTCTTTGTAAAACGTGGATATTTTATGCAGTTGTTTGTGTCCATTAGGATTTCACGGTCTTTTTATTGACTGCAGCGCTTAAAAGAGATCTTCACATTTTGCTACCTTCTCCAATCTTTCTCTAATGTGCTTACTCTTGCTTGCTCTCTTTCCCCCTTTGCTCGGTGTAAACAAGTTCACACAAACAAAATGAATTGCCACTTATTTTGATGTTTCTGCGCACAATTGGTAGATAAAGAGCCTAAACATGGAGAAAGAGAAAAGAGAGAGATGAGGATGAAAGAGATGAAGTGCCCAGATTACAATCAGTTTCATGTTGCCTTTGTTATTGTTGGTGCTGAATTGGTTCAAGGGTTGAAAGACAATTACTTTGGCGGCATTGTCATTTTCACAGTCATGCACACAGTGGTGATGAAAAAAAAAAAACGACAATGTGTTGTTTTGCATATCTCTGAGGAGCTAACCTTAATTATGTTTCCTTCTCTGTTTTTCCCCTCTGTTCTTTTCATCCCTTTAACCTTCATCCTTGTCTTTTTCGTCATCATCCCCGTGCTTATTTCTAATCTACAATTCTATTTATCCTTAATCTTGCTATTTTACCTGCTTCTTTCCACCTCCTGCTCCTCACTCCCGTCTTCCTTGTTTTCTCTCCCTGCCTCGTCTGTCCTCTCTCCAGGTCTCTGTCTGGACGGATTGTCGGAGGCGTGTGGTGGTTCTTCACCCTCATCATCATCTCCTCTTACACGGCCAACCTGGCTGCTTTCCTCACTGTGGAGAGGATGGTGTCACCCATAGAGAGTGCAGAGGACTTGGCCAAACAGACAGAGATAGCCTACGGGACTTTGGACTCAGGCTCTACTAAGGAGTTCTTCAGGGTATGGACTCAATGCACTCTGCTCATTTATTTCATTTCTTTAGAGGTTTCAGGCTTTTACGGCATTAAGTCATGCTAATCTTCTACTGAGTTCATGCTGCAGGAAAGCCCATAAAGTCTCAGAGACCTGGAGGACGGCTATTTCCATCCAGATGGACTCACTGTTAACACTATTATTATAATCAGGAAACCAGGAAATCACTTTTTTTTGGTAGCCTCACTGTCATTCACTGTCTCAACCACTGCTCACTCTCTCTGTCTCTCTCTCTCTCTAACAAACATTAGACACAAACCAAATTAAACTTCCTCATGTCACTATTTCGCAACATAAATTAGCTAGGTACATGAATTAAACAAAACCAGAAGACAACAGGTAGAGTGTGATGGTTTAGTCCACAAATCCATCCGCATGGGGAAAAGTCCATTGGTAGTAAAAGAGGTTAGATAATGAAAGAAGACCACAGCTTTAAAAACAAGTATTAGAACCATGAGGTCACTTCTGAAATAAACTGGCAGCCAGTAAGAGGAAGCAAATGAGAGAGGTGTCTGCTTCAATAAAGGCAGACAAAAGCCAAGCAGCAGAAATCTGCCCTGACTGTAGGTGGGACAAGGACTAGTGACTAATGACAGCGTAAACCGATTTACAATAGTCCAGGTGGGAGGAGAGGAATAAATGGATGACTTTCTCCTGATCTTGAATTGAGAGAGGCTTACATTTTGGAAGTGACGCTAAGCTGAAACGTCTGGCTTTAACTTTTCAGCTAATTTGAGCATAAAACTAAAATGGATTCATCAAATTTCACACCAAGGTTTTGGGGGAAGATACTGAGCACTAGATGAAAGGGGGTCAGTGTGGGACTTTATGCCCTGATTAAAATACTCAAACATGATTACAATGAAACAGTATTTAATACTCAAACATGATTACAATGAAACAATATTTAATCACCCCTCTACACGGTCAAATAAAGGCGTACTAATAATAGTGATGATCATAATAATAAATAGTAAAGAGCAGAGAAGTAGAGGTGGACAGAAGAGGTGGTCAGAACAGGAGCAGTATATACTACGGGGAGCTGTTACCGTAAAATAGTGAGCAGGAAAATTATAGCAGAGTGGGGTGAAGTGGCCCAGAGGAGACCTGTAGTGGCTTCACCCATTGACCCTATTCACCCAAGTGAATTGCAATTACATAAGTACTCATAAACACAAACAAACGTAGACACACAAATGCACACAATGCTGATGAAGACAGAATTTTTCTGCCGACACGCGCAAAACACCAGTGTCATCACAGGCGCAAAAACAAATCTGCCCTGTCACATTGTCATGCTCCGCAGGGATATTCAGAATTGTTTGCAAGTTCATGCATTGTGTGAGTGTGTGTATAAATATATATATATATACCAATTTACAGTTATGCTTTGTAGAGATGTGTGCACCAGTGTGTGTATTTGGAGACGTGGCGGAGGGGGAGGTGGAGGTTGTAGCAGACAGTTTGTGCTTCTGTGAGCGGCTCTGGCATCATCAACATAACGAGCGGTCTGAAATCTGTGGAGGGTGAAAAAGCAATTTACTCTCCCACAGCTGAGGGGGATTCGCCACCACCATTAATTATCTGTGTGTGTGTGTTTCTATGAGCATGTGGGTGTACATTTTTGCGTGTGTGTATAAGCATGCATGTATGCATATTCAGCCACATATGTGTGAGTGTGTGCGACGTTTCTCCCGCAGACCAGATTTGTGCAACAGGAAAGTGTTTTCCACAGTGTGGATGCCTGAAGGTGACTTGCAGCATCCATTTCTTTCTTCGCAGCCCCACTCATTGTTGAGGAATCTGGAAAGAGTCGCACCGTATTGTCACACATCCATCCCTCCAAGGCCAGACACTGCTTTATACATGCACAGTCATCATCATCACTGTCCTTCTCTCTCTCACACACACACTTTCTCAGGCTGTTACAAATACATACACAGAGTGCACAAAAGCAATGCACACAAGCACATAAAACTTTTTGCTGTGGCCAGAGAAAATGTGAAAAATAAGTAAAAGACAGACAGATGAATGGATGGATTAAACTTGTGATGGATGGTGAGAAGGGTTTTCTTTTCATCTATGATGGACTTTGGTAGACGGAGTGAGAAATAAAAAGAGAAAGAATGAAGAGAGAGAGAGAGAGAGAAAGGGTAGAATGGATGGATAGAGGAGAAGGGGCCCACTGGTCCTCTTGGATCTGAGTGACATTATTATGGGATAGGTGTCCGTCACGCACTAGTAACACACTCACACACACATACACACCATATCCCCGGGCGCTGGTTTCGGTGGCTGAGGCCATGGCTAGTCGCTTGCGGAGCGACAGAATAACACTTTATCACCGGGAGAGAAAGAGAAGAAAGAAACAGGATGCTTGTGGAGGATGACAGTTTGACTCCTGTGCTTGTTATTTTCACCCTTGAGTACACAAAGTCCACACACACACACACACACACACAGACTGGTGCACAGAGCTACACATACACACACAGACATATGCATGGTATATACACTACAGAATACAATCTATTGTATCATGCCCGACAGATGTCCTTTGAAAAGCACAACCGGATCAGTACGCCACTGTTCCATTCATAAACTCATTTAAATTAAGATTGATGTTTGACTTGTCAAAGGAGATGTAGTGTTACATTTTCAGTGTGGTTATAAATGTCATTATATGCCAGAGGATCAGAATGGAAGATGGAAGACACAGCCCTCCATCAGCAGTGTAATTTCATTCAAGGACTGTAAGAGTGAAAATCAGCCTCAGCAGTTTTGCTCTACGTCGTAAGAAACTGGAGCAATAAATGAAATGCAGTAAAAAAAATAAAAAATCATACACTGACACACAGGTTCCAATCTCAGTACTGTGCTGCTAGTGTAGACGCATTGAAAAAAAACAAAAAAACATTTGTGCTTAATCAATAAACAGCATTGAGTGTCATTGTGTCAACATAATGAATAGCGCGCATTGTTTTCACCTCCTCAGGTCTCATCTTCACATCTCAGGTTCATCCTATTTGTCTCAGTAAGCATGGCGTGTTGATTTGAATAATCAAATCTGTCGTTCAAGAAGCTGCTGACGCCTCTGGCACTCGTGAGGTGTGAAAGGCCATCCAGAGGTAGAGCCAGAGCATGAATGTGTTGACAGTAACATTCTATTCTTAAATGATGAGGCTGTAATGAAGACAAAAATGGGTTGCATGTATAGTTTTTCTTTAAGGGCATGGTAATGCACAGCTGGATACTGTGGCGTTCATTTTACTCAAGCAAATAGTTCATTTGTTGGGGGACGATTTTCAGTGGCAGATTAATGTACATTTAGTTGTTTAGTATTTATTTGCAGGCCAGGGTATGTGGCATTGATTAAATAAATAAGTAAATCACACTAGCCATGTTCCTGGTAATGTTTTTTTAGAAGTTTTGGGACAGAAATTACGGTCTATGGCACAGAGGAATATGGTACTTGGCTACATGTTGTTTGTAGAGTTACTTGATTTTGATTTTCTCATTGGGTCGGACAACTTTATGAATACAAAATATCACCAGTTTTATCATTTAGATGGTTAAGCGCACGGTGCAATAACAGAATATTTGAAAGGCTGAAATAGTGAGCTACTACTACTACTGACAGTTTTCTTAAACTGCTTGAATCCTGTTTCACAGGGCGGCTTGAATGCAAATTGTTAGTCGCTGAGGTTCAATGAAATTGCACAAAAAACCTAAAATGTTCTTTGCAGCTGTACCCTCACTCATCACACTTTTCTTCCCTATGAATACCTGTCAAAGACTCGTTTGGTTTAGAAGTGACGTGACATCTTTCTCTAAATCTGTCCTTTTTTTTTTCCTCAAGTGTAAAAATGTGTAACCAGCCTGGCCTACGTGGCCTCTTCCCTTGGCAGTTTTCTCCTCACTGGACATCATCTGTGGTAAAATCTTGCCTCATATGTTCGCAAAATGACGCCAATTCGTTCCTAATTAACCTCCACTCTCTCCTCTCCCAACTCCCACACCGCAGAGGTCCAAAATAGCCGTATACGAGAAGATGTGGTCGTATATGAAGTCTGCTGAACCCACTGTCTTCACCAAAACCACAGCAGAGGGTGTGGCGAGGGTCCGCAAGTCCAAGGGGAAGTACGCTTTCCTCCTGGAGTCCACTATGAATGAGTACACGGAGCAGCGGAAGCCTTGTGACACCATGAAAGTCGGGGGGAACCTGGACTCCAAAGGATATGGGATTGCGACTCCAAAAGGCTCACAGTTAAGGTGGGTGGAATAGTGTAACAATGGGAGACAGTAACAAAGCTGATACTGTACTATTGCTGCGATATTCCACCTACCCTGCTGTGCCTTTTTTTTACTACACCTAGATTAACCTGTCACTGCTGTTAGGTGAAAATGTCTCGCCTACTACAATGTATGAGTTGAGTTACAGTTGACTATTGGATTGTTGAATTAACTACAAAAAATGATGGCACTTGTACAATTTATTATTATAAACTCCAAAAGCAAAGAAGCAGTTAAGGGTTTTCACCCAGCAGCAGCGACACAGATGAGTATATTGAATATGCAGATTACGTGTTTCATCTACTTTCCTCTATCTTTCTCATTCTGGCTTCTTCTTTTCTTTTTTTTTTTGTGAGTTTCTCTCAGTTGTACTTTTCCTTACTCTTCTCTGCCACCTCTCTGTTAATTTAGGGCCTGTTAGCTTCATTTCTGAGTCCTATGTCATTGTCATCCGTCCGTCCCTTTATGCCCACGTCCCCTCTTCCTGTCCTCTTTCAATCACCCCGTTTCTCCACAGGGCCACCTTACAGGTAACTCCGTCCATTTGTCTGTCGTCTCGTCTCTTTGTTCCTTTTCACCCTTAGAGATGGTAGTCATGATGGTGATAACTATGATGATGATGATGATTATGATTATTATAGGAAAGATTTTTCACTGAATATGACCACCACGAGGAGAGGCAGAACCTCAGACTGCTGCCACTACGTCCAAAGCCACGAGGGGGAATTTATAGATGAACAGGACACAAAAAGTGAGAAATAGGAAGCAGAGGGGCCTGACCAATGGGGGGACATGAAACTAAACATAATAAAACTTCCCATAAACTCACAAATGAGAGAAAAGAAAACAGTAGTCCTTCAATTCTACTCAAACTACATTTAAAAAGAAAAATTAGCGATAATTGGACAACACAAATCAAAAACTTAAATGAAGAGAGCATAAGCTGGAGGAAATGAATGAGACCAAAGTGACTGAAGTTGGTCCTTTTGTTTTGATTTCCCTTTGGCAGACACTTGTTTATCTGGCTTGTTAACTTGAGCCTACAGTAGCAGTCCCAATAGGTTTCGCTCAGGTGTGCCAGCAATGCAAATAATTCATTTTCCAGGTGACTGTGACAGCAGTATAGACACTTTGTCTGCTGGGGGAAAGTAATTGACTATATTCAGCAAAGCTAGACCACTTGCTCTCTCCTCCCTCCCTCCATCTCTTTCTCTCGCTCTCTCTGTCAGCATTTCAGATTTGCCTCATGAAAGGCAAAACGCAAGCAGCACAAACGCCTCACGTTCTGTCCTATAACTTCCCTCTGTGTGTGGTGCAAACAAGTCCCTCCAAAACCCCAGTCACTGTCCCTTATTATCTACAATGGTTTTTCCGTTTATGAGGGAAAAGCCACAGACAGCGGGTGGATAGGTCCCTTTTTTAAGCCCCCACTCCCACCCAGAACAAATTCCTGGGACTATCCACGGTTGTCTCTGGCTTCTCCCAATCAGCGGAAACCAGATCTACCCCGATCCACACATGTGGCTGGGAGTGTGCACGTCATGTGAGCCTGCCTCTCCTCTCGGTGCATCAATCACAGCTCTGACTTGACTTGATGATGTCGATGAGCAGAACCCTGATAATTCAAATGAATGTTACGTATGTATGCCTTCTGAAGTACAGCTACTTTTAATATGATGTGACTGTTATCATGACTGACAAAGATATGTTTGAACTGTTTTCATCCATACCTCTTACGCTGATGAGATTAGTCATGGCTTGTAGATTAGATCACCCCAGAGAACGCTCTCTCTTTTTAAAGCTCTTAACTATCTTTACTGTACCTACAAACCTACTCTGACTTTTTCTACTTGGCCCCAAGCTGACAATATTTCAATCACAAGCCAGCTCTTACCAACACACTCCGAGATGAGATAAGACTTCCAGATAGGAAGATGTACAGACAAAGGGGGCAGACTAACAAACAAGCAGACAGTGACTGCAGTGCCCTTTCTGTAGAGATCAGCCCGTCTGATTACGGCATCTCACAAACAAAAGAGTGGTCAGCAGAGGGTGGCGGCAGGAGAAAAGAACGACAGGGAAGTCTTTTACAGGTAGCCGTAAAGAGCAGAGATGTACCAAAGGTGGAAAGACGTGCGGACGTGCAGGGAATAAACCGACAAAATCATCCAACTTCTGCAGTCGCATTTAATACACACTCCTTCGGACATCACAGTAAGGGACCAGGGCACATATTGAGGCAATCGAGAAATAGTAAAATTAAAATAGGTTGTTGTAGCACTTTTGCTTTTCTGTGTCTCATAAAGCTGGATTGTCTCTCTTTTTAAAGAGTTTTTGCATGTACATATACTTTATGATACTGACAACATGTTTTAAAAACATAGCTGCTCGGATTGAAAGCATATTAGCTTGCAGTCAGCCACCGGTTACAGATCGTGTCAGTTCAGTACCGAAATTAACTTGAAGAGATCTGAGTATTTTCCAAGATGCGTAATGCATTTACTCATCTTCATTTTTCCATCAAAGCTTGCTTATTGTTGCATGCGCGCATGCATGGATTCTTTGAAGTCTTTTGCGTGATGTACTGAAAGTGTCAGGGAGAAGCCCTCACATCGGAGATCTGAGAGTTGGCTGCTAGCACTCACAAGGTAGGCTTTATTGTTAAAAAAAAAAAAAAAAAAAAAAATCAAATTTAAAGATAACCAAGCAAACCTGGGCATCATGAAAAGGATGCTGCCGTTTTATTAAGAAGCTTCCCACAAAGTAAAAACCTTTTAGAAAATCCATGTTTTCAACTGCACTGCAAGGCAGTAATTATAACTATCTTAACAGACGACTGATTTACCAATTTCAAGCAGGTTTCATATAATCAGCAAGTTGATTATGATAATAAACGAATATAATTAGTTACAGCTCTTCTCTTGCCAGATATAAAAAGCTTAGCTGAATACATGTGCACACACACACACACATACCGCATGAATGCCTGATATTTAGCGCTGTGTCCCTGAATTTTGTTTGGAGGTCAATCCCTTCAGGGGTGTGAGCAGGAGTGCTGTAGGGAACTTGAGCCACACACACACACACACACACACACATACGCATGCAGAGTAGTAAAAAAGGTAGAGGAGCAGCAGGAGGGGACAAGAGCACCATCAGCAGGATGCAGAGACCTGGTTAACACACTTTATACCATCAATCTGACACTCACCGTGGAGCATCCTCTGTCAGTGCAGCCTGGTAAAGGACAGCAACAGAGGAGAGATACAGCTCTGAATAAACTCTGTTAAAAGTGAAGCAAACAGAGGTAAAGAGAGTAAGAGAGAGTGTTATCTAGGGTGCATCCTCCCCCCCACTAACCCACCGTTGTCCCCTCAACCCCTCTATTTCTCCCCCCTCTCCTCCTCGTTTCCCTCCTGGCTGTGGTCCACGTCCATCTTGTCTGTCTGCCCCCCCCCCCCATCCTCTACTCTGACCAAACTATCTTATCTGTCCCTCCTTTTTTTACTCAAAGAAACGCGGTCAACCTGGCCGTTCTAAAGCTCAACGAGCAGGGCCTGTTGGACAAATTGAAAAACAAGTGGTGGTATGACAAAGGCGAATGTGGCAGCGGGGGAGGGGATTCCAAGGTTAGCCCTCTCTGTCTGCCCACCCCACCACTAGGGGGACGGGGGCCGCTCACCGGCTAGGCGGCCCGCGACGGTCCCCGTCCTGTGAGTGTAACACATGCATCTGCCCTGGCAATGAGTCAAGCAGCAAACAGGGAGGGCAAAAGTGGCACCCTAAAATCTCCTGTGACCCCCCTGCAGCCACAAAAATGGGCGCAATGTTGCATCTGTTGTCAGTGGTGTGTGCCTTTTCATGTAAAAGGTTCAGACACAATGACAAAGGTGCAATACTTGAGCTTGCTGAGACACAAAAAGAGACTAACCTCCAAAAAATAGAGATGTTTTTGAAAGAAAATAATAGACTGTACCTTTTAGAGACCCAATATGTGATTTCATTTTATGTGGAATCATCAGAAAATTTTCAATATCGGTGCAGGGAAATGTGTCCCCTTTGCAGGTGAAAGCCTGGCAAGATAAATCAAGTACATCTCATGATAATAACCATTTTGGCACTGATCACAGTCCTTCCAGAGGGTGAGGTAATGGAAAGAGGTTTCAATGATGGATAGGTGGAAAAAGAAAGACAGCAATTACTGTCAAGACTGGAATATTCGCCACCTAGTGGCAGCTCTGGGGAGAGGAGAGAAAAGAAGGAGAGAATCAAGTCAGAGTCAAATAGCAAGAAAGAGAAAAAGACATCAAACTGACCCTCATCACTCCTTCAAGAGAGAATCTATTTCTCAGTTACATGGCAAATGAAACTGGCTTTAAAATGTTTAATGGAAAAACGAGACCCAAGTGTAATTGCAGATCTCAGATTCTTTTAGTCTCAGGTTGACTTGAGGCAGAGGGGAGGATGAATAATTGATAGCAGCAGAAAGGTTCCTACAGCTCTGTATTGTGTTAAAGATTCAAACATTTATACTACTATTTTGTTACTTTTAGGTCCAGAGACTATTATTAATTGCTTCGTTTTGTTTCAGCAGAGTTGTAATTTGATTTGTACAAATATAGATTGAAAAAAATGACTTACTAATGAGCACTTTGAGCTGAAGATGACACCGGAGGAATCACTCTAAAATGACAGCACAGCAAGAATTCAAATCAGCCATACTAAGATTCAGATATTTTAATCAAAACCACAACCATATGGTGGCGCTAGAGGCAGTATCAGGGAATAAATCATTTGGATTAATCATCTGGGAACCATGAATGTACAACATTTTGTATCTTGTAGAAGTTGAGATATTTTACTGGATAAGTGAAAGCTTTCACATGCTGTTGGCACTAGCTGAAAAGTCAGAAGATTACTAAAGTCATAAGGATTCAACCTCTGTGGACCAGGAATGCCTGTACAAAAATTCATGCTGCTTCATTCATAGGTTGTTGAGATATTTCAGTCTGGGCCAAGGTAGTGGACCAAACATCCAACTACCTGACCTGGAAGTTGCCTTGCAGTGAAAATATTTATTAGGTAAGCGAGGCGTGATGCAGCAAGAAATCCGCATTCAAAACATGACTCACTGCAGCTCACTCTCCCAGTCATAACACAGGGCTACCCTGACGCCATTAGTCCTGGCTTAACAGTACTTGCCTCTTCAGTTTTCAGCGCATGACCAGCTAAGGCAGTATGGATGTGTTACCTGGAGTGACAAAGGTGGGTCCCACTCATATGTCTGTAGCTCGCTTTAGCTCCTCGCTCCCCCCAGCCCCTCCTCAACGAGCATACACACATGTACTCAGTGGGATCCATGCTAGGTCACTTGATGTAAACAAAAGTGTACTTTTCTATGTGACTGAGCTGTGCAATGCAAATGTGAAGTACCCTAATAACATAAAATAACATGACCTATGATGTTATTTATGTTATTTTTACACGCGAAGAACCCCGGTAAACCTTGCAGTATTGAAACTGAGCGAAGCAGGCGTCTTAGACAAACTGAAAAACAAATGGTGGTATGACAAGGGAGAGTGTGGACCCAAGGACTCTGGAAGTAAGGTCAGTCTCACGCTGCTGCGGCCCACAAAACGCTAGCCTGAACCTCTCATCCTAAATACGCTCCAGATTACTGCAACTACTGTTTTTAGCAATATTCTTAATTAGCCTGGAACATATCTTAAATGTCCACAGTAGACTAAACTGTCCATTTACCTTCTTCTATTTTAATGGTGGACCACATTTATTTAAATATGCAACAGATTAACACAAAGCCTTGTTCAGTTTCTGTAGCAATCTGTGGCAATCCCATTTTCATTACAGTTAGCGTTAAAAATATAAACGCAAATTTTGATTGTCATCAGCCAATTTTCACTTTCATGTTTTTGCTTTGATCTCATACACTAGCCCATCTTTAGCCTGAAACTCATCCAGCAGATGAGAATACCACTGTTTCTTTAGCTTTAGCATTTAGCAACTTGTCAGAAACGATTGGCTTTTTCCTTCATGTTTAACATTTTAAGCAGAGAAGGCTATCTAATCATCTCCATAATTCTGGAGTCACATGTGCTAACACTTCATTTTACAGGTGCATTTTCTTTTAATAATATTCTATGTATTTTTCTGAAAGAACTCTGTTATTTGGTGCTAAATTATAAGTCAAACAAAGTGCAATTAGTACACTTGCAATTAAATATTTAGCCTAATAGGCCTACAAATTAATTACTAGTGTATAAAGACTTCAGTGCACAGCTGGTCCTCTGAACATTCAAAAATGGAAAATAAAGTTCTTGAATAAAAAATGAATACTGAATTAATAATCACTTGGGTTTAAGTGGAGCAGTTTCTCTCCTCTGGAAATCAACAACTACACAGAAGCTCACTACTGACTCCCTTTCTTAATTTCCCATATATTTAGAGCCAAATAAGATTGTTCTTTTCTGAAATCTCCTACGAAATTGGCAGAAAAATAATGGACCTGTGAGATAAAGCGTTATCATCATTTCTATTAGCATAAATGATCATTTCTATCCTGTATTTCCCAGTTAAAACATGCACTGTTATGTTTCAGAGTAGTTCTTGAACAGGAACATTTTTAGGGAGCTGATCTACTGTAGATGTTTAGACTACTGGAGCCTTTAAATTCCATTAAAACTGCAGTCACCGCTCAGATTACAGCCTGCTCTGTGATTGTTTTTTTTCTCTGTTTCACTTAAATTAGATGTTGATTCAAGCTGCCTTGCTATAACTATGTTACAGTTGTAGAAATGTAGAATGTTTTGTAGTTGTACTGACTGTTAGAGATGTGTAGTACTGTACGTAGTAGCTTTTGTGGTGATAGTAGTATTAACTGTAGTAGTTGTAGGATGTAACTGTATGATAATATTAGTGGTAATTTCAGTGGCATAAAATAGTAGATTTGCAACAGCAGTATTTGTTCTCTGACTCACTCCATTTCTATCTCTAACCCACTGTTTCCTATTTTCTGTCTGCTTTTTCCTCTTTTCCCACACTCTCACCTTTCACCTTTTTTCCGTCATCACTCACCCATCTCACAAAATTTCTTCTTCTTTCATCTCTTTTTAATTCTCATCACTATCCCACTCATCACTATCCCACTCTGCTCCTCCCCCCTTCCCTTTGTCCTCACCTTTATTCCCTTCCTTTCCCATCACTTCCCTCTCTTTTAACCACTCCCCTCCGCTGCCTCATTCACCTTCGTCTTCACCTCCTCCTTCACCTCGTCCCTTCGCTCCCATCCCGCTCCCTCTCTCTCCAGGACAAGTCGTCTCAGGCTCTGAGCCTGTCCAACGTGGCCGGGGTCTTCTACATCCTTGTGGGCGGTCTGGGCCTGGCCATGCTGGTGGCCCTGGTCGAGTTCTGCTACAAGTCACGGGCCGAAGCCAAGCGCATGAAGGTGGACCTTAGCCCCCCCCACTGCCCCAGCCCCTCCCCCAGCACCCAGAATCTAGCCACTTATAGGGAGGGGTACAACGTGTACGGCTCCGAGGGGGTCAAGATATAGGGGTAGGATTTAGAGGCTCCCATATAGGTGGGGTAATGGTGGTGTTGATCATGGTGGTGGTGCTGTAGATTATTGTATTGTCGATGTAGAGGCTGACGCAGCAGCAGCCCCACGCAACCGTGTTGTTCTCCATGTGGTGATGAGGATGCGGTCAAGCATTGTGGAACCAATGTAACTTTTAATTCTTCATGAAAGTTATTTTTGTTTATTTATTGGCCCAATATTTTCTTTGATTTTTTTTTTTTGTTTGTTTGTTTGTTTAAATTTGTTTTGACTTTTGTTCCACTTGTTATTTTTCATTCTTTAGCATTTCACCCCTCGATGGATTTTGGGGTTAGATTTGTGTGACTACAGATTTGGTTCCATCGTCTTTGGCTGCAGATGTTGATGATGATGATGATGGTGATGATGATGATGATGACATTGATGGTGATGGTGATGCTCTTGGCTGATGACTTGACTAGGCACCTGCATTGTAAATTTAGCCAACAGTGAACAAAATAATGATGAGCAGGGATGCACAACTCCATCCTCAGTCACTAGCATTGTATTAAATACATTTTATATACTACAACTGTAACTAACAGTTATTTTCATTATCAATTCATCTGACAATTATATTCTCAGTGAATTATTTCTTATTGTGTCCAACCAACAGTCAAAACACCTGGAGATATTCAGTGTGCTGTCACATAAGTCAAAGAAACGCAGCAAATCCTCAAAATTGAGACGATGTACAATAAGTAATGTTAGCTTAAAGATACGCCAATTTATCAGTTACCAGAAGAGTTTCTAATTACTTTACCGTCAACTGACTAATCAATAGAGCCAATGCTGCACATAAAAACATTGGTCTAATTCTTATTGCCGCCAACAAAACAAGATTGATTCATCAGTCACATTAATAACGAGTATTATTAAAGTTATTAAAGATTATAAAAGTTTTAAGTTTAGTCACCTAAAACTCATTTGTTAAGATTTTCCTCTGATGTTGTCTTGGCTAAACTATTTCAAGGTTGCAGCAGCAGGCCACATTAGCACTTCACTATCCTTAGAGCAAAAACCGTGGTGTTCCTCATTAAAATCTGTGACTGCTTCTAGCTACAAATTAATTAGCTAATGTGTAGACACCAATTATCACTGATCTGTGTCCGACTAAAACTTTTTCAGCCACAATGTGACGTTGTTTTTATGTCAGCGGACGTCCACCACAATTTGCAGAATTTGACTAGTAATTCCTCGAGCGTCACTGCAATGTCAGTAAGACGCGTGGGTTAAGTATTTTGCGAGCTGCGGCTCGAAGGTACGTGAAATGCTCCGTTTGTTAAGAGCGTTTTAAAACCAGTTTACACCGAGCCAATTCAAACCAATTTAGAGCGAGACCAAAGCTTTTGACAGCTTGACAACATTCCCTCGAAATACTGATTTAATCTTGTCCATTCAGGTACCATGTATAATCAGGGAAGATTGAGTTATTAAGGGAGCAAATGAAACAGCAGGATGATTTTTTTTTTAGCCAGCAGCCGTTTTTTAATTGCTTTTTATTTTTGCTGATAATTATTAGCCAACCTGCATTTGATTTAGTGGTAGTGAGTTGTTGTTTTTTTTATTATTATTATTATTATTATCAATCCCTTCAAAATGTACAAATAGTTCCTGTCTATTAATTATTAATCATTAGCCAATAATTGGGCTAAATATTTACAAATCTTGACTTCTAATCCTGGTTAGCTAGTCACAGCAGCTATCTGATCTGCATTAATAAGGTGTTCAATTAAAAATATAAACCAGGCAAACCAGAGTGTTTAGTGTACAAACGTGAATTTAATGCACCAATGGCAAATCAAGAATCTTGGTCGTCCTTTCCATATACCAAACCATGAAAATGTCATCCATAAACTGGAGTTGTGCACCCCTGTTGCAGACAGTCCAAACAGGCACTCTGACTTATTCCAGCCCTGACAACTTCAAAACGGCCCAGTTACTTAGTGTTAATGCAGAGGAATAATGGATGAAGCAAACACTTCATATAGAACGGCTACTTAGTGATGTTGTTGTAAAAACATGACTCATGTTTAATGGCGCAAAAGAGCAATTAACTGACGTGAAAGGAAACATCTGACTTCAATTTGATGATCTTTTTTTCAGCTGGATTAAAAGGCCACATTTGATGATCACCTTGGAATAATTAGCAGGATCAATAGCCAGGATGCAAACATAAAGACAGCTAAATGTAGTACACAAATTATTGGCTATTATCCGTGCAAACGGTGCCAAGTTTAAATGAAGTAGAAGGTTTACCACAGTTATCAGAATTCCCTTTATGACTGTAGTCTGGATGTATGCCATATTTTTCTAACTTGAATCATCCAAACTGGTTCCAAGTTATAATAATATCATCTAGAACACCTTAGAAATTACAGGTTCCTTGTCTTAGATGTTCCTTCAGAGTAGTCTAGTCCATGTTCTCACTTTAGTTTTTAATTGAGCTGTACATCAGCGTGACAACACTCATTAAAAGAAGAGGGTGATAAACCTCTGTCCATGTTTCTGGTGATGTATTACCAAACGGAGTTGGCTGTTTTGCAGAGTAAACTGTTCTAAATGTTTCCAGATATTGTCCTCTAATTCATGTCTCCAAAAGTTTTCACAACTCGATACTGAGTCGTTATTTTATACGCAGGCAACATCAAATTGCTATGTTCCTAAAATCGAAGACAAAACCAAACCATGTTTGCTTTCCTAGCATCATTTACAGAGGTTTGTCTCTCGGATTGCCATTTATCTTTATGGAAAACCTCATTTACAGCAGAGACATTTTAGGAAGCCTCCAAATCACAGCACCAGCAACAAAATTAAGTTGTTACATGTCAAACTGCATGGTCAGTCAGAAAATAAAGCACCTTGGCTGTCAGCGGTGTAAGGTTTTGAACCGGCAGCAGAAGCTCAAATTTTACTGAAGCATCACAGAGTCGTCTCTCTGTGTGAAGTGTCACCCTACTCTGAGCAGTATATAGTCAGTCACTCCCTCTCTATAAATCTGAAACCTTGAAAGAAAAATCACTCCTTTGTGTTTTCCTTTTGTCTTTTCAAAGTCCTCACCTTCCAAATACTATCCTTTCAAATCCTCACCTGAATTTTGAAGATTATTGAAACCCAAAACCCAGAAATGCATGGTCACCTATGAAATGCAGATGTCTACAACCCAAATCGTCTCGTCCAGTATATGTACATGTTTGTCGATTGTTGCCTGCTTTTATATTTACTTTCGCCTTTTGTAAAACTGTAACTGTGGCATTTGAACAGTGTGGTAGCCTTTTACCGAGACATGAATGTATAGTTTGGGGTGCATTCACACCAAGCCAGTTTGAAGTCATTCAAACGAAGTCCTGGACATTTCAACCTGTAGTACAGTTTGTTTGAGCAGGATAGAAAATAGCATTCAAACTTTGACGTCCAACAAATAAGTGTACCAAGAATATCTAAAGCAAACTTGTTCAGCAGTAGAGGTTTACTGTGACCCTTATTTACAAAACACAGTTTTCTTCAGGGCTGCAACTAATGACTTTTTTTATCATTATCATTTTTATTTAAAAAAAAATGCTTGTTTTGTCCAAACAATAGTTTAAAACACAGACATATTCATTTTACAATATAACGTACAGTTTGAGAAGCTGGAACCACCAAATGTTTGCCACTTTTTGGCCCTGATAGATCAATGCTTATGAAAAACACATGCAAATTAAACATCTTTAACAATTTAGCATTAGAAAAATGTAAACTGAAAAATGTTTTTTCTTAAGCTACAAAGCTTGCGTTTTGTAACGTGAATCTTTAAACAAAATGCAAAAAACAGTATTGTTCAACCTAAATGTGTGATTGCACCCTCAGACTTTATGTGTACAGTATGTGTACGGGCACATGCATGTGTGAGTGTCTTTTGTGCATGTGTCTGTGTAGAAACTTCCGTGTCTTTACACTAGTGTTTTGCACAATTTTCCATGCCTATAAAATGATCTTTCTCAAACGAAAATCTCCGCTCTGCCATCTCCACCCTCTTCGTCCTCCCCTCCATCTCTCCTTTCATTAGCTGTCTTTTTCTGAAGCCATGCGGAACAAGGCCCGTCTGTCCATCACAGGAAGTGTGGGGGAGAATGGCCGCGTCTTGACGCCAGACTGCCCCAAAGCCGTGCATGCTGGCCACGCCTCCCTCCGACACCCCGGCCTTGCAGTGGTCTCCTCCGGACTGCCCTGAAAACCAAAAACACCTGCCGTGCCTTAACGACACACAAACATACAGACTTCGACAAGGACACACACACACACGTGCTTACACACAATCACACATGTACCATTTTCATGCATAACACACACGCGCACGCACGCACACACATACACAAACATGCATATAATTACAGATCCTCAAATGCAAATACTCAGATACAGAGACACTGAATACACATTTTTACACACTTGAATAGACAAACGTACACTCTGCATCATCATCTCACTTTCCTGCTGCCATTGACTGATTTTACAAGAGACAAGTGAAACACAACTGTGGAGTGAACACAGTGGAGAAAAAAACAAACAAACAAAAGACAACTATGACTATCACACTTGCCTGCAGCATTCATTTTTATTGTTTTGTTTTGTTTTTCTGGGAGGATACCATCCTGATATCGACAAAACCGACAGGAAAGCCAGCACAGACTTACATGAAATCATGAACTATGAGCTGTGAACATGACCACGCAACTGATCATGATGATGATAGATGATGAAGATGATGATCACAACTGAGAGTATAAAAAAAACAAAAAAAAAAAACAGACAACCAAACAAATCTTTTCCTGCTCTGTCGTCATTGGACAATGTTGGCCAACAAAGCCACACCCCTTGACTACGCCTTATACTACGACTACAAACATTGTTTTCATCATCATGATCATCATCATCATCACCGTCATGGCCATCGTCATCTTTACTTGCCTGCAAAGACTGAGTGCCAGGTATTATCACCCTTAGAAGACCAGAAAACTGTAACCTTGAACGTTTGGACTGTGCAAACCCGCTACTTTGCCATGGACTGTTCGAACTGAATGAAAAATGCTTTCTTACTACGCATATAGAATGATTTCTCGCCCCCCCCCCTTCCAAACCGGCGATATAATCAGCCAATATAGAACAGAAGTAACCTCCAAACACACACGTGTGGCTGATCCCAGCCGCAGAAATCACAGGGGTTTGTAAAAGAAAAAGAAAAAAAAAGAACAGTAGTGATTAAAGAAGTCCTTCATCAACAACATCGTCATGACAGTAGAAATGCTAAATAGCAAATTGATGATTAATTTTTTTTTATTTTTTTTTTTCCCAAGTGGCAAAGGCGAGGTTTAAACTGTATATTCAGTGATGGAAAGAAAAAATAAAACACATGGGCAGATCTCATATGGCTACCTAACAAAGTGCTTCTCAACCTGAACACTGGGACCTTTTAGACGTTTGCAAAATGAATGATAGAGGAAATGGGAATAAAACATTTGGGTTAAAAACGTTTTGAATGTGGAAACAAACACACCCTCCGTGTCCTCCAAAGAGCCGGACAATGGAAAAGGTTAGTTAAATTAATTAAAGTTTATCATTCTTTGCACGTTGCCCGACAGCGGGGCGAATAGAGCAGTAAGCGGTTTTGTTTCAAGGGCCGTAATAAGGTTGAGAACCACTGGTCTATGCTGTGTGCGCTTCATTTGACTTGAACTATAACAGACCTATAGGTGCAGTTTTCAATTTCTCTAAAAGTAATGACTCTAATGGGGCAGTTTGGTCGTCATTTGAGATCCTCGGTCTTTTCCAGTGGCTGTGGGGAAGGTATCATATCAGAAAGCTTGCTTTTTAAAACTGTTGTAAATAACTGCGTAGCAAAACAGAACTCACTTGTCTTTTTTAATCATCTTAGATAACAATTCATTGCAATAATGAATATAAAAGAAAATGCCACTACTTGTAATTAAGATCAAATCTTTTTTATAAATCTACATATTATATATAATACAAATAAATATATATCTATACGTCTATAGAGAGCTATAGAAAACATCACAGATTGTCAGAGGCCATGGCATACATTCTGTTATATGGCTGTTTTTTTGATAACTTGAGAATATTAATATGCCACAGTCTTTGTGTGTCCTACTCAACACTGAATGTCCATCTGGCACTCACGCGGACACACACGTAGAAACGCACGCACACACATTGTTGCATTCACAGGGTCAGCTCAGAGTGATCACTCCAGCATCATGAGAGGTTTCGGACGATTTTTATTTCTGCCTGTCTGTTTGTTCCACGAGTAGTTATTCACTGTTTTTCATTGTCCAAGCAGTGTTTTTATTCCAACATCTTCTGCAAAGGCCCCCGAAACAGCGTGTAGATGCCAGTATTCAGCACCGAAGTCCGTACAATGAGAACACTTTTAAGCAGGCCTCTGGAGAGCATGGGCCGCTGTGATTACAGTACCGTAGGGAGACAATGCTGTCTGACATTTGGAGAGTGTAGCATTTGTGTTGCATTTCATATCGCCTCGGTGCTTTTTTTGTTATTTGTCTTCTCACCAGATGTGAGTCAGCTACAGAATCCAGTTCAAACCGAGCAGGGCCTGCACCTTTTTGGGACAAGATAGGATCACGCGAGGCAAAATGTTTGAAAATCTGTTATATTCTGTTGCGTTTGGCACATCCACTTACTGCCAGCTTTGGGGAGAGGAAAATACACATTGCAGTAAACATCTGAGGAACAATTAGAAAAAGAACAAAACATATTTTTATGAATTTACATTAGTGCAGTTCTACTTCTTTAGTTGTAATACAACTTAGCATGGTGGTGATACTTACACAGCGGTTGTGTCATAATACAATGATACTGTATGTGGGAATGAAATAATGTGTTCTGCCCTGCTCAAACCGTCGATTCTTTCTTGTCTTTCATTCTAGTCTTTTTCCCCATGTCCACACTTTATTGTCCCTTCTCTTGTTTTGTCTTTCCCCTTCTGCTTTCATCGTTCTTTCTTTCCCACTGTAAGACTGAACTCTCTGTACAAAGTGCACATCAGCAATGACAAATGACTTTATTTTCTGCCCTGATACACTGCAAAATAATAGGATAGAGATGAATTGAGAGCTCGAGACACCAATTGACAACAAGTTTCTTCTGGCTCTTTGTTCTGAGCATTTCATACCTTCTCTACGTTGTAACCTTTATCATTTCGCACAAAAGGAAAACACTGAAAAGCATCTCTGTAAAACTCCCACGTACTTCATCGTGCATCAGTCCTGCATCAAATGCATTCAAGTCAAACTCGACTTGAACAGCGTAGATAGAGAATAATATCGTAAAACAGCAAGTATCACAAACAGCAACCCTCTTTATGGCTGAAATGAAAAAGGTATACGGTTTCCAATCACTTCCTCTCAGCCGAGGGGATCAGTGCAGGAGGACTGCAGCAATCCAGCATGAGAGAAATAATGGAAATAGTAGGTTTCTACGGTGGATTTATCTGTGAAGAGACAGTTAACACTGATCTAGCTATCACCACGCCAGACACCCCAGGCAGTTAAACTATACATGATACTGTTGTGTTTATTTCTTTGCCACCTCCAGCACATGAGATTTCATGCATAGACAGCAAAAAGGGGACTGCTAGGCTGTCAACACTCTGGCTTTAACACAGTCTCTTTCTTCCTTTGTTTCTGTCTTTCCATTTGGTTTCTTTTTCTAGTAAAAACATCAATGCTGAACCTGCTCTTTTTGTGTGGTTATTTATCCACTGATCCTGTTCTTGTGCTGCAACCAGCCTGCAGCCTCCGTTTACAGACACTCATGGATGTGATTCGACATATTCGCACGCAGAAGTCAGAAATAAATCACTTTAGATTACTGTTGAAACACTCACCATTGAACTTCCAAGTGTTATTAGATGCAAAGATAGTAATGCTGGATACGTCTGGCAGTTGGTGTCCCAGGCTCTTTTAGCAACAACACTTTCACAGTACAAACCAGTACAAATATGGTAAACCAATTATTTAAACATGCTACTTTAAATAATAAACAAGTCTAAAGCTGCCTCCATGTGAGGACAGATTTGCTCTTTGTTTACCATGAGGTAGAAACAAAGAGCAGCAAAAACATACTTTTCATCAAAAATAAAAATCTGAATTTGTCACAACCTGTTGCTAAACTAACATCTTTTGGTCAGCAACTATTTATATAGCTGGAGTATACTTGTAATACAAAGCACATCCACCATCACTGTGTATGCCTGGCATAGCTACATACATAAACGGATAACATTAGCATAGCGATGGATGTAACAAACTAGGTTGCCCATTCACAAAGCCGGTAGTTGCCTGAAAGCTGACATTTCACCATGGATTACTTTTCCTGGTGAGATCATGGTATGCTTTAAATGTTGTGTTCTTACGTTGAGTTTGGGAGAGAATTAAAAGCAATATTTTATGGCAATTGATTTTTTTTTTTTTTGCATTTTTCTCAGAGTGCAGTATCACAGTCATGATTACTTGTTATCCAAAATTAGCGAGCTGACATCAAGCAAGTGAAACAACACAACACATAGCAGCCAGCTAATATTTTTTTGTAGAAAAGTTGCATAATGTCACTTTAACATGTGTTGGCATGCTTACATTTCATAATAAAGGCGTTTGTCGTTAGTTTTGAAGATATTTGGTCATGAATGTTGAAGAAATTCAAATTGAATGAATATCTTTACCATGTTTCATGACAATCGTCAAGACATTTAGTTCAAAACCACAAATTTACACCTCATGTTTCTCACAGAAGGTCAATACAATTCATCATCCGAGGATCGTGAATGTTTCATGCCAATCCATCCAATAGTTGTTGAGGTATTTCCGTCCGTGCCAAGGTGGTGGATGATTGACATTGCCCTCTGAGCTAGAACAGAATTAGTCATAAGCCTAGTTTAACATTTTACTGGGGTTGTGCCCACAGCTGTGATAGAGGACTTATCAGAATGCTGAATTCAAATCACACCTAGCTTTCAAATAAATTACTCAGCAGGTTTGCTATCTTCAAGAACAGCAGAGTTTTCGTGTGCATCTGTTCTGTGGGAATGTGCGCCTCGCGCCGCACAGTCTCTGTTGTAGACCAGCAGTTACGGGGTTAAATCCCCTGCTGCAATTTTGTCATTTGGGCTCTTTTTTTCAGTCCATGGGGACCTAACACTCCTAATGCAGAGCCATCACTGACAAGCATTTCCCATTATTTCCCATCTCACTCACACTCTCACAAATACGCAGACACACACAGTCAAACCATGCTGGGTTATTACTGACAAGTATTTCCCATTTACGCGAAGATGAAGCAAAATAACAATTTTGAGGTGGTTTTGCCACCCTTTTAACCTTGCACCTTCATGTGCAAATGCACACATGCATGCACACACACACACACACACACACACACACACACACACACACACACCTTCAATCTGCCTCCTTTATTGTCACTGCAGAGAGACAGCAGCCTTTTCTCCTTTTTATTTTCATTGGCTCATTTCATCTCCCCTTCTTCAGCCTCTGTCTTTCAGCTCCGCATTATCTCCCTCTCTATTCAGCCCCTCCTCATCTCTCCTCTGCTCTCACTCAATATTCCTCTGCTTGTTCTCTTTATCCTCCTTACCCCGTCATACTTCATTTCTTCGTTTTTTGCATCTCTCCCTCAGAGGAATCCATCTCAAAACCCTGATTTCTCATCCACAGCTCCTCTCCCGTCATGACCACCTCCCCTGCTCTCACTTTTTTTTCTTTGAGGCGTCTCTCATGATCGGATAGGAAATTGAATTCCACCAACACTCTCAGCGCACACAGGCGGCTCATCCCTATGCTGTTTTGCTGATGCTGGTGTTAGTAATAACAATAATATGTACAGTACAGTACAGTATACAGACTTATAAACATAAAGCAACATAAGATGACAACAAATTAGCACAAAAAGCTGTGATTCTACAGGGCTGAATTAATACAAATATCATTTTCTGACTGAATGAGGAATAAATCAAGTTGTTATTCACTTTATGCCATCTGAAAAGTGTGACTAAAGTATTTTTGGTTTAGATAAAAAATGAATCAAGTGGAACTGATTACAAGTTTATTAAAAAAAACAAAAGGATTCGTTTCAGATCTCTTCACGCAGTGAAAAATAATAATTTTCTACCAAGTGTCCCGTCATTCTATAATAAATATATTTGGTAATATTAAAATGTAAATTGAGAGTCAGTGTGACTGCTGACCCTCAAATACAAATTACATAATGTAAGTCCCTTTCTCTAAATCTGCAAATCTCAGAGGGAACTGTAGAGAGGCTGAGAAAAACCTTCAGCACTGCGATTATAAATGTACATCAAGTTCACTTTTTGAAGCTGGGTGCAAAAAGCAGCATATCTCCAGAGTGCTTTTTAAAACTACCGACAGCCTCTTAAATCCAATGGCCACAACAATATCACATCCCCTCCTAAAAGTGATGAGTTTACTTAATATTTCAAAGACATAAAAACATTTGGGTTATATATTAAGCTGAAAGGATTAAATAACTCCTGCCCATCCACACAGACTATACAGAGTGGCTGACACTCAACTGCTGTACAAAGTGGAACAGTACCTACAGTTTCTTAACCAGAATCATGAAGATAGATTAAATATACTATAAAATATACTAAACATGTACAGTATACTTCACTTACTTATGCCCCAAATACAAGGAGGCACCATTCATCAAATATGTTGACAAATTAAAATCAGTTGGTAGAGCAGCCGCCTTATGTGCGAAGGCTCAGTCTTTGCTGCTAAAGCCTAGGGTTCAAATCTGACCTGTGGCTCTTTCCCGCATGTCATTCCCCATCTCTCTCTCCCCACATTTCCTGTCACTCTTCGGCTGTCTCTAAAAAGCTTGAAAAGGCCCCCCCAAAAAATCTTTAAGAAATACATGTAGATGAAGGAGGGAAACATATTGTCTAGTCTCTAAAACAGAAGGAAAAAAAGATATATGATAGTCCACCACCCTACTTGTTATCAAGGGGTTCCTGTAAAGAGTCATAAAAGTAAAGAAATACAGAAAGGGGATACAAAATTTCTTACATTTGAACAGTGACATAACAAAATCACTTCTTTGCTTTTGGATATGATCATCACAATGTGATACAGATTTTATTATATCCGCGGGCGTGGATCTTCTGCTTAAACCGCTCAAGAAAACCTCTTGGTAAAACGAAAACTGTGAAGTGTGTTCACAAAGACCCAAGATCATCTCTAAGGTCCATGCGCTGTTTTTCAAACCTCAAAACACCTACAGTATGTATACTGAATGTCAGACATGCTTTTAAGGTATTAAGGACCCCTTGAATCCATGAGCAGAGACCTTTTACAGTTAACAGTCTGCCAGAGGACCTGAAGGCATCTCAGTCTGTCACAGTGTAACAGCATATTCTTCACAGCTTTTTCTTTTCTGATGGATCATGCTGATGCTTTTCTTTTTTTTATTAACTGTAAATTTTCCTGCATTACTGTAAGAAGGCCATCGTAAATGTGGATTTAATATATATCAGAAGTGACACAGTATCAGGAAGGACAGCTCTGGCCTCGGCTGCCATGTGTCAAAAGGTCCTTAGTGCACTCGGTCAAGTCACTGCAAGCCTCCAGTGCTAAAAGACGCTTTCCACACCAGTTATAAATCCACACAGAGCTAAAGAAAGGCCTTTTATATATAGCTTTCATCTCACAGGAAGACAATAAACCCCTAGACAGAAAAATAAAACTAGTCTTTGCGATTCGATCTGCCTGCTTTGAGTCCCTGCCTGTATGTGGGCGCGTGTGTGTGCGTGGATCTGTAGGAGCTCAGGTGATTTTTAAAGGACGTCTGGATTTAAACATTTCACTGTCACCTCAAAGTAATAAGTTTTATAGTCTCTGCTCAGTTTGTGGCTCCGGTTTTGCAGCAAAAACTTTCTTTGAAACGCTTTCATGCCTCTACGACACAGATAAACAGTTTAAATATGAAACGCAAAGAACGTCATGAGTGTCACTGGGTTACATCAGCTTTACTGAAGTCCTGAAAAATTGACTCTTGCTAGAGATGCAGTATTGTGTTCTCTAAGTGATGTTTTTTTACGCTCGTCTCTTATTAGCCTGCATTGATTGAGGGAACCCCTGATGGGCTTCCTGAGGAGCGTCAATACGGAGGAGACAAAGAAATTGAATCATCTTCTTATTCTCTTTTACCGTTATTCTTCAAAGGCAACGCTGAGAACACAAAGGCATGAGAGAGACCACAGAGGCCGATTGTCAAAAACACTTTGAGGCTTAAATGTTTTAACAGATTGTATTCGGCTCTGATCATAACAAAATGTGTCTGGAAGTCACATTTCTTTTCCTCAGCTCAACTTTATTTACAAATTTATTACCATGGAAGTACGTGGACTGAGTATGAAAGCATAAACAGTGTGTAGAAATACATATATATGCTTATCAAGGGTAGAATTATAAGACAAGAACATAATAAAATAAGTCTTGTGGCCTGTTATAAAGTTATTCAAAGAGACAAACTGGTGTTAACATTTAAAAAGCATACAGTATTCGTGTTTGATATGTGTAATTTTGCTGGACGACATCACCGTCAGTACACACAGTAGCAGAATATAGGTTTTAGTAACCAGTAACACTTCACAGCATATTTCTAACACAACTTAAAGTACTGTCTATGTTGAAGAAAAGAGACATTAAAGGAATATTTTTTATTTTCTAGCATGCACACCAATCCTCCAGTAGCTGCTCATCACAGATCTTTTCTCTAAGATCCCAACGGCAAAAACATCAAAACTTAACAGCTCTTATCTCACAGAAGACATTTTCCCATGTCGCAAAATACTGATCACGTGGTATTGTTTAAACTATATTATTTCACCTTTATCCAGACATTTTGGCTTGCACAGGTGAAAATAATAAAATAACTGACGGCTGTCTCGCTGTCGCATGTCTGTCATGACTTGCTTGGACTCGTGAATAGAACTTAGCCATCGGTGATGTCATTACAAACGCCTCTGCTTTTCCTGCCGTGACGCATCAAAGAGGACGGAAAGGGACAAACGCATCAAGTCGTACGCGTTACCATACAAACCATATAAAAGGTATTTCAGCACAAGCACGGCAAAACTTAGGTAACATAAAAAATATCTTTGTACAAGTAAAAGTTTTGTGCTTTTGTTTTTTTTTCAGTGTTGGAAGCTATAATTTAGCTTACATAAGCACCCATGCAGTAGATTAATTGGCACTGATTTGGTGCATGAATGCAGAACAAGTCGTGATTTCATTTTTTCTTTCCACATTTCTACACTAGCATGAATCTGTTGCATTTACTGCACGTTTTGTGCATTAGTGTATTTGGCTGAGGCCCTGAACAGCTGTTAAAACTTCACATTTTATAAATCAGATGTGTTCAGGGCTAACCAGCTGCATGTGCTAAACAAATCCTAGGTTCACTTTTCTGGCTGCCGCCCATTTTTATGAAGACATCATAAGGCACTGCTTTATCATGATGGTCATAAATATGCCAGTCGTCCATTTCAGTCTTCTCCTTGGCCGAATCCCAGTGATCATTAAAGTGTCTCACATCTCCTGAAAGGACGTGTGTGGAAATTTGATAAGGCAGCAGCTGCTGATGTAAATCCACATATTCAGGGTTGTTTTCATTATTCAAAGCACCCTAGAAGCTGGTGAATAGGTGTGGTGTATTCATCACCTTCAACTGCCCTCTTCCTCTCTGTCTTATGAGTTGTTTTCTCAGTGGCCCTGATGATCTTTGTGCATCTGCATTCTCTCTTTCTCCACCTGGAGGCGTTCTCTCTCAATCTGCAGTCTGCCGGCCTCAAATTTGAAGAACTGCAGTCTCTCTTTCTCCAGCTGCAGTCTCTCCTTCTCAAGTTTTAGCCGTTCTGCCTCCAGATCCACCACTGGCATCCATCCTTTACTTTCCTTCTCTCTCCTCTGTCCATCATGAGTGGAGGATAAAGAGGACGTGGAGGAGGAAGGCGGGCCTTGTTGTGGCGGCAGGTTAAGAGAGGAGTCGACATGCTCTGATTGGCTGAGGAGTGAAAGCCTTAGCCTCTCCCTCTCCACCTGCAGCCTCTCTCTGTCCAGCTGCAGTCTTTCCCTCTCTACATCCATCTGACGAAGCCGCTCCTTCTCCACCACCAGCCGCTCTTTCTCCACCGCCAGGCGTTCCGTTTCCACAGCCAGACGCTGTTTTTCCAGCTCCAGCCGCTGTTTCTCAACAGCGACCAGAAACCCCGCTCCCATGTTTTCATGATTAGTCAGTCCACCCAGTGCATGGCCTGGCATCCCCATCAGGCCTCCAGAGAGTGGCAGGTCTCTGGTGAAGGTGGAGGTCGGAGCCTTGGAGGAGCTGAGCATGTCTAAGTCGTCGTGAGAGTAAACATCAGCAACGTGCCCCTCGCCGCGTGACTCAATGTCGCTGAGGAGGGAGGGAATATCATCTTCATCTATTTCTCCATCAGCCACATCGCCATCACCATCCAGCTAGAGGGAGAGAGTGAGGTCATTAAAGGGGCCTCCACCTATTTTACACATGGAGTTAAGCTTACTCGTCATGAAAGATACTACTACTCTAAAGTCTGAGGTTTGCAGATTAGCATATTATGGTTTCTGAGTCACTTTAAATTGGTATACTGCATCTCAAATTGGCTATTACAGAAGTTAATTGGCAGAATGATTTAAATCCCAAAGCAAGGAGACTCCAACTGATGTTTTCATGTGGCAAGTTGATCATGCTGTGCTCTGACACACAAAACTATCACCTCTATTCCTACTGCAGATTTATTTGGCTGATAATGTGAAGGATTTTAATAGACTGGAAACAGGCTAATAACACTGCACTGTTAAGACATAGGGTGGAAGACAAATGGACAAATTTGACAGTTTGAAACAGATCCTAACGCAAATGAAAGAAAAAAAGCTTTAATTTCATTTCTACTCTGCGAACCTGCATGAGCCAAATCAAAAGGCCGGATTAACGATAGCCACTTGAGCCAAATAATGTGCCGGCATAAGTTTATATTAGATTAGATTAGATTAAATTGTACTTTATTCATCCCACAACGGGGAAATTCACTTATTACAGCAGCAGAGTGTAATATACACTACAAAATTAAAGTAGAAAGGGCAAAACACAACAAACAGTCAGATGTGTCTTATAACCTACACAATAAAACAAAAGAACAAACAACAGACAATGTGCAAAAAAACAAGTACTGAGGGTAAAAGTGGCATGATATAAATAATCTTGTAAGATAAAGTAACCATGATATAAATAGAAATGCAAAAGTAAGTGACCATGATATAAAAATATCACTGAAAAAAATATCAATAATCACTGTGATATGTTAAACATAGCTAACTCTGCTGATGAGGACATTAATGAAGTTAATTAACACATTAGCGAATGCTGGTCGTCTACGTATATAGGCTACTTATCTTCAGTGTTAATATGAGCTCTGTATCAAAAAGCATGAAGGTGAGAAAATCAGCCTGTCCTCATTTACATGCAAATTTAATTAACAGTCTCTAAGGTTTAATCAGGATATCTGATCTTTAGAGGGAACATGTGGAGTAAAATCAAACACACATGCACTATACTGTGGCACCATGATGAGTTCCTGTTTCTTACTCTGTATTCGCTGACGTCATCCTCCATCTTCACACCCGGCGGTGCCATCGTGGCCTGCCCAATCGGCTCACTGAGAGCCGCCAGCTCTGGCCAGTCGCAGTGACAGTCCTTTGGGAGGCCTGAGAGGTCGAGCAGCTGGTCACATCCGGATCCCAGAGAAGTCGCCTCATGCTCAGGGGAGGATTGATCATACTCAGTCTTCAGGGCCACAGACGAGGACGAGGAGGAGGACAGAGAGAGCTCAGCCTGAAGCTGTTTTCTCTTCATCAGTGCACGCCAGTCCAGGTAACGACGCTTCACCTGTGCAGGAGATCAGAGCAAAAATGATATATACATATATATATATATATATAAAAAAGTATAATTTAAACACAGAAATCAACACACCTCAGCAGCGGTGCGCAGCTCTCCCTCCCCCAGTGAATTCACACCTCGTGCCACTTCCTCCCATGCCTGTCTCTTCAGCTCATTAATGGCTGTGTTCTGTTCATACACAAAGAGAAGAAAACAAGAAACAACAATTAGATTAGATTATTGTTTCATTCTAAATGCAACATGGCTTGGGTGATGAAGGTGCTGCGGTCCATGAATATGTGGTTGAGCGATGCAGGTTCCTATCAAATGAAACATTTGAAACACAACATAATTGTCTGTTAACAAAGACACTTCTGGTCTAAAGGATAGTTTTTAAGGCGATATACACAATGAGAGTCTTATAAATCCAAAAACAATGTATATCAGCTGCTAGCATTTATTTAGCGCCAGCACTCTCTGGTGGACAATGGAGATAATGGACATACTGCGTCTAAATTATTTTAAACATATAGTCATATCAGCGTATACGCTGATATCAATGTATCTACTTATATTGGCCAATATATGGACCTGGTTAATCAAGGCCTGAGGTCTCCGCTAAGACAAATCTGTCATACACTGTATAAACTACACATTTGAAACAAAAGATTTGCTAAAAAAGATGCTAATTGGATCAGACACTAATTGGTTTGTGCAGGGATAACAGACGATGAGGGCTTTGTCAACATTTTTTTAGAATGAATCAGAAGATGGTGTATGATCAGACAGAATACCCTGTAACACACCACTGGTTATATATCATTTGCTGTGAGCACGGCTGATTGCTATCATTAGGATGCAGTATTAGCTTCCTCCGTAGATGTCCCATTAGTTTACATAACAAGAAGAAGAAGAGGAAATCTACACCTGCTGTCTGGAGAACAACACGTCCCTCCTCTTGTGGATCTCCCTAATGAGAGTCTGTGTTTCTCTCACACTATAGTTGCTCTTCCTCTTCCTCTTCAGATGCTTCACCTGCAGAAAATCCAGCTTGGCAGCGAGGAGGGGACAGAAACCCCCAGATACAGAGAGAGAGAGAGAGAGAGAGAGAGAGACGAGGAGAGACGAGGTTTCAGAAGAGAGGGAAATAGTCACAGTAAAAGGGGGAACTGAGAAGTGTGGCTGTTTTCTGTAAAGGTCAGTCCATGTCTAGCAGTGAAGCGTTCCTTCAAAAGTGCAGCAGTTTTTCATCAGGAGGAGGAATTCCTCAGAGGCTCCAACAGCAGTCCCTGTGAAGTTTTCCACCTGGGAGACTGATTCCAGCTGTTACACTAGATGCTGGCTCTGTGTGAAGGACATATCAGATGGAAAGAAGTGAAGAGGTCACCACTGGTTGGCTGGAGGTGTAAACCATCAAAAAAAAAAAAAAAACCTTTCTTCTTCCCCAGTTTGAGTCGGGGTTTAGGGTCTCAATGAGGTTCTGATTTGATGTCGCTAAGGCCACAGAGAAATATTATGACATGACTCGCAGGGTTTTCCATTTTTTATTTCCTGCTCTGGACTGCTGCCAGGTGAGCTCGCGCAGGTAGAGGAGCATCACAGGCTGAATGGGCTGTGCAGTCTTCCTGTGGGAAAAACAGAGAGTAGTTCATGTTATTGGAACACAGAGAGTGCGTCAATTGAGGTCAGTTTGTTACAAAGCTAACACAAAATCAAAGAGATATTTCTTTGTGGATGGACATACTGTACAGTTATCTTTGTAGGACAAAGTATAAACAGGAGACGGATAGGAAACTTAAAATGTTATGAAAAATTACATGTTAAGCTGAGAAGTGTAAATGCCATAAATGGATCCATTGTAAAGATATTACATTGTGCTACATTTTGAGTAAGGGATCTCTCATTAAGTAAAATACGTGTCATTACAAAGAAATATGAACAAGGTGAATATACTCTGGCCTTGTGAATATGCTTGTTACCAGTGCTGATAAATTTTCTCTGCAGCACATTAAGCATTAACCTTATGCAATGGTTATCTTGAATATAGATATAGTAAAACTATACATAGCCTACATGTATATGACTTTGCATATATTTTGCTTCTGCTCGACTACATGTAGACATAAATCTAGCTCATGCCCTTCTGCATATCTCAATTATTTCTAGTTGAAATACCGTCTTTACGAGGAATAGTATGAAATATTGTTTTTCCATCCAGACGAGTCCAACACATTTTCATCCTCACAGTCAGACGTGTGCTGTAGTCCTGTGTGTTTCTCGTCTCACCACCACCTCCAATAAAACATTATCTGTAATATATTGTGACGATAACTCACCTCACGCGCACAGATGTACCGCAATCAAAACAACATCGTAGAGGTACAATTTTAATGCTGCTTTCATGGGTGACTCGGAAAATGGCACTTCTGAGGTTCAAACTGGAAATACGAGTTGTGTGCTGGTGGGATCGATTCATTTGGACTAGAAAAACGGACCCTTAAATAAAAGCATTTTATTGTTCTCTTTTGTCACGAAGCACGTTGCAAGTTTTGCCTGGTGAAGGGGGAAGAAATGTAATTAACTTTAAAACATGTGGTCTAGCTAATGCGATGTTTTTAAAAGCAGGACTGTTAAGACAAGACATCTTCAACAGTCAGTCAGTTTCAGTGAATCGTTCATAAAGTGTCACATCTCTGAAAAGAGAAAACTAGTCATGTTTGTTCAAATCTAAAACCGGTTTTTACAACATTCATGAGAGCATTTGAAGGCATCGTCAGTTGCGCACTGATTCCATCGCTCCCATTGGTCAATCCTCCACCGCGCCCACTCATGGCGACATTTAATCTCGCCGGGTACTTCCGGGCATGTGCACCGCTGTCCAGCCCGAGATGTAAACAAAGTCTGGCGTTGCAATTTTTTATCAGCAGCTTTCTGTTAACCGCTGCTCCACTGTGAGATAGTCTGAGGTATAACATTTACGCCGCTTTGTTGGCGGTTAACCGTACTTAGCAGCATGCTAACGCGCGATGCTAACGTGAGCTCACCGTGAGCAGCCTGACGTCGTTGGAGGGCTTACAGGTGAGCAGATATGGGCTCCGTCCGCTGGGCTTTTCGCTGCGGGTCGTGGTCACCGAGCAGGTCTGACTGGCTGTTCGCTGCTCGCTGCGTTCAGCCGGAGGAGAGAGACAGGATCGGACAGTTTGTGTTCGCCAAAGATGCCAAATCAGCCATGGTGAGTCTTAACTTTGTGTCAGTGACATCATACCGACGGGTAATAACAAACACACACTGACTGTCTCTCTGTCACCACACACAAGGCTGGCAGGTTGTTGCTGAGGAGATTTGTGTGTGAGAAGATGGGGATCCCCTGGTCAGAGATCAGACTGGAGCGATCACCCAGAGGGAAACCTTACCTGGCAGCACCACTCAAGGTTCACACCACTCACTTCAATGTTTACATATCCTCTGTATACTGCTCTGTAATACTACGAACTACAGTAGTAGTTCGTTAGTTATCTAGTTACTAGTTATCCCCCTTTCGCAGGTACCGTTTAATATCATCTAATTCCACACTGATAGTATTCACACTTTATATTATCTTCTTCCAGCTCTCTGATACAGCTGTACTGTATGTTCAAACACAAGACTCTGTGTATTTCTTATTGCTGCACCATTTTATCAAATATTCACATGCTTTTGAATGTTTTTTTTTTTACTTTGGTGTCCACACTAGAACTAAATAATACAGTTTGGCCAGTCAGTCAGCTGTCATTGTCAGTGATAAAGTATTTTAATAGCCACCAAACTAGTTAAAATATATCCACCATTTGATTACTGCCTTTGTGTCCAAGTCCAGGTCAGATCAGACTTCGACCCTGAGCCCCCAGCCTGGAGTTTCAACCTCTCCCACCAAGGGGACTATGCCGTACTCGCTGCAGAGCAGGGGCTGCAGGTCGGAGTGGATATAATGAAGACGGACATGCCAGGTAAATAGTTTAGGTTAATTGTTAAAGCAGCACTAATAATATGCAATATGCATTGATGCATTGAGATTTGCAAATATTTCACTCGAAGCAAAGTGATAAAATCAGAATCACTTTAACTGGCCAGGCCAAGACTCCGGTTACACTTTGTACATACAGATATAGACAGCACGGTTAAAAAAAAAAAAAAACAAGGAACTTGACAGGTAGACATAAACAGAGCAGAGTGCAAATGATGAAATAAATATGGGTCTGTACAGCAGGTTGTATTACGTACATGAGGTAGATATTACAATATATACAGTATGCATAAGCGACGATATTTACGCTTTAAGTTAAATGTAGAGCAGTGAGAATTATTTATACAGGTAATGCTCCTGACATTTTGTGTCCGGTTTTGGTGAAAAGCTGAACTCTGATGAGTTGAGATGAAAGGGACTGTGAGAGTGAGGGCGGCTGTGGGAGTGGAAGAGGTTTAATGTGGGAAGGACAACACAGAAACAGCAATGGAGAATAATTTTCACAACAATATTTACATCTAATTGGCTGTTTGTTGATGTTTCCTGCTAAGTGAGCCACAATAGAAAATCTAAAACCACAAAAATCTGTGTCAGCTGTTCATTTCCACCATCCCACATTAATCATAATGAATCCATAACTGCCAAACTGTTGCTATAATCAGCCCAAGCATAAGGCACAAACGGTATGGCTTATGTATTCTCCAATTTGACCACAAGGGGCCAGTGTTGACTTGTGTATGTGTAGGACAAGGCTGCTTGTATGTGCAAAATGTGTGTGTGTGTTACAGTCACATTCAAATCAGTGGTGTTGTGTGATGTTTTTATGAGAGGAAAGAGTCAACGCTAATCTCAAAAAATGATGATAATAATGATAATCTTGATTATATCTTCCTCTCGCCTCATTTTGCTTCATCTCCCTCCTTCCCCTCTTCTTTCTCTCTCTCTCTCTGTCTTTTCATTCTGTCTTTGTCTCCATCCTCCTTCCATTCTTTCTCTTTCCTCTTTCCTTTCTCTGGCCCTCACACTTCCCTCCCCTTCCCCTCCCTCCTCTCTCCCCCTTCCGTCTTTCCCTCCAGGTAGCAGCTCTGTGCCGGAGTTTTTCCGCATCATGACTCGTCAGTTTACAGCGTATGAGTGGAGCGTCATCCAATCAGCCGGCCCGGAGCACCAGCAGCTCGCGACGTTCTACCGCCACTGGGTAACCATGGCAACCATAATACCCTGTCGTCACATTGCATTGCTGCTGCTGGGCCCCACAGGCGGTGTTTTTTGTGCACACTTGTGTGTGTGTGTGTGTGTGTGTGTGTGTGTGAGAAAGAGAGAAGGAAACATAGGGAGAAAATAACACCGCTAGTGTCCTTTTAAGACACACACAGTTGTACATTTTACACGTGCAAACTCTCACATTCTGTCCTTCTCTACCTCTGCAGTTCATCCTCACAGATACACACACACACACACACAAAAAAATTCTTTCTTTCATATATTTTGCAGACACACACGCACACACAGATGGACAGCGACAGCAACGGTGGTGCTAAGTAAAGATGCTGTGAGATTGAGAGGGTGGCACAGAGACGTCAAGCTCTGATATCATCACCACATGTTGACTAATGGCAGAGTTTGACGGTTGCCATAGCGATTAGCCTTGTAATACTGTTATTGTGGCTCATTGGCTGCAGAGCAGGGTTGGTTTTGGCTGAAGACGCACACATTCACACACACACACACACGCATGAAGAGTCTCTACACACTGTTATACATGCATGCATATATTCCCATCTGTTGTTGTGCACAGCCTTGTCAGACATACAGAAGTCCTTTTTTTTTTTTTCTTTACGTGATCATTTTCTGCATGTAATTAGTAATATGTCCACTTGAAACCTGTCTGGGTTTTCCTCCCTTTCCACCAAGGCCCTGAAGGAGAGCTTCATCAAAGCTATCGGCACAGGTCTGGGCTTCAACCTGCAGAGGGTGGAGTTTCACCTGCCCTCTGAGCCACTCACACAGGGCCGGCCGCTGCGCCTGACCAAGATGCATCTAGATGAGGAAGAAGAAGAGGACTGGATGTTTGAAGTGAGTGTGTTTGAAGAGAGGTGTGAAGAGTAAGACAGACAAAAAAACCCTCAGGATAGATGTCTTTTTTTTTTGTTTGTTTATTTTCTGTCAAAAGCCAAAAACAGACTTAAGACAGATTTAAGAGTGGTTTCGCGTCATTTCATGAGATCACTTACAGTTTTCTTTTATGTAAACAGAAGTGTGCGGTTTACCTACAACTCCCATGCTCCCAACAGGTTGCGTTGGAAGCACTCTGCAGTGTTTTCCGCAAGTGATCAGTTGCCAGATTGACACACTGCCATGCCGTCTTATTTTCGAAGAGCTAATCTCATAGCTTGTTCGAGATTCTGTGGGTTTTAGTCACGTTTTTCATACTTCATTTGGATTCTTCTCACTCTTTTATATCTCCCCAAGAGGAGCTACGTGCTCTGCCAAATGTTGTTTTGAGCACAAATTAAAGGAATAGTTCAACATTTTTTGGGGGGGGAAACATGCTTTTTCACTTTGTTGCCAAGAGATAGATGAGAGAAAGAAATATATACCACCCTCTCACCACCATATCCGTCAGGTAAATATGAAACTCCATCCAGGAGACAGTTGGCATAAATACTGGAAACAGGGGAAACGGTTCACCTGGCACCTGGTAACGAAATCCACCTAGAAGCACCTCAAAGTTCACAAAGTAACACGTTATTTTATATCTAATTTTGTGACATCTCGGCTGGTTCCTTGGCAACCTCACGGTAACGACAAAGCCCCCTAGGAAGTTACTGTACCCAGTCCGATAGTCCGGTACACAACCCTGTTGTCTTGGTAAGAGAGCAAAATAGGATGTTTCCTAAAATGTTGAATGCTAAAAGACATATTTGTAATATTTTGTAATATCTTCTGTAGATATCTAGACAGTACTTCTTTGAGGCAGATGTAAAGATTGTTGAATACTGCAGCTAGTTTTTTATGTAACTGGAAAAAGACTTTATTTTATAGGTTTTAGACTTTATTTTTAAGATTTTATAGGTGGACTTATAGTTTGATAAATACGTCTTTGTTACTTCTTATTCGCGAGTCTGAGAATAGTAACATGTCGAACCAGTTTGACTCAGCCTGTAGGAAATCAATGAGCTTTAAAAGCAGTGGTTCAAAAGACCCGGCAGCTCTGCCGTGGGGTCCTCCGTCCCCCGGTCCCCAGTGGCTGACCTCTTGAAAGCATCTCCAAAGTGGATCACAGGTGGTCTTACAGAGAAATGCACACAAGAGATTACAATAGGGGGGGCTCTCAAGTGGCTCTCCAGCCCTCCTAGCACCACGACAAGAGATTAGAGGAGTGTCGGAGCAGAAGAATCATCTGTTGCCGTCACTCCTCTCACTCTCCTCTCCTTTTTCCATTTCATCTCCTCTTTTCTGCTCCTCCTCGTGTCTCCTCTCCTCACCTCCATTCCTCCTCTTCTCCCTTTGATGTTCTCTCCAATATCTCTTATCTCTCCTCCTTCAGCCTTCTCTCCTCCTCTCTTCCCCTCTGTATTTTTCCTCTCTATCTCCCCTCCCCTCCTCCTCCTCTCACTCTTTCCTCCATGGCCAGTGGCAGAGGAATTAACAAGTGACTGCTAAAAGGTTACCATTGGTTCGAAGAGCCTGCATCCTCTCTCCCTCTCTTCCTCTCTCTCCCTCTCTCTCTCGAGGTCATGGAGGCTTAATGCTGTTTTAGTGTCTGTGTTTTCACACCGGAGAATAACAGCTCACTTATATTGATCGCAGGTAGAAGGTAATGCATGTGTCCTCTTTTCCACTACAGTAACAGCGACATAAGGAATGTAGAGGTTGTTTTGGTACAAAAGATGAAGAGATTCAAAGTTGTAGCAAGAGCCAGTGAAGCAAAAAGTAACAGAGAGAAAAGTGTTATCATTATTTTATGGAAGTGATGTTGTCACATTTACAGCTGATTTCCTGTTTATCTAGTACAATGTTTTGGGTTTAAATAACCTTTTATCAGGTGTATGAACAAGCGCAACAGTTCCGTAATAATACATGCATGCAAGAACCATTGTCAAGATAAGTTCAAATAGACTTTAATGTTGCCACACCAGGGAAATTCACTCGTCACAGCAGCTCGCACACACAAGGTGGATGAGAAATGACTCATAAATAAGAAATGTATAGAAAAAAGTCATGAAGTCTGACAGCTGCTGGAGTGAAGGATGACCTGAGCGGGAGCGGGTCCTTCCCCTTACGTGGTGAGACATGGTAGGTCATCTTATATGGCCGTCTTAGAAAGAGACAAAATGATGAATAAGATTAAAATGTAAAAACAAGTTGATCAACAGAAGCTTTGTTTGCAGCTGTTTTGATAACCAAGTTAATGTTTGAGTTACTTGTTCATCACAAATACCAGCCGTCATCATATGTAAACATGCATAAATGCTTTACTTCATCAGCATCCGTATTACAAAGCTGCTACAAAAATGAGGAAATAGAATATAGATATGAGTATAAGTTTACAGGTATAACAAAGAACGCAAGTCTTGTTATAAAATATTGAAAGAACTGAGCACTGACTGCCCCAGCTGGCGTCATTAAGAATCATCGACCATGACAAATGCACCTAATCCTCCAATTTGTCCTCAACTCTGAACAATAATAAACTGTGCTCCACCGAAAAAGCAAATCATAACATTTACAACGCAACAAGGATAACCGCGGTAAACTAGGACACTCAAATTAAAAAGACAAGATAATATTAGATTATGAAATGAAGACCGAGAGATTATAACATCACCATAAGCAGGTGCTCTTGTTGTTTGTGTGCTCAGTAGAGTGTAATTACACTAAGACACGTGCTTCATAATGTACAGGCGGCCGCTCCGAGGCGCACCAACGCAGCTCAGCGGAGCCAATCCTCTCTCTGTATGTCCTCAAGAACAGCGACACACATTGTTATTTGTGATCAGCGAATGATTGCGGCGACCTCGAGAGGTCAAATGAACTCGAGCGGAATCGATTTCTCGGATTTGTCTCATACACAAATAGACACGTTCAGAGCGCTAAGTGTTAAGAGAGAGCGGGGATGAGCAGCCGTGCTGTTGAACGCGTGCTCTCTGGTTCACCGTGTGCTGATTGGCTAGATCAGAGAGCAGCTACGAGACTTATTACTTCCTGCTGACCTCAGGTCATGTCACCCCAGCAGCCTCTGGACACGGACACTGAGGTACATAATAACATGGGTGAAACAGACTGTTAAAAAAGCCGGCGCTCTCCTCCTCTTAAGCGGTAAAATGACAAAATATGCAAATTTAAATACAGGCCCAGCTGATGCAGTTTTCCTTCCTTTACCTGCAGCTATTTTGTAACCAACCTTGCACTACCACCATCGTATTTTTCCCACTTACAAAGGCAGCTGGCAATAATTCTGATCCATCTTCAGCTGGGTGTTTCAGGACAGTTAATCAATAGGTTTGATTCATGGTGTGTGTACTTGTGAATATAGAATAACAGAATATTATAGCATGTTTTATATTAAGGTAAGCCAACAGTGGAAAACAACGATCAGTATAGATTCACATAAGCAAGGCTGGAAAACTGGATTTATGCCACACATTTTAATCACGTATGCCGCAAAATGGATTTATATCTATATCAAGCCAGGGACTGACATTTTTCAGTGAATGCGTTTATGCTTGATGGTGCCCGGTATCACGGGTATCCATTTCTGCTCGGGGAAACGATGTGTGACTCGTAATGGTTATCTGACTGACGCGTTTCTCGCTCTCCTGCAAAATCACGCAAACATACAGTACAGGTGATATTAACATGTACGTATTCAGCAGATTACGGAGAGGACACGTGCCGATAAGGACGCACATACGCATTATTGGTCGTGCAGTATTTCTGTTTCATATAATATCTGTATGTGCTGATGCGTGTTCACGTGTGTTCCTGCAGGAGAGCTTGCTGGACGCTGACCACCATGTTGCTGTAGCACTCGGACCAGCGGTCAAACCAGGCTCTGCAGTAAGGATTCATAAACATTATATATGATAAATATATATGAAAAACCTCCTTCATGTCCAAGAGCACACAATGAAAGCTTGTAGCATTATTCTAATTTAAGTTAGCATAGTTAGTCACAATTTATAATCTTTACCAGACATCAGCAAAGAAACAATGTGACGATGAATCAGTCATATGGGGACAGAAACAATCTTTTGTTAATCTCATATCATTAAAACCAAAATATAATAATCTCATACTGAAATGAATTAGCAGTTGCAGCACTATTATACACTATTAGACTCTCTCCTTCTTCTTCTTTTCCTCTCAGCGTCTTCGTCCATCCCTTCTTCCTCCCACCACATTCACACTGCTGTCGTTCAGTGACCTCATCGCCTCCGCCTCACCTCTGACAGAGGAAGACCCCGCCTACTGGGACAGCTTCAGAGTGAAGGCTGAAGCCCCACAGAGACAGAGGAACACGCATGCATCTTAATAACAACACATACACCTTTCAGGAGGATGTCAGGAAAGAAACACACAAATATTTAATGTTCAATGATCAACAGATTGATTTATTAACTTCTTATCACCATGTGATGCAGACTATGAACTGTCAGGATGCTGTCGTGGTGTAAGATCCTGCTCCTCTGTGGATCATGGTTACACAAAGTGCAGATGTTTTTTGCACACGAGTCATTTTTGATCTTTTTATTCCAGCTTTTCAACAGTCATTGTGTTGAATGCAAAGCAGCACATACAGTATTTGATAACTTCTTCTGCAACAATCTTTGTTTTTGATCCTTTCAGCCGCGCTCTTATTGTTATTTATCAATATGCAGAGGTATTTTAGACGGTTTACATATTGGGCTGTCCTTTTTTTTTAAATGATCTAAAGCAAAATCTAATTAAAAACAAAGAAGCTTTTGTTTTACATATTTTTCTTTCATAAAGTGAAGCAGTACAGTGCAACTGTGGAAGATCTCATTTTGTCCATGTGGTTTTGTCATATTGTGACATATTGTGCGTGTGTGATGCTGTAAATGCCTCTCTTATCTCTTTTTACCTTTATCTCATCTTCCATGAATTTTCTCCTTCCTGTCTTTCTCCATGTTATCTCTGCCGTTTTGTCTCCATCTTTCCCCCTCTCTGTCTCTATCTTGTCTTTCCATCTGGAAGCCTATCTATTTAAATCGAGGACATTTACTAGACCATGGTGCGCTCTCTCTCTCTCTCTCTCTCTCTCCCTCCCTCTTTCTTTGCAGTTCATGTCTGCTCCGTCCTCCCCCTCTCTTGAGGACAGCTCGTCTGCACATTTAACCCTTGCTTCTGCATCACGTTGCTTTAAGCACAACCTGTAATCACAAGCTTTCTCCTCCGCGCGCACAGAAGGCAATGACTGGCCAAAAAGTTAGAGGTCAACTGATATGTACATGCAGCCATGTATGCAGCCTGTTTGTCACATTATATACGACACCTCCCCTTCACACCCCCCGGGGCGAACGGACACATAAACACCATGACCTCACGGTGACGAGGGAGCGTTCAGCTTGTTGCTGTAATTATTTGAGAAAAATTACAGTGTGGTGAAGCCAAGATCGATGAGGTATCACAGTTCAATTCAACAACAAATACAGAGACTGACAGCATCCTAAGAGCAGGTAAAGGATATCATTAGCAATCATACTTCTGACGGACAAATTGTCAGAACTGCTATGACCTCACACACACGACCCTGACACTCATCCGAGCTGTGTGACATGGACCTGCAACACCATGACCTGTACACCTGCTGCTCATCTTCATGTCAGGTATGACTTTTTTAAATTTTATTTATTTATTCCACCTTCTCACCAGTGATGGTGCCTCTGTGACCTCAGGCTTTTGAGAGAATAGAGGGCAAATTATGGGTACTGATGAAATGGCAACCTGCTGTCCAGGTGCTTTCATGGAGGCCCTTTAATTGTGTTTGTATTTGTGACATATATACACACCCAAATCACAAATCACAGTTTGTCTCAAGTGTATATTATTTTTGTGTCAATGATTTTTGCTTAACTACATGAAATTTATTACACGTCTGTCGGTCCTGGCAGAAGACTCCCATCTTCTGTTGCTCTTCTTGAGGTTAGATTACGTCCAGGAGGACATTGAGCGACTTCAGATGACAGTGTCAATTAGGTACGACCAGATCTATTAGATGGATGAGGCAACGACCAGGTGAGAGAGAAGAAGATGTAGTCAAGACCACCAAGACAAAAGCAAGACATTTTGAAGTTGGGACCAAGTCAAGACCAGACAGTATATAGCCTACTTAGTTAACCAATATGACAATATGTCACTCATATTCCCAACTCTTTTTGGGTGAGGCCATGTCAGTACTCATACTGCTGTGTGTCATCTTTTGGATGCTGTTTTGCAGAAGTCTTTGTGGTTTAGGTGGCAAAATTTTATTACAGAAGATTTGGTTGATGTCTCCCTCCAGACAGTCACAGCTCACAGCTTCTTCTTCGTCCCTTACGTTCACTTTCTTGGAGTGCGTGCGAAGGCGGGTCGACACTAGTGACAACCGTTAACATTACAAACATTTCCAAACTGCAAAGAGTAACAATCTTTAATAAAAATTAGTCAATACACAGGTAATTTAATGATTTCCCTTCACTTGTGGTCTTGACCGCTCTTGTCCGAAACCAGACCACGTAAAAAGTAGTCTTGAAACAGGTCTCGAGACAAAGACTGATCTCAACGACTACAAAACTAAGAGAGGACCAATTATAGTAAACATGATTGTGAATGAAAGTGTATCATCCCGTGGCTAATATTCCTTTGTGTATTATTCAGTGTGACTGAATGACCTCATTTTTGTGTTATGAAACGAAAAAAAAACGAAGGCCTGAACAGAGTCAGACTAGGATGTTATTCCAGAGGAAAAGGACACAGTAGACATAAAAGGAGGAGGTGAAGGTAAAATTGGTGTAATACGGTCAAAATTTCTAGTTTTAGATAAAGAGTGCAGTCATTCATGTGTGTGTACGCAGTGAGTGAAAGAAATAGAGCTTGAAAACACACAGACACGCAGTCATTGCCTCCAGCTGGAGTGAATTAGTTTGCCTCCTCTCCGTCTTAAATCTTGTGTTCTGTGCAGCGGTGAAGGAGGAGAGGAGGCAGCGGGGTCAGACTGGAGTCACACAGGCTTTCCTCAGAGGCCATTTTTAGATACCTCAGGTTTAGTGTGTCAGAGAAAAGACCGTAGGAATAGTTGTTGTTTTTTTTCCTTAAAATGTGGGATGAGAGTGCTTCAGGCATCAGACTGAGAGTTCACCCCGAGAAAAGAGTTCAGTCTGCTGTACAGGATAAGAGTTTGCTCTTCTTCTTCTTCTGGAGGACGAGGAGAAGGAGGACATTTTGATTTTATTAGATTCAGTTTTCAAATTGCATAAAAGGTTTTAAGCAGCAGTTTTACCAACGAAGCAAAAAAAGGGTATGATTTTTTTTTTGTACAGCTCAATTAACCTCATATTACATAATGGCAATTATACAAGAAATCCACATAGGAAGTGCCACTGAACAGAACAAACCTGACCGCAAGAATGAGCTCATTAGCTGAGCAGGTAATATAACTTGTTAGCCGTGGTCACGTCATGGCGCTAGGAATGCTAGTCTGTCTGTCGGTGTTTCCAACAGCCACAGCTAAATTTCCAATGCACAGCTTACTAAGTGCGCTAACTAGCTAATGGTAGCTACAGCACATATAGCAATAACAGTGTTAAAGGGGCGCAGAGCGGGAATGACCACAGAAACCATTCACCTGATTACGAATCAATGTAGCATCAAAATAATTTAAAATATGTTATTTTATAGAAGAAAACATGCCTAATGATGCATTATGGGAGCATAATAGCAGAGGGCTCTCAGTTCTATTTAATTTCTCTTGAAATTTTGCTCAGGAGAGGGAGGTAGTTAAATATGCCAGGTCATCAGGTTTAAAAAACAACTTATTCCTTAACCACTGCAGATGAAGAGCTGAAGTTTTAAACTGAAGCAGCCCAAAATGATTTACAGCGGTGTCAAAGACCAGACTTTGTTATGTCTGTCTGGCCGACTGGAAAACATACTCAAAGGTTTCTTTTTTTTTTCTTTTTTCTCATGGATACTTGATTCTTGGGTACTTCTAAGGAAGTGGGATGCTACTTTGATGTAGCTGGCAGCTTGGAGTCAGTGAAGAGGAGGCTGACGTTCCTTTTTCAGTGCAAGCTTTGAGGTTCACGTTTGCTCAGATATGAAACAGTGTCACTGATGGGAAGCCTGGATTGAGAAGGCTGTTTACACTCGATTCTTGACTTTGGAGTTAGTTTGGTCTGTAATGTATCATTTGTGCCAACTAAATCCAGTACGTAATGCTTCGAAGGAGCCATGAAAGAACACAGTAATTACAAGTAGCATCTATAAGGATGAATCCTATGATCTCCCATCATCCTATGATGAAATAACAGGTAAGAGTTTGGTAAAGGTGAATTTCATAAATCTGTCTCAAGAGACACAGTCATAACTTAAAACACACCCTTAAACACACTACACTGTTGGCACTGGTAATCGCTCTCGTCATGCCTCTCTGGTTCATTAATCGGCCAAATGAGCGTCTAGTGAGAACAGGAAAACATTCAGATCCGGCTTTATTTGATTTATGAGAGACGCCATGTTCCGTTCATCCTTCATCTCTCATCGTTTTCCAGACCGGTTTTACCTAAATGTGAAAGAGTTACGTTAAACATCATATGAAAGAGTGTTTGTTTTTTTTCTTTTCTTTTTTCTATATTTTTGCACGTGTGTGTGTGTTTGCACAAGTGTGCCATCAGTCATCACTTTATTTTTCCCCTGCTTTGAAACATGCTCTGTGCAGCCCAGTGTGTGATTAGAAAGTTACGCCACATTTGACACAATCAAAACACACGCACGCACACGCACACACACCGTCAGACACAGCGCAGATATGTAATACCTCTACAACCCAATCAGAAGCATTAGCACGTGTTTACACTTGTTGGCTTGTTCTGATTACAGATGCATCCATTGTGACTGTCTGCCGCATGCTTAGATAATCAGGTATTCGTGTGAGTTCTTGTGCGGAGTGCTGTGTTTATTTGTGCGTCATAGATGGGGTTAACGGTTACAGGAAATCACAGAGAATAGTATAAAATGAATTGTCAGGTATTACTCCCAGCATTCCTCCTATTACTTTCTCTTTTTGCCTTCAGCTTTTTCATAAACTCTGCATATATTTGAATAAATCTTCTTTTGCTTCACGGAATAATTGAATGAAATGCTCAGCATTTTTTTTCTCCAAAACACTGGATTAATCTCACATTAAATCACATACTCCATGGTGTGTGTGTGTGTGTGCCTGTTATATTAATGCACTAAGACATTTGGGTGTATTTTTATCTAATCCTCCTGCCATCAACTGCCTGGCTGACTTAGTTTTTTCATGTGTATTGTAGTGTGTGCGTGCAGCATGTAATCACATTGATTCTTGGCAGGGTTGTCAACGAATATTCTAAATTTGATTATCTTAAAATAAGATCGTTTAACAAAACACAGATATTCGATAAATTATTGTGAAAAGAAGAGAATGGGTTTACTGTGTCTGCCTGTCCTGGGGGCTGGATTTTGTGCGTAGCCAGACTTTCAACTTGCGCCTTGCATCCGTCACTAAAGGTGGCCGAGGAATTGCTGAACATTTGACGTGTTTAAAAAAAGAGAAAGCAGGAGAGTGAGAGAGAAGCCATCGCTAACCGATAAGCTGAAGGACTGTACCTAGCAGAAATGAATGGTGTATGAACAATTTGACAAGAAGACTACTAAAAGACACAGACAAGCGAGTTGCGGATCTAAGATGGAGGAGCTAACGGCGCTAATCAGGCTACAGAGGGAGTATGGAGAGTGTAGCATCGCAGAGACGTTACGGTAAATGAGCTCACCAACTTGTGAGAGCGAACGGCTGAAGAATGACGGGAAAGCAGGGAGCACACAGCAAAGGACCCCAGGCCAGAGTCGAAACTGGGTCGCTGCAGGAAGGACTCAGTCTTTTTCGTACACGGGAAGCCTACGCTACCAGTTGAGCCACAAGAGTGATCAAAGTATTTTTCTCATCCACCTTGTATATTATATGCCTCTGTAACAAGTGGAATCACTTGTTACAGAGGCATTTTAGGTTAGCTGTAGTATCCTTAGCATTTTGTAAGGCACTGTAAATATAAGACTTTCATCATCCCCAGCCTCGACCTCTTCTCACAGCTTCATGCCTAACTTTAACCTTTAAACCTGATTCACAGAGCCAGCATAAAGCATCATGTCTGATTTTGCCTTACTAGTAAACTAGGTAAATATTTGAGGGAATAAACAGGCCATGTATTTACTGAAGCTTCATGAATTTTTAAAAAGTAACCAGCTAGTTTAAAGGTTGTTTTTATAATATTCACAATTCCAGTTGGCAGCTGGAGTTTCCCCCTTTTTGCTCCACACAGCAGACCGCAGCAGGCAACCTGCTGACAAACTTAACCTAATAATCCTCATGTTTACCTTAATCCTAAACCCGAACTATTAATCAGATCCGTCTGGCAGTGAGAACCAACTAAATATTCACTGTAGGATTTTACTTATCTTTGTAGCCCTGGACACACACGCACATGCACACACCCGTTTCAAGTTATGACATTTGCAAATCGTCTCTAACACGTACAGAACAAGCAGCCTCGAGATACACATACACACATTCGCACAACTTAATCACAACCACTGTCGTTGCCCTATTTTCCATATGTAACTGGGGCACCTACATCCAGCCAGCTGTATTAATGCAAACCTGTGTGTGTGTGTGTGTGTGTGTGTGTGTGCGTGCGTGCATGTGTGTTCCCAGCCATCTGTACAAATGTAATCTAGTGCTGCAGGCAGAGCTCTAGCATCAGTCACAAGGGCATGATGGAGAGGAGGGAGTGGGAGAGGGCAACAGGAGAATTACTCCAGTACGTGGTGAGGAGGGAAAGAAGACGAATACAAAATAAAAAAGACAGAGAGGTCATCATGAAAGGAGGAAGTTAAGATAACTAAAATTAAAAGAAAAAGAGAAGGATCTTGAGAAAGAAAGAGATAAATGATTAAATGAATGCCAGAAACACTTAAAACAAGTGTCTTCTTTTGTGCAAATAACTGGCAGAAAAATGTTTAAGGAGGCTTGGTTAAATCTGCATGAAATTACCTTCATGCTGACAATTGTGGAGGACAGGTGGTCATATCCCCAAACTAAACTACTCTCTACCACACGGTACTGCCAACTTTTAGGCTGCCAAACTCATTCTGTCCTCCACGAGTAGGAAAATTATTTCTGAAATCGCTTTGTCGCCTCTCAAACATATTTTCTGTCCTTTAATGGAGACTCTCAAGCTGTTGATGTGGAGCCGCTAGTCATGCAGGAGAAGAGTCATAAAGGGAAAAAAAGATGTTTAGGCAATGGAGATGGGATGGGAACAGAAAAAAAATGCAGTTTATGGAGAATTTAAGAGAGAAAAAGAGTGAAATGAAACTGAGAGTGAAAGCATGAAAGACATGAATGAACTCAGAAAACAGAGGACAGCTCCACCTCAAATCTGTTGTCAATAACAGCAACGATCCTTAGTTGAGTTAATTGAACTAATTGATAGCTGGAAACGATTCATTAACACACACGTACACGAGCGCTCAGCGATTGGGTGCACAAAATCAATTCACCTTTAGGCATTGACACAAATACATAGACAGCATTAATGTCAGGGCAACGTCAGAGCTGCCACAGTGGATTAGACCTCAGTCTTGGTCCGTTGCCCTTTACCTGTCCCCCGGGGAATATGTTGTTTCTTTGAGATATCTACTGTAACTGCATGCTACACGATTACAGCAAAAATAACTAGAAACCAGAGTGATTCAGAGATTATTTGGTTGTTTCTGTAGGCTGAAGTTTGTGAAGTTTAGAACCAAATACTCTGAAGATGAATGCAAAGTAATGTACGTATCCCACATAAGTTGTCACATGCAAGTCCAGGATTCATTGACATTTTATCTTGTTTATGTTTATGTAAGATATGTTTCTGGTGTTTCCTTGGCTTGTTAGTTGTTCAAATCTTGTTTACTCTGTCATTCTAGTGCCATTTCACACTGCATATTTACCATACGGTAGGCTTTGTGTGCACTTTGTGTTCTTTTTTTTTGTTCAATGAGAGCCGCTGGGATTCGAACATAATGGATCTGCAAACTTAAACTCTGTAGCGCTGCAGATTCAGCTGGGCTCTAGATGCTTGTTGCTGACCTCTCTCATTACAGGGAGTTTGATTTGAGTCAGTATTTGAACAGTGGAGATCATCTCTTCTGTCAATGCTGGTTTTTGGATATATGAGGGGCCATTAGGGACATTATTCAGAATCTTCCTCTCACATACACATATGAAACCAAATGCATTCATGTACTATACTGAAAACCTCTCATACAATATACCGAAATGTTCTCACACAATATATTAATTTCAGTATATTGTATCAGAAGATTTCAGTGTATTGTGTGAGAGGTTTTCACTGTAGTATGTGGATGCATTTGGTTTCATGTGTGAATATGAGAGGAGAATTCTGAATGACGTCCCTCATACGGATATGCTTCTCTGATTTCATTGAGTGCCACGTTAAATCAGTTTTGTATCTCTAAATTGTCTTTCTAATGCCATGAAAACTCATGTGGTAAACCTCCACTAAAGCAGGAACAGACTGCATATTTGTGTTTATAGTAAATTCATATGACTGACATATTTAAAATCACTGAAGTACTTTAGGAATTTTTCAGTTTACAGATTCTGAAGTTACTGGCCAGCGGGTCGAACAGCTGCATTTCACGATACACACACACACACACAGTAACAAAGCAGTCCAATCTGCAGCCACATCCATGCGCTGTGGGCGGCAATACGGTACATGCTGATGCATAAAAAATATTAAAATAAAATAGCCACACCTACACCTGCATGCTTACAAACACACACATACATGCAGATTAATTTGTTTTGACAGCATGCGGGTCAGACAAAGAGCATGAACACCACACAAGCTGACAAGCTTTAAAATGTACATAAACTAAGTAAGTTTGGAGCACACACACACACCAAAACACTTAAGAGGAGAGAGCGTAAAAAAAATGTGTGTACACATGCACATACATACATACTTTCTCACTGAATCCCTGCAGATTATATGTGATGGAGTGGCTTCAAACCGTCATTAGCGTTTCACCTCTTACCATTTGCTGTTTTTTATAGTACAGAATATAGGTTCAAATGTTAAAAGTATTATATATCATCCCAGATACCGAGACATCAGTATTATACAGTAAATCCACATTAAAAAAAAAAAAAACACCATCCACCAGCTGCTTAATCTAAATATTTCAGGGGTTTCTGATGGATTAAACGTCCAAACAGCAGCGTGTCCCTGTGAAATGTTTTAATGGGTTTTTGTACAAAACAATAGGAGCCTGTGACCTTCGAGACTTCTACCAAACCTGCAGGAAAACTGACAGCAGTGTCTTACAATGATAAATGTTGTACATTGTTGAGGTCAGAGAATTTATGTTAATTAAAGACAAGACAAGAATTGAAGAAAATTGCAACTACACCACCACGCTGCCTGTTCCATTCATTTGCATCGGTTATGCTGTTCATTAACCAGATCAAAGGGTATTGTTGTGCAAAAGTGTAGCAGAGCTTTGCAGAAAAAAAAAAAACACACACACACCGGCTTCCACTCCGCCGCTTCCACTAGATGAAAAATATTTCACAAATGAAAACACATCAGACCACACACAGCGCATTTCAGTGTCCAAATATTTTACCTTTAATAGAAAAAGAAGGAGTTTACCGCATGGATTCCAGGCTTTCTCTCCACAATGTATCAAACAGTACTCATATGTTCATGCATGAATGAAAGACACTTTAACAAAACAAATGATTTTAAAAAGATGTAAAAAAAAAACATACTTAATAATGGCGAGATAAAGAGCGAGGCACAGTTTCTCATTCCAGGCCAATCACTACTTTCCGTCCTCCCATCAGGTGTCAGGTCAAAGGTCATAAAAACATGAATAACACGAGCTGTTTTAAGAAAGCCAAACACTTCTTCAGCCAACAAATACACACATGCAACCATCGCCGCCCTCTCCTTTGTTCTGACCACTAAAGGTTGAAAAATTATCAAAACATCAATAAATTCTGTTTCTTCACGTGGACGAATGCACGTACACACACTCTCCTTCTCGTTCACAAGCACAGTGAGGACTGTTATTCCAGCTGAGGACGGAAGACGAATAGAACCGGTTCACAAAGGTCAAATGTCAAACAGGCCCGCCGGGATGTTTACTGTTAAACGGTATTTAAACTCTGCGCATGCTTGTGAGCGCGCATGCACGAATGTAGAGTGTGTGTGTGTGTGTGTGTGTGTGTGTGTGTGTGTTTATGCATGCATGCATGTGGGTGTGTGTACGTATAAGCCCGCTCCTTGTGAAACTTGAGAAGATGCAGAAGACAGGAAGGAGAGAAGAGGCTGAAACGAAGGAAAATATGGAAGAGAAGATGCCAGCAGATTCCAATTCACTGTTTTCACTTTAATCTACGTGTGATTTATGTGCTATTTTTCTTATATAACAAATTTATGCGGCTATCAAACTATCCATGATAGAGAAAATTAATCTCTAGGACTATCACACCACTGAGCACTACATAAATCAGGCTTGTTGGAAGAGGTTTTGAATTCTAAAGAGATGTGTCATTTTGGCACTGTGGGGAAAATATTTTTTTACACCATACATGGCTGCTAAAGCTTGTAAGATGCAGAAAAAAGCAGCCGAACTTCACGCTGGAAATTCATCCACATACACAATATAATATTTACAGCGCAGTGTTAGAGAAAGGGATGCACGTGACTTCTCTCAGGATAGATTATTAAGACTGAGCCTTTGGCTGCAAATAACTTGTTATTTTTGTCATTTAATATTATACCGAGCATTCTGTTTGGTTAAGTAAATACAGCAGAAAATTAGGCCAGCTCTTGTTGTGTAACTTTGTAACTTTTCTACTGTAAAGTAAAACAGATTTTAATTAATTTTGATGCTACACTGATGTGTAATTGGGTGAATGGACTCTATACATCGGTACTTGCACTATGTAACTTTGGGCTCTGGGCTAAATCACACACCATCAGCTATTTCATTGATTTTGGTGAAACTGGATCACATTTTATGGAGAATATGTTTTCTGTTCCTTCCTCTGGTGTCCTCCTGCTGCTGCGCGTCAACTCTCTGTGATTTCTAAAGTTTCCTGATGAACAGTAAACTTCTGCTAAAAGTATCTGCTGTTAGCCGTGACTTTGAGCTTACCATTTACACTAGGACCACAACGAAGAAGAGGAAGAGAAGGTTTTCAGCTGGTAGAGTGGACAATGTAACCCGGGCCAGCAGAGGTAGAGCATGGAAGAACCAAAGGGACTAAAGAGGACACTGATGGAGGAAGCTACGAAGAGAAAACGAGTAACCAAACCAGAGGCTACCAGACAAGGTTAAATCTGGGACTGACTTATAGTCGATGGTCGAGCTTTGTGAAATAAAAGCCTGAAAGACAGACACTGAGCTGAGCTTCTTGCTGTAGCCGGCTGCTACATGCTTGTGTTGTTACACGTGCTTGATGTTTGGCTGTTAGCAAAGTTGTGGACTTCTGAAATACATATAACTCTTTCTTTCTGGTGGGTTTAAAGATAAAAGAGACTATTTGGTTGCATGTTTTGTCTTTGTCTATCATAGAGATTCTTCATTTCACCTCATCACCACCACACTGAAATCTAAACTTGGACAGTCATTATGGAAACCTTTATGTAATTTTAAACTACTACACATCCATGTTTATTCATAATCTGTTAATCATAAATCTGACAGCAACAACGAGGTTTGTGGATGATTCTTATGTACTAATACGTCTGAGTTAAAAATATTTTGTTGTGGAAAAAAAATCTTTCCCCTCTGATGTCCTCCACCTGCACTCTCTTGATTTACATTTTATCTACTCGTATCATGTAAACTGCAGTTTGAATGATTATGAATAATGACAGGTAAACATTAAAAATGATTAAATGAAACCCAACTCACCTTTAAACAAACATTTTAAATATTTACATATTTCTTGGTTAATCCGCGCTGTGATCTCTGTGATTGGTCTTAAACTGATGAGTAATACTGTCCAGGATCATTTTTACCAGCTGTACAGTTTGTTTCAGATGTAACAACCTGTGCGACTATGGCAGTGTATTTTGACGAGCACTTTAGATTTGTATTCAGTGCGCATGTTCCTTTCACTCTCTTCAATTTTTTTCTCATCTCCATATGACCTATCTTTACTTTTTTTCCTTCCCTCCTCTCTCCGTCCATTCTCGCTCCTGTCCTAAACTTCACCTAAATCAATTACACTCTTACTCACTTACTGTAAATCCCTCCTCAAACAAGCATCTGCCAAATCCCATTCCTGCCCCTCACAATCACCTTCGTCTTCCTCTTCTCCTCCCGTTAAGTAGGTTAGGATTTCCTGTCAGCTCTGAAATGAAGACAGAAATGTCAGAGAAAATAAGCTACCGTAACAGAAAACTCTTCGACGCACACACTGTAGTGAATTGAGAGCATGCACACAGACTTTATGAGTCATAACGATCAAAGCCAAATTAAAGTAACTCGCCGCACACACCACGACCTGGCTGCTGTGTGCTGAGCGATTGGGTCAAGCTGACCGCGTCGTCCATAGCTCCCTCACATTACCCGAGCTGGAGTGAAATAGACCACACATCCACATCGTCATAAACTTTCAAACACGCACACAGCAGGACAACAATGTTATTGTTATATCTTTCTCCAGCAGATGAGGACCGTGTAAAACGTCCTGTAAATCCCCAACAATCCACAAGGACACAAACACACAGCAGGTGGTGCGTCCCAGTTCCAATTAGCTGGATGTTTGCAGCAATAATGGATTTCTATTCGAATTTATACGAAATTATTAGATTATAGAGCAATCTGATTGGTCTAAATGAGTATCTAATGAGAGCATGGTAATGAAGTTATAGAATGTTCCAGGAAGTAGGAGGGTACTGAGAGCGTATACTTAAATCATGCACGTAACACACACACATACACACACAGACACACACAACACACACACAGTTATGTACAGTTTGTTTCATCAGCTGTGTATCTGTGTCCTGCTAGTTCCTTTGAACATCCATGGACTGACTTCAAAGCCACACTCACACACATACACACAATTAGATACAATTGGTCTCTGAGTGTAAAATGAGGACATTGTGTATCTCGTGTCAAACATCAGGCTTTAAATCTGATGAGTGAACATTTACATTTTAAACATGACTGTCATATTAAAGAAACCATTCTGCTAAATATCTGCTTTGATGCAGAGAGTTTGATGAGATGATCGACGCCGCTTTCATGTCTGTCAATTAGCTCAGCTCAGCATAAAGACTGGAAACAGAGGGAAACAGCTAGTCTAGCTCTGTCTGAAGATAATACCTGCACCTAACATTAGTACAGACACGTTCACAACAGATAAATACAAGCACACGCACAAGCTGATGAATTCATATAAAGCAGCAGTTTACAGAGTTGGTAAATTAGCACAAAAAAAATGCTAATTGTTATTACTGATATTGTGAATTCTGTCAGTTCTTAAACCTGCAATAACTGATTTGAAATATCACCTTTCACTTAAGCTGATCACAAACAGTCATTTACACATCTTCAAATGTCGTTATCATTGATTAGACGTCATGTTTGTGTCCTTCTGGGAATATAAGTCTAATATTCACTCACTTTTAGCTCTGTTTTTGGTCTCCACCACCTCCTGCTAAATGCTGCACTCTGACCTTTTTCACATCTTTGAAAAGTGAAATACATCATTCAGCTTGTGTTACTTATCTCTAGGGATGTAAGAATGTGTCTGATTTCAGTCGTCTTCACATTATTAAACAAAATCCAAGCTTTCAGTGTCAGTGAACATCACGTAGCTGCAACATTGGTGCTAATGGTATGTTTCCTAGTAATCCTGTTGGTAAAAACGTTGTCCCAAAGATATTATCCACTCATCTCTGAGATTAACCAGGATTTCACACATGGGCGACTGCAGAGATTTCTAGGAAAAATGTATGTTCATGGTCCAATCAACAAATTAAACATCACTTTGTTCATCCTGTGAAGATTAATGGAAGCCAAATACATACAGCGCAGTAAAGAGGCCCATATGGAGGGAGATGAGAGTGTTGGGGGTGGTCACAAGCTCTCTCTCACACACACAGAGACACAAAAACACATGCAGATTCACTCAAAGGGCATCCTACTCACATGGCCTTGTGAGGTTGCCTCTATGATCTTTTAATTTGCATGGATCAACACTAATCCTCCAATCCTGCTCATCTCTTTTCCACTCTGGTGACCCTGGTGGAAAATATCAGAGCGAGGCAGGACGTGTGGATTTATTGGTTGTTTGGGATAAAGTCATGTAAGGTTCCAGTTTGTCTGCCACCATTCGTCAACACTTTTCAACAATTGTTTCCCCATATGTGGTTTATCCTGTTCCACACTATAGTGTCACATGGGTTCTGTATCAGCTTGTTTCAACTCATGCTTACAACTGATTTAAATATTCAAACCAGAGATTATTTATTATTTATATCTGCATCATTCGATCAAACTGATGGAGCCGGAGAGAATAAAACAAGAGAGAAGGCAGCAGTGATTCATTATGGAGGACCACACCCCTCCACTAAAGTATGGAAATGTACACAGGGAGGCTGGCAGAGGCAGAGTGGTGTAGCAGGCGTGAGAGGACATGTTCTGTTTGCCATAGTGTTTGACAGTTTATTGCCTAACAAGAACCATGAGGAAGATGAAGGTCGATCCTTCCATCGTATATCTCCATCTACATGTTTACACATACATATTAATCTAATGAAGGAAATTTTACTGATTTAGACAAAAATAAATGAATAAAATCTGACTCTCTGGTGTTTTTGTTTGTTTGTTTGTTTTTTGCTTGTTTGTTTTTGTTTGTTGTTTGGTTGTTTTTGTTTGTTTGTTTTTTGTGTGTTGTTTGTTGTTTGTTTGTTTGTTTGTTTGGTTGTTTGTTTGTTTGTTTGTTTTGCTTTCTGAATTATGTCCGGTCAAACATGCCTTAGCTCCACTGAGGCCTCAGTATTTACTGCAGTATTTTTAAAATCCTGGGTAACACAAGAGAAAACTCACTGAACATGCTGGCTACCATTAACTGTAATCTCGATTTTTGCCATGGTGGGCAACAGCCTTTGCTCCTGTACCACCTGTGCCCCCCTGCTAAATGTTTAATTTGTCTTTTTCCAATACAAACTCAAACAAAAAGTCCTGAAACGTACTGAACATTTAGCAAGTTCTTTCTTTAAGATCATGAAGCTCATTGACAATCCCTACATACGGTCTGCTTATAGTGCAACTCTTATAGATCAGTCATGAGAGCTGCTGGGCTCACGTATCCACAGATCTCCATGACAACTGTGCAAACATCATCTACTAATGAAGACTATGAATACAGCTGAAAGCCATGGAAAAAGCTACACTATGTCTCACTTCAGATACTTCCATTAGTAAACTTCTATGTAGTACGCTGCGTAGTGCATGAGTATGGCCATCGTGTACTTTCTGGAAATGATAATTGCAACATTGTTTGTTGTTGTTTTTTTGCAACCATGTGGGGCATTAGCACCAACATTTAAATGCCAAAATAATAATAAATATAAAACATATGTAAAACTTACATTTGTCAAAGTCAAAAACAGCTAGTGTATGTGTGAAGTATGCAAATTGGTGCTAGTCTAGAGCTTGTTTTGTCAGAACACTGGCTGATGTTGAACAGACCTTCAGGAACAACACACATTTGTTTTCCTAATTTTCCTATAAGGCAAATTAAAACAATTATGTTGAAGTTATGTAAATAGATAAGATAAAAGACGGTACAAAATGTCCAGACATGAACTGGGTATTGGTTGGCACATCACAGCACTGAAGGGAAGCCAATCCACAACCCTAGTTGGTCAACTGTATGCCATTTGAATCATCATTCTCACAGCAGAAACTCAAGAGGTCAAGCTGAAATGAAAGCCACACCCTGTGTTCTTCAGTCCAGTCTACACACACGGAGCATCCTCTTGACAGATGCGTCCATGAATAATGACTGCGTAATTCATTCTGATGCAGAGTGCACATACGTACACACCCCCGAAACCCCGCACCACCCCATAACTCAGCCCTGCTTCATTTGGCTAATATGACAGGCACAGTGTGTAAATTACATGACCTTTGTTCGCTCATACATACTTTCAGTGCGTGCGATTTCCATTAGCACGTTAGCTTGTGTGATGTGTGATACTCACCCCTCATGTGCAGCGAAGACGGTCCATGTGAAATATGCAAACCTCCCAGAGCCAATTAACGTAATGGGGATGTATTTGCATACACACAGGGTGCAAGGGGGTAAAAGATTAAGGGAGGGAGGAAGGATGGATGGAGGGGCTGGAGGGTTAGAGGAATGAGGAGAGGATAAGATAAAACTGAAATGAGAATGCATGGGAGGGAAATGAAAAACAGGACTGAAAATGTCATTGGCTTGAGTGTTATTTGACTGTTACAACCAAGGCTGTTACCATTTTACCAGTAAAGGTGCACTGCCTGAGAGGACGAATATAACACGAGACAGCAAAACAAAACCTTGTTGGTTAGCCGTAGTTTACATGGCAACCACTTCCATTTTGCATATTACATACAGGTTGGAAACCACAGTTTGAAAACAGTCAGATTGGTTGGCTGATTCAGTATCTTATTAGTTTATCTTCTCTTTTACACACACGTTAGTTGTTTCTATTGAAAGTAACTGGTTAACTGGCTCAACGACACCAAATTTATGCAGTCTTTGGGTTTCTGTTTTTACTTTGTACTTTGGTTTTCCTAATTGGCTGGTGACGCTTGTTGGTCTTCATCGAAATAGTCAACATAATCTGTAGTGGTTCCATTCACAGAGAGCATTCGGTAAGGGATGATGTGCAGCGAGCTAATCATTGTTGTGAAAAAGATAAACCCAGACAGGCCGGGGAGGTGTTGAAACTCTTGAATTCAAACTCTTGAATTCGTTTCATAGTTTATTATACTCCCATTTTCACCACTCTCATGCTGTTGTTTTTTTTTGGTCGCAGCAGGCAGCTGATTTCAGTGAAAAGGCTTTAAGAAACCAGTGTATGCTACTTGGTCAGACAGACGCAGTTAGCGACCATCCGGTACATAGTGCAGCATTTTAGCAGCTGAAAAGCCGCTAATATGAGACAAAAACAGCTAAAAGTGAGCTAACAGCTAAAAGTGAGTGAATATTGGATTTTCACCTGGTGGCCAGAAAGACGACTATGATTAAATTGATAATGATGTTCTGTAACTGCTGGGTGTATGAATTAGCAACCGTATGCTAACAAGTTCAACATATCAGAAAGGTGATGAGACGTCAATATTGTGTTCACAACTTGTTTCTGCTGCCCCCAAGTGGCCAAAAAAATCATTATTATTGCAGCTTTAACCCCTAAATAGCATACTGATGAGGGTTAAACACAATCTCAACTTGATACTCTTTGATTACTGGAGTTGGTACCTGTAAATGTTGATCATGATCCAGGTGGAACAATTTGGCAACGTGTTTTAGTATAACCATAATTATTATCCAATACCGTTAGTGGATCCGTAAATACATTGATAACTACTCTGTTGAAGAATTATATCTCAAACTTTCTCCTGGAAAAGTAGTCCTCTATGTGCTTTACACACACACAGTGACAAATATGTCTTACTACTATGTCTGTAAATTATTCTCACATGTTCATATCAAACATAAACAAAAGTGTAAATAAATGAACACAATAACAGAGACACTCTTTCTTCCTTATTAAAGATACTTGGTGTTTTGTTTTTGTTTTATTTACATCATATAAGACAGAAGATGTGCCCTTAATGTCACTCAGAAACCAACAGCTGTCATAAAGCCTCTTCCACATACACACCTGATTCCAACCACAGTGTCAAACAGGGTTCATGTCCAGGGTCAGCTCTGCATGTTCACACCATGACACCAAAGTACAAAACACTGACCAGATTTCTGACATGTGACATCGACCAGTGGGCTCCCAAAGTCTGAGAGAGATCCCGGTGAAATGATTAAATGTTGAATGTTACAAATATTTAATTTTTTTTTTTTTTTAAATAAGCTGGTGTGTAAATGTTATGGAAGCTACTATTCTTATGGAGGTGAAGCTTTATATCTGTGGAGAAATGTTAAGGAGGACCCTGGACACGTATGACGAGCATCAACCATGTTTGTTTCTGCTGTTCAAACCAGGTTAAACAAATACAAATCAGCTTAGACCCGTTACTGAAAGTCAGTGGGGTGTGAAGTTAATCTTGGCAACAAGACAGTTTATAACAATGTCCTGCAAAAAAAAAAAAAAAAAAAAAAGAGCAAGTTTTTCAATAAAAATGAGTGTCATGCTCAGTCAGCCGAAGAAAAAAAGTTTCATGAATCCATCATTTAAGGAAATCGTTCAAAAAATTTGATGTGGAATGAAAAAAATCTCCCAGTTATTTCTCGTTTTTTTTTTTTTTTTGTAAAAAGACGTGACTTGAGGGTGGGAAGGTTTTGTGGGACGGGTGATGTTGGGAAAATGAGCCTGACTTTACATGGCAAGTAAAGTATCTGGCAGACAACAAAGCAGTGGATATCATCAAATCATTTTGTGGAGTATACCCCCCCCCCCAAAAAAAAAAAAAAAAAAAAATCAGTTACATAAATTTATTACAATTTTCATTATTCATTTTGAATATATTAAATAGATCTAAATTGTACATATTTGTTACAGGTACAATAGGCCTTTATTTATAGATCATTATGTTTATACATTGGCAAACTCAATATGTTCTCATACGTACGCAGGTGAGCACACAGACAACAGTTGCTGGATGTATTTGGCTTGTCTCATCGGAGCCTCCCACACTTACCTCAGGCTCATCATGACAACATTTGTTCATGTTCATTGTTTGGCACAGCTTATACAGTACAGCTCGGTTGTATTGCCGCTGTAACTGCGATGTCCACCTATATATATGAGCGAGTGACCTACAGTATGCACTGCTGTGTGGTGATCCACGACAGACGACGACGCTGTAGAGAACCAGTACCTGCAACACCTCTGCATCATAACAGCAAGATTTGTAAGACCTGGCCAAATGTTTAATGTTATGCCAAGAATTTACAGACTTGGAGACGTGAGCATTGGACACAAGTTGCGTGGGAGTAACGCTGATGTAATGTCCTTTATTTAGCCTAGATGCAGGATTCAGGCACCGCTGAAGTTAAGTGTAAATGGCACCTGCACTGCATTTATGCTACAATAGATAATTGTACACATGAATGCATGTATGCATTATAGAATATCGCCAAAATGGCAGTCAGAGCGACTGCCTTGGAAAATGTTTCCCCAGGCTTAATAACACAGCTGTCAAATACACTTAAGAGTGGTTCACCTACCTTACGGAGACCTAGGGAAATTCTCTTTTTTACAGCTGCAGTCGTAGTGTCCTTGCACTGCTTTTCCCCATAGTGGATCTAACATGAACAACACTTGCTTATGTACACTTATAGTCATAAACATATTTGCTTTTGTTATTCTCTGTTGGCCATCGTCTCCTTTCAGGAGGAGTTGCACCGACTATTGGGTGCGTGGGAACATAAAGTCAGAGCAAAACAGGTTTAAACTGTTACGCTCCAAGTTTGACGTACGTTAATGCCAGATTCTTCTGATATTCCCGAGTCCCTTGCAGTATGAAGAAAGCTCAGGCTTCCAGAAATAAATAATAATCGGCTTATGCAGAAGGACGTGCTCGTATGGCCTTTGTGATCAAACTAAAATTGAGCTAAAGCACTTTAGGTACCTCTCTGAAAACAGTTGTTTTGAATAAAATGGCCCATGTGGCCTCCAAACATTTTTTTAGTTATGTTTTCATCAGGGCAAAAATAAAGCTTGGCAGTATCCACTTTCCCAGACCTTTAAAGACATGGGAAAACTTCCTCAGGCTCTTGGAAAACTTCTAGTGAGCTTCTAGAGACCAGGCTGTGTACAGCACAGGATGGATGTTTCAAGTGGGTGCTGCAGATTCTGGTTCTCAGAAATATCACAAAAAACATGAATCTTATTGACCTTTTGGTCTCAGGAGCAGCTGTCTTTGTTGCCACAAAGCAACAAAGATGCTTTCTAAAAGGTCCCCCCCACAAAAAAGCATCTAACTGACTTAAATTTAAGTTAAATTAAAGTTTCCACTTCTCTTTAAATCAGTTTATACTGTTGTCTTAAAGGTCCAGTGTGTAGGATTTAGTGTAATTTAGTGGGGGCTACTGTAGAAACATGGCAGCTCAACATGGCGGACTCCATGGAAGAGGACCTGATGTGTCTGTAGATATAAAACGCTCATTCATAACTAACTCTTATTTTTATTATACACTAATAAAAACATAGTTTTGTATATACTATTCCATTTCTGCCATTAGATCCTCGTAATTGTTACACACTGGAACTTTAAGATCACAAGGTTGACCCACTAAACAATGGCACCTAGTTCAGCGTTAATACACATACTTTTTTGCGTTGTGATATTTTTAGGCTAAAACTATGCTTTCATGTGTTTGACTGATTGGATTTATCTTTAGGTGTTATTGTTGTCTAGTCCATTGTTAGTTCTATACTGCATAGTATACTTAGAGCGACATGAAACAATTTTGAAAATAGGTTATAGTTATTTTCCTTCACTGTAAATATAGATAGGACTATGGGGTGTGTGGAAAAATATTCTCAAAAATGTAGATTTTCTTTGCCAAAATTAATCAGGACCCTGACAGATTATGATGCTGTAAATGTTTCAAGCTTTCTGATGCTAGTCCTGTCAGAGAATCTGATGACAGCTGAAGAACAGTTTATGGCAACAATGACCTATAATCAAACAAATCTTTTTAACGTTTCTGGTTTCACCTCCTTCCACTCTCTCCTTAAATATGGCACATTGCTTTGTTTTGCTGGTGTTAATCTTAGTTAGAGGGCACAATGCCCTTTAGTGGGTGAAAAATTTGGCCAGATGTAGCATTAGCTTTTGTGTGTGGTCTTTTTCTTCAGGCTGTGTTTTCCATAGCATAGCCAGCACATGTTCGCGTTGAATCAAAGTGCACTGGTCCTGCCCTTTCAAAACTGAATATACACAACAGAGAGCAGGAACCAAAAGCCCTGCTGCTGGTGGTGTCTCAGAATTCAATTGGCACATTTCATTTGATCTTTTAAAGGTTCAGCAACCCGTCGATTAATTTGGCAACATGTAGTGGAATAGCGACATGCTATTTTGTTTTCCATTGTCAAACATGTACTCATTTAGATGAGCGGTTTGGGCAGTAACTTATGCCACACTGTGATGATGTTGCGCAATTGTAAAAACAAATGAAACCAAGAAGGTAAAGCACGCACATATTCAACAAACAACAAACTAGATTATTTAAGTTTTTTTTTTTTTGTCTGCCCATCAATAAAAAGTTAAAATTAGGATGTGATGTTGACAAATCTCAGTTTACTTCTTTAGATACTAAAAACATTTGTATCAACATTAAAAAGTTTTATATATGATGGAAACTAATGCCTCGTACGTGCCTCTGTAGGCCTGAGACAGCCAGCAGTTCAAACTGATATAAACTTGATTCATGATTTGTACTTCACCGATGCTGCATCTATGTGATGTCTACACCAAAGAGAACAATGGCGGCAATGTAATGCGAGTTACAGTCTGTAAAAACTTCAACCCTTCACTTCCCACTTTATGATGACAAGATTCTCTCAGACAAAACTTCTGACAGTTATTATCCCATGTCTGGGTTACTGAGCTACGCTGAAGTATTTGGAAGGCCTGAGATTTCCACTGAGTAAATCATAGTCAGTCTGCTGGCAGATTGGAATTTGAATTTTGTTGGTGACATTTGCACGGGGGTAGTAAGTACTTTTATATCCACGTGGTAAAAAAACAAAACAAACAATGCAATTAAAAAAGATTATGTATGTAAATGTGAACCGTGTCAAGCATGCATACTGTGAGTATGTGTACAAGTTAGTATAGCACTATATTATTAGTACTATAATGTATGTATTATTGGTTAATCAGGACAAAAAAAAAAGACGAATAGAATTTAAAATATTTGAATTCTTTAAGGAGCGCTTGATTTATCTTGTCAGGTGTTCGCGACCGTCTCAAAATGAAAGACACCACTTGTCAGGACTCCTGCTGGCTCGGTGGGATAAGGCTCCTGCTGTGACTTGTAACATCACAGGTTTATAACCTTTGGCACATGACATACCTTCATCCAAATCTTTTACTTTCTAATGACAGAGAAATGTCTTTAATATTTCTTAAAACTAGTGGAAACGTAAGATAAATGAAGCGCTTCTTTTCCTTTTCAAATATTTAGAATGAACCCCTCTTGTATTTGTCCTGATTTGAGCAGTAAAAAGGCACTGAGCTGGGAATAATTTTCAGCCCTAAACATATTACCTGCATGAAATGGCTGGATTGTGGGTTAAAAGCAGAAAAGGCTCTAAGATCAGCTTAGTACTAGCGTTTTTTTTTTTTGTTTGTTTTTTGTTTTGGCATTTGTCCCTAGATGACAACTTCTCAAACCTATCGTCTTTGTTGTGCCTCTCATTCATTTTCTCCCCACCCTGACCAACTGGTCCAACAAGGTTGGTGGACGGATGTAACAAGCAGCAGATGTTAGAAGTATGATTGTTAAAGCATGACATGATTTAGGGACAGTTGGAAGGGGAGTTGTATTGTTCTTTAGCAGTGGTCTTCCTTGTACAAGAGGCCATGATGCACAGCAAACATTTGTGGCAATGTTGCCATCTTCTTAAGGTTCATACAGCTTCATTCCTCAGCATCCACTTTGTTAGCAGAAAGTGGATTTGTTCTGTTTGCGCAATTCCATTACTAACGAATGCAACACCGGTTAGGTATATGGTCTCTCTCCAGGTTTTCTCCAAGCATTGTTGCCTCTAGACCCAAGTCAGGGTACCGTATAGGAGAGAGGACCACTGGAGTGAGCTAGAAACCAGGTATTGAGCTGAAGAATCCAGCTAGATCATTAAGTTTTATATTAAGGTTTCTTCGCTAATTAACCCCATCAGTACACCTCCTTGGGGAAGGGTCCATGTGAGACGAGTAAAGTTGCTGTTCCTCGAGTCTTTCAAACATCTCCCGTGTTCAGAGGACATGAGGGCATGTTGTTCTTTTTTACCTATGATGAGAGGAAGTTTCATTCACATAGGCCATCCCACAGGTCTGAATCCAGGTTTTCATACACAATTCATTTGCATACCCAAAGATCTGTGTGATCTATCTCCTGCATGTTCCACGGGTTCAAATCCAGCCCATCACGTAATGAATATCGGTGTATCCTTGTCTGTGTATGGGACCTACAAACTTGTTTCTCTTAGAAACATGGTCCCAATGCTGTAGGAGACTTTCCTCATAGAGGCCGGGGGGGCGGAGCGAGAGCTGGTCAGCGAGGCATGACTGTGAGATGTCCCCGCCTCCAGGAAGTAACACGTCCCTGGGATCTCTTTGGGAAAATTCTCCGGGAGCTCCAGCCGAGAACGAGGGACAAATGAAAAAGAGCGGTCATCTTTCAGCAACCTGTTGAGAAGAACCATTGAAAAGCATTGATTGTCATGGTGACATGGATAAAAACAAGATCATGTATATGTTTGTGTGTGTGTAGTGCCATCACTTACTGGTAAGTTGTGGGACTGACATTGATACACCTCGGATGGCTCCCTGATTCAAACTTGCTGGCCAGTGTCACATTGTTCCCAAACAGGCAATAACGTGGCATTTTAACCCCGACCACGCCTGCCAGCACCGAGCCTGTGTGGATACCTATCCTTAGCTAAGAGACAAAGGGAGGAAAGGGTGATGGGAGAAGATAGAAAAAGAGAGAAAGGAAAGGTTAGTGCAATAACACAAACAGCAGGTCATGTAAATTCCATGACAGCACACATGCTTTTGTTACCCTCTCCCAAATCATTTCTTTAGATGTGCACACAGCTTATTAGTTCCTCAAAAAAGACTAACTTACAGTTAATCATTTAGGTAAATTTCTGTGTCTAAATCTAAAATATTTAAAATACATGTATACTTTTTGTCAAGTTTGATGGTAAACTGAACATATTTGGACTGTTCTGCTCAAAATATAATGAGCATGTTTCACAATTTTCTGCCTATTTATAGACATATAAAATAATAATAATAATAATAATAATAATAGTCTGTGAAGGTTCTCGGGGACATCTTCAAAAGGGGTCAAATCTGGGGCAACTGGACTAGAGGCTTCTTCATAACCGACTGGAGGGGAGATTCGAAACTATGGCCGCATCTTGTTTTGCGTTGTGTGCACATTGATCCGTTGTACTGTAGCAATCACACTTCTATATCAGTGTAGCTGTTTTTGTCTTATCTGATATACTTCGGCAGCAGATTTTTAGAGTAATGAAAATCTTAAAATAGAAAGAGTGAGAGAGGGAAATTAATTAAATAAATAATTGCTTCCATCTCGGATATAGGGCAGCAACACGGTGCTCATATAATAATCTGGCTAAAGTATGAATCTATAAATGGCTGGAGGCAGAGTGAAAGCTATCTAGCCATCATTCCAACTTGACTATTCCACTTCATGGCCACTCGACAAACTATCGATTTCCTCAACTTGGGAACAAGTCATCGCACATACAGCACAAAAACAACGACAAAGGCCAGTAGATTTCTAACATCTCATCACCTAGGTATCCAACGCCACCGTGTGCATGCCAGCACACTGCAAGGTCGTCATGGCAACAACAAGGCGATGGGGGTAGTGAGGTAGAAAGAGCACAGGCAGACAGAAAGACAGAAAGAAAGACAATGGGGAGAGAGAGAGAGAGAGAGAGAGAGAGAGAGAGAGAGAGAGAGAGAGGAGAAAGGCAAAAATAAACTTATAATTAGAGGGCAAAACCTTGACAGCAGAGGAGAGAAGGTAAAAAAAAAACGAGAGAGACAGAGAGCTAGAGCGAGAGAAAGGGCTGATAGGTGCACTAGTGTGACCTATTTTTCTGCTTACAGATGGCCGTGCACTTGTCTGTCTGTCTCTACAGCAGACAACCACTCACAGACACACACAAAACAAATCGGCATCCAGCGCCCACTCTCCTCTTTATTTCTCAGTCTCAAAACACAGACACAGTAACACTCAGTACACTCATCCCCTCCTTTTTTTTTTTTTTTTTTTTTGCTGTGAGTCAGCATCCTACAGCACATGGCCCTCGGTGAGCCAATGAGCAAATGGCGCAGCAGCACAGGCGACCAATCACATTGTAGCCTCTGGCCAAGCTGACAGAAGGATACAGTGATGGAGACAGACTGGGACAGAGAGAGGGGGGGAGTTGTTATAGAGTCAGTGTTGTTTCATATGCAATCAGTTGCCAGCTGTTTAAAACTAATGCAGTCAGAGACAAAAGTAATGTATCCCATCTTTATCTTTATCTTTTGTTTTAACTTTTTAGAGGTGTTAATTGAACCTTATGGTCATGGAGGAAGTAGATTGACCTGTATTATATTATACAGAGAGGTGGTTTAAGGGCGCATTCAGACTCATTCGAATGGGGGCATTTCGTTTTGGCTGCAGCAGTGTGGACCACAACGGTGTCCTCCAAAAAAAAAAAAAAGCAGCGACAGCAGCTGTGCCGGATCCAACTATTGGAAAAAACGCAATCCAGTGTCACGCTGCGGCCCCCGATCAGATGATCAGATCGGTCAAACCCCGAGCCTGAAATGTCGCTGAAACTGAGGCTATCCCTGTGGATTCATGGACTGAACTACCTGTTGTGTTCTGGCTTTGTTTATTTCATGTCAGCTTCTAAATCTGTATCTGGCTCGCAAGTTTCCTTTGGTTTGAAAACCGTGGTAGCTTGCGTACAATACTGATGATGATAGCTATGTTGATATTAGCTATACGAAGATAAGGACTGCATCCCTGATATCCACGCCCACTCATGCACTCATGCACTCATTCATACACACAAGCACACACATAAAGAAAGATTATGGTCCAGGCCTGAAATTTACAATGTGCGGTTTCTATATGTGTTCCTCTCTTGACATCTCACTCTCTCTCTCTGTGTCCCTGGATCACTCTCTCCATTTCACTCTCACTAAACATTTTACCTCCGTTCTCTCTCACAGCTCTCATGCTAGTTTGCATAACACTGCAACACTGGCTGGAGTTGAGTGCACTCACTGAACAGCATTTATCATGCTGAAGTGCTGAATATCTCTATAACTCTTCTTTATACCGGCATGAAGGAGAGGAGGAGAGAGGAGAGATAAGAAAGGGGAGAGCATAACAGAGGTTGCAAATATAGGAACGCAGAACAAGAACACAGAGAGGACGAGAGAGTAAGAAACTGAAGAGGCAAATCAAAGGAGTGAGTTAGAGAGAGGCTGCAGAGGAGAGGGGAAGATAAAGGGGGGAGAAGGAAAGACAGAAAGAGAGAGAGGAAGAGAGAGAGGAAGATCTAGAGAGCGGGCCAAAAATGCTTGGCAAGGCCTTTCTATTTTGAGACAAATGGACAATGTTAGGAGCACAGCATACACAGAACAGAGTCCTGTCTGTTATTCAGTAGCTATCTGTCTTCGCTTCTGTCTCACATACATGTTATTCCCATCTGTGTTATTCTCTAGATGTATTTTTAAACAAATGTGCTTAGTGGAAAAATAACATTCTGCAAAGTCTTCTCAAAAATGAATTTCTACATAAGTGCAGTTGCAAAATAGACAATTTTATATATTTATACATGTTTTACTATTGTCAAACAATTCCATATAAGGACCTGACCTAAACCAACATGTTAATCCATGTCTCAATATTTTCCAAATAAGCCATCATGTCCATGGCCCCAAGCCTTTTTGATGCTCATAAATACAAGACACAAATATGTGGTTTGATTTTTTTTCAGTCACTTTCTGAAACAAGTATTGTAGTTGTTAGCAAATGTTACTGACACCAAAGTAAATAGTGCATGTTAGCGTTTATTTAATTATTTCATGACAGTTGTTCACATGTAACGACAACAACATTGTTCTAAATGTCTGTCACCATTGCTACATTTGTGGGTTCTGTTTCACTGATGATCTAACCTGTGCCAAACCAGAGTTTACTGTAGATAATGACTTTGACTCATATTTATGACATTGCAAGTAAGCTCCAGGGCCTGCAAAGCTACCAAGGCAACCTAATAGTGATGGGTGACCTTGACAGAGACAGGGCTGAGGATAGACATAAATAAATGATATCCTGTGTTCCCTTTTCATTCTACTGAATTAACATGAGAGGTTTAAACTCACTTCCCTCAGCTGTGCCTCTTCCTTTCCCTCCCTACTTAATATATTCATCTTTTTTCTGCAAAACAGCGGCTTGTTTTTCTGGGTCTAAAATACTGTAAAAGCAGTGCCACACAGGCAGATGGCATGGATTCAATGGTAATTTTGTCCTAACAATCAAGTCAGGCTGACCAAAGTGCTTTCTGCAGGGAAAAGGGGAAAAAATTACGGAAATAGATAAAGAATACAGAGTGGGTGTTTAGCCTGGATTTAAAACATTCAATGGTGGTGGATGATCAAACATGTAGAAGGAGGCAATTCCACAATTTGGGTCACTTATATCCCTGGAACGACCCTCAAATATCTGATAGAGTGCAGCAGCTTATCAGATGACCTCAGTGTTCTAGAGAACAGTGTGGATGTACATGGTTACTGAGATACGCTGGAGTTAGCCCATCCAGTGCAATGATCATAAATCTAGAGTACTATGGCATGCTTAGTCAGATTTTGTTAGTAGACATGCAACTGTATTATACATAAGTTGAAGGTGGGACAAAGTAGCCTGACTGACTCAATATCCAACACGATATAGTGCAATGCAATAATGCATTAATAAGAGTTCGGGTTGACAATCCACTAAAGGAAACTGAGAAGGTTCCTTTTAAATAGGTGGACAGTTCTACCATGACACAGAAAGTATGTGCTATTTTACGGCAGTTGATAAACGGGGCACATGATTTTTCTCCAGCAACTTAACGGTTTCAAATGTTTATTGCCAACATGCAAAAAAATAAACCATGAGAGTAAAGAAATGCAGCGATGTTAAGTGTGAGATGTAACATAAACTAAAGAAAAGACTAACCCATTTGAAATTTATCCCTGCAATAATGTCACTCCGGCGACCCATGGGAGGTTGTCTTAGCTGAATACACTGTAAGCACAGCTAAACCATGTCATTATATCTCATCTTGATACATCACAAAATGGAGAAATGAAAAAAAGGAAAAGAGGACAGAATTAAGAAAAGGGAACGAGTGAGGCAGAGAGAGAGAGACAGATGGAGTGAGAGTGAGAGTATAGTAGACTAGCAAAGCTTAGATAGTTGAAAACCAAACATACACATCACACTTAGAAGTGTAGAACATATATACACCCACACGACACACTTATATCATAATCTACCATTGTAAACACAATTGCACCTACAATGAGAAACGTCCTAAGCTAGTTTTTAGTTTGGCCTGGACACTTTAAATGACTCTATCAGCTAAAATAGAGCTGATGAAAATGCGATTGTTTCTTTGCAGGACTTCAGTGAGTTTTGTCCACCTCAGCCCGAAAGCGTTGCAGTGCTGCTGTCCTTTACTCCACAGTGCAGCACTGAGAGTGAAAATTAAAGTGTATGAATGTGACAAATGATTTAGTTGCACCAGTGATGACATCCGGGCTGGCACAATTACTAAGCTAGTAACGAATGTGTTTTCTCTCTTCCTCATTGGCAAAGAACAGTGTACAAAACATTCAGCTAGTAGCTTCTCATCTTTAGCCAGCACAATGATCGGGACATCCTTAACGGACACAGAAAATTGGACCTTGTGCAGCCCTACTGTTGATTCTGTAGTGTTTTTGGTTGAATGACACATGCAGATGGCTGAGACTGAATACAGATAACTCCAACAAAGACACACACCATTAAGATGCACCATGTCTCTTGCCTCATTTCCTGAAAACACACTCCTCTGAACCATTAACACCAAAGATCAAAATAACTACCCTCTGTCAGTGGTTACACAGCAAGCTCTTACTCATATCCTTCTCTGTTCATCGAATGTTAAAACTACAGGAAATGTGCATCCTTTTATTAGAATAAAATAAAAGATTCATTATAGTGCAGTTTTCTGGATCCAAGTCCAAACACTGGGGTCAAAACTTCCAATTCACATTTAATGTGGTAACACAGTATGTGTTTTGTCTTGGGTATTCACTGTAGAACTACAACAGTTAGTCAATCAATCAATTAGTTGTCAAATAATAAATTAATTGCCAACTATTTTAATGATTGATTTATTGTTTTGAGTCATTTTTTAAGAAGAAATTCTCAGAATTCAGATTCTCACCTATAATATCACCTTGGGCTTTGGGAAACAGTGTTCCTAAAACATTGTAATCCAAACCTCTTTACACTTTGCTATTTTATTAATGTAAAACAGATTAAGACTTTTTAATCTGAACCCGGATCAGGCTCTCTCTCAATATACAAAGAGCAGTGCGCAATGATGGGATACATGTGACCGACAGTGGGGCAGTAGGGAAATGCTAAAGAACTGATGAGATTTCTATGAGCATTTTTTATTATCTCTGAACCATCTCTCAATCAATGTCTCTCTTTATGAATATGAAAATCGACTGAGTTAATCCATTCTTTAAAACAACAGCCATCCATCCATCATCCATCCCAGAGTCATCCATCTCCTATAGCAAAATATGTCACCCACAACACAAACCCGTCCAGTCAATAATGTATTCCCTTTATCACTGTGAACCATTTTGATACAGGCAAAAACTGACACAAGAACACAAGTGCACAATATTTGCTGTTGACACTGTCCATACATTACGTTGCAGCATCAGAAGAACTTGCTACATCGAGGGCTAATATACTCCATAATCATCTCAGACACCAGCTTGGTGAGGGATGAACAAAAACTCACCTTGATAGGTTTCCCGTCAGGTGTCAGCACTTCCTCGGAAAGTTCCATCATCTTCAGGGCCATGTGTGCAATTGGCTTCGCATGACTATCGACCTTCTTGTGTAGTCCTCCTGCCACACAGTAGGCATCACCTATTGTCTCGATCTGTATGAGAAATGGAGGAGGAGACGCCAGAAACTGAAATGAAAGTGTGGCTGTGAGTAGATGCTGATGTGTGAAACTAAGTGGCCATTCAATATCTCATGGCATCTAGTGGAAATTAAAAGCACTTCTTGGTTCCTCTTGTAATTGCACTTCCTCTGACCCAGTCTGAGAAGCGGAAAAAAAAAAAACATGCTGAAGTTCACTGAAATGCCACTTCACCTACTTGTCATGTCCTTTATATATATAAAAAAAACATTTAATAACATTTAAACTTTTGTGGTTATTAGTTTTATCACATCATCAGAGAGCTAGTCTGCATCTCTGGGTTAATGGGTTGGTAGGTAGAAATGCTTGGAACAATCCAGTGCCATCTTTATCAGCTGAGATAATAAATGATCTGTGTTTTTTCATGTTACGTGTTATGTTACACTGTACCGCTGCATTCATTTTAACACAGCTTTGCCTGCCAAGGCAGGTTTTAATCTTAAAAAGTACTATGTTAATAGAATGACAGTAAATTGTGTAATGATTCACGCCATGAAGCCAAGTCTTTCCTAGTCCCTGTTTGGGCTTACAATGTCAGAGATTTCAGTAGTAGCAAGTCTACCTTTTTTTAAAAAAAATAATTAATTCCCAAATTTAAATTAAAAATGAGCTTGTTTGAACAGAGCAAACAAACAGTGCCACTTTAAGTGATGTGTTGCCATATTTCCAGTTGAAGGCGTGAGCTCAGTGTCCTGACAGTTGACACAGTCGTTATAAAGAAGAAAAAAATAGATAGCACAAGAGGAGAAAAGGGAGCGGGAAACGAAAACTAGGAGACGAACTGCTCTCATTTAGGCCTGCCACAGGCTAAATCATTTCGACAGTAACCATGACAATGGCAACATATGGCTGCCTCAATCTCTTCACTGTGTCCTCCTGTTCTTGCTTTCTCTTTTACAAACACACTCACTCTTCAACTGCTATACACGTAAACCCTCTTATAGTCACTCAATCTTTCCGCCCTCCTCTCTGTATTTCTTCATCCCTTTTCTCCAGGCTTTGGAGAAATGACATTTCCAAGAGATATCACAGAGGAAACCCACGTTTCTAATGGGGAAAGTGGCAAGTATACGTTGTTGTCACGGGGACTGAGGTAAAGATGATGATGGTGAGAAGCACAGGTAGAGTAAAAATGAGAAAAAGAAATACTGGTCTGAAAAGAGGGAAAGACAGCAGACTACAGTGAAGACTGTAACTAGGCTCAAGGCCGCACTGTTGCATGGACAATATTGACACATCTTTGTTAAGCTCTCACTGACTGGCCATTAATCAGTTACTTTTTCCACAACACAAGCACAGTGACACATGGCATCAGCGCACACACACACACACACATCCTAAAGATTTAGCTGATCTAACACAACTGGTAACGCTTTAAAGAACCCATGAACTCACTTCCATCGCTACCTAAAAATATATATTTATGATGACCTTCTGCACAGGTGTGCACATAAAGCAATAAAACACCTACATTTTGAGCAATCCTTTAACTGATATCCCCCACATCACATGAAGAAGATGCGTGCATCTTTCTGTCTACTGACCTTATAAACGTCCAGAATGCCACACTGGTAGTCGAAGCGCGTGTAAAGCTCGTTCAGCATGGAGATGACCTGCATAGGTGTGCACTGGGCGCACACAGCAGTAAAACCCACGATGTCCGAGAACAGCATGGTAACGTCGTCAAATTTGCGAGCGGGCACTGGCTGACCCTGCCACAGTTTCTGTGCCACGTCACCTGGAAATATTGAATATAGGAGATCCACGGTTCTCCTCTTTTCCTCCTCCAGTGCCTGGTGAGTCCGCTCTAAAGTGGCCTGGAAGAGAGGGGAAGAGAGAGAAGGTTAAGAGGTTTTTGTTTTTGCTTTGATGAAGGCACTGATGACAACGATGCTGAGTGGGAGTACTGCACCAAATTAAAACTGCTGGTGCATGTAAATGTATTCGTATATTAATTTGATTTATTTTTGATTGTGTGTATCTGCATATGCTTATTTGTGTCTGTGGGCGAGCTTCTTAATGCGAAATCTGTCTGATACAGCGCTATACCATTGTTCAAGCAGGCAAGTCAACTAAGCTTTAGCTATTTATAATGGTGGCCTGGGGGAGTAGGTTGCAGTGAGAGAGGGATGCAGTGAGCAGATGCATAGGATTAGGTCAAGACTCGGTGACTTGCTCAAAGGAACTCTGAAAGCAAATTATAAGAGCAAGTCCCAGGAGCCACGATCTCTCAGTCAGTATGGATTTAAATAGGCAACGTTGAGATTTAACCAGCCAGCACAGCTGATGCAGTGCATAACATGTTTCAGTGAGTTGTTTCGCAGTTTGCATGATGGAAATTAGAAACTCTACCAGCTACACTGAATATTTCTGTGTATTGTGTATGTTGTCCTGCTCCGTTAGAACAAACAAACCAAATCATTCTACCTTAAGTTTGTCCATTCTCTTTTTCAGGCCATCTTGGGCTTTGGCCTGCTCCCCCACCAGGATAACATCTCGTGTGGCATCATGGATGGGGATATCTGACAAGTGGAGGCCCCTGCCCATCAGCTCCTCCAACTTATCAACACGTGGCGAGCCCAGGAACATCAGGGAGCAGGACTCGGGCACATGGATCATCTGACCCTTCAACTCCATGACCTGGCAGAGAGGAGGCAATCGAATTGAAACAGAAGAAATGGTGAGTTAAGAAGGAAGGTGGAAAGAAAATTAATTAATTTTTCGCAGTGCAACTCCATTTTAGAATATTGTTGTATAATGTACCAGCTCAACATGATTCTCATATGTAGATTTGGAATATAGAGCAGGGCTAAGATCATATATGGAACTGCATCTCTACTGCATACCATACAAATAATTAACATAATGGATAGAAGCATGCCTTTCTGTGCTGCACATGTACGCATGCATACGTACACGTATACACGTACGCATAGGTTATATTTGCAGCAACATTTTCAATTCCATTTAGCGAAACCAGGTCTAATGTATAATGCATGCTGACCTGTATGGAAAGAGCCTGTAAAATCTGGATAAACTCATGACCTAGCTGGAGACAATCTTGTCATCATAATGTCACTGGTTTGACCCACGCATTCCATCCACACGTCCTGAAATGACAAATCCTTCATCTATGTGTAACGCATTTGAAGATTACGTATCTGAGTGGGTTAAAATGATTTGCTAAATACATATATATCTGTGAGAAGGTGTGGCAAGTTTGAATAAACACTATCAAGGCTGCAAATCCACAAACAACTGCAGTATTACCACCAACAGTACTTTCATGATATGAATAAGAATCAGCATTCAGTAGTTTCCCAACATTTTGCTCACGAGCACTTACACAGGACAGAACAAATACGTTGAATGTTGAATGTCCGTAACACAGATAGGTGTGAGGAGGGCACACACACTAGAAGAGAGATCGAAACGGACATGGGTGACAATTACCCAAGGACATGTTCGAGAAAGACATCGCTGCCCTTTTGAATATGACTCTCAGCTGTTTCATTGTGCTAACTACCTCTGCTAGAGGCCCTGTGGATAAACCACTCTTCCCCTTCTCCCTCGACACGATTTCTGTCTTATCCCGCTCAGTCCTTGCTCCTGTTCCCTCATTTCTTTAGTTTCTTTTTTCGCTTCTCTCGCCATCTTCTTCTGTCTTTCATTCCTGCCTCTCTCTCCCTCTCTCCCTCTCTCTCTCTCTTTCTCTCTCTCTGCTCTTTTCTCTCTCTTTCATTACTTCTCTCTCTCTCTTTCTCCATAGTGTCAGATAGATTATTCCGCCAGTGAGCACACTGCAGCCCTGTTTTATTTATAGCACAAGGCTCTCCTTGGTCTGCATAATACATACAGTCTACATCTACACACACACACACACACAGTGTTTCCTTACACACATACACACAGAATACATCCAACAGGGAGACACACATACTGCCTCTGACTGTCTGTTTCTCAGAAACACTGACATACATACATATGAACACACATGCAAATATATATATATGCACATATGCAGCCTCCAACCCACAGGGTCCGAGTTCAAGACTCACCCATCCCCTGAAACACAACATGGTGTGATTCAGAGTTGATTGACAGACTTAGGACACACACACACACACACATACACACATATGTATAAACACATATATACCAATTAACGTGGTGAATGTAGTGTTATTATAACGATAGGAATTATAGCTGTGAAAATAAGATCCAAGTTGTCAACTCTAATGACTCTAATAAATCCAAATCAATTACAAAGGAGAAAATGGCGGAGGGAAAAATCTAATTGTTTTGAAAAGATTATTCATGCACTGAGACAAATGAGATGTGGAAAATGGGTTGCAACTCAGTATCAGCAGGACGTCCCTGATATTTTGCTCATTCGGTGTGTGTATCTGATAACAGATAAATAAATGTGGGATGAAACTGCTACAGTTTATGAATGTCAGCCTGCTACAAAACACTACGCGTAGCAATGCAGATTGTGCAGCTAGGTCTCGCAACGTGCTATTCACAACAACAAAAATTGCTAGGTGCACGGCAATTTGACAAGCACCGGCTAAAACAATGCCTAATCAGGTCTACCTTACAAGATAAAGCTGACTTTTTCAGTTTCTTGTGTGCACTGCAGTGCCTCAAAGGTAGGTTTCCCTGTGTGCTTGCAACTTGCAACTTCATCAAGCCATCTTGCAGGAGTGGCATAACCTCTCACAAGGACTGCAAGACGTCTGTTGTTAATGTCTGAACGTTCACTGCTATTTCTTGTTACACAATGAATGTTAAAATTTCCACCTAACAACTGTTGTGGTGGCTTTTTAAATCATGTACAGTAGGTATAATTATACCAGTGTCTGTCTCTGTTTGTGTGTGTGTCACTCTCTCATTTTCTGTCTTACTCCATCACAAACTCGTACACGCACACACACACACATACACACACCGATGCACAGATACAAACATGCATGGACACACATACACACATCCCTGGAGGCAGTTGTGTTGGCCTAGTTGTGCGTCTCTGTTTAACTCAGCACTCCCCTCTCTCCTTCTGTCTGCATCTCTGTCATCACACAGCACAGAGACAGAGGAGGTGAGTGAACGAAGGAGGAAGGAAGGGCAAAATGAGCATAGTGGTAGGCAAAGGCAGCAACAGAAGGGATGGGGGTGGGGGCGGGTGGTGCTCTTTCTCCCTCTTTCTGTCTGTCTTTACACATTTAAAGTCGGACAGAAAGAGGCGACGTTTGGGAGGCAGAAGAAAGCAGAGAAGTCACGACAAACGCATTTCTAGAAAAGCAGAGAAGAACACAGCAAACAGTGCGATGTCTGTATGTTGTGTGCTTGTCCAGTAGGTGCGGTAATGATTCTTCTTTGTGGCAGGTTGTTACACATTTACACCGAGTCCTTGTTCAAGGTCACTGCATTGTCACCTCGGAAAACTTGTACTGTAAGTCTGGGGGCATGAAAACAGCTTGTATGGAGGGCTGGTGTAGTTAAAAGAAAACCACGTTATTAGGTATATTTCTGGTTAAAAACATCAATAAAATTCTCTTCACTAGTAATGTACTCTAGTATTACCTCCTTTAAAAGATGCAATCATGGCATATCCACTTAGACTAATACAAAGCATCTAATTGAACATCTCCAGACATAGATGTAGGTAAATGTATGGAGCCACGTCAACAACTAACCTAACAATTCTTTGATTTGTCAGAAGTTTGATGCCTAACTTTATGAAATTACACTAAATTTGTATTCTGATCAAACCAAAGTATTATTGATTGCTGAATTAGTGGATTTTGTGTTTATGTATGATTGAGGTTTGTATTATACTGCAGAAACCTACGTAAATGTTGTTATGCCTTATAACTGTAAGACCAGAGCCGCATACACTGTAATGTTCACATTTTCAATATTAGGATTATCAAAATCAAAATACAGATTCAGGTTACTATCGCTATAGGCAACAAGGAGCTGAAGGTAGATGAAAAAGAAAGAAGGGAGGGGAAAGGAGAGAAAAAAAACAGCTGAAAGGGCCAGAGGTGGAAATCGAGGCAGAGAGAGAGAGGAGGAGTAAGGAGGGAGGGAGGGAGAGAGAGAGAAAGAGTGCATGCGGAGAAAGAGAGGCACACTGCACTTGAAAAACAGAAACCAGGTACGAGATAGAAAAATGGAGAGAAGGATAGCAGGAGATGGAGCAGATAGCTAATGGATTGCCTTTTGTGAGCAGACTCTGGCATGTCAACAGACTGTCATTTGCATGAACAAGCACCGAGCACCAAAGAGTCAATGAGTCAGCCTCTCTCATCCCTCTCTCTCTCCTTCACACACACACACACACACACACACACACACACACACACACACACACACACACACACACGCTGCACTGCTCTTATCTTGTCAGAACCTGGCTATACTGTGCAGTACTCTTACATCCCACTCGCACAACCACAGATGCACACACTCGCACACGGCGTGTCGCCTTGATAAACACTGCATTACAAAGCAGAAGCTTTAGAGCTTTTTTTTTTTTTTTTTAATCACACCTGTGAGGTAAATTCATTTTACACTTGAATCAGAGGTTGATATGAGTCTTTGGCATATTGCAGGATCTCTGCAAGCGATGAAAAAAATAAATAACACTGACATTGTTTAAATCCATCTGGGGGCAGGTGACCAGTTGATGGGATCGTTTGAATGAAACCCATCTGTCAGAATACAACAACACAGATTAAAAATTTGATCTAGATGAAAAATTAGAAATCCATTTAGTATATAGAAAAAAAAAACAGTTAGCTTCATGTAGCAGGCAGTGTACCGCCACAAAGCTGACACTGCTCTTGAACACACAGGCGAGATAGTGAGGCGGTCTCACCAAGTCAGTTTCATGACTGCAGCAGCAAGGACACACACACACACACACACACACACACACACACACACACACACACACACACACTTTATTTACACTCATTACCAGGCTCCAGGGAATTCACCTCTATTTAGTTTCAGAGAAAAAAAACTTAAAACTAAGCAAAGCTAAGAGTATAAATATTGTTCATACTGCCTTTTATTATGTATTTTTTAATATGAACGTATTGTAGCAGAACTCTCAGGCCAATAATTTTGAAAAAGCCAGAACAGAGAAACGACATGCATTATTTTACTGTACCAAAATTAGTTAAGTCCCAGTTATTACTGTATCAAGCCAACAATCACAGCACCAACAACCAGAATGAAAAAATATTTTTGTCATGTTCATCACTCCTTGTCTCTATGCTTTTTTCCTCCTCCATTGTCTTTTCATTCACCCTGTTTTGTAAATGTATCAAGAGTGGACAGACAGAGAGGGCAGTGATTTTCAAAGCACTCCCCACTGAACAAACAAACCATCACGGCAGTGATTTATCTAGAAACAGATCAAAGGTGGTGCTAATGTCAAGATTCTCTTTGTACTCAGACACGCAGGTGCGCACACGCACGCAAACACAAACAAAGCTCAAAGCTCGTTCTGCAACCCCAACAAATGCAATACAGCAGCTTTTGACAAAAAACAAGCATGACTTTGCAGATTTGAATGCCCTGATGGTTCCTCGAACTTCACAAATCTTCAATCTGCCTATCACATGTCAACAACTGAACAAAAGCAGCTGAAGACAAGTGTTGGCCTAGTTCTTTCTGTATCTTTTTTCTAATAGCTAACATCCACACACATTGTTCACTAGACTTACAGGAACATAAAAAAAGCACTGACTAATCCTAACTGGAAATTTTGACCCAAAGAGTCTGGGAACTTTTGGCTGTTTTTACTGTGGAAGTAGGTGTTGTGATTCACGATTCTCTGTCTTGTTCATACTGTTATTTTTAAGAAAAAGAAAAATCCAAGTACTTTTACATCCACAGCCCGGCACTAACAAACAGTATAAACATTTATGTTGTCTTAAAGTCTGTGTAAAGTCAAGATAAATTTGTGTGTGTTATTAACCCCGCCAAATTTGAATGATCAAAAATAACGACAAGTTTATGAAATTAGGTGTCAAAAAAATGAGCAGTATTCTCAGCTTCAGGACTGTGGGGGTGTGTCCACTGAATACCCTGAAGCCCCGCCCACTTGCGGGAGCAGTCGAGCAGCAATTTTGAAGCGACTGAAAGGTGTCAGATGAGTTCAGAAAATGACATGACTAACTTTGAAACACTCTGAGCGAGATGAATTAATCTTTGTCTCTTCTAGGGTGGCCTCAGCGTGTCATCGAGCCACCCTTTAGGACTGCCCACAGAATCCTGGACTGAAAACTGGTGAAACTGGTGGTTTAACGTATTTTGAAAGAAATCTCAGAATTTCCTTTACACAGACTTGAATGTATTATGTCTGAGTGTACACTGTACATGTCTACCCCAATTTCAGGACATAGTTTAGTTCTGTGTCAGGCAACAAACAAAGGCTTGCCAACAACACTGACCTACCGAAAACTGACCTCTACCAGGTCATTGGAGCTGAAGAGGTTAAATTAAATCGATCAGTCAATCAATGAATGCTCACTTGAGCATTCATGAAACATGATGAACAAGATGATGCGCCGGTTAGAGGAGAGGTTTTGACAGTGCCCCCTGTGCACACTCCCCTGTGCGATGGCCACAGTGCTCACACTAAGCAGACAGACAGAGAGATGCAACCTGACCTTTTCAGTAGGTCTTTGGGTGTCTCTTGAACAGCCCATGTCCCGGGGTGTAGAGAGAAAAGAAGTCAAACTGAAAACACACTACAGGCCACTCACACCCTCTCACAGTGCAGCGCAGGGGAGTGCTCTTTTGTGGCCTCTTTACCTTGGCCTGTCGCCTTCTCTCGCTGCCCTTTCTGCTGAAAATGTCAGCCCATCCTTCTCTTTCTCTTTGTTCTGCCTCTCTGCCCAGATGACACAAGATTCATAAAAAAAAAAACACACAAACACATACTGCAACACAAATCTTTCAAGTGTTGAGTTGATGGTGTTTGGAGCTTGGAGGCCAGTGTCTGACTTAAACTTCAGCAGTGCGAGGTTCTGATCACCGGTGACACACAAAAAGGGAATAGAAAAGGCAGCTACACTGGCTCAGAGTAACCAGCGTGAGTGTGCTTTTTGACCAGTGGTATGAGAGAAATGAGGGCCACCACATGGAATCAGAACAGAGGTACTTCATCTGATTCTAAACTCAAATACACTCAAATACAATAATTTACATCCAGTCCAACTCATCTCGCATATACAGTAAACGGGATGAAACTCAAAACTATTTTGACCAGTGAGGCAACAGCGATATACAGTGTGATTAATGGACAGATCTAAAAGCAAAAAAATGTGTTTATTCATGTACGTTCATCTTACTGGAATGTGTAGGCTTACACTAAAACTACAACTACATTTACAGTGATCCCTGGAAATCCCACAGAACTGATTATTTCAAAAATGTTTGACATAAACTGAGATGCTGTCCTATAATTAATGTAAAAGTCACAAATACATACAGTATATGTGAGTGAAGCGCATGTGCCAGTACCATAAAATGTAATTCGGCCAGTCGCACAAGGTGAAACCGAAAAGGCAGAAACAGGAGAAACTCGTGAAAGAGAACGCACTTTTGAACAACTATTACTGCTTTCCCATTTTTTGACATCTTTAAAGCTTCTTCTGAATCAATCTTCTGTCTGACTGCGTAAGAGGAAGAAAATGAAAAAGCTGGGAACGTGTGAGAGGAGAAACAGGCACAAGCTTTGTGAAGAAGAAAAAAAAAAAAGAAAAGAAATTGGTAAGCAGCAAAGAGGGAGAGAGGATGATAGAGAATTTATGAGTGACACTGACAGAGAGTAGATGAAAGCTAGAGAGGAGACGCACTGTAGTGGTACTCGAGGTCTAACTGTGAAGAGGGGAATCCTGCTGCTATTCCTGAGGGTATGTGGAATGTGAGCATTGTTGTGGTGTTGTTATTATGTGCATCTGCATGTATGTATGGAGGATAGCGTCGTGTTCTGTTGTCATCCGTTCAGCGCAGTGTGCTAAACCCCTGGGATTGGTTTATTTGGCCAGAGCAAGATCAAAATCACCCAATTAGAGCTCTGTGTATACAAACCCTGAAGCACTATCCTAGCCTTTACAGCACACTGCAGTGCAAACAACCTTTCACGAGATGAGTCCATATGAATGATTCACTACTGTGGTGAAACTTTCCCAAAGTTCCCAAGTTGTGATTAACAAAGAACCATGCGTGGGCAATTACCTTTTTAAGAATGCCACTAAAATATAATAATAGGATAGCTGCAACTGTGTTGAATAATCTTTAAACAGAAAATGAATTGCCAACGATTTTAATGATCAAATAACAGTGAGAATTTGATGCTTTTTGTTGTAATCCATAGTAATGAACGGAATATTTGGGGGTTTTGGACTGTTGGTTGAATAAAACAATACATCTGAAGACATCTTGGGCTGTGGGACATTACAACAGACCCTTTTTCACTATGTTCTGATATTTATGGACAAAACTAAAACTAAAATTTACAAAACAACAAAATAATAATCATCAGCAGCAGCCCTTAACACCCAGCCTTCACAGTACACGCACAAATACAATATCTAGATTTATACAAGATGTATTACGCTCTGTAATTCTTCGTCTCTACAGCACTGATACGACATTAATTAAAATGAAGCAGCAGTACACCCCAACCATCTTGCAGCAAACAAAATTATTATTTGACATAATCTGCATGCATCAGGTTTCTTTAGAAATGTCGCACTAAGTATGCTAACCACAGCATACGCCTCAGGCTGCAGATCTGTGGTGCTGTTTACTCGCATCTTGACTCTTCAGGTTCAGGATGAATTGGTACAAATTTGTAACCAAAACAAGATCAAACATCAAAAACAAAGTTTACCTCTGTGGCAGATCAAAGGCTACACATTATGTGCCGCTACTTTTTAAATGCAAATACACTTTTTTAGCGTGTGGCTTAAGACGTCCTTAACTCACCCACCCATACACAGACACACACAAACCGCACATCACTGTGGCTGCACTGATCAATCGCCTGGGCTGTCAGTTCTGTTTAGCATCAGGGTGTTTGGTACTGACACCAACAGCCTGCGGAGACTAGCCAATCAATAAAGAACTGGATATAGCATACAACTCGGATTGATTCATTATTTCTGGCAAACTGGGACCAATTCAGACCTCATTCCTTCCATGCAAAAGCATCACAGGCTTGCGGGGTGTGGTGCAACATGTGTTAGGATGATATTCAGTGAAGTGCCATCAACACGCCTGATGTTTTCTACATTCAAACTTTAAACTGAGGATTGTTAAAGTGATGTATTCCATCATACCAAACAAACACTGCACTCTGAATAGCTGAGTCGTTTTAAATAAAGACCACGTTCATTCAAATAGCAATAATAACAGTATGGTATCAGAAACAGTGTCATCTGTTATGTATGATATCTTTACCTTCTCCTTGGTGCCGGTCTGTGTGGTGTCAGGCCTCGTACGGATGGTAAATGGGGATGCAAGCCTCAGGAGGATGCCCTGGAACGAAGGCTCCATCTTGGGTGAGACAATCTCAAAACAGTCCCTGAACGAGAGGCTCCGGTGAGGCTCAATGCGAGCCTGTCTCCTCAGTCCTTCTCCGAGCTGCAGGAGCTCCATGCGAGGCCCCAGGACAAGGTGAAATGGAAAGGCGCGGCAAAACGTGGCCAGGCCGATGCGCAGGTCACTGGGGTTGGTGGAGAGTGAGAGGGGGGGCCGTTTAGTGCTCACCGAAGCAGCATTTGGGAAGGAGGAGAGGGAAGGAGGACATGTCTCCTGGATTTGGAAGGACAAGCAGACTGTGGGAACAGAGGTTGAGAAAGGAGAAGGAGGGGACGGGGATGAGGAGGGTGAGGCATTGGGGGACGCAGTCGGGGTCGGGGTTGTGGAGTCACCATCTGTGTGTTCTGTATCTTCATTGGGCAACAGTGGAGTTAGAGGTGGCACCTCTTCCACCTCAACCTCTGAATGAAAGATCCGCCTGGCAACAGCTCGGATCAACCCTGGCATGACCAATCCAACAAAAGGGGCAGGGTTGAAACAATGAAGAAGCAACACCTTCCTTCTTCCATCAATTTCTCCTTGCTCTCCAACTTTGTCCAATTTTCTTCGCCCTTTCTCCTCCTCGTGGGGGTCCTTGCACTGGAAGGAGGGGCTCTCAGATGAGGCACGGCGCCCCGTGGAGGTGCGAATGTGTTCCAAAATGGCGTCAAAGCCATTGAAGAAGTCCTGGAGGTTGCCACCTACTGCCCGAAGCACTCGTTCATTTTCTTCAAAGCAGAGGCCAAAGAACTCCTCTCCGAAATGCTCCCGCAGCTCACAGAAAGGTACTCCTGTGAAGGAGAGATGCAGAACACAATATGTCTTCTGAGGATAGACACAAATGATCAGAGACATGTCATTAAGCATTCTGCAGAACGGCATCTCGGTTCACTGTTTCAGAAATCTGCCCTCTCTTAAGTGTGTGTAATAATTTCCTGTTACAGCTTCCTTTCATAGTAACATTATCTCTGCTCTATGATATGTTTTAGCCAAGATTTAAATTCGGCAAAAAAATAATTTTAAGCAATATCAACCACAGGCAATCAGTGTTCAAAGTAATCAAACATCAAAGCTTTGCCAAATAATGAATATTGATAAGATAAAATAATCATGTCACATGCCTACTGACTGAATAATAACTGAGGAAAAAATAGGATTAAAGGATTATAGCTAAATTAAACTTGACATTTAATATAAATAAAACCTGACACCATATAATAGAAAAATCAGAACAATCCAAAACTGTGCAAGAAAAATAAACAAAATTTGAAAAGCATCAATTAGTAATCGCACAACTACACAGACTTACAGAAAGAGAAAACTGTAAGCAATGCACCAAGAACTCAGATCAGTATGACGCACAGCACTAGAGCCACATACATGCAGGTATGTAGCAGAGAGAGCATGATACTGAAAGCCAGATTGGTGAGGACCCACTTGATTTAGACTCAAACATTCAACTATGGTTATGGGTTTTGGGTATTCACTGAAAATACTGCAGACAGATGGGCTCAACCCTAAGAACAAATGACAGAGCTTGGACATCAAGAAGGAGCTCAGAGTGGGGCCTTTGCTCATTCTAACTGAAAGGACACAGTTGAAGTGGTTTGGGCACTGATGCCTTCACTGGCAGTAAGGCCTCCTGGACACCTCCCTGTGGATGTAGTCCAGGCACTTCCAACTGGGAGGAGATCCCCAGACAGATCCAGAACATGCTGCAGGGATTATATATCCCATCTGGCCAGGGAACACCTCGGGATCCCCCCAAGAAGAGCTGGAGGATGTAGCTGGAGAGAAGGATGTCTGGGCTACTTGTTCATCCTGCTACCACAGTGACACATGGCATAAAATGGATGGATAAAAAGAGAGATTGAGAGGGGAAAAAGAGACAAAGAAAAACCACAAGGAAGAAAAAACTGATAAGAAGATGACTGAAAGACTGAGGAGTTAACAAATACAGTAGTAGATAGTACAGGAATACATTTAGTGGTGGTGGCTCGGCACAACAGAAAGACAGGACAGAGACTGGAAGGAGGCAGAAGACTGTAGAAAGAGGCAGGAGGAGATCTTAGATGGTACAGAGGGAGGACAAAACTGTACTGAGTGACTCATCGGGACACCGTGTGTTTATGTGTGTTTTTTTCATGTTAGGCCATAGAGACAATGTTAGCCTCGAGAGTGAGTCATACAATGTGTGTGTATGTTTTTGCATGTGTAAATAGTATATTAGCATCTGTATGCGCATTACTGTACCTAGGCTATGATACCGTATTTTCATTTCTCATTGTAAGTGTCAACATTAGAGGTCTAGCCTCTTTTTCTGCGTGTCCACAACACACATACACAAACAATAGTGATACTGAATGACATAACAGTACAGTGCAATAATAATACATATCCCATAAGCCCCTTCCTCACAATAACACACACACCTCTCACTTTACTTCTCATACTTACCCAGTATGGTGGCCATGTACTGAAGGATTTGTAGGACATCTTCCTCTGAACCAGAGTTTTCTACAAATGGGCACTTATCCTCTCTCTTTTCTCTTTGCCGCTCCTCACTGCCAACTTCTTGACACCTGTCAAAGACGCAAACCACCCACACACACACAAACACACAGGGAGAGAAACGATTAACAATGAGAGCAAAAAGGAAGAACTACTAAGGCACTAATAAGCTAATACCAGGATAAATCTCATCCCCTTAAGATGTAATGTGGATATTTTTCTTTCTATTTCTCTCTTTTGTGTGTTAAACTGTATACTGTTTCTTCTGTGGGTCTGTTTCTGGGAGGACGCGTTGCCACTGAGATTTCCCAAAGCCACTTTTCAGTGCGGTGAACTCAACAAACAAAATTCCATTCAGTTCCATTTTGATGAGACGGTACCAAAAAAATCTTTAATTAAAATTGTATCTTTTGTATTTGGGTGACCTCACATATTACTCATTAGCTTGCGCAGGCTGTTGATCTGTCGGTCACTGAGCAGATCCTCTGACGTAGCTACAAAACGGAAAGACAGATAATTGTGCTCAGGGTCAGCTTAATAATAGTGATGAGGGAGGAGGAAGTGATGAAGTGATGCTCTTTCGCTTCCCCCACTCAGATTTATTTTGTGAGGCTTCATTTCTAACCTTTACACCACGATTAGATGTACAGCCCAACTGAAAAAATATATAACTTGCCTTCAGGATGATTTCATTTTTTAGGTTAAAAATCATTAAGTTTATTATAATATCGCTGGCCAAAAAAGTCATCAAATGTTCATAGTTGTACTGTATATGCCTGAAAACACACATCGCCGCTGTGAAGTATTACTGCTGGGAATGCTCATAATCATCCAAAGTCACTCCAGCACCTCCCCAAAGAGACAATCACCATAGAAAAGATTAATGTGAGTCAATATTTGACTTTCTTAAAGTAACATGAATCAAACAGAGAAACTTAGCAGCAAAAAGTAAGGCCATGGTTTGAAGGAGAATGGATGAGAAAATCACCAAAGAAAAATAAATCCAAAGAGGTCCCAATCCGGCATCTACATCTGTATGCAGTATGTGCTTCATGGACAATGTTAGCATGTTTTGTGCCTGGCTGAATCCTCTCGACTGAGTCTTACTGTTTTGACAGGGAGAGACAGTGAGAGAGAGGTAGGAGGTGAATCAGTGTATCTGTCTGTCTGTTTCTGTGCCTATGTGTGTGTAACCGAAAAAGACAGGGAGGCAGGAAGAATGAGGGTAGCCAAGACGATCAAAGGCTCGTGGAGAGTGAACAGGTGTGTATATGTACATGTGTGACAGTCAAAATAAAGGCAAAGGAGATGAAATAGGGATATTAAGACAAGGCAGGTAGACAGCACGCGAGAATGGGAGTCAAAAACAGAACCAGCAAGAGGAGGGGAGATGGTCTTACCTGATCTCTTGTTGTCTGTAGAACTGTAGTGTTCGCCGTAGAGCCTCTTGAACAGTCTGTGTCTGCAAGAAGGAGGGAAAATATCAGACAAGCAGTATGTGTTTGTGTATGTGCATTCACACATTTTATTAAATGCGCAATATCAATCACTTTATGCGCACCTGGACCAACAACCCTCACTTGATGAGTTCTTGCAAACAAGACACGCTCATATCGAACAGGCCTTTTTCGCAGGAGACATTTTGACATGTCACAGCAAGAAAAGCACAGGCGTAAACAAGATTGATGGTGGCTGAAATCCATTTAGTTGTTTTAGTTTCAGTTGTTTTAGTTTAGTTTCTGTCACAGCTCACTGCGACACTTACAAAGAGCAGAGCCACCGTTACAGTTTTTAGTAACATCTGTGCTTTTCCTGCTATGACAAGTGAAAAAAGGTCCATGTGTAAGGCAACAGACTGACAGAATGAATGAATGTGTAATATTAACCAAATAATAAATAAATAATATAATAATTCATTTTAAATTAAAAAGGAATTCTTGTACTAATAAAAGATAATTCCCCCCATCAAAAAAGATAAGTAGTCCTTCTTTTGAAGGTGTGCAAATAAATAAAAGTTTGTAATTGGATTGTCTGTGCATGTGTGTGCGCGCGTGTGTGTGTGCATCACTGACAGCCTAAGCTCAAGAAGGCGGGTCCAACATGATTATCTGTGATAGGGCTCCTAATGCAACACTGCAGTGACAATACTAGAACACAGTGTGCCAGCTGGAGAGATCACTCTGAGACCTCCGCCCAATCTGGACATTTAGGAGTGTGTGTGTGTGTGTGTGTGTGTGTGTGTTTCTGTGTTTCTGTGTAGAGAGACAAAGATGCAATGAGAGAGGTCGAGACTAGTGAGTTGTGGGCTTGTAAAGCAAAAACATGAGTGAGATGGTGTGTGCATGCAGTCAGAGAACAAACCTCCATGTGTGTCTGTCAGCAGGTGTTTTAAAGGGTGAATATAGTGCTTTCACAATCAGGTCAAATAACAGTTAGGTATCATGTTGTAGCTAACCAACTGGACAAAGTATCACAAATGTTTGGAGCATCTCTTCTCAGTGGTAATGAGTATACTGTCAGATCCACCTGAGACAACGTCAGCTGATGCAAAAGTATTTTCACTTTTAGATACAGTGTACCTCAGGAACAACTATGGAGCCACAAATATCCAAATTAGGCCATTTATCACACTCTTGTGTGAAAAAAAAAAGATTTTATTCCTCATCCACTCTCAATACCACACTTACATGTCTACAGCACATATGTGTGTGCGCGAGTCAAACGGAAATGTTTTCTCATGACAATCTCTTACTGCGTCCTTGATTCTGCTACTCATTTACCACAGTACATGCACGTTATAGTGTGTGTACACAAGATTCTACAAAATGACCAAACACACAGGCGCTGAACTGTTATCAGCCACACACATGTGCAAACATACTGTACACATACATCATCATTAGGCTGCATTGTTACAATAGCTGACATGTTTACTGTACAGACAATTCGATACCCCCAGCGCACATTAATCTCACTCGCACTCGCACACAGACACACACGAATGTGCTTAGATGGTAGGATATGGCCAACAGCTAGTAGAGTGATGGTGGAAACACACTACCTGTATTAATACAAGGTGAACATCCTGGCAATGTAGACAGTGTGCAGACAGGATGGAAGGATTAGAAAAGCAAAATGTTCAATTAAAATCAAAGTGTCCAACAAAAATAAAGGTTGAGGGTTTAAACTTTTTCTCTCTTTTAAAACACAAACACACACACACACACACACACACACAGTCTCTCCTCCTTTATCCGACCCTTCTCTTTCTCTAGTTCCCTGTCTTCTTTATCCAAACCACTCTGTCTCTTTTGTTTGTTCTGTTTCTTTACCTTGGGAGGGCACCAGAATCTCACCAATACTCACTCCATTCCTCTTGCTCTGTTGCTCTGCATTGCTTTCTCTCCCTGCGAGCTTCAATCACACTTTTCTCTACTGTATGTGAACGTGCCTTTCCTGTGTGTGTGTGTGTGTGTGTGTGTGTGTGTGTATCTGTGTGACTGATTCCCTCCAACACAAACACACTCGCATACAGCAGTTTGCAGTTGCACCAGCTCCTCCTTGTCTCCTTTTATTGCATCTTCTTCCTCCAAATTTCCATTAGCGTGAACTGGTGTGGTCTATGGTCACAGAGCAGTGGGTACTGGTGCTTCAGCACAGTTGGAAAACTGCCACCGCTACTTAAGAAAATAGAAAACTCACGCACCAGATGAGACCCTGCCAGATAAATCCCAGCGTGAGACGCACCAGGCCTCTCTGATGGGGACGAGGCAAGTAATAAAGCAGGTACAAAGAAAACAATTCTGTTGCAATCTGCTTTACATCAGATATCTGAGCGCAGAAATGACTATGAAGCACTGCAGTGTCAGCGGTGTGCTGCAGCCCGACAAGGCAGCAGTGAATATTTTATTTCTGACTTAAACATTTTGGTATGCTATTTGTCACTATAAAGCTGGAATTATGCTTCGCACGGGGGTTGCTTGGATACAAACAGGAGATGAATCAACCAATCAACTTCTCTGATGCACTGGTCTACACACACAAAGTTGTGATTTTTGGAGGTTTGCACATCAACTCCTCAACGAGCTTCTGTGGCATACAGTCCATCCATAAAACCCTTCTCTGTGGTGGGACACAGAGACAGTTAAGCGTATCTTCAGAGAAGCGTTAATTCCAGTTGAGTTATTGAAGTAAATTCTCGTCACTTGATAAAAAACAATTATGTCTTTTTAATATCAGTTCATAGTTCTGACATGAACGCCCACATGGAGGGTAAAACAAGGCTTTCTTCCGCTGCCTGCCAGCTAACTTAGTGAGCATGTTTGTCTGACAGAGACTAGTTTAGAAGTTTGTTTAGTCAAAATGGCGGACCGTTGCTGCTCCTAGTTGATGTGTTTTTACAGAATCCCATCCGAAAAAGAAAACACAAAGAGAAGAGAAGAGATTGTGGATTTGCACCATTAGATGTGCAAACAATATCGCCATCTTAATACACACGTTTGCAGCGTACATTTCACATTTTAAAAGGTAAGCAAAGGTAAGAAGTAAAACACGCACGTTGGAAGTCTTTCAGTAGATTGCTGACAACCTTGAGCTGCGTTTACTCACAAGCCCATTAGTCATGTACATCTGTAAATTCTGCTGTAGCTCTAAACTGCATTCAGTATACTACTGCGTAGTCATGGCAGCTTCTCGGTTTCCAAATCAATATTTTTAAAGCACGTCTGAGCACCCCAGAAGCCAAATCGTTGCAGTGCACACCACATAACCACAACAACTTGTGAATATTGAAATGATTTTCATTATGTGCACCTAATAGAGATCAAGTTGTGGTCCAGGTTAAACTTTATATCGTTTTTATATTCGTATTTTTTTTTTTGTAGAGACATTTCTGCTCTAGATCTGCTTCTTAATAAAACGGGTTCCTGATAGATTTAGCATAGACACATGCACGTGCACACACTGGTCTCACACTTTTCATATTTGTGGCCAACACTCAGGGCCTTTTGATCAGTATCATGGGTCACTAAGCTAATGGCCACCTTCTATGTGTATACACGAAACTGAGCGAGAGAGAGAGACAGACAGAAAATGAATGTTTGCACACATGTAAATGTGTGTGTGTTGTTGGGCTTCTGGGTCAGGGTGGTCAGGGTGAAGACAACCACAGAGAGCATGCTCTGTTCTCTCTGTCACGGTCCATTGCTGTCAACAACAGACACTGCCACCGCACGCAGCGACTGTGTGTGTGTGTGTATGTGTGTGTGTGCGCGCGAGAGAGAACAAAAAAGATAATAAACACTGGGTTGTGTTGTGTGACATTTTGATTAATATTAAGAAACTTTAAGCTGCTCCATCACCGTCCAGTATAACACATACACACACATACACACACACAAACCCTGCCTGTGTCCCTGTGACCAAAGCACAACACCACAATGACCCTTAGACACTTAGATTTAAAAAAAAGGCTTCATTGATGCCCAGTGGACGCTTGTAATTGCACTTACAGGCAGCCACACAGTAGAACCACGTAGCCCACACATAAAATGCTGGATATCACCCTCATTGAGTGTTATACAAACCTGTCTTTAAGTGTTCCCTCTGTCCTATTTTTTTTTCAGATCTATTAAAGATCAGGGCCAGTAAGAGCTACAGCTGAGAGCTGAAGTTGGCTCTCAATGGCGCTCTCCAATATTCACCAACTTCAGATTTTTAGCTGTGCTGTTGAATTGCATTATTTTTGCGAGGTTGTGCCTGGGCAGCAAAAAAAAAAAAAAAAAAAAAAAAAAAAAGCCTGACAATCACCACTCTCTCTGATATAGATTTCTCTGCAACATCTATTTCTCCCAGGAACGGCTCCACATGTTCTGAGCGTTTGCAATTTGGAGAAACCTATTCCCACGACCTCCTGTCGTCTGATGACAACACAGCAGTGCTCTTTGTGGGAACAAACAGAAATAGACCTGGAACTGAGAGGAGCTCAAAATTCCGATATTAGGCCCAATGACAAGAGGATAAAACTGTTTATCTACCTATCCAACAACTGTCAATGATATCAATGGTGATACTATTTATGTGACTGTTGGGGTGACATTGACTTGATTTCATCTCACTGATCATAGCTGTAACTTTTCTTTAAACGAGACTACACATTAGAAGTGAATAAAGCAGTATGTTTTATATCAGCATTCAATCAAATGAGTCAGAGTAATGTAAGCTGTTTGCTCACACTGCTGGTATCACTGAGAATCAACACCATAGTTTGCAGCTCCATGTGTTTGGCCACTTTCAGCTCTTGTTTTGGTTTTCTGGACTGACAAAACCAAAACAGCTCCACTTTGTGTTGAACTGCATAACTGACTCTGGTTAATGATGTGCTACATACCCAGCATGAAATTTATAGATAGTTTTCAAGTGACTGGCGTTGAAAGTGGAACATTAAGCAACATAAGATAAAGATAAGCGGTTGTTCAAATGTTAACCATAAAAAGGTTTAATTCATGAATGAATGTTTTAGAAACCACTATCTTACAGCCTTATTTTTTTTTTAAAAATCACAGTGGCAGAGAGTTTGTGACTTTCAAAGGGGATTTATTCTGTTTATTTCCAGCTCTATCTGGCTATATATGCCAACTTCAGTAGCAAAACCAAAGAGGAATGATGGATGACTCTGACACAGAGGAAAGATCACCATCACCTTTTATTTCTTTTTAAGGCTTTTCTGAACCCACGACAGCCAGTCCAGTAGCGTGTTTGTATTGTTGTTCCCAGAAATCGGTTCCTTACAAGGGATGATTGGTTGGGGAGCAACATGTAGTCTGCTATGTCTCTTGGCACAATACAGCAAGAATTTATGACTTACCTAATCATAATCACCTAATCTGACACAGCAACAATCTTACCAGGGAAAAATATCGACTGACCCCGGTATTAGGTGTCAGCTGACTCCGCCTGGACTGGGAGCTCAGAGCGCCGGAGAAGTGTTGGTGTTTAACATTACATCTTTAGTATGGGAGCTTTGACTGCCAGGCTCGCCAGTGCCTCGAGCTCCCAGTCCATTAGCAGTTAGCAGCAGCTGGCAGTTAGCTACCTAGCAACAAGTAAAGCGGTATGTCGAGGGGAGAGTCAGATGCAGCTTTCCTTCATGACCTAAAAAGCACTTTATGTTAGACACACAAAAACTTGAAAAGTAGTCCTGAGCAAAGTGGCTGAATAACTAGACCGAGCAGGTGAATGGGTGCGTCTCTGTATTAGCATGTTCAGCCGTGCGGTGCCTGGAGTGGATGACCAATTAAAGACCTCTGCGACTGTCTTACATCAGCTCGTTACGTTAAGTAGTAAAATAACGTTGGGAATGTTGCATTCAACAGTCCTCATTAGTTGACACTAATATCTGTACTGTAACATCATTAAACTAAAGAAAAACATAATAGATTGCCTTTAAATACAACCAAAACTCCAGTGGGACTCCAAGCGTATGTCTATGTATATCACCATAGGGCTATAGAGTTTTTATCTTTGCTTCAAGAGACAAAATGTTCCACATTGGACTGAATCCTAGCCTGTTTAGTTGTTGGCAGGAAATCTCTGCTCTGGCCAGAAAGAGGTTTTGACTAAACTAGGTCAGATCTTTAACCTCTGTCACATCTCTCGTGGTGTGAAGCAGTCACATAATGTCATGTTTGAAAAACAACATCAATTTACATTACCATCACCTTTTTAATTTGAAGTCAGCCTTAATACAGACTCACATTTTTGAAATTTGTACTAGAACTTGAGGAGATGCTATGTGAGCTCTTTGACAAGCGATCAACTTCTTCATGAGAAGAAAACTAGAACACAGCATGAAATGTTAAGAAGTGGTAAAGTCTTGCACAGTTTTCCACGTTTTACTAACTGGTATTGAACTCTGTACAGCTACCTTTGAGATCATTCCTGTGAAAGTTAAAGGCATTTCTGTTTTCTCCACACTTAGCTTCGTTTTATTGTTACTAACTACACAACAGGGGCCGCATTACAGGAGACGCAATCAAATCCCAAACTGATGTACCATCACAAAAGACTGTGCAATTGCAAATGTCCTAATCACATGCCATCCATCACAATTGCGCTCAGTTCTAATAACTGCTTTATTACATTACACCCTGTAATACGACCGAGACACACAGAAACAAGCTCATTCGTCACACTCCTCACATCATTACATGTACACTGACAGAGCATGGTTATCTCTCTCTCTCTCTCTCTCTTTCTGTGTCCCTCACAACATTATATTTATTATATAATCTGCCAGATGATTCAGGCCATGAGAAGTGAAGGATGAAAAGAGGCTTTTTTTTTTTCATAGACAGCACTAGCACACATCACAACATTGGACAGTTATACGCTGGTGCTTCCTGGTCTTAAAGATCTGTGTTGCTCCTGAACTTTGGAGACAGCTGTGTTGAATGGATTAAATGCCTCTGGCTGTCATCATATTGACTGTTTCTCGGAAAGAAATCATCTTCTGAAGACCAGCTGTCATTGATTTGGTCAGCTCTAATTTTACACAGTGTGAGAAACAAACTAGATCTAAAGCATTTTAACGGATTTCACCAATCAGCAGCCTAACACTTGCTGCCGTCCTATAACATTTGATGAATACAGCACTACAACTTTCTATTGGAATATTTAAATATGTCTTGAGGCCTACCATGGGTGAGGTCAGTCGCCTCAGGCTCTCCCCCAGCGAGTCCAGGTTCACCCGTCTCCTCCTGGTGACCCGCTTGTGGGGTCCTTGATGCTCCTCGCCCGCCGGGCACGCCGACCTCTCGGCGGGGCTGCGCCCGTTCCATAGCACCGCTCTGTGGGAGGAAGGGAAGGAGGAGAAGGGGCAACCTCGGCTCTCCTCCGCCGTCTCCAAACCGCCGTCCCCTCCGTCTCCCCCGGGGCTTTCGAGCCCGCAGTCCGAGCCCACCGAGCTGCTAAACGACTCGGAGGAGATCTTGCGCGACGACGAGGACATGGTAGCGGCGGTGGTGGTGGCGAGGAAGAAGAGGAGGAGGATGGTGATGATGACAGTGGTAGTGTTGAGGAGGATGATGATGCTACAGTACCCGTACCACGTCCACCTCTACGCCGGGGAGTCATCAGATTGTGGTGGCGGGGGGTGAGAGGAGGGATGGGTGGGTCAGGGAGGGGGTAAGGTCTGTCTGTATAATTATGTATGCATATAAGATGTGTGTGTGTGTGTGTGTGTGTGTGTGTGTGTGTGTGTGTGTGTGTGTGTGTGTGTGTGTGAGTGAGATGCGTCTGTCTACGTGTGAGACTCCTATTCAGAGGGAAAGGGGGGGTCGACCGAGAACGAGAGCACTAACGGCACGCAAACATTTATGTAAGGGGGAGGAGGAGGAGGTGGTGGTGGGTAAAAACGTCCTCCTTTTAAACCCCCCAAAACAAATCAACCTTACTCCCAGGGAGGCCAAACACTCTCTTAAAAGGGATGCTTGAAATGAAATATATAAATATAAAAATAAAGAAGAGCTCGCAACAGTGTTAAATTGTTCAAAAAAGACGTTTTTTGTGTTTTTTTTTAGCCGTTAGCTTCCAAACGGCGGGCTCGCGCCACAACTATGTTTTAAAAGCAGACGTTACCTTAACTGACGAAACTGCAAAACCGAAAAATGACAAACGGTGGCCACAACCGACATGTTTGTCCATCACGGTAATTCCCACACATGTTAATCATCCCTCTCTCACACACACACGGTGGATTTCGGCAGCCGGAGAATGTGGCGTCTCCCGCTTTTTCCTCCCCCAAGAAATCCCCAAAGTCACGGCAGATGTGACGGCTTCTTCTTCTCCTTCTCCTTCTCCTTCTTCTTCTTCTTCTTCTTCTCTCTCCTCCGTCCCTTCTCCTCCTCCTCCTCCTCCTTCTCCTCCTCCTCCTGGTCCTCTGCGACAGCGGTTCTCCTGTCTGTCTGCCAGCCAACTAGCGGTCCTCTCATCATTCGTCCATCTTTCACTTTATATCCCGTCTCCGCCGTCACCTCCCTTTGGCTTGTCTTGTTGTGTCTTTTTGGTCATCGCTCGGAGCGCGAGTAAAGAAGAGAGAGGGGTGGCTGGAGGTGCGCGAGAAAGAGAGCGAGAGAGAGAGAGGGTGAGAGAGTGAGTGAGCGCGCGCGGTGTGCCAACAGCAGCACGCACCGGTGCTGTGCAGATCAAAGCGATCCGCCGAGCTCGCGCTGCGAAGTAGCGCGCTGTTCTGCGTTTTAGTTGGACAATAAAGCCCAACCAATCAGAAGATAGATAGATAGATAGATAGATAGATAGATAGATAGATAGATAGATAGATAGATAGATAGATAGAAGTACATTATATTGAAAGCTGTTAACATTATGGCCCATCTCATTATAAGGTTCATAAAAGTAGAATTTATAGCAGAGTTGTTGTACTGGATCACATTGAATTGTACTAATAAAGTGGCTGGTCAGTTTATATTGTCAATGCATAATGAGGTATGGTAAATAATAATATTTATTCCGAGTGTGTGATAAGGTTGAAAGCTTGGACCTTGGGTCAGGATTGTTTGGACAAACTTTCATGGATCCTGCTCTGCCGACACCATTGCCCGATCCATTTTGCATTACAGTGTATGAGTTAATGGCATCAGCAGATGATGAGATGCAGATGGTTGAAAGCCAAGTGGGCTTTTCACGGCGGAGCGTTTTTGTCTGAGCATATAATGCAGCTGCCATGTGTAGTCTGCTCTACTTAATGGGGGCTTACGGTGCAGAAAGGGCAACAGGTCAGGGTGTGGAGGCTTTTTTTTTTTTTTTTTGCCCTGGGACCATCTAACATGTTAACTCTGGCCAGTGGGTACATGCGATTGTTTGTTTCAAATTCAAAATAAAATAAACTAAATTACAGGTTTACATTTAGACATCTTGGCAGGCAGCAAACAGGTGATTGTTCCTCAATTAACTCAGTGGAAATGGCAATCAAGAAACATCTGATTGTTATCTGTCACGGCCAATAAGCTAAGTTCATGGTAAAGTGCCAAACGTGTTCAACATGGGCATACAAGGACAAATGTGGCTCCACGGGCAGATAATGGAGCCGGCAGCAGTGGTACACGCTTGTTGCCTCCCATCAGAGAGCAGAATGATGCCTGTGTCTGCCACTAATCACAGCCATGACCTTGACCTTGATTGGCAGAGCATGTCTGTTCATTAAGAGCCCCAAAGGGACAAGCAGAGAGACACACTGAGACATGCCTGATGTATCATGCAAGTGCGTGCATGTACACACACACACACACACACACACACACACACACACACACACACACACACACACACACACACACACACACACACACACACACACACACACACAAGAGTGTAATTTCCTGGAGGTACCTACTAATTCATTTGACTTTCTGGAGCAGCATGACCCCGATGCATTGCATAGAATTTTGCTCCTCAACCCGCACCCACACACTCTCTGCCTCTCAAACATAGCCGGCACTAACACAGCACACACACTCACGCAGTCTCTTTCCTTATCTGGTCGCTTGCTCTTAGCAATCAGTCTGCCATCCATCAGTAATAATGTAGGCATTTAATAAAGCCAACACTACAATGGAATAAATAATGTTCCAGAGGAGATAAGCCCGCTGGCAGCCAGACATCTACAGCTGAGTGCAGACAGGGCAACAGCTCAGTAACTGGGCTATCATGGAATTTAAATAAATAGAAAAGACATCTCTTGGGGTATTGTGGTAATTGCATTCAATAGGTATATCTAACATAGATGATATCACTTTTTAATAACATTACCATGGAAATATATATAGTATGAAGCAGAAAGTCCAACCCAGAGCCTCAGTGGCAGATGAACTGTTGGTGGAAGTATGAGTAAGTGTCACTAAACTTTTAAACATTTTGCGCACACTGCCAGCCAGTATTATATGACAGGTACTTTGTCAAGCCATGACTGATCAGAAACATTAATATGAATGTAAATGAGATGTGTAGAGCTTCAGGAATTCTCTGATGATCTGGATGGTTTAATTTTCGAACAATCAAAATGAATCATACCCATTCCAATCCAAAGCAACACGAGTGACCTTTAAGCCAGATATTATAGATATATTTTTACAGTATTGCAGTAAATAAGCCCATAAAGACTAAAGTACATGAGAGGAGAAGGAGAAAATAACTAGAATGTTTTGTAGATAGATTTACGGTGTCATCTCAGGTATGACCTGGCATATTTACATGGAGTCTAGAGAACACACACATATACAAAAACATGCACACACACACGCAGAGATATTTCAAATAAATGCATGCAAAAAAACCCCATATATAGACAAAACCATCCAGGACCAGGGCACACATCTTGAGCAGAGTTTAAATCTGAAATACGTGCGGTGGTGGAATGCAGGGAGATAAGAAAAGGTTCATCCCTGTGACACACACCAGTGAGTCAAACCCAGGCGCTTTTCCCCGGAGATAAGCAGACAGTCACTCAAACATAAAACACAATCGTACACACCTACTGCAGCGCACAAACAGACACACACACAACTTGAGGATTTCATTTCTGTGTACCGCTCACTGGAGCTTTTAGATGTTTTAGTTCTCCTGTCTGTGTGAGTCGGTGGTAAGAGTGTTTGTGTCTTAGCAGGCATGTCAGTTTCGATTTTGTGACACGGAAGATTTATTGTTGCCTCCTATTTCTGTCAAACATACGTCTCCTTCCTGCTAATGACGGTGTATAAGCGTGTAAAGCATAAGAGAGAAGGGGGAAAGCATTAGAAAGAGAAGAAGTTAGAGGAACCTGTGGAAAAGCGAGCGGATGAAACAGCTACTGAGGATGAAACAGCATGGTGTGCGGGGTTTGCAAAATAACTCTAGAAAGGACGTGTGCATTTGTGTGTGTGAGGCGGAGGCAGGGGAGGAGAAATGGCTGTCTCTGTCATAAATCTGCCCCCCAGCCAATCTAATTGGCCATAACCATACATCACTCCACGCCACTCTGCTGCTATTAACCATGAACCCGGGCCTCTCTGTCACTTGCACAATATAAATAACCTGCTGTACTGTCCCAAGGGACGGTTTCAAAAGGTACAAATCAGGTTAAAGAGTAGAAAATTGCATGTTGTGGTGTTACAGTAGAAACAGCATTACAGATTCAGTTGAATGTCCTGAATATGACCACATTATGATCTGACCTTTAAGTACACATTTTGATGGTGGGTATTTTTGTTTTGGCGGTTACATCATATTCAAGTGGTGGACAATATAGGTGGCTCAGAAATTGAATTGCTGGTGATTTATGGCAGAGCTGGCACTCTGATGCACACATAAATGATAAATAATCCACAGTCCATTGACCGCCAGCTGCATGCCTTGCTGATATTTACAGTGAAACAGGTCTTACCAAGGTGATGTTCTAATAATGATAAATAACAACAAAACACGACGCTTCCTCCTCGGGGAAATTTATTTTCGCCACACCGCTCTGCCCTTACTGACAGGTAGCGGATCCTGCACGTAAAGGATGATCTTCCCTGCTGCCAGCATGTACCGTCCCTCTCAACAACAACAACAAAAAAAGTTAACATTTAGCCAACACTCATTTTCAATGTGACTTGAAATAAGTGCAAGCTGAGGAATATTATGTAACTTTTAACTTGTAATCAGGTGAATGCTGTTTCTGTCATTGCCTGCTCTGTTGCACTATGTAACTTTGTGCTCTGGGTAAGATCACCCACCAGAAAGATGTAACACTTCATGGCACTAAATCACACGCCACCAAATATTTCTCTGATTATGGTAAAGCTTATATATCATATATTTTTTCCCTCTGATATCTTCCAGCTGCTGTGCCTCAACTCTCTGTTTCCTGATGGACATTAAACTGCTGCAAACTGTAGCTGCTGTTAGCTAATGTTAGCTCAGTTTGTTAGCTGGCCTGCTTGGACTGTGAGCTCAGAGTACCAGGGGAGTGTTAGTGTTTGTACCACAGGCATTTTGGACCATAGGGAAAAGGAGGTTTTTTGGTGTTGTGCCAGAATGGGAGCTGGGCAAGTGGGGAATCTAACCAGGAGCAGCAGTCTCTATGGACATAATGATATAGACAAAGGATGCTAAGAACAGAAAAGAACCAAACGAGAAGCCGCCAGACAAGAGTAAATCTGGGACTGATTTTTAGTCGTTGGGGGGAGCTTGGTGAAATAAAGGCTGAAAGATAGATGCTGAGCTGGGTTGACTGCTGATGGACTAGCAAGTAATATCTGCTATGACTTGTGTTGCTGCACTTGCTTGAAGTTTGGCTGTTAGCAAAGTTTTTAACTTTCTAGTTTTTGATCATAAGTAATATAACTATAACAATTACATGTGTACAGCTGTCCATGTTTATGACAGTGGTATTGAACTCTGAAACTGGGCGTGCTAAAATCATAAAAATACTCATTTCTACGCAATGTTGCTTTAACAATTATTTCATATATGAAAATCCCCATGCTGAATGTGATCAAGAGAATACAGAGCCATACAAGAGCCAACATTAGTGCAGCGTGATGGTCCTTTTCCTTCTATGAACATTAGAAATACTTTACAGGATATATTAAAATCACAAGGGACAGAAAGTAATCAAATTGCATGAAGAGAGATATGCTCATGGAGAGTTGAACAAATCACAAATGATGATTATAGAAGAGATGAGCCTTTATAACGACTACCTGTGGGATCTATCTCTGTGACTCTCTCAGATGGTGTCTCCCTTAGGTTTCTGATAAGAAGGATTGATTCATTAAAGAGAACGCTGTCTCCATTTACTGCAAGGATGATTCTGAAGCTTCCCCCCCCTGTGACCACATATACAAATAGCGCAATAAAAAGCGAATCATCTTTAGTGATTCACACAAATTCAGCACTAGCCATCTGCACCCATGCACCACATGGTATCTGAGATGACACCTGCAAATAAAGTGAATCCCTGAAGAGATGAGCTCATCAAAGAGCCAACAGCTGAAAAGAGAAAAAAAATGACGAGGTCACATGCCAGGGGCAAGGTGGCTGATTGCTCATGTATGTTCGTGTATACGCTTGCACACGTGGCTGTGATGACACTGAAACCTCTTAGAATTAAGTGACAGCTGCAGAGGATCATGGGGCCAGAGTAAGAAATTAAATCCCGGGGCTGGAGAGCAGGGAAAGTCAGTACTGACAAGACAAAAAGAACTCCAATTCATGTCTTCTTGGCTTCACAGATGTTCTGCTATCCACAAATTTAACTGTAAGTGTACTATTATCATCAGAATCATATACAATGCTTAACAAATGTATTAAACCACCTGTCAGAGACCATCCAGCATCATGAAGTGCTTTAATGCAGCCTCTTTCATTTTCAGTCAGCTCTCGATATTTTACCATTTTGAACAGGAATGATGAATTTCAAACTGAATTTGATAGCACTGTATGTGTATTGTATTACATGTTTATTTGAACAAACTAACCACTAAAATATCTCTCTGTGAAGTCTGTAATTTTTAGATTGTGCATGAATGCATCATGGGGGAATATGATTAAGGTCCTGACAATACAAAGATATTGTGACATGAAACTGTTTCTAGCATGTAACATAAAAATAACAACAAATACATCAATCAAAGTCATTTTATATATAAAAAAAACTTTATTTAAGTAAAAATGTTTTCACATTCTAACTTTTAATTTTTAGGAATTTTACATCAAATTCTGAATTGTTAATGTAATTCCTGCGCGTGTGTGTGTGTTTCTCTAGCTAGCCCTCGGTCTTGGTGCAGTCGTACGGTTTCCACCACTGTGCAAACTGCAGGACTTTCTTCCTCTGATCGTCAAAATTCTCTCTAATCATCTTCCTCCAACGTCGCGGCTCCAAGTCCATCATGCCTCCAACTACTTCCTGTGATGGAAAGCGGGATGGATCACATTGAAGAAATGTGCGGTAAAATGAACTTGAAGTCATTTGTTGCACACTCGCACATGCACAGTAAAGTTCTAGACCCAAATGAGAGTGACTTCTACTGGGAGATATAATGATGTACCAAGTATAACAGCCTTAATGCACACACTGACCTTGCCGAAGTAATGGGGGAACTTCTGTTCGTTTTCAATGACATGAGCAAAACCTCCCTGGAGTCCAAAGTCTACAGCAAAGTAGGGCAGACCACGAGGAACCTAAAAGGCATTAAACAAACAATTAACATGGATGAGAGGGTACAAGAACAGAAAGGACAGAGAAGGAAAGGAAATGAGAGAAAAAGTCAAGAAAACCAAATATGATATTTATTAATATTATAGAAGATAATAAGGAGCATACAGCTTGGCGGACGTCTTTCGAAGAGAGGTCGACAACCTTCTTGTTCATGGCCCATTCCTCATCACACTCCATGATAGCTTTCTGAAAGCACACACACACACACAGACTGTTGTATCACATCACAAACCTATCACTTAAATACTTGTTTCCGGTAAGAAACATGACAAAATGAACCTTTCAAGACACACACCTTAAAGTATATAGGAGCCATATCGCCCAGCTCTCGAGGTAGTGGGATACACTCTAGGACCATGTGCCGTCGTTGTCGTGGGTTCATGTGTGTTTCCATGAACACACAATCCAGCTCCTGGGACTCAAACATCCGCACCAAAGTACGCCGGAACAGCTGAGGACAGCAAAGCAGCACGGCAGTGAACTCAATTAAAATTTTAAATCATGCTTGTTTGAAGTAAACATTGAAAATGAAAGCAAGCGTTTGGTTCTGATTATATCAGCCACTGCTGGGAACTGACTGTGAGACGAGAGCGCTGATTGGCTAACCTGCATTTCTGACCAGACATCCTCATCCAACGCCGTGCCAGAGCAGTGATGGTGGAGAGGACAGATGAGACAGTGACCCTCTGTCATCGACACCCCCGCAGGCAGGCTGAGATACACCTGGACACGAGATCACACGCACATAACAGACTAATATATATCTTGTTTTCATATCTGTCAGTTTAAGGATCAGTGTTTCAATTTAGAGCTGCAATGTATTTATTGATTTACAGAATATTAATTGGCAACAATTTTGAGAATCAATTCATTGTTTCAGCCATCTTTTAAGAAAAAATGTGTATATACACACACACATATATATATATGTATATATATACACACACATACATACATACATACATACATACATACAGGTTCTTTTTTCTTTTTTTCTTCCACGACTGTAAAATTAATTGTGTTAATTTGTTAATATGTTTATTAATTGCCCTGTGAAGAAATTATCAAGACTACTTTGGAAACAAAAAAGGAGACAAAAGCAAGTTTGTTAAGGAGATAAACTGAAATTGTCAAATTTTTCGTGGATGGGGGAGTAACATTAACATTTAATCTTTCTATATGTGTCATAAATAGCGGGAAATGTCGTGCCCCCAGAATTACGTCATGAAAGTAAGGCCTGTAGGGAACCTACACCATTACACCGTGCAAACAACTTTTACTTCATAATGATAGGATAAAGCAAAATATCTGGGAGATTTTTCAACATTGTTTAGACCAAATGATTTCTCAATTTATTGAGAAAATACTGATCATTTTAACTGCTCACGAAAATAGGTTTGGGACAAAAATTGCAAATCATCGTATCTGAGAGGCGTGAAGCAGTAAATGATTGGCGATTTTGCTTAATAAATGACTTCAACAATCAAATTATGACATTTGTCCACTGACAAATCACAAATCACGCAACTGATGATTCCAGCACAAATTCCTGTACCCTGTCTCAAAACAGCCCACATTCATGATCTCTTACCTTGCTCCCTATTGCCACGACGAGGTGCTTCTGGAGCCCTTGGCTGCTGAAGCAGTGCTGGCATTTCTCCATGGAGGCAGCCAGCCTCCTACTCTCCCCGATGGCTTGGTTCCTCATCCTCTCCTCCTCCCTCCCCTCGCCCTCCCGCTGCGCTGCGCCCGACACAAACATGTCATCCAGCGTGTAGTTGTCACCATCTGTCTTCCCCATCATCTGGAGAGTGGAGTGGAGTAGAGGTGGTGGCGATGGGAGACGACGGGGACGACAAGAGGAGACGGAGAGAGGAGAGAAGAAATTATTGGCGAGCGGTGTTAAAACAGGAGTGTGATCATTCTTGGTCAAATGTGGGAACATGCTAACGTATAAATAATCACAGCCTGTGCTTCTTTTTGTGGCGTATTCAAGGAAATTATGGATATTTTTTTATCAATAAGGAGACTTCGACTTTTCATTTCAGGTTTAAAACAAAATAAGATTTTGAAACAGGAACGAAAGTAATCATTTAAAAACTACTGTAGAGACACTGACTGTCCCTAGAAACTGGCTGAAAGCTTTACTAACTGGTGTATGGAGGTGCTGACGCAATATTACCGTCTGTGCCGTTTATACGCCACATTCTGAGTGTGTGTGTGTGTGTGTGTGTGTGTGTGAGTGATGTGCCCGTGCTGCCCTGTATGTAAGTTGGTCGGTGCGCATTAACAGTGTGAGGCAGGACGGCGAGCATCGACTCTGCTGTTTCTACGTCTGAGTCTTGTCGCCATGGCGACCGGGCAACAGGTTGGAATCTGTGTGTGTGTATGTGAGAGAGAGCGAGTGGCAAGCACGGCTGAAGTGTGTGTGTGTGTGTGTGTGTGTGTGTATGACTCGCTGTGTAGGAGTGAGTGTGTGAGTGAGAGTGAAAATTGGATTAGTTTAGTGACAGTGTGGGAGGGAATGTGTGCGTGTGTGTGTGTGTGTGTGTGTGTGTGTGTGTGTGTAGGAGTGAGTGTGTGCAAAGGACTTCACTTAAGTGTGCAGCAGGGTTACAGTTTTATTTTCTTACACACACACACTCACACACACACACACACTTACATGAAGACTAATTGGGCACAATATGGCAGTAAGAAATCATCGTCCATGCTCCATCAGTCTTGGCTAATGAGAAATGGACACATTCTTGATGCAACTTAAATTATAGATTGTGAATTCAGCACGTAGCAGTTGAGTGGAAGGCATTAACATATGTCTGGCACACTACTCATGTTTTATTAAAAATACACCACACTAAATCTCCAGACAATGCTAGTCTACTAACTTAACAGACTCTGCCTCTGACCAATGGATAAAACTGGTATTTATAGAAGCCCTGCCATGGTAACTGTATATGTATTTTTAGTGTCACTCTTTGTAGGTGCAGAACAAATGTGTATGTGTGTGTGTGTGTGTGTGTGTGTGTGTGTGTGTGTGTGTGTGTATTTTTATACGCAGAGTGAGGGCAGAGAAAGTCGGGGGAAAGGAAAAACATGGACGGAGCTAAAGCATGTCTTTTTTTTTATTGCCATGGCAACTCATCTATCCCTTTGTTTATTAATGCTTCCTTTTCATGCACGCACACACAGACAGACAGACAGACAGACAGACAGACAGACAGACAGACAGACAGACAGACAGACAGACAGACAGACAGACAGACAGAAAAGTAGCACACCTGTCAGTGGGATTTTTCACACTACTTGTTGTCATATTCCTACCTACAGGGAGAGAGGTAAACAAGAAGGAAAGAGGAGAAGGAACACGGAAAATGTGTCTCGGCTCGTGGAAAAGTGCAGTCTGCTGATAGACTGACGGGCACACCACAACCTGCCAACACCCATCTGCTGCTGTACATCACTTTCAAGCACACAGAAGGAGAGAGCGTGTGTGTGTGTGTGTGTGTGTGTGTGTGTGTGTGTGTGTATATATATATATATTTTTTTTTAGATGTGTTTAGCAGTAGGGATGGGTGATTCATTTACCGAACCTCAGTGATCAACCAACGCAACCTCCAATATGTCTTGGTGGAGCAACATTATCTGTGCATCTGCGGGGCAGCTGACCTCCCCTGTTGTTTTTATCAAGTATTCAATTACAACTGATCTAATCTGCTGCCAGAGGCTAAAAATCACCTTTCAATTTCTCTTTGCTAATAAAAACAGGAGTCAGGAGAGATAAAAGGTTGGTTAGGAAACAAAGCCAGATATATTGCTGACCAGAAACTGGATCCAGCCACAGGAAAAATAACTGTGGGAAGTAATTCTGTACACATTATATACATATGTTAATGTATTTCTGTTTGAGCTGCCTAAACTGCAATTAGCTCATTTAATGCTTCTCTGTTGCTCGCCTCCTTTTTAATATGTTGGTAATTAAGTGGTCCCTTTTCCTTATTTCTAAATGATAATTGTTCACTTGGTGTTTCTTCTTCTTCTTGGTCTCAATGACAAATAATCTTTCTACCTGTTACAAGACCTATTCAAGATCTCTTCTGCATGTCTTCATAAATGACTAACATAAATCAAACAACAAGTGACTGATGATTTCTTTTTTTTAATATAAATTGTTATGTGGATACACTTGTATCCATATTAGGAGCCGCCTTACTCGAGTTTGGCAACTTCAGGTACAAACAGTTCTGAACTGTATCCATTTGTTATTTTCGACCCAGCTAAACTTCTGTGTCCACGATAGACCAAACATCTCTTTTGCATTCAAAAATTGAAGCTGCCACTATGTTGAGTACACGTAATTCTCTGACTAATTCTGAGGTGGAGTCCAATCTGACCGGTCAGAGAAGAAACAAAACACAAGAAAGTGGAAAACAGCAGCCTTAGCTCGATGAAAATATGGAAACCCGCAAGGGCCGGAGCATCGGTTCGCCAGTGCGCTATAGAGCAACCCCAGGTGTGCTTTGAGGATTCAAAGATAAAAAGAATTCTAATTAAAGAAAACATTTTTAAACAATCAAACAGCTTCCATTTTGCAAATGAATGCAATCTGGCTGCTTTGATTATGTTTGATTACAGTTAAGTGTTATTAGCACACCATCATTGACTCCATAACTGCAGTTTAAAGCTGCAATCTTACGATAACAGGTAACAGTTCTTAGGTCGCCAGACTGTGAAAAACTTGCTCTTGTGTCGCCAGGCTGGGGAATAAACTGGTCTTAAGCCAGAAGAAGCTGGGTTTGCTAAGGTCAATGGTCAATAACTTAAAGGTAACCAGTGGAGTTTTTTACCTCTCACCATGCTATGAAGTGGGAATGGCTTAGTGGGTGCACAGACACAGTCTAGTCAATGGTTTCACACTAGTCAGCTGACCTACAAGCGGCAGCAATGCACCAAAAAGAGGCAGCTGCTTGCTAGTAAACATCGACGCAGGTTTCAAGCTTTTAGGGAGAAGTTGCTTTGCCGCAGGGCATCCTTAATTCCTGGTCACACAGCTCATCCATGGTTGTCTGTGTTGTTGCCCAGCAGCTGCGAGGTTGCAGTACGGCTTCCTTACCTTGGCAGCCATGCGAGAATAGAGGGCATTCTGATCCTGTGCAGAGCTCATCTTCTCCCTCCTCACCATCTCCTTCAGACCCACATTGTCATCGTCCTGGAAGTAGCGCACACGCTCTCCGTCAACGTGAGTCTCGATCTGAAGGGAGATGGGAAGAGATAGGAATGTTAAGACACACAATGTGAACTGGGGAAATGTTAAAAAAGCAACACAATATTAAAATCTGTTAAAATTGCATCCAAAAACGGGAGATTAGAAAGTGTGAGGCGAAGAACAGTGGAGAAAATGAGTATGAGGGGGAAAACAGATCGACAACTTGGAAAGATTAACACAGAGAAACAGAGGGCCAAGACAGACAGTAACAGAGACTGAGCCACTTCATAAATTTATAATAACCATAAACAGAGAATGGACTGCGGAGCTTTGTTTACATTATACACGTTTCAACTCGGAGTCAGGTGGAGTCGATGCTCTCATTACACACTCTGATGAATACCAAATGACAAGGAACAAATAGCAGGACACAAACCTCTCAATTGGCTCATTTGTTCCCCCCCTCTTCTCAATACCACTGTCTTCTAGTTTGCAACAATGTGCAGCATCAATGATATCCTCCGCCTTTGTTGCGGCTCTTATTTTCGCAGCAGTACATTATCACGGTTTCATGGATTTGTAGAAAACCTTCTACAACTCCCTGCTGATCTGTCTTTTTTTTTTTTCCACTGTTCTAACACCTGTCACTCCTCTCTCTTTACCGGTTTCTTCTTCCGTCGTCCTCCGTGGGGCTCCTGAGGTCCAGAGGGGGCATTGACTGGCCAGGCGCGGCCGGATTGGTCAGTCCTGAATAGCAGGATTTCTTGGTCTTCACTGGAGCGACCTGCGACCTTGAAAAACAAGACATAGATGCAATGAAACTCACCGACAGTGAAGAAAAAGGATAGCACCTAATTAATAAATCTTGCTGAGGTAAAAATGACTGCAATAGTCACAGACATGTTGATGCTTACATGACTTTAAAACACATAAAGAGATGTGTTGAAGTTAGTCTTGTATCATGCAATTGAACTACCTTGTCTGTCTTGTTTGTGCATTTTAGAGAACTTCTAAGTGTCATGTTGGAGGGGATCAATAAAGGAAATGAGGGTGAATTTAACAATTCACATTTGTAGAAGTGTGTCACATTCACAGCAGCAGCTGTGTATCAGGGAGCAGGAGGAGAAAAGATGGGCTGTCAGGACAGAGGAAGTGAGCTGCATTTGAACCTAAATCAACCTGAAATGTGACTCATTTTTGAAAGGGCTGCATTTAGTCTGTTCACAGGATGAAATATTTCGATGTAACCATTATAACCAATCACTCAGTTTTCTAAATATATTCCTACTTTCTGTGTATGATCACTTAGTTGGATTTAAGTTGTTCCTCCGTGGAGACAAACGTGTTTGTCAAGTTGTAAAGCGCAAAAAAACAAAAGAGCTGCTTTAATGAACCGAAGCCTGAGTTGCACACATTTGAGCTACTTGACTGTGTCTCATCATTTTATGTATCGCTGACTGAAAAACTTTGTTGGGAGCTGTCAATGAGATTGATTACACGCAGGAGAGAGAGCCGGTAAAGGTTCGACCCCCACAGTTAAAGATGGACAGCCGAGGAACAAGAAGGAGAAGTTGGGAGTAGCAGAGAAAATGAGAGACAGTCACAAGAAGATCAAACTGAACTGTCAGGAAGAAAAGGAAAAAAAAAAGATAGATGAGAAAGTTTTCTCTGCTTCGGTTGATGCAGTTGGGCCTTTAAAAGGCTCCACGCTCGGTAAAAAACAGACAGGTCAGACAGGCAGTAAGAGTCAAAAGACTTTCATTAACAAGACAGACTGGAGGGATCTCAAACGTGTGCAAATCAACAGCACTCTAGGGCTGAGGGCCGAAGCACCTCTCAGCTGATAAGAGCGCTAAAACGTAAGAATTATGACATTTTCTCTGAAATGGAACTGAAGATTTCACCTTAGACTTTTAATTTGGATGGGACAACCTTAGCGGGGATGAACTTGGCCTAACTTGCAAATGGTAACATGGCAGGTCGTATAAATAATCTGCTTTTCATGTGTTTATAAAGTTGTCTGGAGTTGGCTCATATCAGAAATAGGCCTCCATTTATTTATTTATTTATGCAATGCCAAAGAAGGGAGATAAAGCAGTGCTGATGTGTCAAGGCGCTGCCGTTGCTCTCTTGTTAATTGCCTGTACTACAAACGCAAGGCAGGATGGCACATATAATCTCTTAACCTCCGTCTCCTTCGGCCTCGTTCTCGTTCTCTCACACGCACGTAAACACAGGGGCACACTCTGAATGACCCCTGGGAGGAGAGACATTTGTTTCCCATTAGGGTCTGCTAAAATGCCAAACAGGAGCCGCTGCCATACGGACGGCAGGACGTGAAAGCCACGCAGCAAAGAGACTCAAACAAACAAGTTCCTTTTAAAAGCAGTCAGACGTAACAGAGGAAAATTTAGTTTCATCTGAAGATGAGTGTGTGTGAGGCACTTTTTTTCCCCCACCATCACAGTGAGAGAGATGGATGCTACCGTAACCTGATGAGTGTGTGTGTGTGTGTGTGTGTGTAGCTTCGAAAAAGATACAGGCTTAAGTGTTTGGATTAGCATTTAGACTACGAGAGAGGAGAAAGAAACAGCTAACAGATAAATCTGACACAGGAAGATTCAGTCTGTGTGTGTGTGTGTGTGTGTGTGTGTGTGTGTGTGTGTGCCTGTTCCTGTGTTTGCATGTGTTTACATCTGTGCATGATTTAAGAGCAACTATACAGTATACATCCAATTTAGGACGGTGTCTGTATCTGGGAATTTATAAGATTATACATGTGAAAATCTGCAGTGTGTTTTAGTGACGGGTGTGTTGGATATATAGTAAATATGGGTAAATAGCAGCGTGTGTATATCAGCGCAGGGAAAACTGCTCACAGTATTTAGATAACAAAGTGACAGATAGAAAGACTAGAGAGGAGAAAATTTAGTTTCAAAGAGAAAAGGTCCATTTTATTTTAAAAGGTCTAGTCATGTTTTCATTTTTGGAAAGAAACTGTGGGATGCTGCCTGCTAAATGCAAAAAAACTAATGCAGTCTAAACAGTGACTAGTATTTACAGACCTGCTTCGACTTAGCGGTTTCTTGTAGCTTCCTTCGGGCGGCGTGGCTCTCTTTGGCTTTCTGTGCTGCGTCCAGCTGTGATTTCAGCTTCTCGACCATGGCCTGAAACACACGTACACGCAAAAATGCTTCAAGTCAAAGGTTGCACATTTTTTTGGAAACACACACAAGGTGTTCACTTGTGTGTGTTAATGGAAACATAAGAACGAAGGTCCGAACCTGCTTCTTTAGCAGACAGATACACTGTACGTTGATATTCAAAGCTGTTATTGGATTATCTTACAAATATCATATGGGTGTATATGTTAGCAGATATGTAAACATGTTTTATAGGCTGCATTTTAATATATAGGTTACTATTTTCTGGAATATTTGGATAGTTGTCAGATAAAAGACTAAACTCAGTAAAAACAGAAACACTTAACAGAGGACGTCTGTCTCAAACATACACAGAATCTCTTAAGCCATACTGCCGTGACGTACAGTATATCGATATCTTTATGTACAAGGCATAAAAGAGACGTGCATGACTGCATGAGGCACTTAACACACAATCACAAAGAGGTTAGGGAATATGGGTTTGATTGCTTTGTCGTGTAGGGAGATGTTGGATGTCTGGCTGATAACACTTTATAAGTGTGTGTGTGTGTGTGTGCGCATGTGTATAGAGTGTACGTAAGTGTGACAGCTCTTTAACACTCTATAAGAGATCCCAATAGCACTCTTAGCACTGACACGTGAAGGCAGACGAGGAGGGGGGGTAAAGTGCACAGATCAATGAATGCTGTAAATTAATGGATCCCCTGATGCGCGGTTAAATCCATGCACAGGAAGTCAAAGCAAATGTGTTGAGCAAGAGCAAATCAGCTGCATAAAGCTGCATGTTAGCGAAATGAGTTAGTTTTTGTTTGTGATTTTTAATATTGACAAAAAAAAAATCACTATTTAACTATTATTTGATCTGCGATGCATGTGTGATCAGTATCTTTAAAGTCATGTTCACAGATTATAGCCTTACACTAGACAGTACCGATAAATACATGACTTTTGCATTGTTTTAGCTTTAACAGCTGGGTAAGTGATTCTAGGAAGCCTCAGATTTGAGGATTTGATATTAATCCAATATCGCGAATTGGAATTTAATAGCTCGCAAAACCGGACCCTGTTTCTCCCCAGCAGTGTCCTGTTCACCAGCCGTACTCTGACTCTGGTTAGGTAGTAAATGTCAACAATTTGACTAACTTTCCAACTACATGACAAAAGAAACTGTTCAGAGTTTAACCAGGCCAGGCCATAAAACAATAACAGCAATCATACACGGTTAGTACTATACTGCTGTTGAAGACAATAATATACAGAATATATCGTGAAGGAATATAACAGTATCAGTATCTCTAACCATCATTATAAGCCACTTAACTGGCTGTAACATGTTGATATTTCACTTATACTCACTGTGTTGCCCATGATCTCTGCCTTCACCAGTTTGGCTCCCAATTTGTTCATCTCCTCCTCTGTCAGCAGGGGAACCTCCTCCTCCTCCTCCTCCTCTTCTTCCTCCTCACTTTCACTCTCACTCCTAGAGTAAACGTGAAGATGGGAGTTTGAAGGGCAAACCGAAACCCAAGAGGTACGACCAAACATAGTTATATCTTTCATAATATATATTTATTTAAAATATCTGTCAAACATCTCATCATATAGCCTACTCTTGTTCAGCACTCCTCCAGATTCCCCCCATAACCCACCCTCTGAACAACAGGATTTAATGACTTAATCATTTCATCCTAATAATAGCCCTAAACACTCTGATGGGAAACTCATTTGTGAAGTTTTTAATTTAACCATTTAGTTGTTTTCTTCTGAGCTCTCACGCTGTTCATCTGCCATGATTCATTTGAGTCTCTGTGCCCCCCCAGAGATCATTACAGCCTTGCCTGAGAGGATCTGAACTGCAGCCCGGGAAGCATCATTCTAGGCTATTACACTTCTCATAGCCTCATTTCATTCTGCTGCCACACTGCAGACTCATTTCAGGCTGCAGGGGTTCTGGGTGCTGGTTTACCCAAACAACTTAGCCTAATGAGGCAACACACAGAACAACTAAGGAGGCCTCACAAAAGCAGCGATACTCTGACATCTGGCCTATAATGGCGCTATATTGGAGCTTGTGTGCCGCTGAGCGTTGCTGCAGTTTGGTGTCCCTTTAAATGAGACAGAATATTCATGCGCGTTGCAGATATTTAAACATCTGTTGCTAAACGTGGCAGAAAGGCAGCAATTAAGACAAAAATAGCACGGATAACACATGAGTTAAGGCTCAGAGATCAGAGGGAGTTTCTTTAGGAATATCAAGACGGATGTTCACAGGGAGGTAAGGAGTTCTGGTGGGTCTCTTGAAGCTAATCAAGCCCATATGTGAAGACACAATGAAGTTTTATGGAAGGGAGTGCAGTGAGAAAATATCTGGTAGGGTTATGAATACATTAACATGACCCGATGCAGATTTATGATGTCGTGCACTTTGTTCCAGCACATGTTGTGCAAGCGGCCCTGTAATGAATCAAACTTGTAACATGACATCACATTTATATATACTGTAGTTAGCTATATTAGTAGTTACATAATGTTGACCCAAACAGGCATACTAACTGAACTCAATCAAATATAGCCGTGTTTGACAAGGCAACTACATAATCAAGTTCAAAAACCTTGATGACGTGCCAGCGGCTTTATCACCACGCAGACTGTCTTGAGGAGCAGTTACAGTCTTCTCAGGATCCCTCTCTTTCTCCTGCTGTGGTTTTTCCGTGCCTTCTGCTTCACGGGCGGGATTGCTGCTCTTCTTCCAGGCTGGAACGCTGCTATGACCAGAGTCTTCGTCGTCAGAGCTGGGTTTCAGGAAACCTGCAGACGGCCGCGCAGGGGGAGGGTGCTGCTTTGAAGCTGCGCAGGGACAATATTAGAAAGCACGTTAGGGCTCATGCCATGTTAGACTGTGCATAACATAGCAGACACGTTGTTGCTGCTGTCGAAATACTGTTTACTTCTGCAGCTACTTGACTCTAGACATCTATTAGAAAAGCTCTTGACGTCAACCCACCTTCACCACTGTCATCATCTTCTGAGGGTTTGAGGAAGCGGCTTTTTAGTGACCCAAGAGAGGGAGAACAGTGGCTCCAATTATCTCCCGATGATGATGGAGACGAAGTAACACTGGGTCTATCTCTTTCTTTCTTTCTGTCACCATCTCTATCTCTGTCCCTCTCTCTGTCTCTGTCCCTCTCCCTGTCTCTTCCTCTATCTCGATCTCTCTCTCTATCATTGTTACTATCTCTATCTCTCTCTCTAAACCCGTCTTTGTCTCTGTCTCGGCCTCTCTCTTCCTCCCTGTCTCGATACCTTCCCCTCTCCTCATCTCTTCCGGCACGGTGTCTCTCTCTGTCTGTGGGTGATGAATCTCTTGCCCTTTCATTTCGTCTCCACCGATCTCTCTCTCCCCCATCTTCCTCATTTCTCCTCCATCTCTCTCTGGACTCATTCTCCCCTTTCCTCCACCCGCCTCTTGCCGTTCTGTCTTCTCCTCCTCCTCTCCTCTGTCCATAGACAGCTTTCTCAGCATCCGCAAGTCTCTTCTGAAACTCTTCCATGGACTATAAAAAGGAGAAACACAACACATATTAAAACACTTGAATACTTTCTCTGAGACTGGAAAAATGTCCCAACAATGTATATAAAACCAAGGCTAAAAATGTATATGATAGCAAGTTGTTTCATAATTTCCTGCAGGTTACTGTGACATGGTTTAGTTTCTTGGCCTCTGGTGTGATCTACTAAAGAAGCTTGAGATGTATGTACTTTGAGATGAGTCCACTCGATTAAGCCAAACGTTACTTGGCTATCCTGAAAACCAGCTCGAGGCTTGTACTTGAACACAACTGATAAAGCAGAATGTCTCTGAGATTTGCACAAAAGCAGACAAACATGTACACACACACACACACACTAATATCGTGCAAAACAAACTAAAAAAAAAAAAACTAAACAAGAATACGTTTTACATGATAAGATGTGATGACAATATGTAAGATGTCTCTGCTTTACTAGAAGAAATATACGAGAAGCACCGCTGTGACAGGCTGAGTGCTCACAAAGAAAAAAGAAAGCACATGCACACGCACACACGCGCACACACACACACACACACACAAAACCAAAATGTTCTGACAGTGACAGTTTCAATGCTGTCAACTGGAGGCAAAAAATGCTGACACTGCTGAAACTGGCTTAACAAAGGACACTAGGCACTCTGTGTGTGTGTGTGTGTGTGTGTGTGTGTGTGTGTGTGATGTCAGATAGCAAAGAGATTAATAATAAAACAAGGTATCTAGACACACATTCCTCCCACAGTAGTGAGGGTGTATGAGCCCACAGTGTGTGTACATCCTTGGCTAACTGTAACGTGTAAGTCAGAGCAACTATGAGTCTGAATATTATGCCTAAATCTACATTTGTAATAAACTGAATATCATGGAACGTCCTCATCTGTTACCAAATGTGCTAAATTGGGCATGTGAATGTGTGAGCGCTGCCAGTGTGCCATCAGTTCTCACTCCGTATCTTTCAGCCACCACGTCCTCGAGGCTGCGTTGCTCTCTCTCTGCCTGCTCCTTCATCCTCTGGTAGTTCTTCCTCAGCCAGCTCAGGCCTCCATCGTTCACTACTGGGCCTGCAGCTGGAGAGCAAAAGCTTCAGTTAGTTAGTCGTATCTTACAAATGGTCATTTACATGTTTCTTAAGTCAAGTTTATGGAAATAACGGTAATTAAACGCTACTTCAATAGGGAGTTTACAAAAAAGGGATTTGAAATAATGAAGTACTACAATTCCTGAAAGAGTCACACAACCGGATTGGTGTGTTCCAAAAAAAACATTAATTAAGAAGGTGGAGGAAATGGCAATGACATTAGTTATCGCTTGTCGTTGTTGTGGGAAGCTGAAAAAGGACAAATTCCACAAAAAAGTTCAATCTCGTGCTGATGAATAACAAGAGGAAAGGCAGATCCAAGTGTGTAAAAAGAGGAGAAACGAAGGTCAGGATAAAGGAGGGTGAGGAAAGATTAGAGGAAAATTAAGTCTTTGAATCCATGGGGAATAAATGTTCTTTCAAAAACAACACTTTATGCAACTTCCCAGAGAGATAAAACTTGACAAATGTAGTAGAGTCCAGAGCATTTGGTCAAGGTCAACGCTGAGTATCTGATTCAGTTCACAATGCTTTATCATCTGCTTCAAACTGTAGGTGGACAAAAAGTTTAAGAAAAAAAGAAAAAATGTATCAAATGTTAAAAATACACACACATCATCTCAAACTTATAACACAAGATGAGGTGCACAATCTGGCACACAGTTTGAAGGGGATAAGTAAGCAAAGGTGTGTGTGTTTATTTTGCTTTGCTGTTGGAATAAAGCTTACAACAGCGAGGCCTGCCAACTCCAGAGGGAACTGTACTTACTGTGTAGAGATAAGAGACACATGCGCACACACACCTGCGTGTGCTTGTCAGCTTAACAAAGATTATTCTCTGTGTCTGTCTGTCTGTATCAGTACCTCTTCCTTGCTCTATCTGTCCTCTCATTCTTTTGCCTTTTCTGCAGGCATAATTGAATTCAAAGCCCTCTCTGTTTTTTAAAATTTTCCGACTCATTCCCCGACAGCTTCACATTTGCGATGGGTGAAGCTGTGCATCCCCAACTTACTGCAGCTCCGCTGTGACAGGAACAACATTTCATGTTGAGCTGGGCTGTGACTGTCAGACATAATCACAAAAAAATCTTTTTTTCTGAAGTGGGAACATGAATGTGGGGATTGTCTGTAATACCAAGAATCCTTCACTGCTGCCTCAAATCAAAAGCTATGCAACAGCAACTAAATGGATTTATTTCAAGTTGCTTGATCTTTCTGAGTGAATATAATAATAATTATCACTGCTGTATTAACTGTATCATTGGTTTAAGCTGGGTGGTTTTAGGTTTAAAAAAAGGAGGGATAACGTAGAGGAGAGAAGACAAACAAGGTCTGAAGAAGGGGTGAGGGCAGGAAATGAAGCAAGGGAGGGATGGGCTGGAAAAACAGACAGCGGGAAGAATGTTAAGTGCTGTGAGTAAATATGAGTGGATGAGCAGTGTGTGATTGCGGTCTATTCTTCTACTATTTCAGCCTTGGTGAAAAGTAACAAGAATAAATAGATCAAAAGATGTTTATAGTGCATTTGACACAGCTGGGAAATATTCTGCTGGAAATCAATACACTGATCTCTCTCATTACCTTTGCTTGCTGCAGTGCTAGCTTTCTCCTCTGGGGGCAGACCAGTTCCTCCGTCTTTCCAGTACGGGTTCAGCTCCAATTTGTGCAAACCAGCCTGAAGAAACCAAAAAAAAAAAAAAAACACACATACGCTTGAATCATTTTTGCATACCAACAAGAGCACAGGGGACACAAACACTAAAACATTAAGTACACACACACACAAACACCACAGCATGCTGCTGTCCAAGAGGGGCCAACCTCTGTTACCTTGGTAACCACGCAGTTGGTACAATGAGGAGACTGACTACCGCAGTGTTTCCATATAGTTTGCAATTCATCCACACACGGACACGAGTGCTCTTTCTCTCCCTCTCACACACTCATGCAGGGCCAACAGTGGAACAAGAGCCACAGTAGAGGGAAACTGGTCTTTACAAATGTAGGATAAAAACACACACACACACACACACACACACACACACACACACACACACACACACACACACACCTGTTCAATGGCCTGAGCCTTTGCCCTCTCTTCCTCTTTCAGTCGTTCTTTCTCAGCCCTCCTCTCTGTTGTGGAAGTGGTTTTCATTGCCAGGAAGTCAAAGGTCATCCATTCATCTCTCTGGGGAGACAGAGACAGACAGTGTGGAGAGTTCAACAAGGAAAGAGAAAGATGTATAGACTGAGAGATCAGACACACACAGCAAAAAAAAAAAAAAAAAAGAAACCTTAAAAACATTCAAAAATGTGTATTCTTGGTACTCGAGCAGAAGACCCAACAGAAGGAGGAGGCATGTGTGTATGTACAAAAACTGATACGATATGACCTCTTGACATTTATGCTCCATTTCTTTTTCTTCTCTATTGACCTGCATTGGTGAAACTGGACTTAAACTTTGTCAGATATTATTAAGTATCGTTAATACTCGGGTTGAGGAAGTTACCTGGACATTCTGGGCTGGGCTCACGTTGCTCTCTGAAGGCTTGGGCTCGTCAGAAACCTGCCAGGCTTTGGCTGCCTGTGTTTGATGCTGAGCCTCAACCCACTCATCCCCCGAGTCCTGACACATAGAGAGCGGACAGAGGAAGATATTAACACATGGAAACAAAAGGATGGAAAATTAATAAATGACAGCGAGTGAATTAAAAAATAAAAACCCTATATCATAATAAATTCCACTCACTATGAATTTAATCCAGGAGACAAGCTACTTTTGAAGTATTTTAGTTATTAACACGCGTAATAGGATCTACTGATGGTGTTATTAACTTACCTCAGAGCTGTCACTAGAGCCATCTCCTCCTGCCTTCTTCTCCTTTTTGGCTTTCTTCTTTTTCTCCTTTTTCTTTTTAGATTTCTTCTCTTTCTTCTTCTTCTTGCTCTTCACAGAACCCTCCTGAGGGCAGTCGATGGAGTGTAACATTAGTATGTTACTAAGAAGGTCCTCAATCACACCGGCTATGCAGGAATAAACCATTTATCTACAGTTTTGTTTCTTTTTTGGTTCAAGTATCGTCTCTATAATGGTAGTCCAACTTGGGCTGTGTGTTGTTGGACATCATCATGATCAAAGTCGACTTATTTCTCCTCTGGATAATTGTTTCAGTGTAAATCATAATAGCAGTTAAAGTGTGCAGGAACAATGTTCAAAGGGGGTGGAAGTGGAAGACCAGCAAAACTGTATGGCACAGTTGTGACTTCTATCATAACAGAGTGAAACTAAGTGAAAAACACTTTGCATCTTACGTCTTCGATCTCCTGCAGCCTTTGGTTGATCTCAGGAAGCATCCAAGTGTCCTCCCCTCGCTGCCTCTTCAGCTCCTGCCTCCTCTCTTCCTTCTCATACCGCTGCTTGGCCTGACACAACAGAAATAAGAGGAATAATGAGTTTAAAGCAAAAAGGTAAACAGAGACATCTTTCTCATTACAAAGGGAACACTTCACACAGGCATGATAAGGGTTATGATTTTCAAATATTTGAGCATCTAATGGCTTTAAAGCTGCATGAATTTATCTTCTGGAGGCGCTGGCAGTGACGCTAATGTGACCTCAAGTCATTATGAGCCCGTTCATCTTCAAACTTCAAGCCAGACCCGGCTACACTCTTTGCTTTGGCCGGCACAAGCACATGTGAGGCGGGCAGATAATGTGTTTTACAAGCTTTAGTGCTCATCTACGGGAAACATCATCATCTGCTCTGAGCCAGCGCAAACACAGCTGCACTACAACGAGATAACACACGGTTAAATACCCGTGTACATATGTGATGTGCTGTCCTAATCTGGTATAGCTGCGACCGTGACATAAAACCTGAGCCGCAGGTCTCCTATCTGCCCCCCTCAGCAATGTTTGCCCTGTAATATCCTGCAGTTTAACAGTGAACCCCTGTCCGGGTCCAGACACAGGCTTTATCAGGTTAATGTGAAGATACACAAGGTGCTGTTAGCTTTCAAACAGAGAGGGAGAGACGGGAAGAGACACAAAGATACCAGTTTGTATCATAAATAACGAAGACAAGAAGAGAAAGAGGCAGCAGAGCCGTTAAACTGTTCCCAACGTTAACGTGACGTTAGCCGTTAGCCCAGCTAGCTCGTTAGCTTTAACTCGAGCACAACAAGCTGGGATTTAACCAACAACTAACCTCAGACCGCTCACAGGTGTGCTCACTAAGACGCCGACAGTCGTACCTTTTGTATCGCCTCTTGTCGTGCCTGTCGTTTGCTCTCCTTTCTCTCTTCGATGCTGCCAGAACTCTCAAAACTGACTCCGTGCGCCGCCATGACACTGTCGTGAATGTTTTTGTTAAGTGTCGTAAAAAAAAAAGAAAAAAAAAAGCGCTGCCGACAACCGTTGACATGTAGTCCACAGTGTATCAATTAATCAATCGTTCAATCAAACTTTATTTGTATAGCACCTTTTTTTTTTTTTTAGAAAATATGTAACACAAAGTGCTTCACACTATCCACTCCCAGCCCTCCACCCTAACAACCGCCTCCACCCTAACAACCACCTCCACCATATTATAAGGAGGCAGGTTAAAAAACACACTGAACTAAAATAAAATAGGATAAAAATAAGAAATAAAATAAAACCCATTAAAAATGGTAAAATAGTAAAATAAATAGACAAAATAAAATAAAAGTAAAGTATAATGTAATAAAACATAATATAATATACACAGATAGCTTAAAAATAAAGATAACGGTTATGAGTGTAATACACCTGTACAAATTAACAGCTGCCTATATAAATCATTATAAAAGTAATTACATTTAAACGTTGTTGTTATTGTTATTATCATGATTGTTACTGATTTACTCCCATTAAGATTACTTTTACGTACATGTTACGTCCATATTAATAACCATATTATTTACAATATTTTCTATTCTCTTCTCTTTTAACACTAGATTTAACTGAACATATTGTAGGAGTTTAAGGAATAACAGTACATTTCATTATGATTCTACACAAGTGGCAACCTCTATGTGAAGTGAAGCCAAAGCAGTGCCAAAAACTGCAGTTTCTTGAACGTCCACTTGAGGCTGGCTACAGAACGAGTCAATCTCCATTTTGGTCGTATACAGTGTAGGACTGAGGGGGGAAAGGGGAATTTCATATACAGGGTCCTCACAAAAAGAATAAATAGCTGTGGACAACTGTCTAGTCTATGTACAGGGACAAAAGTTTTATAATCCCTCCCTGAAATTGTTCCCTTTTCAATGCTGCACAATCGCACATACCACTAATCCATCAGGGAGGGAATTGTTATGTATTATTTCAGTATAAATATTTCTTGACTCCTGTGAGCTAAAGGTTTTAAATGTCTTGTAGCCTGTCAAATCAATGGGCTATACCTGAGGGAGGCATACCTTTAAATTTTAATTATCACTCCAAATGTCAAGCAACTCAACAACGAGACATGCACAATGACACTACTACACACAAACGCACACATTACTGTGCGTGAAACGACAGTGGATTTCTCTCTCTCTCTCTCTCACTCACTCTCTCTCACACACACACACACACACACACACACACACACACACACACACACACACACAGCTTCACCTTAATCAATAAACCATTGTCAATAAAAGTCACCAAACCATCTCTCGCCTCAGCACCACAATGTGTTCGTCTGTGCTGGTCCCAGAGGACTGAGCAGCTATAGCAGTAATTTACCATGAGCTGCTGACCAATTACCAACCTCCACAACAAATAACCGCTCTATACTCCACCATCAATACCCCATTATCCAACAATTCATTCTGTCTTTACAGCCGTCTGGTAAAACTTATCTTGTTTATAGGATGTAGTGTCAACACGTCTGTGAGTGCAGGAAGGAAAGAGCAATGAAGTAATACTCTGCCAACTCACTAAAATCGATACAAAAGTTAAACTATACACTAATTTAACATCATAATTCAAGTCTTTTTTTTAATAGAATTGTACTTGTACATAAAATTGCAGATTAGCAGCTGCATTGTTTAAGAAGGCTGAGCAGATTAAAGCTGATTAAAAGGACTCACCAGAATCTTGAAGCACTTGAAGGATTATTGCTGTAGCTCCAATATCAATTAGATATAAAAGTCGATAATTAAATTGAAATATTTAAACAGTATTCTCTAATCCATATACACATCTGTTTAAAGAAACAAATCCTCTAATAGTTAGTACTTCAGATGTAATTAAAGTGTAACAAGACACTTGCTCAGAGAGAAAATGTGTTTTATGCTGTACAACATCATGAATCTAAACTATTTGTTTATCTACTAAAAATTATCTGTAATTTATAAAAGCATTATTGTAACAGCAACATGATCTGCTCCTTCATGTTTATGTTCCATTTTTTAAACAAGACCAATCACATGAGAAACAAGTGTGCTGCTAAAAGTTCATTAAATGTTTCACCTTCAAATCTTTATCATTTTCTCAGGCATACTGTCTGTATTAATCAATGTACAAATATATGAGCAATAATGTATAACCCCGAGGTGCTACGCGACTTGAAAAACTTGATTTATTCATTTTTTATTCTGTTATATGCCACCTTGATCGACTGAAATGATGAGTACAACAAAATCAGGAGTTTTGTAAAATCGTTATATTTATTTCGCAGCACTTGACAAATCCCTCTTTGTTTATGTTGCATTCATTCTCTTGTTGAAATACGTATTGGTAGCTAAATTAACATAAATTATAAGTTCATATCCTTCTCCAGTATAACACACCAGTTTCCCTGGTCATGGTAGCTGCTCTGCACTTTGACTCCAGCCACCTGACCACACAGCTGCTCCAGCTCTCCCTGCTGGAACACGTGGTAATAGCGGTGAAAAATGGGCGCCGGGCTGCTCTCAGATTCAGACTTTCGAGTAGAAGTGGAGGTCTGAGTAGTGTCGTCACTGGCACTGGGTTTAGAGTCTGAGCCGTGAGTGGCATCACTCGTGTCCTGACCTGATCCAGAGGGCATGTTGGTCTCAAAACCTGGACTGGGATCAGGGTTACAATCTGACGTGTTTATAGTACTCAAACTGTACGCTGAGCAGGAGTTTCCTGAAGATTTTTTGGACTTCTCCTTCTTTTTATCCTTCTTCACACCCTCTCCTGATTCTTCCTGCCCTCGTCTTTTCCCGTCTTTTAGATGCCAGGGAACCAAAAGGTCCTGGGTGTTGAAGGCTGTGCGGTTGGTGTGCACACTAAGTTTACCATCACTCACTTTACTAACACACTGAAGGTCATCTACAGGGCTGTCTCCTGATGCATTGTTAGAGGGACTGTGGTTCTCAGGACGCTCTTGCTTCTGGTCTTTGAGGTACTTAGACCTCTGCTTGTTGTACTCTTGCTCAAAAGCCCAAACGTAGATCAGCGATTGACCTCCAGGCTTCAAAAGTCTCACCAGCTCCCTCACTGCTGCCAGCCGGCGCTCCTGCAACACACACGCAAACTACTTATTCGACCACTTCTATCACATACACATACACAAGTAACATCATGAACTCATAAACTAAAGTATTAAAGTATTTTTAAAGCAATAAAACAAACTGTTCAACTGTGATGTTTAAAAGGTGCAATGACACTTTGAGTGATTTCTCTAAGGAAGTCTGAAAACTGAGTAAACTTCTTATCTTAAGAATATTATAATAACAAGAACTGTGTCACCAAATATCAACAGCTCCTGGCCCATTTGAAAGTAAAAATTTGAGAGCAGAAGGATTTGGGATTAGTCCCAGGAGCAAAAAGATGAGAAAACTTCCTCCAGTTGAAAACTAGTTCCTGAGATCCTAAAAAGATTCCTGCAGGCAATAAAGTGACTAATGAACAATTTAGTGAAAAGTGTTTGTTTTTCTGTGTGGGTCCATATTTCAGGACAGTCTACAGTGTTTGTACCTGTAATTATTTTGTGTATGTGTGTGTATATACCGCATACCTGTGTAGAAAAGTGGTGTATGACGGCTATAGAGATGCAGGCATCACAGGAGGCTGTTCGTAGGGGGACGCTGAGAGCATCAGATACAAACACCTGGAAACCTCTCTCTGCACAGATTTGGATAAGAGCACTGCTACGGTCACAACCGACCTGGAAGAGACAAAACACACGTAGTCAAACAAAACCGTTCTCAAACAGAAACACAGTTACAGGAGAATGGAACGGAAGTCTAAACAAGGCCAATGGTTTGAGCAGGTTGTTCTGTTTCCTCTTCCCAGCAACACATTACTCTTGGGGGATCCTGAGGCATTCCCAGGCTAGGTGGGCTACGTAGTCCCTCCAGCGTGTACTGGGTCAGACCCAGGTTCTCCTCCTAGTTGGACGTGCCCCAGATACCTCAAAAGAAAAGGCGTCCCAACTACCTCAGCTGGCTCCTTTTGGCATGAAGGAGCAGCAGGTCTACTCTGGATGTCTGAGGTTTTACGGTAAAAAACTAGCACCTGTGGTTGCCAGAATTTTACTATAATAAATATAGTAGAACTTTTTTTCTAAAATTACGGTAAAAGGATGTTAGTACTGTTGATTTCACGTTTAAGGTTGGCGTTTTCTCTGTCTGTCTGTAGGTTTTACGGTGAAAAACTGCCAAACCATGACAGTAAAAGACTGTAAAATATGCCATATTATTTAATAAATATTACAGTGTTTTACTGTGTAACAGTCTCTAATATAAAATACTACCTCATTCTATATAAACTCCCTTAAAATGGCATATAAATAAAGGTTTTGAAAAAGGCAAGAAGGTTGCAATCAGCAACTGCATCTTTAGATGCTACTAAATCCTACACCCTGCTGCTGACACAGAAAATGGATAGAGACACTAGACAAACAGAGAAATGAAGCAAGTGGAGAAAAGTATAGAGGAGAGAAAACAAATGTAAAACAAAGAGAAGAAAGTAGGGAGGGGACTGGTTGACAGTAATGATCATTTTCAACACATTTAGTTTCAGGGAGCAATTCAATCAAGTCTCCTCCTCCCAGAAGAGACAAGAGGTGATAAAAGATTGTGAGAAATACTACACACATGCTCACTCTGTTACTTGGAAACACACAAACTTCGGGCTTTTTCATTTCAATTAAAACTGAGAAGGTTAACAGTGTTAATCCTCGACAGGAGAGCGGTTGAGAGGGCAAGAGGGAAATGTGACAAATTAAAGAAAAACTGCAGATTCATCTCAGGAAGCTGCTGTGTGACTGACGTGATGCCGGTGTTCTCCGTAATGATTTATCACGGTTACGGTCCGTGTCAGGATAAGCTGCTTACACGCACGTCCAAATCCCAAACATGAATAATCCAAGCGTGCATAGTAGGAAAACACAAAATTTAGGATATTGCCATGGAAACTCAGCTAACGCAAACAATGAGAGCAGAAATCAGAGAGCAACAGTGGCCTCGGCATCAATCATCCCGAGATGCGTCACTGTGGTTTATTTAGTTGTTTGAAATTGCACATGATGGTGCGACAACTTAACAAACCAGCTACTAGCTGATCAGAGATATTTCACTTCATGTAAACAATATGACATGCTGTAGTACCAAAGCGTTACTTCCATGACCCCCCAGACTCACCGCAGGAGGTAAATAAGTAAACAGCTGCATCTTGCCCAGTCAAAGTGTCACTCTGGAGCACAGACTTCTGGCTTATGCAACACTGTAACTGACTGCTGAGGATTTGACACAGCAACTCCGTTTCATTTAACATTTATGAGAATGCTGAGCAACGAGACCGTGACCTTGTCTTGTTTGTGTCTTTCTGTTGCCGCTTAAGGCCTTTTATAACGTGGAACTCGCTGATTTATTTTCTTTGCCGCAACAGAGATTTTAGTTAAAAAGGTCCAGTGTGTAAAGATTTAGGAGGCTCTAGTTACAGAATATTGCAGAAATAGAATATAATATGCATAACTATATTTTCATTAGTGTATAATCACAGTGAAATAAGAACTGTTGTGTTTTTGTTACCTTAGGATAAGCTTTTTATATCTACAGACGCTGTGGGTCCTCTTCTACGGAGTCTGCCATGTTTCTACAATAACCCAGAAGGGACAAACTAGCACTAGCTCTAGAAGGGGACTTTTGTGTTTTTTACGTGGTCACCATAGTTTCTTCTTCATGTTAGGAAGCTAAGGGTGAGGCCATCAACTTTAGCTTTAAAGAAATGGTTCAAAATTGTGGGAGTTTGGCTTGGCAGCTGCTAAATGCTAGCTAGCTGAAACGGCTAGTCTGGCTTTCCTTTGACTGAAAAATACATCTACATCTAATACTATAACACCCTTTAAAGCTGACTTACTTGTGTTGTTTGTTTGTTAGTGAAATTTAAAAGGTGCGGGGTCAGACTAGCTGTTTTTCCCTGTTTCCAGTCTTTATGCTAAGCAAGTCCTGGCTTGTTTAGCCTAGCTGCATGCAGAGACATAAGAGTGGTATCAGCCTTCTCGTCTCACTCTCGGAAAGAAAACAAATTAGCGTATTACTAAAAATGTTGAATACGTCTCCAACATTTGGTGTGGTTTGCAACAAAGACTTGTAGCCTTGTTGTCATTATGATGTACGGTTATTTGATTTCTGTGGTTTAGTCTTCTGAATCTATCAGAGCCTCTACTTGTATCTCTTAAGTAGCAGCAGAGTTGTTTCCACCTCTTGTTTCTGCACATAAATCACTTATAAAGTTCAGTGTCAGTTTATAGTAATGGCAATCTAAGCAGCAGTAGCAATAAAAAATGCAATGGAAAAGAAAATTTCCCTACAGGGATCAATAAAGTATCACAGAATGACACATCATGGTAATACTCACTGCAATCACCTCTGGGTTGACACCCAGGTATTTTCCATTTCCACAGCCCACATCAGCCAGCACGCTGCCGGACGGGAGCGAGGCCAGAAAGTGGCAAACGCGAGACCAAGGGGTGTGGCGAGTGCTGCTGAAGTGGGAGGCGATGGCGTCGTACACCCGGTGCACATACTCTTCCTCCAGATGGGCTGCGTCGGCATGGCAACTGGGTAGCGAGGGGGGAGATGGTGGAGAGGCTGAGGGTGCTCCCTGACTGTCACAGGCAGAGGGGAAGGCTGGAGAGAGAGGGGGGGGGAAGGTTGAATGGTGAGATGAAGGGGAGCATTACATTCAGCCGAAGCACCACGTTGTCTAACGTGGTGGGAAAGCGGTCTTCTGTTACAGGATGTTGACATTCTCACCACAGCGGCAGGGTTCATGTCTGATCTTGCGGAAAGTGAAGGAAGTGCGGGTGCCCCTCTTGCTCAAAGTGAGATTGCTGTTGGTCCTGAGGTCAGACACTGCATGAGCAGGGGATTGTGGGTCACAAGCCGGCACCATGTCAAACTTCCGCGGAGTAATCCTGAAAGGAGATAAGAGATGGCTTTAGTAGTGGCTGACTATCACACACTATCTGACAAGTCTCTAGTTGTGGACGCGACCCAACCTTGAGCCTGTCACTGGTTTAAAATGTGGGAAGAAGTCTAGACAGACAAAATACAGCTTGAGCCCAGATAAAGGTCCGTAAATTCTGGATTTCCATGCTCTACTACAGTGGAATAGAGAAAGAAAAGACCTGTTGCTCCTCTGTCAAACCACCTAAAGTCCGAGACAAAATATACTGACTTTGAGCTGATCTAACTCACCCATGTGTCCAGAGGTATCTGCTCTCTCCCTTCATCGCCAGGAGGCTCCGTCCAGGCAACACAACAGGAACAAGACGACCGTCAGGGTGACGGAACTCCATCACCGTCTGTAAAAACACACACAAACACAAACACGTGCATTAAAGCCCCATTGTGTGACTTTTCTGCCATAAAATAACAAATATGAAATCATTGTGATGTAACACTGACTTATAATCAAGTGAGCGGTATGTGTTCTTGCTAAAATCACACACCACCAGCTATTTCAGCTGCTACGCCTCAAATCTCTGTAATTTACAGAGTTCCCTGATAGACAGTGAAGTAAACAGCTGCGAACTATAGCTGCTGTTAGCTAATGTTAGCTCAGTTTGCTAGCTGGGCCGTTCAAACTGTGAGTTTAGGGCACTTGGGGAGTGTTAGTGTTTGTACCACAGGTGGTTTGGACCTCAGGGAAGAGGAAGTTTTCAGGCCCGGGGTGCAGGCGAATACTGACGGGGAGCAGAGATGGTGTCATGCTAGAACCAGAGCTGTGTGAGCATGCAACATAACCACAACTATCCTGAGCAGATATGGACACAATATGATGTGTTCATATCTGCAAGTACGGAAAACTGTAGAACAGCGAACTCTCGGTTTTGTTTACTTAAATTTCTCGATTTGATTTAATTCTTTTTTGAACATTTTCTTCTGTTTTCCATTTCAGCCACGTTGTCGTACGGCTGTTTGGGTTACAATAAAAATAAAATGCATCCTTTTTCTTGTTTTTATTAAGCAAATGACTCAATAATCCAGTAGTTACGTATCAAGATTTAACTGTAAAAGTGCTAGAGCACTACTACAGATATGTGTATCACAAATGAGTAAGAATAAACAGAAAATATGAAAAAGCATCTTACATTTTTACTTTTACTCAACGGCTTTGAGTGACGTCACACAGAGGGAGGGGGAAAAAAAGAAACACTCTCTGAGTAACCACCAGCAGAAGCATCTCCACCCAGCGTTGGAGTTTGATCCTAATGTTTCCTTACAGCGCATAACTGCATGAGCTCTGCTGGGAAATTACATCTACACAATTTCAAACTGCATCTCTCCAACTTCTGACAGCAGGAAAATTGGATTTTGTGAAGTAGAGGCATGTGTGTGTGTGTGTGTGTGTGTGTGTGTGTGTGTGTGTGTGTGTGAGGGGGAGACAGATAAGTGTTTGTGTATGATGAGAGAGTGATGTACATGCAGCACCAGCGAATGATCAGATCTTTGCCTGAAACCACGACTGAAATCTATTTCTTACACACAAGCTGTGTGTTTTCTCTCTCTCACACACACACACACACACACACCTACTACGCTGTTCCCATCTGAGTAGTATTAGCTAATCCATGAAACCGGTGGAATGTGACTAAATCAATGTCGCCTGCAGGACGCTTTATTACAAGACTATTCATCATTCTCACACACACACACAGTTATATGAAGTTTACATGTTTTAATCAGCGATGACCGAGTCAGTTTAATTACTTTTCACTTTATGGAAGCCCTGAAATGAATCCAGCTAAATTAAATCAGGTGTTAGACTGAAACTGAGACTTTATGATGCAACAAATCTTTTCTGCGAGAATTGAAACTAAATCCAATCACAGTTGGATTAACTAGTTACACCCACAGATGAACAAAATATTAAAAACACACTAAATAAGAGTTAGTCAAACTCTCCAGTACATTGGGTTACTGGTGTGTAACAATACTCGTTTGTTTTTGCCTATTTTGTTAACTTTTAACCCTTTTAGTGTCATATTTCCAAACAGTCTCTTGAAATGTGTTATTTATGAAATGCTCTATAATGTTACCATATTCAGAGCTGCTTTTTGTGGTCTGAAATAATTAATTTTACCCCACTGATCTGTGTTTTGCGTTGTAAATATTGTAAATAATTTGATATGAACAAGTTGAGATAGCTGAGGCCTTTCCGCGTGGAGTTTGCCTGTTCTCTCCATGTCTGCAGTCCACAGTCCATAGATATGCACCTAATAGGGTTAACTGGTGACTCTAAATTGTCTCTAGGTGTCAACTGGGGTTGGCTCCAGCCCCGCAACAACCCGGATGAGAATAAGCAGTTGGATGTTGAGATATTAATTCGTAGATGTATCGAAATGTCCTACTTGTGCTAAATAAATCTTTATTACAGAGGGTCTATTTGGTGTGTGGACACCTCCCCTCATACAATGTGTCTACTGCACACTTTCTGTGGCTGAATATCTCCACTGAAGAGCTCCGACAAAGAACACTGCGCTGCAGTACACAACGCACGCCGTCTGTCAGTCTGTGTTTGCGTGTGACAGATGCTGTGACAGATGACAGCTGATTGCTAATAGATCCCCTGACAAGCAGGGACAGATGGGTGTTCATCGACAGAAGTCCCCCCTGTGGAGACGAAACCAGCATCCCCGTGCGAGGGTCACACCATCTAAATCACACCTGGAATAGTCAAGGACGCAGCAACACCCGCTGTTTAACGGGAAATCTGTATCGCCTCTGTTCATTAAACCAGGGAGACTCCTCAAAAAAAAGAGTCATTAGCTACGAGCTGTATTAACAGAAGGCCGCAGCGAGCGAGGGATTACGACAGTATAGATAAAGTGTGTCAGATAGACAGAAAAGAATGAGATTGTAGCAAACGAGGTGACAAAATGTTCTCAGTCAAATCACAAGGACACCAAATCCAAACATACTGTTGCACACACTCATCTCTGACAGTTGTTCCCCCTGAAACAGATGAATCACACTGGTCAGTAAAGTGACGGTTAATTCGGTTAATCAAACGGCGACACAGACAAAGGCAGATTTGTGTGTCATAAAACTATAATTCCATTTACACTCACGTTTTGACACTGCAGTGTTATTTTATACTAAAATATGAGAACTGTTTTCTTCAGGCCAAGTTTAAGTTGAATCATCAATCATGAACGCACCTTTGGGATCACTGGTTGATACGTTTGGGAAAACTACCAACACACAGGTCTGTGGTGAGTATCTCTCTGGACCAGCTGGTAAATGTTTAGATCGTAAATTGATGGACTGATTCCTACCTGCGCCCCCAGGCTCAGTGACAGGATGGTGTCTTCAAAGGCAGAGTGAGTGTCCACGTGAGGAGGAATACCTGAAAATATCACGAACATGTAGGATTAAGATAGTTAGACCAGGCAGAAAGCGTCTTTGAAATCTAAATGTTTAGCATCCACTTGTTTGTAGTTTTTCTGATGAACCCTTTGAACCTTTCATGATGTGCAGAACTCAATAATAAATCCTTAAGATATTATAAGTCCTTAAGCTTAAAAAGCAAATATCAAAATCCTCATTTCAGATCTGCCAGTACTGTAAATCTATTAATAAACAAACGATGGGAACCGACGGCTTCTCGAGGCATGTTGGAAATGTTCTGCTGCCACCTTGTGGTATAAGTCAATAAAGCCTACGTGTGCGCCTACAGTAAATTTTGTTGTTACAGTTCAGCTGAGTGGTTTTAGTAACTACAGCTTTATAATTGAGCCAATAGCTGCTATAAGTTTCACAGTCTTTTACTTGACATCCTCTCTTTCACATAAAGTGTAGCTACAAAACATTGATATTGTTGTGATCTATTCATGAATTTAAGCATTTTAGTTTTATTTCATGACCTTCACATTTGGTCACTCAAGTTTACAAAGCCTTAGTGAAGATATACAAGTTGCATTATCATAGTTTTTTTTTTTTTCCAGAGGCAGTATGTGATAAAGTGAGTCTTTAGAGACACGACTGGATTAACTCACCCTGTCCTGATTCATACTGGTTGACAGTCAGCTGGTCTGGCATCGTGACGATGTGTTTGTCCTTCAAACACCGCTCCAAAACAGGCAGACACTCCTGAGGAATACCTGGACACACACGTTTCTAATGATTTTCTGGAATGCGAAGCAGTCATGATGTAGTTGTCTTGTAGCACGCTGTCCAGTGCTTGAGTTATAAGTGACAACAGAAACACTGAAATATAATAATAAAGTATTTAAAACTCCCAGTGGAGAGATGTTTGGTGGAAGTACCAAAAAAAGCACAGCACACAGCATCCCAGAATGTAAGCATTGTAAACATCAGTGAGCAAAATGATGAGAAATAATGGCCAAATCTATGAAAATAACCCTCGCCCCCAAAAAACACCTTACCTGCAGGTAAGGGTTTGTCCTTATCCACGTTGTTGTTATCGTAGCGAAACTCAAAGCCATAATGTTTGACTCTTCTGTGCTTCAGAGCTTTTTGAGCTAAAACACATGAGAATTAAATGAGCAACGGTGTGAGCATTACGAGTTCAACAAGAACCAAACACAAACCAACAAAACCTCACCAGTGACGTCATCGTTAGTAGACGACCAGTCAATGGCGGCGAGCAGCAGAGCCTCTTCCTCTGGAGACACAAAATCTTCCACCAAGACTAATCCGTCCGGCAAAGGAAGGGACGCCTCATCCTCACAAGTTACTGCACACACACACACAACCCAAGCGTACACTAAAGGACAACACCACTGACTGCAGAAAGATGTTTCTCATCTGACACGATACCCAGAGTATACATTTAAAAAGCTGCCGTTCGTTATTTATTATTAAATTTACCGTTACAATCTTTGATAAACAATACTCCAGACAACTACAGCAGTACTTCTAGTGTTCAGTGTTGAAAGGAAGTACCTGAGTCGACATAACTGAGGTAGAGTGTCACACTGTGCTCTCCACATTGCAGCTTTTGGCCATTGAGGTGGACGTGGGCTTTCCGAGCACACTCTTCAGATCTGAAAAACAGAATGACAGAAGACAAAATTTTTAAAAAAGTAGGTTTTAAAGCTTTAAAATAACTCCCTGTTGTGACATCATGCAGTCCACGTAGCACCCGTACCTGTACGTGACAAAAGCGTAGGGCTTGTGAGGGTGCATGATCAGCGTCTCCAGCTCTCCCATCTCTTTCAGCGCTGCAGACAGCGCCTCGCGACTCACGCCATTCCCCAGGCCGCCGTTAGCCACCACCAAACTCTGCAGAGGAGACGGACGTATACAGAACAGTTGTCTGTGATATCTATCGGCATCACTGTTTGAGATATAACAATATAAATCCTGCAGCACCAGAAAGAACAGCTTCATTCACCTGCTGACTTATAGCCAGCCTTTCAACACACATTAGTCAACGTATACAATGTTTTATACCACAGTGCTGAAGAAAAAGGCCACTAAACATAAACTTTACTGTAACTATACAGTAACCTCCATCTCATTTTGTGTCAATTTCTTTATTCTTTTGAGAATTTATTTCTCAGTATTTTGATTTTTTAAGGAGGCTGTCATTATAGTTAATGTGTCTTTGGATACAGATACAAAACACCAAATAAATATGACTGACATTAGTGTTATGGAAATTTCTATCCTTAGGTTACACGGGATCACGTGTGGGCCTTGAGGGCTTGAGGGCAGCAGGTGCCAGTCTATCTCAACGCTGTGGTGACCAGGGTCGAGGAGACCTTATGTTGCCTTCATAGACATAATAGACATCAACATAAACAGTGTCTCCAGAGTAGAATGTGCTGACGGTAACACTAACATGGGTAAATATATTCTCTTTGACTATTTCTGTGCGTATAGTATTTGTGGTGTTATCCTGGGGTTTAAAATCTGACCACCAGCATGAGCTGGGGAGAAGGTGAGACCGACTCAGGCACTTCTGATGTACTATGAGAGTGTCTCTAATTCTCCTTGGCCAAGCATCAATAAATATTACAGCATTGGACATCAGAGGCTCCTGAACACTTTCTTCCCTCCTGACCTCAACATTGACCATTGATCTCCACAACAATTAAGAGTTTTTTTTTATTTTTTTTTATGTCACAACAAAATCATGTCAGGCTGGACAACTGATCCAAATGATAACACAGCAAAGACAAGTCCACTACACAGCCTTTTAATTTACTTGCATATGACAGATACAAGCTAATATTAAAGCCCAAACTGGAAATTAGACCAAGCTACCAGCGTGCACTCTTCATTAGACTAACAAGCTTTAAAAAAAATCAAGTCTTAATTGTGTTTTATTGAGTCTGACAGTTGCATTAAAGTTAAAAGCAGGAGGAGGTACACGTTAGCTGCCTAGCTCTGCTCAGCTTCCTGTTTACAAACGTCTGTTTTCTTTACTTTGGTGGGCTGAGGTGTCGTGCCGATGCCTTCATGTTTCAGCAGAGTGTGGCTGGCTTTTATCTGTTTACGAAGAACTTTCTTCTCCTCTTTACTCCTCCTCACGGCCTCCATGTTGTTCTCCACACCGGGATCCATGCTGCGTCATTTTTTAATCGGTCCGGGTGAAACACAAGCGTCAAACGCCGATAGTTCCCCCCCCATACATATATATATATATATATATACACACACACACGCCCCCTCCGAGGATAGCAGCAGCAGCACATTACCTACTATTGATTTAAGTCATCGTGTGTATTTTGTATGTGGTCATGGCATGTATATATACAATAGACCCTTTTCACAGCATGAAATAATAAGGCCAACACAGGTTTTTGTTTCCAGTAATGCCAATTACGGTTCTGTCTCATGTGGTGTACCTGAGTTTACCTGCCGTGGCGCTGTGGCTTAGTTGGTTAAAGCGCCTGTCTAGTAAACAGGAGATCCTGGGTTCGAATCCCAGCAGTGCCTTTTGGGGCAACAGTAGCTCACTCAGCTCAGAAACCAGAGAGCGGCCAGTTCAAGTTCAGCATGGACCAGAGTATGTATGGTGGACTGGTAGCTGAAGAGGTGTCAGTTCACTTCCTGGATGCCCCTGAGCAAGATACCAACACCCTTACTGCTCCCAAGCAGCTGCTATGTGTGGCTGCCCATCACTCCAGATTTGTCCATGAGCCCTTTGTGTGTGGGTGTGTGGTTGTATTTCGGTTAAAAAAAATGTTTTTGCTTATCAACTGCTTATGATTATACATAAGGGTACAAGTATGTGTACATGGGGTGCATACAAGTGTATATATATATATTGTATGTCTTTGTTTGTTTGGCTATGATCTAGATGTGACTTTTTTGGGAGTATTTTTATATTTATTTAATAAAATGTTTTAAAAAGTTCATGGATAGAAATGGGGCCTCTTGTCGAAGTTACTCAGTGCACTATTATGTTTGCATATTTATCCATTGGTCCTGATTATTGTACTCTCTTCAAAATAAGAAGCTGTATGATAAAAACTGGTTAATAGTGTTGCTCTGAATCTATGTGTAAGTAGGCCCTAGTTGTGATAATTCTCCAGAACTGTGTGTCAGTCCTCTGCCCACTGGCAGCCAAAAATCGGTTAGTGCAGCTTTAACAAAATCTGAGCTGAAAAAACATCGATCATGTTCCATCACTGAAGGAAGCCAGTGTGCAGCATACAGAATGACCACACTGTAGGATATGAAACATAACCTGAAACAATAAAAACCTTCTGAATTAATTTTCCCCCGTGAGGATCAACAAGAAACCCTCTTTTACAAGACAACACAGTACCATGCTCTGCCCTTAAACATCACACAAAAGGACACAATTCATTAGGATTTCATGATACAGTCAAATATAAATATCAGCAATCAGATGTAAATTATTAGCAGAATTCACAAGATTAATGAAAATCTGTATATAGTCAGTCATTCATGGTATGAATCAATGCTGTTAAGAGTTATGGCTCCCTGAAAACTAAAAATCTGTCCGTCTTGTACTTTGCAAATCATTTGTTGAATGAATTTTTCAAAGATAAATCTTGACCTCCTCTCTCTGTTTCTTACATCCAATACCAAAAAAGAAAGTCTGTCTTTGTTACTCAGCAGCGTGTCTCTAGTGAGACTGGAATATTTGTGTTTGTACTTCCAATGCTGCTATTTATTTCCTTGTGTATTATATCCCAGCAGGGATATGTTGTTCTGCTGTGGCATCATGCTAATGATAGAATCATTACTCTTGCTTTTTGGTCCTTCTCCTCTCCTCTCTCTGCTGATCTCCCCATCTCTCACTTGATATCCAAGACTTACTGCTGTCCTGTGCTTTGCCCTGTGGCTCCATTATATAAGACCTAAACCCTGTTGGCAAATCCATGTTGCATGCCTTCCTAATCTCCCAACAAAAGACAGACAAAAATGCTCCAGGGATCAATCTATAGGCCATGCTAACTTGATACTAAGGGATAAAAATGTAAATATATAGGGGGACTATATCCTGGGTGGACTGTTTGCCATTCCATTTTCATCCATTTCTTTCATCCGTCATCAGACTCCATTCAAAGTCTGGCAACTGAGGATAATCTTGCATTACCAGAATGAAAAAAGTATTGTCACAATGGGATAGTTGGCTTACTTCTTATGCGTCCTGTTCAAAACACAATGCCCTACATATTGGTGCAGATGTTGACCGGATAAAGCAGGCATTCATATTCGGGGCATGTTGCTAAATTGTAATTGATGTATTCTGGATATTGTTTTATCTTTGGTGACCTGCTCGCTGTTCTCTCTCTGCTCAGATCTGGCGTATGAATTCCTCTATGGCCAGATTAATGACTCTACATCCCCTCCGGGTGGACGTCTTTGTATGTGTTGGTGAGTGAAACATTTGTGCGCGTGCAATCAGTGTGTGCCAGTGTGCGCGTGCATTGATACACAAGTGTGTTGTGTAACGAAGCCCTCACCTGTCCTCGGCCATCTCAGTAATTACTCTGCCAGGCTGAGCTGCTGGCCAGTGGGAACCCTTCGTCGTCTTAACAGCGAGCTCAGTTTAGTCTACAAAACAACAGCTGGTCAGACAGAGACCGTGGCTGCCCTCTCCAACATTAGCACAACACTTGTTTTTCAAAAGTCTAATAAAATCTTTCTTTTATGAGCAGTGGATGATACCCAGAAACATCGGTAGGGTTCATCTGTTGGGGAAATGATCAGGCCTGCAGCAGAAAAGGTTTGAGCTCTTGCCCTACTTTTCTTAGCACTCATAACTTGTTCTATTTTCTGTCTTTGTAAATTAATGCCTGATGGTCAGTTTTGTTGCAATCCAACACGCTGAGTTCGTTTACAAGTGGCTGCTCTTGAGCTTTCACATATATCACTCACTTCTCTTCAGCACATGCAGCAGTTATTTATTATTTTTTTGATATTGTTCTGAGTGCTTAAAAGACGTCTCATCCAAGTTGCCTTTAAAGCTTCAAAGTCAAATTTTAACCTTGGAGACAGTTGAGAAAACAATTGCACCACAAAGTCCACTTGGTAGCTGATGAATGATCCATCTGCTAATGAGGATCCTGTGACATGATCAAATGGTGGGCATTGTAGTGAGTTGTGTTTCACAAATGCTGTCTCCAGAGTCAAAAACAAACATTGCAGGTCACGTAATAAGTACAATTTTAACAATGTATTTCAGAGTCGGTCAGACGCTCATGAGCATGTGAACAAAGAAAGGAGTGTCAGTGTTCTGCCAAGTGGAAATGTCACTTTAAGGTTATGAACAAGAGATTAGGAAGTTATTTCCCTTGCCAGTATTCAAGGGCAGCTTCACCTTACACGCCAGCCAAGCTCTGAACAAAAAAAAAAAAAAAAAAAAAAAAAAGCAGCATAAAGGTGAGAACTAGAGTGGAACCACTTGTGTACCCTGAGGCATGCCATCACTCTTTGAAATGCAGGGCCAGTAGCCAGAGGCCAAACTCCTGTTGCTGGTATCTTTGTATTCTAATTAGCTGGAAACTGCATGGCAGAGATGCACGGACAAAGAAACCAGATCTTGCTTTTTAAAATAGTGATTCTGATCTCTACACCTCTCTCTCTTTAGGGACTCTGTGTAAGCAGATATCCATCTGTTCGTGAAGAAAGAGCAGCCAGGTAACAGTGAAATATATAATAGAAATATATCAGCCAAAACTGCACGGCAGTTAGTTTCATGGACATAATGAAGACAGGAATGCATAGATACACACATTTTCAGATAAGATATTGATGATTATTTCTGTTTTCCTTGTATAAAAATGTATGGAGCAAAGGTTTGCCTTGCATTACAGATATCCTGATAGATAGATATCCTGCAGCATTAATGAAAAGTAAAAGATAAGCTTAGATAAAGAGGTTAAGGTCTTTGGCAACAGATCTGATATTCGAACATAATATTTCATCTGGTCAAAATATTAACTGGGCTGAGCTTTGATCCATCTGGTCTGTATCGTCTCTCTATCAGGATGACAGTCAGCTGAGATGAATTCCTGTCTCTCCTTCAATCAGTGCTGCTGTAGTGGAAATGATTTAAACACTTTAAATGAGCAAAGCTGCAGGCTAAATATTTTTTCAGTGCCAGCTATTTGTAGACTAATGTGAGGCTAAACAAGGGGACATTTTGTGTTTATTGAATAAGGACATTAATGCAGTGACATTTTACAATGTTTAATTGGTTGATAGATGTATGAATACCACTGTATCTGTTTCTTTATCTTTTAGCATTAATATACACATATTTTATCATTCATCTGGCTCTTGTATTATGACAGAAAGACCAGATTTAGAGCTCTTCATCTTGGAAAATGCATTTCGTCACCCTTGATGAGAGTTACCACCCATGTATGTACACTAACACTAAGTATGAAGCTAGAGGCAGCGGCTTAGCAAAAAATGGAAACAAAAGTACAATTTTTATTTTGATATTTAGGTTTTTGTGCAGATAAAATAGATTTAAGAGGTGCTGGAAGAATGGATCAATGTTTTTTTTTACCTTTGGACAGAGTCAGGCATAGCGTTACAGGTTTTATTCACCCTTGAATGACTCCCTAGATAATTAGTTGATTGATTTTTGTTAGGTATAAATTAAATTAATGTTTAAGATCGATACCTCTATCATATCCACTCTCAGATTTGAAGCTAGGCAGCAGGCGATAGATTTTAGCATATAGATTGGAAACAAAAGCACATCTTTTTATTCTCATACGGTTTTTATATTGATCAAACAAACAAAGTATAGCTTAACCTTGATACCTGATTATTATTATTGATCACTATATTATTGAGCTTTAGAGGTAATGTTATAAGCCAAGTGAATTTTTTAATCTTTGGACAAAGCCAGGCTAGATGTTTCCCTTTCTTTTAAGTCACTGTCTATTTATTTCGAGTTTATTGACCTTTGAATGACTAAATGGGATTAATCTTTTAATTGATGTTTAAGATGTAACAGCAGCACTGTAGGCTTTTTAAAGAGTGTGTTGATTATAAACTTGCGGTTGCAAAATTGATTTCAAGAGAAATTATTAATGACTTGATTGGATTTGTCCACTGCTTTTTTCTATTTTGCCATTCCCAGCTGGCAAGCCTGACAGTGAAACTGACACTAAGCTAGCTTTCACTTGATAATAAACAGTAGTCTTACTGCACGCACATATAGGCACGTACATATACATGCAAGCACGCATACACACACGGTGTCCCAGAATGTGTGGATTGGTGTCTCTGAGGCCTTGTTGACACCCCTCTGTCTCTCCACTGATTTAGAGGGTAACCCTGACAGCACTCTTCTATCTTAAACACTCATACAGCTGTCACAGTGGGCCGAGGTCCACCCCGCACAGAGATGCCTGCACACCTCGCCCTACTTCATTCAATCACCCCAATACTGGATCTCTGCGACAATGGGATTCCCTGTGTCAAATAGCTATTGGTCTGATGCTGGCAGAGCAGCAGGGTGATAAAATGGCAGCCGTTTTGATCTGTTAAATCCTCCGGGAATGACCTTGGAATCCTGTGATGGAAAAGTTTAAGGGAGCTGTGCTCATACACACTTTGTCCTGCCGTGACCCCTTTGTGTGTACGGGAGAAGGTGTGTGTGTCAGAGGGGGTTTAACATTGGTTCAGAGATAACGCCGCTGTAAGCAGCTGTCAAGTGTTAGATGAGCTGAGTGGTGAGCTGTCAAAAATCCTTTTCTTAGCGCCTGCATAGCAGAGAGGAGGAAGAATTTAAAAGAAAACAATGGGCGTGCACGACCACAAGAGAGAGAATAAAATTATTATTACTATTTAAAGGAATAGTTTTGGCAGATATGCTTGTGTTAGATGGGGGGATTGATCTCGTGACTGTACTGTAAATATAAAAGGCCACAAGCCGGCAGCCAGTTAGCTTAGCTCAGCACAAATAGTAGAAGCAGGGGGAAACAGCTAGCCTGGCTCTGTCCAAACCTCACTAATTAAGGCATTATATCTTGTTCGTTCAATCAATACTTTCATGGCACAGGTATGGTGCTGGTAATATTTGTTTAATTTCCACTGAGCCCAGTGACCAGAAGAGACCACCTAAATGTCTTGGTCCTCACTCAACCAGAAAGGATGCAGGCCTTACTGGAAATGCTGGTGAAGGTGAACTTGGCTAGCTTTTTGCTATCGCTCCACTCCATTGTTGTCCACTTGACTTCATGGTTCAGCCAACCCTGCTCAGGTGGGTCCTCCTCCTGTGTTGACAACCATGCACATGGACTTAATAAAGCTACTTCAGGGATGAGAGTCATCAGTCATGGTCCACAGAAAGGGTTGCTCTCCTCTTTTCTTCTTCGTCTACTTTCACCCTCAGGTCATCTGTTACATGAGACCCACCTGTTTGAGAATGGCAACCAAACAAAAATGACAACCTGCGGTTTTGACAGTACAACAGAAGATGTATCAAAAGTTACAAGGACTATTTCTTGGCCGGGGGCAGTGACTTCTGGGAGTCTTTACTCACTGGTTATTGATGTCAGGACTCGAGGAAGTCACCACATCCATCCAAGAAATATTCTGGTAGGCTGCATAACAACCTGTAAAACTACAGCATTTGTACAGTTGAGTTTTTGATTGAACAAGTTGCTAATAGGTTGATTCTGTTACCTTTGGACAGAGCCAGGATAGTTGTTTCCCTGTATTACCAGTCTTTATGCTAACTAAACAGCTGTTAGCTGTGACTTTATAGTTACAGTACAAATATGACAGTGATATTAATCATCTCATCTCATCTAACTCTTTGGCACTGTTTCTCATCTATCTTTGGCATAGTTCCCAAAACATCAAACCATTTCTTGAAGTATACAGACAAAGATTGATTGGTACAAGCTAGTTAGTCAAGAAAACCTTTACAGATTTGGTAAAACTTTCTTAAAAGTTTCAGATTTTCCAAAATGAGAGTTATAAAAAAAAATCATAACCTACTGTTCCCAGTGGTGTTAGGTATTGGTGCCTGTTTAGCCTGGCCCATTAGCCTGTCTGCACTTCACCGAGGGGAGCTCAGATTTAGCCCGACTGTTTGTTGATCCATCACTTAAGAGAAACCCATTTAGGAAGGACGCCAGCCACTACATCAAACTACACATTGTTTTATTGTCTTCCATGACTGTCATCCAGCAGCTGGGGAGAGTACTGAAAGTAACTGAAGTGCAGTGTCAGAAAGGGCTGTATATATCATCACACTAAATAACAGTGGGAAGAGGTAACATTTCCTGACAGCATGATGGATTGTGGCGTCTGCAGGATTTAAATCCACATGCCTCACTTTTGGAGAGGTTGCTCTGTTATTCTTCTTTTCCCCCGTGCATGGCTTCTACCCAGATACTCAGTGGTACTATTACAGTTTCCTGTATCCATCAGAGGATGTGTGTATTGTGTTTGGAACAACTGTAATCCACCTAGTATCTGCAATAATGTTTTATAAATAACCCTGTGTCCCTCCCCTGTTGTGTGTGTGAGAGAGAGAGAGAGAGAGAAAGAGAGAGAGGCTCTGTATGGTTGCAAATGGGAAACACTCCAGTAGAGAAGATTGTGGAAAATAACACACTCTACCGGTTGTTTATTCGGCGTGTGACATCAGTCTTTGTGTATGCGAAACATGGGCGGTCCGTCGAGGATGGCTACTTTAGGAGCAGGCCCTGCCCCTGGTGACCACAGAAAGCTGGACACCAGAAAGAAGATCAGCTGCTAATAGATGCTGCAGGGGGGAAAAGTGCCACAATAGAGAAGTTTCCAGTAACAAGAAGACACGCCGTCAGAATTTAAGAAACGCTGCACTGCTGGAACACATAAGAACATCTGCTTTCTCCTCTCCCTGCTCACTGTGAGATCAGCGGCAAAAGAGGAAAGGTAACAGCTCAGTGCCCACGTCTGATGTTGCTGTTGTTGTCGCCCTGAATAACGTAATCCTGCAACTGATTACTAAGGAATGTTATAAAATAATTTCTAAGTGTGATCTTAACCCAATCTTGTGTGCATTGGTGTATTGTTATGTCTGCTCTGTGGGTGTGTGTGTGTCATGTCCCGGGTGTATATGAGAGGATATTGTGGCGTCTCTCCTTGTTGAGTGATGTAACTATGAACAGATGTAATGACTTGACTGATCCCTCTAATCTATGATAACAAAAGCGACATACATGCACACACAAACACAGCACATGTGCCACCGTAGACACACTTGTATTTTTACATGCCATCTTATTTGCCTCGGTCATTCCTGCATTTCTAGCAATCATATCTTCCATTGCACACCTCTCAGGTCCAGGACACTAATCCAAAAAGGAGCCACACCTCTTCATCCTTCCACCTCTGCTCCTCAGCGCTCCCCTCCGATCGTCTCCTGTTCTCTCTCTCCGTCCCGTCTGAGATCCCACCATGGACCGCTCAGCGAAGGAGCTGTTCCTCAACTTCATGATCGTCTTAATCACCGTGCTGCTGATGTGGCTGCTGGTGAAAACATACCAGGACTGAACCATGGAGCAACAACAGAAAAGAGATGAACGAGAGGCCGAGGAGACGGAGAGAGATATGCGTGGAGGGAAGGCAGCATGGTTACTACAGGACTTTGTTGCTGATTGATTCGTGTTCAGACACAGCGTTTACATCTTTTCATTCTTTCAGTGTGTGGTTACTGGTCTGATCCAGAGCTCTAGTATTCTTCTGAGGTCAAAAAAAAAAAAACATGTGATTGCCACAGCCGGATGAGCATGTTGTCAATGACGAATGAGTCCGTATTTGTATTCTGAGATGTTTTTTGAATGTGGCCTTGAATTTCTGGCAAGAGCTAAAGGGGAACTCACAGTAGAGATGGGAGGGTGAATAAAATAAACGAACATGGACTTGAGGCTCTACTTTTTCACTGTGGAAACCTTTACGGTGCGGGCTAGAAAACAATGTAATGTCGCTATAAACAGTAGCCCAAGTCATCCATGCTGTTGCGTCTATTGTTCTATTTTGTAGTGATGAATGTGTCAAACGCAGATACTAGAAGAAGACATCAACACAAATAATGAAGCATTATGTTTATGTTCACTTCTTGCCATTAAACAGTCTTTCATTTGTTGTGATTCTTTTTCTTATTACACATTCATGATTTTACGCCACGAAGTCCACGTTTGTCTCGTCCCGGTTTCTGAAACTTGAAGTTACTGTATTCGTTGAAGCTGCAGCTGAGTGTTTCTCTATGATACGCACGTACACGTAAAGTTGCACATTTCCTCCAAACAAGCAGCTACTGAAGATACTCAGATGATCTATCTATTGGTCACATGTAGAATTGCTGTATATGTAATCATGAGAGGACAAAAGCAGAATAAAGGCAAGTAGTTTAAAGTGAAAATCCACCCAGATAGTTGAGTTTTAAATAGTGTAATATATATATGAGCAGGTCTCCCTCAGCTAGAAAGGAAAGAAAATAATATAGAAAAGACCCACTGATGTTATATGAGACCCACATATCGGGCCAATTCCTGAAAATATTATAAAATAATGTGTGTTTTCTAATCTGCACTATCAAACAAAGCACATTTAGTTGAAACAGTCAACTATTCGTTGATCTCATGAGGTTTTCTTACATGACAAAGTAGACATAGTATAGAGACTTATGAAATATTTTGTGTAATGTTGCCAGTAAAAAATAATTTGATCTGTTCAGGCTGTAAAATCCCTAAATGCCTGTAAATGGAGCCTCAGACGTGTTACATAACAAAGTCATCTTATTTATATTCTAGCTGTAGGAGAGCTGATAGTTTTACAGATACTGTGTGCTCTTCCTTGGGTGAATTCTCCTTTTAAAACATAATAAGCAGAAATAAATATTCAGGTACTAAAATAGGATCTCTAAAATAGTCTTCTTCCCAATAGGGTTCCTCCATGGGAGGAACCACATTATGATTGACACAAGAAAGGTCCTATGACAGCAGTTGCATAACACATACAAAGTTAAGCATCAAATCTTTAAATAAAAAAATAAATAAATCATTTGGCTCAGGTGCTCTCGTGTTATGATGATCTGTGAGAGATGTGGAGTTAGTTCAAGACTGTCATTCTCTCTTCAGGTTGTTAGTCTGTCGGCTGTCCGTCATGCACAGAGGAGGCTCTTGGGTACTTGCTTACATCGGTGACACATGTAACACACATGTATATCCGCTCACGTGTGTTCATGTGTTTGTGTGTCTGCTGTGTATCATGCTGTGTCACCCCACGGGTCTCTGTATCTGTTGAAGCTGATGAGCTGGCAGTGGAACTCAGTGAGCGCTCTCGGCATTGGAGCCACTTCCTCCCATTGGCTCCTCCCACTGTAGTACACCTGGACAGGTCACAAGAAAACACACAGATCTTAGTCGATGAACACCCCCTGCCTCCAAAAACATATATAAAATAATAAACGAGCACACCCTGAGTAAAAAATGTATCCAATGAGTCAACCACACCTCGATCTTTTCGTGTTTGTCCCTGCCTCCCTTCCCCTTTCCTTTCATCCATTTATATTTACACTTCATCACTGCATTTGCCCATTTACACACCCAATTTTCCTCCCATCCATCCCTTTATCCTCTCTAACCCTAACCCCAAACCTTACCCTAACCGCAGTGCTCCGTGCACTACCTTTGGCTCTCTACCTCAAACTGTGCGAGTTGTCAGACAGCAGAGAGAGACAGTCAACGTGATAATCAATAAACCCCACTTAATTAATCCTGTGCATACCTCTCCCATCTCTCCCTTCTCTAGGCCTGACGCTAGACACCTACATCCATCTTCTCTCATTCATCCATCTTCTTTATTGATACTTTATGAATTGAGACCTCTTTATTGATTTTGAAATCAATTGGAACACTTTGATTAAAACTGATGTGTAATGCATACAGTAAGGTGATACATATAATATGAATAATACACAGCTGTACATGCGCAGCGCAACATTTATGTTTTTCCAATTTAATTAGAAATACTCAACATTGCAATTTGTATCTTTTGCAGTGGGATCATTTTGATGACAATGTTTCTCTGGCGAGTTATTGATCACTTCGTCCAGGACTCGTCAACATGACAGATGACTTTTAAACAGTCACTTAGAAGGCAAGCTTGTTGGCATGTGAGAGATGGCGGTATTGCTTATTATTCAGTTTAAAACTAAAAAATGTGAGAATACGGAAGAGTTCAGATGTTTTAAACACTTGCTCCTTTTCTGGCTTTTTGCTTGTTTGTAAAACAGTTTGTTTCCTCTCTTATTACAATGTTACATTAGCTTATGCTCCCTTAGCGTGATGGCACTGAACACTGTGAATTCTAATGTAAAACATGCTCCACGTAAACACCCGCAACAGACTAGAGAAGGATGAATTATTAATCTTGAAGGAGACTCCAGCAACACTTGTAGTAGAGAGAACAAATTGCTCTGGTTTCATGATAAAGTAACAGAGTTTTGACCTCTTCAGACTTTTTTCCCTTCTCCATGCGCCTTGGAAGTGGGTAAAGTTGAGTCAGTAACCCGTGTTCAGCCTCTGCCTACTGCTTCTATGGATAAAGACCTACCTGAACTTCGTCAGTGATCTCATCAGGTGAATAGTCTCCACCCAGGATGTAGATTCTGTCTCTCATACCCACTGCACCAGCATTGAACCCGGCGCACTCAAATGACCCTTCACCCTTCCACACACAGGTCTCTGGACAAAAGCTGTAGACCTGGAGAGGAGAAAGGCGCACTTTGAACTCTATTTAACTACTAACTATTTAAACTATATAATCCCTTTATAAGGCTTTCACACTGTGATGCATTTATCTCAGTCTGATTCATTCATCTGTTGGCTCACCTTATAAGTGGACAGGTCACAGAGGTGCAGAGTGTTATTAACCGACACCGCCTTGACCAGTGTGGCATGGAAGAACTGGCCAAACTCTGCCATCAGGCGGCTCCACTGGTCCTTCTGGGCGTCATAGCAGAAGAAGCAGTCCAGTGAGGGATTAAAGGAGTCTGTGAGCTCCACCTCTGATCCCAGAGTATAAATGACACTGCCACAAACACTGGCCTCAGGGTAGAAGATGGCAGTGGGTAGGGGGCTGGCTGCGCACCAGGTCTTGGTCAGTGGGTTGTAATACTCCACCTCCAACACAGGAAAGAAAAGAACAGGATTTGTATGCACATAATGAAAGGACATCTCAGCAAACAACATGGTCTCAATCATACATACTTAAAGGAGCTCCTGTTACCTCCAGCAGACTGGGAGCTCCACCTCTGGACCCCTTGGTCCGTCCTCCAATTACATACACTCGGTCCAGGCAGGTCACAGCTGTGTGTGTGGTTCTGGGTTTCAGCATGGCTGGTGCAGGTGTGCAGGTTAGGGTCACAGGACAAAAGCACCAAACCTCGTCTGTGGCATCATGGAACGGCTCGGCCACGTGGAGACGTATGGCCCGGCAACAGTTCCCACGGCAACCGCCTGTCACAAACATCTTAGATCCAGTGGAAAGACGAGAAGGTGGTGACGGAGCATGATAAAAACATATGTAGTTATATGAGTCATTACAAAACACTTCAACACTTTTACAAACAATCCACACCAAGGTTATAACTCGCTCACAAGTTGCCTAATTTTAGAATTCAAGCCCAAAACATACCTTCTCAGCGTAGCTGGTAAGGCAGGATCCCGGCGGGTCTGGTATTGTGGCTGTCCCCTCTCCCTGCCCTGTTCCCAGCTCTTTCCATTGGTCTGTTTCCAGACAGTAGCAGAAAGTGTGGCGTATCTCTCCGTTCTCTTCCGTCTTGTGGATGTAGATGTAGCTCTGCGTGGTGGCCGGCCTGGCATCAGTGAGCAGGCCGCTGTACTGATCCTGTCGGCTCTGAGCCTCTGAGAGCAGGGCGAGACAGGACTCACTGTTGCTGAGGAGAGTGTCTGCATCATGCAGAGTCTGAGAGAGGAAAGGGGTAATACATGAAGGGTGAGACAATCACAAGGCATCACAAGAAACCGCATGAAATCCAAAATCCAGCACATGCAGCATGTTTATACCTTTAGTGCGGGTAGATGGTGGAGTCTGGTTAGAGATAACAAACCCGGCAACAGTTTTTCTCTTCCTGGGAGATTGTGACGGATCCATCTAAGAAGTGACATCACCACGGCCTCCTCACTGGGCACGTTTAGAGTATCTGACCTGAGGCATGCTTCCAACACATTCAACTAGAAGAAGTAATAGAAATGGTCAATATTGAGTCCCCAGAATCACTTTTTACACCATTCTGACTATTTTTACACAGCAGACGCCTTTTGGAAATAAAAGGCACCATGCTAGACCTTCAGGGCAAGACGCAGGTTAGGAAGACTAACAAAATCAACATTTTTGGGGGGATTATGCCAGACTCTGGTCAAAATTTACATAAAAGAGGCCCAATTTAAATCTGAGAACTTGATGAAGTCATTCTTTTAAAAATCTTTTATCAAATAAATACAAAAATAAAATTCTCTTACATCTCGCAGCTAAATCATGTGAAAAAATCAGATTTTTCCCTGAGAAGCTAAGACTGCTGAAGCATTTTGACAAATGTTGTTGCTATAAGACTATTTTTAAAAAGCTGTTTTATTTTCTCAACCTTCTATTTCAGCATAGATATAATCATATCATGTGTTATAAATCAAGAAAAGTTTATAATAATAAGTTACAGTTTGTTGGCTGTGGAATATGATTTGGATCTGGAAAACAGGATAAAGTCAGAATGCACCCTCTGCATACCTCATTTATAGGCAAGGTATAAACTAATAAATTAAAAGAACATGCGCATTTATTAACAAATAATTTACATTTATCAATATATAAATCTCAGATTCTCTTATAAAAGTATGTGCTTATCTTTTTGGTTCTTAAGCAGCACCTGCATATCCAGAAAGTCCTGTGTTTTGGAAAGGTCAGAGAAGTTCTGAATCACAAACTCGTTGGCACTTCGGAGGAGGGGGGCTGAGCCGTAGCCCTCAGCGAGAGAGAGGAGGGACAGACAGTTAGAAAGATCCATGGTTCCTATGAGGAAGTCACTGCACGCTCGGGACAGGACTGGCACCTGGGGACACAAAAACGGCATACAGTACATATTTTTAAAACAGCACCTTAGAGATGAGTATGCTATTAAGAAACTATGTCTTTAACTATATTATTCCTTCATAATAATCTGACTCTGATTGTTAATCTGAACAAAGGCACTCTAAACCCACACAAGTGTTTTCACTTAACTGAACAGACCTCTGCTTGGGTTTAAATTAAAGTTGAATTACATGAGGTCACCAAAGTTCATGTAGGTGAATTAATATACAGTTTTTAATCTCTGCCTTGTCTAAGATTTCTTGCACTAGAATAACAAGAAAGCCCAGGACAGATCCAGAGAGTCCATGAACATTTTTATGGTTGCACACACATGAAGAGGTTGGGAACCACAAATCTAGGGCATACAAAGCATACGTAATGGCTATTGCCTAATGATTTAGCACTTTTCCAATCACCCAAAATCATGCTGTGTAGATGAGACAAAATAAAACAACCTAATTCCAAAAACAGAGACATGAAATTGAAATAATTTCTATTGATTTTGTTGCAGTAGTACAAGGTTTGTGAAATATATCAGCTATAACTATATTATGACCTCAAAACTAGCTAAAATGTATGTAATTTTCCTAACATCACACCTGTTTGATGCCCACCGTAGGCGTTTCTCTATCTACACTGTTTCAAACAGTCTTATTAATCTTTAATTATTATTATTTAATTCACTATACCAAAAGGCAAAAGTGTGAGCGCTCCACTGCTAACAGGTGCTATAAATGCTAATGAAGTCTGTGCATGCCCACACAATCGTGAGAAGCTGTCTAATTAGTAAGAGAGGTAAAGACGCCTGTGTGGGTGCGCCATAGGTGAGTGGCAGAAATTTTGATTCATCATAATGAGAAAAGCACAGCGTTACTAAGATCATTAAAGGGTGTCACAGTAAGTCATGACAGCATAAGAGTGAGTCAGCAGGCACGATACCGGGGGTCTAAAACTGAAGCAGCTAAAATGAATTCAGTCATTGTGAATTTAATTATTTACGCCTGTTTATTTTTCCTACTGTGATGCGTCACTGACATTTTTTGTACAGTAACACCTAACAACAGGCGAGGAGGTGTTGGTTGTGGAACAAATGTGGCAAAAACTATGCATGAGCTACTATATGTTTAAGAAAAGGAAGAAAGAAAGAATAGTGCTAGTGCTTGTTGTCTTTGTTGGAATATCAGAGTAAGGTAGTAGGGTGGGTCATGACTTAATAGCCATAATTCAGTGCCTAATAAATGACTTTAAAAAAAAGTCATTATGAAAGATAAACTGCACATTTTAGAATTTATTTTTATTGTGATCAGCCCAACACACACCTGTGTCATAGTCATGCTGTTTAATTAGCACGCTGATATTCCACACCTGTCATGGTTTATCAAATGTGTGAACAAAATTTGAGAGAACTAAACTGTAAATTGCGTGCATCTTGCAGAACTGGTGATTTCTTGTCGAATGTATTTCTACCTGCAGAAAGGAGGCAAGCTGAAACAGCACGTCCACATTGCTGTCGGTGATGAGTGTCTCTCCAGAATACGCAAAGTCCAGGAAAGAACCCACTGCCACCGGACACTGGTTACCCAGAGTCACCGAACCATCGTCACGCTCTCGCATATCCACCTCAAACATGGCTCTAAACACAGAGCATATTAATTAATTAACATAGATAGATAGATAGATAGATAGATAGATAGATAGATAGATAGATAGATAGATAGATAGATAGATAGATAGATAGATAGATGGAATACCTGAAGAAATCACTGCATGCAGCAAGGACGCAACGATGGCAAGGAAAACTGCGTTCCTGGACCTTAATGGTAAAGTCCAACATCAAGCCTTGCTCCCTGAATGATCTGAGCACGGACAGCAGCTGGAGTCCGTGTGACTCAGACATCCGCAGCAGGGTCCTGCACTCTGGGACCCCGTTGCATTGTGGAGCAGTGCCAGGTTTACTGCTGGGAGGGCTGCTGCATCTGCTGCTGCTGCTGCTGGGGTTGTGGGCGTTGGTGATACAGGGCGGTGACTCTTGAGGTTCATCCATTTTCCCCAAATTCTGATATTAAAAAGAGGAAAAAAAAGCAGAGGTCATAATGCATTTTCATAGCGAGCATGAGACTGCTCACATATAGTGGCAGTGAAGGTGTGTGAGAAGCACAGAGAGGTGAGCAGACATAAGAGAAGGGAACATATATCTTCAGCAAATCTGTCACAGACACTAAAGCATACAAGTCCAATACTGCTGAGAACAGTTTAAGGAAAGAGCTTGGTCTGTGTCTGGCACAGTCACATAAATATTCAGCTCAAAGGAAACACATGACACACTTACCTGAGCTAATGTATCGCTGTTAAAACTCACACATACATAAGTAACAGGAATACATGTGAAATATACAGGTAGGCAGTCTGAAGAAGGACCAAGCAGTACTCACAGTGTCAGCACCTCGGACAGCTCTCTCGCTCATGCCACTCTAACTTCCGGAAGTGTGAAATCACGCGAGGACGCGCGCATTTTTGTTCTTCTTTTTTTAATTTATTTTTTTTATATATACTTATTATTAACGTTATTATTGCTGTAAACGTGCGGTTTTTTGTTGCTAATGATGAGATATTTAACTCGTTTATAAAAGCCTTTGTGCTGTGACCGTGTGTACCGTTCTTTGTTTGCGGTAGAAGAAGGCGCAATGTCTGCTGGGAAGTGTAGTTCTGTCTTATTCACAGACTGGATCCTGGATAACTCGGCCACTGAGCTTAATCCGTGTCTAAGGTTTAATGTAATAGTCTAAAATACATTAAAGTAAATGCACTCATGTCAACGCAGTCATGTTGCATCAAGTTTTCAAGTTTATTTGTCATGTGCATGCTAACACAGGGTTGACAATACGATCAGCTCAGTGTTAAGAGCACAAATTGTGTAAAACCACTACACATAAGGGATAAAAAATAAGCTAAAAAGTAAAATACAATGCAATCAAATCTGAGGTGAAACATAATATAAAACATAGCAAAATAGAATATGAAGAATATGTTGTTACTAATTTAAAAATTTTGACTTCTATTTCTATTCTATTTATTATATATTTTTTGTGGTTAATTCACATGGTAAAGCACACAAGTAGGACAAAGAAGTAAGGAAACATTGCTTTCAAGTAAAACTACATTCATTATATACATTACAAAGCAAACAAAATCATAACTGCACACTGTAAAGCTGCCTAATTAGATGTTGCAGGCTTCCAGAGTAAATATTAAAATAACTATTTATCTTGGAGTGAGTGATGTAGAGATCCTCCTGAACAAATCCTTATTGCACACTGCAGAGGTGCCTGGTTTATGCCTAGGTTGCACGCTTCCAGTGTCACTATGCCGCAATGCAATGTATCACCCCTGGATGGCGCCACCTTCCTGTAAAGCATAAACGTGTGTCCATGCTTATGCATGACGCAAAAAAAGAAAAAAAAAGAAAAGGAAAAAAAGAAAAAAAAAAAAAAGAAAAAGAAAAAGAAAAAGCCACTGAATCTGAATTATTGAACGTGAACTTGCAAGTATGCTGCAGTAGCGTTTAACCACCACAGTGCTGCTGATGACCAAATAACACACTTCCATGGCTGAGAATGTCGATTACAAAGATGCATAAAAGCAGGGTTTTGTAGACGATACACTACGAGTAGAAAAGCACTTAATAATAATAATAATAATAATAATAATAATAATAATGTGCAGGAACAAACACACACACAAAAAAACACTCAATCAATAAAGTGCAAACACATGAAAAAGAACAAAGAACCAACAATGTGATTACACAACAGCCTATCAATTATATCGCCTGCCTCCATCTCTGCCTATCATAATCGATTTGCACTGACCCTTAAAATCAATTGCTACATTAAGTGAATGAGAGTAGGGCCATTAATATAAATCAAAATGCACACAGCAAACACACTCGTGCGCTCTTTTTTTTTTTTTTTAAGTCCGACTCGCACATCATTATTATTACTAATATTATTATAGTGTGGTTACTAATATTAAAGCCTGTGTATGTTATCGGTGCCTCCTCTCTCCTTGCATCCCTGCATCCCTCCCTTCCTTCGCTCCCTCTCTCTCCCTCTCTCTCTCCCTCCCGGCAGTGCATCCCCCATCCCCCACACGGTGGCCGTCTCTCTTTCGGGTGAAAGCTGTCTTCCCTGCGCCACTGGCCCCGACAAAACGTTGCTGTAGCAGAGCCAGTCCGCACCGACCTGAGGCAGAGCAGACACACGGGAGAAAGCACGTACGCACACGGGAGAGTCTGTTTTTTTGTGTTCGACCGAGCGACTTTGGTAAGTCTCGCCCGGCTGTTTATTATTCATGGAGGACAGGATTGTCCATGTGTCGACTTGTTAGTTGTTCGTTTTTTCCTGTCTTCTCTCCCCCTCCTCCTCCTCCTCCTCCTCCGTATCCCTTCAATTGTCCTACAGTGAGGGGGAACTAGCGGGCTAAGCTAAACGAGGCTAGCTCAAATAGCGGACTCAAACTGACACCAACCGTTGAACCGCTGCGGGTTTTAACGGCTCTGGTCAACGTCCAGGGCGGCCAAAAAATTAGCCGCCGTCGTTGCGGTGTAGTCCGGTCTCAGCTACCGTGAGTGTTTCTCATTGTCATTTGCTATTCTTTAGCCGAGCTAGTCCGCTAATTAGCAATTTCAGCAGCGTGTACCGAGGGATGCAGGGGGATGCCACGGCGGGTTAGCTGTTGTCTTTTTCAGGCTAGCAGGCGAGCTAAGCTAAACGTTCGTATTATGTGACCCGCATTAGACTCCTGCCTGCATGGTGGTGGGGTGCTTTCGGGTACGGTAGAGGAGATAAAGGCATGCTAACGGCGGTTAATCTGGTGATAATTGGCAAGATGGCATCTCGGAGTTGTTATCTAGAAATCGGTGGATTTTTTCAAAATGGTGTCTTAAGCTTGTTTGAGTGTGACCATTTTTGTCCAACCATTGCTGTTTTGGCGTTGCTCGCTATCTCAGGAATGCAGTGCACTGCCAGTGCATGCCATACTCTTGATAGATAAAACTACTATTAACCACTGATGTGGTGGTAAATAGAAATGCACTGCGTACTAGGCTGTATCCTCCAGGCTACAACCACCATTATGAACAAAACAACTGTGTTTTAGAGGGGAACTAATGTGAGTTTTGTGCTTTTATCTGTGGTGTGTGTTGTTGTTTTTTTTTGTTTTGTTTTAAAAGCCTAAAATGAAGTGTGTCGTCTAATCTCCGTGTTTAAATGTTTGCACACTGGGTTTAGGTGGTTCACCTTCACTACATCTGCACACCTCACTTAGGTCTAAACATGTGGTCCCCTTTAAGGCTTAGTTTTATTTGCATGAGGTCAGAATAAGTATTAAAAATACATATTTATCTTGGTGTGAGTGATGTGGAGATCAGTGTAATGGTCATTTGAGGACCAGGTTTTGAATAAAGTTTAAATTCAAAAGCAATATTTATTGTTTGGCCAACTCTCCAGGACAACATGTTTTTATTTTACAATGTGAACAATCAAGAGAATAGCAGCAAATCATCTTGATCAGCATAACATAACAGTCCAACAAGGCATCACTGTACTCGCAAACTAAATGCACTCTCACATAGTACAAAAGAGACGGGATTACACAAAATGCCAAAGGCGTGTTTTTCTCTCTTACGACTACTCTTATCAGCGAATGAATCCTCTTCACGATCATCTCTCTTTCGGGGTGGAGGATTACTTGCTTTAGTCATTGACTACTAATCCCATTTGATTCAAAAAAACCCTTATCTGTCTAAAGGGATTTCTGAGATATTACTGTTCTTGGTCCTTACCGGAGCGGCATTGTGTAAGTAAAACTGTGTACAGTTTAGAGACTAGAAGAAGCACACTGCTCCATGTATGTTTAGATATTGAGTGATGTGAACATTTTTGTATTTAAGCTATGCCAAAATAAATATCTAACTATTACATCTAGTAGAAATCATAGAGGTCATATTAATTTTACCCAAGCATCTGTCGAAGATGCGGGCAGTGGTCATCCTTGAGAGATTGACATTCAAATTACAGTATATTGCTGGCAGAGAGTAAGGACTGTAATTATTTTGAAAAATAAAGTGATGCTAAAGTATTTGCCGGGTCAGTTTCATCTTCTAACGTCTAAAGGTGACCCCTGTCTGCTAGAGGAAAAGCAGCGCAGGGGCATGTGGTTTTCGGCATGTGCTGAGCACAGTCTCATGTGTATGAATGGTGGGCTGTACAATGCAGCCGTAAAACTGTCAGACTATAGAAAGCTGGAGTCACTTAATGTTAAAGAGAGCCAGTGGTTCTATAACAGACTGTTGTCTTTCTAGCACTTCATTCCCATGTGGTTTGAACCACTTAATGAGTTGCTCATCAGAGATCTGTGAACGAAACACTTACAGACGGCAGCTTCCAGATTAGCCCTCCTCTGCTGTCCAGCCCACAGTCCATCAGTTTGATGATAAACACTTTTTTTTTTAAAAATGGGGACAAGCAGATACAGACAATTGCATGGTTGGTAATTTATTTTACCATAAGTATAATATTTTCGGTTAATTGATTTCAGGACTTTTTATAGACTTTATTTATACATGAGTTATAGGTAGTCAGTTGGTCCATTGGTCACACTTAAGGCTTGGCTGTAAATTTAAAAAAAATGAGTAAACTCATACTCTTTGTGTTTGTGCAGCATGCATAGTAAGATCCAGTAAAACAAAATTCTAATTCTAGCAAATGTTGAGCTCTTTTTAAATCACATAATTATATTTAAAGGTCTAGTGTGTAGGATTTAGCGTTACCTAGCAGTGAAGTTGCAGACTGCAACCAAATGAATACTCTCCCTCTTGCCTCACCTTTTCATTACAAGCATATAGGAAAAACTCAGATAAAAAGCAAAAGGTCGTATCGAGATCAGTGTTTGTCTGTTCTGGGCTGCTGTAGAAAAATGGCGGTTCAACATGGCGGACTCTGTGGAAGAGGACCCGCTCTCTCTGCAGACATTGAAGGCTTGTTTTCAGGCAACGAAAACACGACTTTTCTTATTTTCAGGTGATTTATACACCAAAGAAAACATACTAATTAATATTATATCCAATTCCTGCTAATATACTCTTCAATCTTATACACTGGACCTTTAGTTTTGTGAACAAATAAACAGAATAACAACCATCTTAAAGGCGTCCTCAAGTAGCATTCTGCTCTTACTTGCTCTGTACCACCACAGTGGCCTACATTCAATTTGTAGAATGACTGTACCACATTGGTTTGTGTTGATGAGCTCATCAACTCTTTAACATTGTACCCGAACAGATTCCTGACCAGTATTTTCTGAATAAATCTTTGCTTGGTGATTGATCTAAGTGCACACACTTTTGTGTGCATGTGGCAGGTAGGAATAAAGGACTAAGATAAAAGGTTGAACAGATCCCTGGAGGAAATCTGTAATACATTCAGCTGTCAGTCATATGCACACGTCTCTGCTGCGTGCTGTTGTTTCATTATCCATGCTGTTGTCCAGTAAGTCTTATTATACTAAAAGGATAATATTCGACAAGTTAAAGCTTTCTTTAAAATGCCAATGCGTTATTAATGAAGTGGTGTTAATGGGCACTATTGTGCCAGTGCACAATACAGAATGGTAATTGAGGAGTTATAAGCAGGAAAACAAGTAGACAAATTGTGAAGTCATGCAAGAGCTAGCACGAGACAAAGAAAAAGTCATGTATTTTACTGATTTTCATTGAAGATTTTTAACGTAGCAGTTGTCTTAAAGAGAACGTAAAGAGCTCATTTTCAGATTCATATATTTATATCACTACCAAATGCTTTCATGTTCATAAAAACACATTTTCATCATCTCATGCTGCCCATTGCTGCAGTACTTCTTTTCTTTGTCTGTTTTTGTGCCTGTATCTTTAAGACTATATTCAGACCAGATCAGGCATTGCATCAGTTGGTGTGGGGTGGTTGTTCTTGCTTCAGAACATAACCACTGTAAAACAATAAGAAAATAACACTATCTGAGTCCCCGTTTTTTTTTTTTTTTTTTTTTCTACTGGTGCTCCATCTCCTCATTCACTCTCTAGGTTACTTCACCACCACTGTCTCTCAACCAAGCGGACACAAACCAAAGGAAGCTTCTTGGTATCACTAATTTGCAGAAGACACTGCAAGCCAGAAGCAGATGTCAAATAAACGCATACAGTTGAGAAGTATCACAGTTTTGTCATTGAACTATGCCTGGGTATTTCAGGCTGATTGAAGAAGTGAAGACGTTGGTCTGATCACTGGATTGGCCACCACAAAGTCGCATTGGGTTGCATTTCTCCAAATATTGATTCTGTTTCAACTTTTTTGCCTTAGGTTGCTGTGTATTTTTGATTATTTTTTCATTGGAAATGGGCTACTCCCACTCAGATGCATGGGAGGACTGACATTTTTGCTTCAACACCTCATTTGGTCTGAATACGACCCCCTTTCGTAAAGCCCATTCTGCTCTGATTGGACTGATCAGTCACCAACCAACAACTCCAAATTCAGAGGGTAGTGTTTCCAGTCTTCTGCATCTGGTCCAATCCTTATGTCCCTCACAGCCTGTACTTCGTGCTTCATCTGGCGTCATGACAATATATAAGTAATAAAGTATGAAAAAAATCCCCTTTAAGTTGCACCTTAACATCCATAAGCACATGGCTTGTATCACATGCTGAAAAATGGTGCGGTAGTTTCTTGTATATTAGTTTGTGTTTTGATTCTCCACATCCAACTAATCAACTAACCTAATCAAGACTTGGCTTACATCTTTGGTGCTATTTAAATGGGTCCTTTTCACAGAAGACATTTTGACGTGTATGAAGGCACAAAAAATAATCAAATTAATAATGGCTGGATTTCTTTCATCTGGATCATGCATTTTCTACCTAATAATTATGGATTGTTTAAGCTGCATTTGCTAGTTTTTGCCCACCAGAAGACAGACGGGGCTCCAAAACAAACAAAGACAAACCTGTTATGCTGTTGGTTATGGCTCCTTACACCTCCAGCAATGATTGAGAAAAACATCTAACTCAATGTCATTTTATCGGTCTATAGAAAGAACAAAGGACCTGGTTGAATGGTTTTAGAAAGCTCTAAATATCTGCAGCCACTAAGGCAACAAGAGTGAGTGGCATTAATCAGCCACTTTAAAAATACCCTGCTTATTAATGATGGTGACTTTGTGCAAAGACATGGTAAATATTACTGGTTGTTGTTTTAGTACAATATCATAGTCTTTTGTCCTTTCTGCCACAAGCAATAATGTCTGTCTGCTGGTAATATTGCCTCGAGGTATTGATTGTTTATCATGGGTTTAATTGAAGTCCTTGCACACAGAGCGGCCTTTTTTAAATCTTAGATGTATATTTAAAGAAAGCTTAACTATGTATTAACTATGTGACTTTAATCAATCAATTCACATTGTCTAATTTGGTTCTTCCAGAGCTGTGATGAAATGTTAAAGTTCAAAATCAAGCTCAACATTTTTTATTATTTGATCTTCTATTTTAATTGGGTTTATATGGCATTTATAAGTAGGCAAATCAATAATAATTGATGCACCTGTTCCAAACAGTCAATAATTTCAGGTACCTTTTTTGAGCTTTGATTTGTCAAACATACAGAAAATTACTACAACAGGATAGAAATGCACCTTTTTTATATATTGTCATTGCACAGTGTTGTGCATGCACTTATTCCCTGTGCGGACTAGTACAGTCTTTAGCTTATCATGGAGGCGAACAGCATGGGTTAATTTTCAGAACTGGTGAATTTCATTCATGGTAACGTGATATTTATTGATATCTCCTGGCAATCCTTTCTCTCAGTTTGTCATCCATCCAATGATTTTGTTGGGGTGCCATGGTATTTGACCTGAGCCATTCGGTTCAGGACAGGGTCCCTGTGACCCAAACGTCTTTACCAACTGTAGCATGCTGTTCAGCTTAGCCTAGTTAGTCTAGCTCATGTAGCGTAGCTGCTTCACTGTATGGGAACACAATGGTTTCCTGGTTAGTTACAGTGAAAATGAACAAATATTACTGACGTTATTCAGCTGAAGTTGCTTTTGTCTGGAAACACAATTGGAGACACAACAACTAATGCTGTGAAAAATACCATCTGCTCATGGTTGCGAAGTAGTAAACTCAAAGTGAGTGCGAGGTACTCAAGAAGTCAAACTAGTCAAACTGGTCAACTGTTGAAAAAGGGAAAGCCTCTGGGCTCCGCTCAGAGCTGAGGATGTTGTTAACTCACAGTTTGGTGTGTGTCATGGTGGCGTTAATATTTTCTTAAACAAACCATTTATTTTATTTCACATGTTTAACATAAAACTGCTGAAACAACTGAAATGCCACACGTCAGCTAAAGCAACCTCAGAGGGTCAAAACTCCCAATGGGTTTAAAAATGCCAAGAAAGGGCAGCACATATACAGAAATATATTATTTGTCACTTTAAAATGAGTGATGCTGCTGAAATAAAACTCTGATGTGCCTTGTTGTTGGAGATATGATTCATTTCTTGATGCGTGTGATTGAACTTTTTCCCATGGTCTAATGTTTAAAATGAAAACAAAAATTGCAATGAAGTGTGATAGAATTGAGTTGCAGTACTTAAACCAACAGCCCAAGTGTCGTAATCGTATCGGGAGAAATGCATGGCTAGTCTTGTTTCCAGTATCGTTCAGACCAACTATCAGTGCTGTATTTCCCCAGTTGCTGTGAGAACTCATTAAAAGTCAAATGACTTGATGTTCCCTTTTTAAGAAAGTTAGACAGAAGCCTCTAATTAACACCTCAAATGAGGACTCTTTGTTGCAGACAACTTTAACAACACCCTTTCATCTTTTTAGTGATGACTTTTTACCCCATAAACTGAGTCATTTTTGATTTCTTTCCACATAATCAAATCAGAGTGTTGCGAGATTTTATCTAAAGCATGGTCAGGGCCAATACTAGATACCAAGTGTAAAAGACTGACTTGTAAATGATAGCCACTTAAGTTGCCCCACGTTGTTAGTTAACATCTACAGAGATATAGTAGTTTGATTGCAGTGTCTTAGTCTTCGAAACCCTCCATACTATGACTATAGTGTAGCTCTGTCTGCATTAGTAACCGAGGACCACAGCGGGGGTAGAAATCTCCGTAAATGGATAATGTTGATGAGCTTTCATGTCACGGTATAGGCGCTTTGCACATGGAAAAAACATTTCCATTTTTCAGTGGGCCTGCACAATATTGTCACATAATCCAGAGATGCGGGGCCCATGAGGTGTGTGACTGATGAGATGATTTTGTAAAGGAGAATAGAAGAGGAGGAAGTCGGCACAGAGAAAAGGGCAGATGCTGTCCCAAAGTGTATAGTACTGTCCTAGATCTAAAATAGCCCAGGGCTGTTCGGAGCCCGTTGCTGCGGGGCAGGTCTGATTGTGTGGAAGGCAGTGGGGGGATCTCTGATTCCACCACACTGCCTTTTGAATATTGTAGTAAGGTGGATTTGGTCTTGGATTTGATTATGGATGTCACTTCTGATTGTGATAGCAGGAATTATTTAGTCTGTCCCTCAGGCCCGTGTTTTGTCAAGTATCATTCATCAGATTTCTGCTCTATTAAAGGCCCTGAAAACCTATTTACATTCTAACTCGACTTTGCGCTGTGAGAGATGGGATTGTACATGAGCACATTTTAGTCGTGAATATTTAGTGTTGGAGAGAAATACTTTAAAACCGGCCTTTAATGCAGCTTTATTTTTGATGGTAAGTAGTACAGTACGATGGGGTTGCAACTAGGGCTGCAAAATTCCAGGAATTTTCAGTTTGAAACTTTTCATGGCAATTAATTGGAATTTAGGGGAATAAACCGAGAATTTACAAAACTGAAGGCTGGCCATTTAATTTTATTTAGTTTTTGAATGTGGGGGGTCGGGGGGCATGAGTAATATTTAACTCAACATTCACGTTTTTCTTCAATTAAAAAAAAAAAAACTTGAGTTTTAATGGTAAGTTAAGTTCTACTTACAAATAAATCTGTTGAAATGTTTAAGACAGCAAAATTATATTTTTGTCTGGATAGTTTGTTTAAGTTTCCCCAAATTTTCAGTTAATTCCCATAAATTTACATAATTCCCATGTTAGGTTTCTGTTTGGATTATTTCCAAAATTTTGGCAAGTTTCTTGTAATTTACTGGAAATTTGCCACCCCTGTGCAACCCTAGTTGCAACTATTTCCATTATCAAAAATCTGCCACTTCATTGTCCACTTAATTGAGAATGGTGAATAAAATGATGAAAAATGCCTGTGACATTTTTCCAGAACTCAAGGTAAAATTTTTAATTGGCTTGTTTTGTCCGTCCAACAATCAGAGGTGTTCAGTTACTTGTCGGAGACGATAAAAGATGTTTTTGAGAAGCTGACCAGTCACGTCCATCATTTTTGCTTGAAAAATGTCTGAAATGATTCACACCAGCGTCACTGATGCTCAAATAACAGGCTGTAAAATAAGGTCAACAAATGGGAAACAACCCACCCCAATGTATATGTTAAATGTGCGACTCTTTATTTAGGGAGGTATTTTAAATCTGAATTCATTTGTAAGGGAAGAAATACTAATGACGCACCACATTACGTTCAGCTGTTTATTGTCTTACGTTTTCTCTTTCCTCCTTATATGACCCAAATGAAACGCTGCCTTCCTGAGGAGGATTTTAAAAAAAGCGCTGCTCAGTTCTATTCTCTCCTGTGTTAAAGTGTGATGACGCCCACCAGTTTTGATTTGTTGCTTAAAGAGTAGATGCCTGGTGAGGTATTATGTGGGAGGATGGAGTCGGTGTGGGGGTTGTGTGGTATTGTACATGTTCTCCAGGAATGGTAGCTCTTTGTATGTGTGTGAGTGAGAGGTTTATTCTTTCACAATCCTTCCCTCCTCCTCCCTCATTACCTCTTCTGGTCCCCCTGGGCTGCAGGAATCTCCCTTTTTGGAGTGAACAAACATGTTTTGAAACACACTCGTATATTAAGTCATATTGACATACTTAAATACTTTGAAGAGCTGGAACAAGGCAAGACCTGACTGTTACATTACCGAGCTCAAAACATATAAAGATAGACGCATACCCCAGCTCTGCAAGCATGCAGGCTAGCCAGTTGTATTTTTGTACCTAGTCCTTGAGGCTATAGCTTGTGAGTTCAGTTCAAATGAAGTCCCACTAATGGAGTTTAAGCTTAACAAAGTCCTGAAAATTAACTCCGGTTAAGCCAGGGAGCAGGAAGGTCTCCTTAATAATGTCAGTCAGTAATAAATGAATCATGTGTGTGAGGCAGAGTGAGCTCCCAGTGCAATTTTAATGTCAACATTAGGAGTTGCAACAGGGAAATGATTCATCATTTCAATTGTTTCATCCATTTATCATGCAAAAATGCCAAATATTTGGTAGTTTGAGCGTTTTTTGTCATCTTCTTGAGATGGTGAATTTATTTTAGAGGTTTTGAGCTGTTTGGGATAAAACAAAGAATTTATAGAAACTGGTCTGACAATTTTTCACAATTTTCCACCATTTTATCAAAGGAAAACAACTAAGAATGAACTAAACTAATGAATTAATAACTAACCTTAATGAAAATAATTGTTGCAGTGCTAGTTTTTTACTAAAATATATATATATATATTTTACTTCATTATGTTGTGTATTTGTATGTCAGCTCTTTACAAATATAAATTGCAAGTGAGAGTTTTGAATGAAAGCCTAAATATAAATTAATATTTGGACTGTGCCTTAGTGATACAGCTTAAGAATTGTAAACATCATCCACTAGACAGCACACATCATCTTTTGGTTGTTTTGTAGCAGCACCAGTTTACAGGATGAATCCAATTTTCTGATAAATGTTTTCCACCGCTGCAATGTCAGACAGGTACTGTAGAGGAAATAAGAATGAAGTGAAACCCAATTCCACATCGACGTTGGCAGACTGTTACGAAGCCAGCTGGTCATACTGTCTTTGAAGTCAGATGTGTCTGTATCACATAATGCCCGTGGGACCAAAAAGCGAGCTGTTTAAGTACAAATGTAGATTCAGATTTGTTATCAGTGGCTAACAAGGCATACCTAGGTCTGCAACACCTTCACACTACAAAGCTTCCTGTTGCCTGCCACTTGAATATCTGCAAATTGAGTTTATTTTTATGCAGCTTGTTTTCTGCATGACCGCAATTCTAAAATGTATGCTAGCAAACCATCATTATCTTCTCAGTGTTTAAATGAATAATTCATAAGACTTCATGTGATAAGTATTGATGCAATGGTTTCATCATTTTAAGTCATTAATCAAATAATAAAAAAAAATGTGTACTTTGTTTTGAAGAAGCATTTTTTATTGACTAATTTATGAATCTGTATCTGTAATGTCACTTCATGGACAGAAAAATTAATTGGCATCTATTGTGGTCGATAAATCTTTTTTTTTTTCTTCCCAAAAATGCCAAACATTTCTCAGTCCCAGCTTGTCAGATGTGAGGATTTGCTGCTTTTCTTTGTCCTATCTTTTTTGTTTGTTTGGACAAAAGAAGACATTTTGAAGAGTTCTGGGGATTTAGGATTGTGAAGAATTCTAAGTATTCACTATTTTCTAACATTTTATTGACGCATGAAAAAATAATCTGCAGATTGCTAATTGTTAGACGAAGCCTTTTCATTTACTGCGGCGCTACGCATAGATGACAGCTGATATTGTCTGAATCCGGCATGTATGGCGTCTAAGTATATTTCCAAAAAATTTTTCTGGTTTTCTGGTGGTGCTGATGTGTTTTCGTCATTTTCAGACAACTGAAAATATGGTGTAGTTTTTAGCTGGAAGCACACACAATGCTTCCAAACCACTGATGTGTACACTGCCCTCTGCTCCTTCACATGCTGCCCTACAAATAAATGCACTATTTCTACCTCTTTATAGTGAATGTCCTCTGGAGAACGGCCTCTTACAATCATGGATAGTGGTCTGCCGAACAGAAGGTCTTCTGGGTTGAAAGCTTTTTTTTTTTCTTCAGGAAAATGGAGTCTGAAGCGCCTCATCATCACCTCCCCCTGAAAAACAAAGGGAGTTGTAGCTAGACACTCCTACTCATCACATGCATCTCCCCCGTCCTCTGTTCCTCACACACACCTTCATTAGACGCACTGTGGTGCACCTCTTGTTCTCACCCATTCACTTTTCGTCACCTTTGCACACACACACACACACACTTCGTTTCTCGGGCTTTTTCTACTCTATTCAGGCACAGCTGTAATTGGGTATGTGTTGTGTTTGGAGCATTAGACCTCAGGGTTAGCTTAGCCACCTGTCCATGTGTTAATAGGCATTGTTCCCTCACTCTACACATTTACATCCACATTACAACTTAGCTCACTTGAATAACCACCAGATTGATGTAATGATGCAATTAAAGCTCTAATTATAACTTCATCGGGATTTTGTTTGATATTTAACATCTGTTAAGATTATGACATCCTATAGAACATTTAAAGTGTGCCACAACTCAAGTTTTATAAGAAAGTTAGACTGTGTGTACATTCAAACTGAAGCACTGCAGGTTGTCTGGTGGTGTATCTATTTGTGCTGAACGTAACTGTGATGAAACAATCAGAAAATAACGATTTATTTCACTGATTTACTGGCTTACTCGATGCTGGCGCTCCCTCACTCTCATTCACTGTCTATGTTGCTCAACCACTGTTCGCACTCTTTCTCTCTTACCAACCAACCAAAGGAAACTTCTTGGTGTCACTCTTTTGGAACGTAAATGGCAAGCCAGACACAGATTCAGAAGCTTGGTTCATGAAATAAACAAAGCCAGAACACAACAGGTAGGGTATCCGAGTTCAGGCCATGAACACACCTGGATAGCCTCAGGTTTCAGTGACATTTCGGGCTGACTATGGAGACCAGTCTGAGTGTCTTGATTGGCAGCTGCAGCGTGACATTAGGCTGCGTTTTCCCAAAAGTTGGATCCTGCTTAACTTTTCTGCTGCTGGTCGCTGAATTGAATGGAAAAACCTGATTCTAAGGCCAAATAACAAATGTTTGCTCATTAATACACAAAACTAATATGGTGAACATGGTTAACATTAAACTGGATAAACATCTGTTTGATCATGGTGCCATTGTGAGCGCCGTAGCATGCTGACATTAGCATTTAGCTCCAAGCACAGGCTCACAGAGCTGCTAGCGTGGCTGTAGTTTCTTTGTCTTGTCGCAGGTTTTCCTTGAACAGATCACTGAAGATCAGCTGTGTTGAATTTTTTTTTAACCTTGCACAGAGCTTAGAAGACATTTTTGGGATAATCAGGGATTGTATTTAGATAAAATAATCCAGTTAAGCTGTTTTTTTTTTAAACAAATGTTGAAGTTGCAATTATCCTTGTATTTTGCTTTAATCTTGTTATAATCAAATTTTTGCATGTAGAGACACTGATTAACTAAGGTGGAGAAATGGAATGATGAATTAAAGGAAGGAGAGCAGCAGAGACGGATGAAAGGTAGGAGGCAGAGTAGTCCTAGAGGAAGAAATTAAAGCAAAGGAGATACAGTAGATTAATGAGGAATGTACTGCGAGACGTCTTCGGGAAAAGGTAAATCAGTTCCCCCTGGGACACTCTTTTGTTGTGAGATATGAATAATGAACCAGCTGACATATCCCCCCGCTCTTGTTTTACACACCCTCAAACACAAACAGGTCCATGTTTTTGTACGTTTTTCGAGGCGCACGTACGCGTGTTTCATGGACTTCAAGCTTTAAACGACTCAAAAGCGACTGCAGCCATGTGTTTGTGCTCGCATTCAGCTGTCAAGTGTCTTTGGGCGTTTTGACGTCACTGTTCCTGGATGGAGTGTTGAAATGCCTCCTTGCCTAATTTGAAGTGTCACTTGGTGCCGGTTGGCATCACCACAGTACAGTGTATGCCCAGGAAATATGACAGCGAAGCTATTAGCATCTAAAGGATTTGTCAACTGGCCATGAAGCACAAGCTCAGGATGAATCGGTTTAGATTGGAGTTAAGAAATGCGTCTTTTGGTACAATTTAATTCATAAATGTGTATATCTACAGGAGGCAGAAATGGACAGTTTTGACAGCCTGTACATGGTGAATGGTCGGGTGATGTGCTGAGAACAGAGTGCTTGCCGCAACATATTTCACGCAGTTTTCTACATAGCACAGGACACAACCACACACAAAAACCAGACAGAACCAGCCTGATCGCTGTCATCACATATCGGAAGTAAAAAAAACAAGAACACATACACACACACACACACACACAATACACATGAACTGAAATAACATGCAGCTAACACACACACACACACACACCTTTCCTCTCCTTATTTTTATTCCTCAGCTGTACTGCTCTGTGTCTGTGCAATGCTCTTGTGGTTCTGGCTCATGCGTGTACTGGATCATGCTTACTCATGGCTCGGTGCAAGTCTCGGCCTATTTGTGCTATATTTTTGTTCTCTGTCCCGTTTTTTGCTCTCAGTCACTTTGCCCTGCTCACTGGGTGTGTTGTGCTTTTTTCATTTGGCTGTCCTAATGTTTGCTTTGCTGCTTGTATTGGATGTTTTGTACAGCACATCACATAAATATATATATATACACATACACTCATAGTCATGCCTCACTTTCTTTTGGAAATACACACATCATATATGCTCTACATTCGCAGGAATGAATAAAATATGACTTACCTGTCAGTACTGTTAGAAACGGTTTGTTATTTGTGCATAAAATAGAAGAACACAGTAAAATTTTCACAATATTTGCAAAAATTGTTCCACCCATGCACTGTTTTGTATTTATTGCAGATTTTAAATGCACTATTTGGTAACTTAAGACTCAGCAGTTACTACAAACACTCAAACACGCCGTCTAAATCACTGTCCCACCCCTCTGCTGCTGTCACTAACCATTTGCTGTTGCACTGGTGCTTGCTTTTTGCTGTTTATGTTTTTATTTTTATTTTTCCTTTTCCTGTGTTCGTTGTAATCATGACCTCTCGCTGTTTTAATTTCAGATTTGCATATCCACTTCCACTCCTTCCTCATTTGCATACAGCAAGAATGGCGAGCGGGCATCCCACAGACAAATTCAGTTTCATGTATCAACCAGACACGCACAAGAGGTACGGGGCACGCATGCACACACACTCACACAATTCACACAACTCATATTCTCAATGAGCAGGTAAGTCGAAACAGCACTTGAGGTCACTTCGTCCACATTGTGAGGCCGGCGGAGAAAGAGACGCCTTATGGGAGATGTAGTATAAATGGCTCTGTTATCAGGCAACCATTTCCCGCACCTTTTAAAACATTTTTAGTAGCCTCTCTTCCGTTCACTACCGGTAGAGGTAGAACTCGCCCTGCCTTTATCGGCGCAGCAGCGAAAATAATGTGCAACATCGGCCACGCAGGAAACCAAACCGTTATTTACAGTGGATCCATGCGTCCTTGTGCTTTTCCTGTCAGTACTCGTGTTTTTTTTTTTTTAAACTCCAGCAGTCCATGCTTATGTTGAGCTTACTTGAGGGTGAGGATTCACAGGGCTTTTTCTGTTGCATGCCGGCAAAATGCTTCAGCTGGATATGTCGCCTTAAGAACCTGAGTTTGGGATTATTGTGCGTGATGAGTGTGTGTTTGTGTGTGCGTGCTTGATAATCGTAACAATTTTCTTTCCAATTTACACGGCTTATGTCTCTCTCCCCTGTCTTCTCTTATCCCCCTACCCCCCTGCCACACTTTCTATTTGTCTCACAGTAAGAACAGGTTATCTTCAGCTATGAATCCAGTCTACAGCCCCGTTCAGCCCGGCACCCCATATGGAAACCCTAAGAACATGGCCTTTACAGGTAAGACTAACACGCACGTTGCACATTTCTCATCCTGTGTACCACTCAAATCATGTTTTCAAGGATGGCTGCAAGTGACAAACAACACGGCTGATTCAGTGAAGGAGAGAGAGCGAGAGTTCTGCTAATGGCTTCTTGATGCTCTCAAAGGTTCATTAGAACGGAAATTGTTCAGTAAAAAAAAAAAAAAAACTTTTTTTTTTCACTTTTTTCACTGTTCAGAAAATTGTTGTTGCAGTAGGAAAATATCAAGGTTAAAAGAACGGTTCCAGCTCTGACTGACAGTTCCTCCATGCATATAGCACATGTGTTTTTGGTCCCATTTGGCTTCAATCTCTTGCTGCCTCGTTCACATTTAGATTTCTTTTATGGTTTTCATGACTGTAAAGCTTGCATTGGATTCAACATTTCTTACCAAACGTACCAATGACAACATAACAGACTCTAACAGAAGCACAGATAAGTCCATCCGACTGTACAGTAAGAAAATAGCAGGGTTCCTACGTGTCCTGGAAATTTACATCTGTTATCCTGGAGATTTTTAATTGCATTTAGCACCTCACTAGGATCGCCCACATACACTTTGGTGCGTATTTCGTTTGAAACTCCACTATTGGAGGGATAATCTGTGCAGCCAAATGTGAAGTGGAGCAGACTTAAAGCGATCGTTTCAGCTTAAAGTTCTTGCAGTGAGCAGAACTCTCCAAGAAGCCCGATTTTCTGTAAAAAATCATTTGATCTGTTACTTATTGGCTGTGGCTAAATTAATGTTACAGTTAGAAGAAAGCCAATTAGCCGGAGACGACACCAGAACAAGCTGAGGCGCTAACGGCTAAGTACACCCTGAAAGAACACTAACCACCTACTGACTCATGAAGGAACATTAAAAAAAAAAAAAATAGGTCTACTGGTAAATTTAATGAATTGCCAAGAAAACTCCTGGAAAATGATTAAATATGAATGAGAAACCTAACTAGTGTTTTCAAATAGCACAATATTTTGGTGCAACATACACATTGATACAAACTGGTATTGTTTCAAATCAGTCTACACCCATGTTTCTTCCACAGTCTGTAGTCCGTGTCTCAGAGATAAATGTCCTTGGTGGACATTTGAACAAAGCATTAACATTTTTAAGCCTAACAAACAGCACGTGTTTGCTGCAGTCAAGAAGACACCTTGCAGAAATATTAATGCCCTAGAATTGTGACCCTGTGCGCAATAATGTAGAGAGGTTTGTATGACAGAAGAGGGAATGTTTTGTGGAAGACGTTAGCTTATAAAGTGTTGATGTGGGGTCAGAGAAGGTATGAGATAATGGGCGCCAAGGGACGAACATCAATCTCCCACTGAAGAGCAGGAGCAAGCAGAGTCGATGCTTTTGTGTGAACTTGGACCATGACCTAAAGGTGTAATCGTTTACATCGGGGAGCTTTTAATTTGATATAAGCACAGCAGGGGAAGAACCGGTCGGTGAGATACACCAAGAAGCAAAAGCAGGAGCTCGGGCAGAGAGTTAGTCAATCTCTTGTGTAACATTAAGTTATACATAACTGAGACAAAGTCAAAGAAACGGCGTTTTGCACAGCAGCATCCAGTCATCTGGTCAGATTTGTTCCACCGTGCTGCAATATACCACAAAAACAATGTTACTTCTGTCTCCTTGACATCTTTCTAACCCGACGCAGAAGCATGAAGCTGATAATTTGACTGCTCCATGATGTCATTGAACCAACTAGTCTGTGCTTTTGTTGATAGATTTCTTGCTTTTCATAGTCTTTGAATATTCTGTAAGGCTTTTTCCCCCTCAAAGCAATGCAGAGTTTGACTGAATACCTTATCAAATGTATAAAAATGACTATAATACACACGGTCTAGTTAGCATTGTGTTTGTTTTTGTTATTCATTCATTCATTTTTTTGTGGATTTGCACGTTAGAGGTTTCATTCATTCAAATTATTACATACACACTTGTGAAAAATATCAAATGAAAGTACCTTTGCTAATGTTTGTTCTGCCGTTTGTTCTGTTATTTATTTCTTTGGGTTCCTAAAGAAGTCTAATATTTGATATTAAATAATATCAAAGTGCAGCAACCCTGAGGAATGAAGGAAGTTTGCGCATGTATTTAAACAGGAGATTTGAGCAGCAAACTGAGTCCTGCTCCAGCTCACAGTTATGCGCGTTCGCTCCAGCTTAGTGTATATTTGCATGTAAGCATGAAGACATTACGACAGTGTGAGCAGCAGCAGGTTTTCAGAGGTTATTTCCTGGTTTAAGAATTCATTCTTTTCCTTCATCAGTGTCAGTTAATAAACAGTCCATCTCGTGTGTGTGTGTGTGTGTGTCCATTGACACTACAACAAAGCAGCATGGAATTTTAAAGTTGATTTTCATATGTGCAAATGTGGTGGATGGTAAATGATCTCTTCTGAATATGAGAAAATAAGGCCTGATATGTTACTACACTCAGCGACCAGCAGACATCACCAGGAATAATATAACACAGAGAGGCTGTCGGAAAATATTGTTGGTTATCATTTTAATTCGAACAAGTTCAGTGACAGTTTAACCGGCATTAGTTTTAGCTGGTTTGTCAGTCTTGATTGTGTTATTTAAATGAGTAGGTTGATTTGTAAACTTGGACTTGTGTGATTATAATAGAACAATGTACGACGACACATGGTTTTCTGGTGGATTATTTCCAAGTTGGCAGCAAACATTACACGTGGTAAATTGTGAGTTCACGCTGCCAACGTCTCACCAACCTGGCAACAGTCTAGAGCAGGTTCTGAGATGTTACTCTAATGTCTGTCAGATGTTAATTTAAAACAGACACAACTTAAGTATACAAATGAGCTTACAATGACATTTTTACGGAACATCTAATATAATTTAAGCAGTCAAATATTGACACTTTGTTTTCCGTTGTCTTTAAGCAAATAGGAATATTTGTATTTGGTATCAGTAGTAGTCTCGCCTTAATCACCCCTACCTTAAGCTCTTAACTATCACACTTAAACACTGTAGTGTTTGAGTGTGTTTTACAGAGATCTAACAGCAAGTTACACTAATTGCAAGTCTAAACAATTATGCACTTTCTATTAGCAATAACTGATCAATTTACATTTTTCATGTAAACAATGTAAAAATATAGTATTCGTAAGTCCAAAACACTAAAATAATCTACACTAAAATCATTTTCCAGTTCCAGTAGTTGTGCACCAACATCAAATCATTAAATCCATTATTAACAGTTTCAGCATTGGACTTATATACTTATAACTTTAGATTCTTTTACAGGCCTCTGATCTTTGACCATATTGTCAAAAAGCCTCATTTGTTTTTATATGGTAGTCGAAACGTCCTGCGTAATCTATAATAAAAACATAGTAAACTGAACTCCACATTCGTAGAGTACAGATTAGTGAACCATCACCACCCTCAGACTCTGCTGCAGCGTCAACTGATGCAAACATTGATTAGATCTGTTCCGTCTGACTGCGGCTTAAACCTAGAACAGCACGCAGCAGTTAAAGCTTGACATAGCGACGGCACAGAGCTATATAATAGATCGACTGCCAATAATAGCCGGCAGTCAGCAGCACGTCTCTCACTTCCATGCAGTCTCCTCTCTGCCTCCCTCTTTGTCTTGCTCTGTCGAGCTCGCACCTTTTTTTTTTTTTTTTTCCTCCATATCAGCGGAAGCTTTTTCTCAGGTCAAAATGTGCTTTGTTTGTTTCATGTGTAATTTATGACGCACAAGAGTGTGTGCGCTTACACCCCTCCTCTTCCTCCTCCTCCTCCTTGCACGTGTCTTCTTGCATCGCTAATGTTTCTGAATTTATCTCCTCCCACACCATATTGGCAGGTGTGTCTCGTCTCTATGTAAGACGCATTCAGCCGACCGTGTTATTGGTGCAGACATTTTTTTTAATGAGCGCCATCTGTGCACATCCTGCTCCAAACCAAACTACTGCCCTACCTGTGTGTGTGTGTGTGTGTGTGCGTGTGTGTGTGTGTGTCTGAGTTTGTTACACTATGATTTCTGACATTTTCCTGTCTTGTCCCTGATCTCCTGCAGGCTATCCAGGAGGGTATCCTGCCACGGCTCCCACCTATACACCCAACCTCTATCAAACAGGCAGTCCTGGGTATCCACCAGGTGAGCTCCAACACAGACACACACACACACACACACACACACACACACACACACACACACAGATCATTTGATGACTTTGTTTATATTTAACAAGGCAATATCTTGGGAGAAAATGCTGTCAGTTCACTCCATTTTTGGAGTTAATTAGTGGGATGTTTGTCATTTTTCAAGTAATAAAAAACAGCACAGCGATGATGGTGTGTGTGTGAGGTTGGTCCATTGAAGGTTTGTTTGAAATATTTTACACAAAATCACCGTATACGTAGATGATTTTACATCATAATTACGTGTTTAACTATCCAGCTGTAACGATGTGTTTTATTCTGCCTGTGCTTTGTGTAGATATGTTTGCACAATACAAAATAGAAAAATTATAACAAGTTAAAACATAAAAGGGGGAAAAATGATACAGTAAAAACAAAGGGTGTTATTGCGTGGCTCCCATTGAAGGGGAGAAAATCAAATTTCATGAGCCAAACAGCGACAGACGATACGAATTCACCCATCATCTGTGCAAACCTGATGCTACAATACTGTTATGGATGCACATTAATGAGGAGTCTGTCAGTTTTATTGAAAACCAGCGAGACCTTAACAAATGAGTCAGGACTGAAATTCTAAATTGGAAATTTGAGTCTGATCAATTAAAGCGCTGCCAATTTATCTTTCAGAAATATGTTTATCTTGCTTATGGATATTCCTTGTAATCGTTCAGTTCACACTCCGATAAGCACAGAAGAGTAATGTGTTTGTGTGAAATGGAAGTTAGTCAGTGTTTAGGTTAAGGCTGCTAGAACGTTTAATGTGTCGAATAAATTTCACACCGATGGAATTTTAATTTGAAGTCAGATGATCTATCACTGCTGTTGCTCTATAGAGCCGCACAGCATTTATGCCTTGATTATGTGTACACAACCTAAAGCAAATATTGCGTTCCCACATTCTTCATAAACGTCTGAATTATTTTTATTAGAACATGAATATTGTACCACAATCCCTCGTGTTTGATCACAGTATATTCTGAGCAGTCCGTAGGTTTTCTGAGAGCTCCACACAGGTCGCAATAATGTGAAGGGCAGTAAGTGGTGGTCTCAGCCTAAAGGGCACTGATGGCGAAGGTATGGGAAGCTAGCCAGTAACAGCTGCCAGTGGCTTTATAGCAGCAGATACGTCCTCTGCTGGGGTTCAGTGTCTGGTCCCTGTAGCAGATGGGAATAACAGTTGTCTCTGCGCCTTCCAGATATGGCCTGTCTGTATAGATATAGATCGTTTAGCGTGATGGGGTATTGAGTATGATCTCACTCAGACTCATTGTCTTTTGACATGACTGAATGCTGTTATTTGGAAATATTCCAGAAACATTCACTGAACTTTTGACTCGAGTCATTTGCTCTTTATGAATTTGCTGAGAGCAGGAAATTTAACCCTTTCAGATGCTCATATAGTACATCGCTTATCTGAATTACTGAATATTGTGATCGTTCGAGGTCTGTATTGTAGTCGCGGTGAGTTAAGTTTTCATTAGCAGATTTGTTCAATCATTGACACAAAACATCAAAATGTGTACACGGGTATGCGGCTTATTCAAGGTCAAAATCAATATTGAAGAGCAATTTCAGAGGTGGTCGAGTTTACACAAGACAAAATAACAAAGAAAATAACAAGCATGCAATCAATACACTGACCAAAGGGTGGCCAGAAAAGGCATAGCACATCAAAATGAATAACACATCAAAAATGGAGGAGTACTATTAGTTTAATATTTGATGTTTATGTTGTTCTAGACAGAGGGTTTGATGATAAATTGGTAAAGAATGAAAACAATAAAGATTGGTGTGAGTGAATGATGAAAAAAGCATTAAGTATATTTTCACCTGAATAAAAACATTTGGAAAGTAACTGCTACAGATAAATCAAAGCTCAGGTTTTCCCGATCGTGCAGGGCGGATACCTGCGTGGATTGTCCTCAGTTTTAAGTATCTCGCCGAGGCAGGATGGGTTTGTAGGATTCATCTGTGCTGCTTTTGAAGCCCCTCTCCTCTTGTCCCCTCCCCCTCCGTTTGGTTTTTATCTTTTGGAAGTCAAACAAAATATCAGGTATGACGCTCGCCCAGCTTTGTTCCAACAAAAGACTTGAACCTAATTATTGTTGCTGCCTCTGTGTAACAGCAGATGTCTTTCTGTGCCTCGTCTCAACGTATAGTGAAATTAAAGTCTTTAGATTTTGTGCCCCAGACAAACATCAACCTCCAGACAAACCAGCTGTGGTCTGATTTAGAAACACGTCTTGGTCAATGTCATTATTTCTCAAGACCGTTGAATGAACACAGTGTTTTCTATAAGCAGGGCTTTTGTGTAATTGTCACACACCATTGTCCTCTAATGCCCTGCATCCATGTTAGAGCAAAGAATGTGTGCGAGGGTATGCACACACACACACACACACATACACACAGACTTTTAGACACACATAGCAGCTCCAGCATCTCTTTGTTCCCTTGTCCTTGTGTGAGAGAAGCGCTTTCATAAGCTCCACAGCAGCGGCAGCAACTAGCTAGTAGCATGTTTGACCTTCAGGCTCCTCCGAGTGGAAGTTAAGAGGTACTGCAGCTTACAGAGCAGAGCCCAGTGAACAGCACACATCAATGCAGCGGTCTGAGCCAGATGCCTTCACAGTCTGACAGGCCATCTCGTACTTTGCAACCTTTTCATGTCGTGTCGGTCAAGCGATGGCTCTACTTAAGTCATGTTTGAAGGGTTTTTGTTATTGAGGTTGGTTGGTTAGTTTCTTGACTATATATGGTCTATAAAATAGTTTATATGCGCCGCGTATTATCAACACATCTGCTCCTCTTAGCACCAGAACGTGCAGGAATCTTCAAAGAGCATTTAAGGCTGGCTAAATTATGTGTTTTTAGACACAAACCCATGTTTGTATGTTTTTTTATTTTTTATTTTTTTAAGACTTTAGCCATTTTAAAAAACAGCACCAGTCCCCCATCTGGTGGATTTAGTAAGAAATGAAAAAAAAAAAAAAAAAATACAAAAAACAAATTAAAAATTTCTATCATTGATTCATCTCCCAGTTATTTTCTGGAATAATAGATTCATTGTTTGGTTTATAATACATCAGGAAAAACTAATATATTGAGTCCAAGTGAAGATCATCATTATATTCAGTCTGAAAAAAAATCATTGCAGCTCTACACTTGAAAGTGAAAATAAAGTATTAAAGGAGGGATTTCATTGTTTTCCAAATAATGATTATGTGTTTCCAATTTGGTTTCTACTGGTCCACATCCGACCCTGATGTTTAGGGTTTATTTTAGAGTAGAATGATTCATGAAGCACACAATAATGCTGGCTTACATCATCCCTGAGCACACTATCTAAAGAGACTATTTAACCTGACACAGACCCTATATTAGTCATTTTTGTCTGTTTACAACATCCAGCTGAGGTTCAGTTCAGAATTGCCGTTTCAATTTGAAAGTGAGTGAATTGTAATAATTTGAAGCTGCTGTAATCAGTTACTAACAATAGATGACATGAGTACAGCATCAGTCACAGTCTGGGCAGAAGTTTTCAGTGAAAAAGCTTTACAAACCTTGTATGCTACCTGCCCAGCAACAAACAGCAGACAAACAAAGTTAGCAACTGGTTAATAGCGTAGCATTTAGCAGCTAAAGAGCCAAAGATTTCCCTTGGGAGTTGCTGAAGAACAAAACTGAGCTAAAAGAAGAATTAATGTAAAGTGAATGCTGATGTTGGTTTATATCTGCTGGATGTGTAAAGAGCAACTATTTGTTCCCTCATATCAGCTGTAAAGGTGCTAACAATATGCACTACTCCAAATTGTGCATTATTATTATTGCAGGTTTAAAAAAGCGAAATGAATCGATGAATTATTAAAGTGGATTGTTCTAATGTCTTTTTTTTTTCTTTTGAATGTTTTCAGGATATACTTCAGCAGGCACCCCGTATAAAGTGCCTCCCACTCAGTCAAACGGAGCACCCCCTCCTTACACCCCAACCCCCACCCCATACCCAACAGCGATGTACCCCATCCGCAGTGCCTACCCTCAGCAGAACATATACGCACAGGTAAGGACACAGACTTAGGAGCATTACCTCTGCTACTGAAAGATGTCGACTTGTTGTGTCACAGCTGTTCGGTGCCATTTAACTCAGTCACTTAAGTCAATTTGCTCACGTTGTCTGGTCGGTCGATTACACTTTACAGCGTATGATTACAATCAGGTGAAGCAATTTCACAAAACAGAGCGGCCCGTCATCTTTGCAGTCGTTCTGAAATTCAGCTTTAAGGAAACAAACACAGGAGAATGTTTTTCTGTCTTTCACTTTTACGATCATTTCATGTTTTCTGGTTGCAGGGAGGTATCTTTGATTCAGACCTTGGACTATGTTGATGAAAAATGAATTTCCTCTTCAGGAAGAAATTACATGAAAAGGCTGCACACCATGGATTTAAACAGTGTTGTTTGTACGAGTTTTATACCAAAGAATCTGTTTAACAGTCTCAACAAGTTCCAGAAACTTTAAACACCCAAACAAACGTCAGGACACAAAAGTCTATTTTAACTCGTTCTTGTTTACCACATAAAAACAGGAATGATTGAGTAAATTATACTGACAGCAAATTAAAAAGCAATTACTCACAGCGAGGGAACAACAGAGCTGTCATTTAGTTTGTTTGTAATTTGATGCTTTGTATCTTTTTAATGGATAAATGGATGTTTGAAAAGAAAAGTGCTGAAGCGGGAAGAGAGATGCACAACTTCAAAGTTGTGATCTGGAAAATAACCACGAGTAGTTAAACCATCTTCTGTATGTAAAGATTTAAATGTTCATAACGCGCTTCACAACCCTTTCCTGTGTTCTCCCTGACAGGGAGCGTACTATACCCAGCCAGTGTATGCGGCTCAGCCACACGTGATCCATCACACCACCGTGGTGCAGCCTAACAGCATCCCCTCTACAGCTCTCTACCCTGCCCCCGTGCCCGTACCTGCTCCACGCAACAACGGCATGACTGCCATGGGGATGGTAGCTGGGACAACCATGGCCATGAGCGCAGGTAAGACCAGAACCACCGACGCCAAAACTGTTTATCTCATGACATGCTGGCACAGACGCCTCGTCTGTAATCTGACCCCGAGTCTTTTATTTATGCTGGTTTCTTGTATTTGTACGGACATGTTTTTTGTTTTTTTTTGCGGGGGTGAAAGTGTTGCATTTCCTTTTGTTTGTTGGTTTAATGTGCTTGGCTGGGTCAGGCCTGCATATCATAAAAACAACGGTATAAATCTAAGATGAAACAATGAACTGGCAACTGTTTTGATCATCGATAAATCTCAAGCAAAAATGGTGAATCATTTTGCTAATTTTCTTTATCTACATCTGATAGTAAAGTGAATAAGTTTTTGGGCTCTTAGTTAGTCAAGAGGAAACATTTTCAGTTGTCGTCTCAGGCTCTCAAAGCGCTAATTGATTTTTCACTTGATAGTCAATTACATTTTATTTGTACGAGGTAGGTAGATCATTTTTGTTTTCAGGGCTGTTTAAAACACCAGATGGTTTCATAAATGGCTAAAGCTCATTAATGGTGTTGTTAACCTCCCGTAGGCACCCTGCTGACAACGCCCCAGCACCCCCAGATTGGAGGACACCCAGTTACTGTGCCAACCTACAGGCCCCAAGGGACACCTGGGTACAGCTACGTACCGCCTCACTGGTAGAGCCCACCCATCATGTGAGTGTCTTCCTCTCCTCCTCTTTATTCCCTCTTTTTTTTCCTCGTTCCTCTGTCGTCTGTCCGACTTGAACAGACTAAGCCGCCTTTCTTTTCCTCAGAGGTCTGCGTCAGTCTTAAATCAGTCACCACTGTGTACCTCTGTTCTTCTTTCCCTGCAGATCTGGAGTCCACCATCGTATGCAACTGCTCAAATCTTACACGGGCTCCCACTGGTAACCACGGGAACTCGGCACCTGTCTGCAAGAACAAAACTAAAGTGCAACAGCCACTTTACTATTATTGTTATTGTTATTATGCGACATTCTCTAACTTTTTTTTTTTCTTCTTCCAAAAGCTGCTTTTATTTTTTTATTATTATTATTTTTTTCTCTGTTAATTTGCCGACCAGTCATTACCTTATTTGAATTTCTTCTCATTTCCTCACTTTTTCTTTTGCTGTGTCTGTCTTTGGAACTCCAGAAGGACTCTTGACCAATCACGGGTGTCAGTTGCTCCTGTTTCTGTGTTGTGCTGGTGTGTGTGGTCCTTCCTGCTGCTGCTGCTGCTGCTGCTGCTGCTGCTGCTGCTGCTGCTGCTGCTGCTCAGTTGGCTGGAAAATATCGGGCACTTATTCCTCATTATCATCTCCATCAGTTACTACAAAGACTTATTGACTTATGCTGCCAAATTTTCTAACGACTAGATATCAGCACAGGGTTTTAACATGATTAGGATTTTTGTTTATCGGGTTATTTAATTTTTTTTTTTTTTTTTTTTTAAATACTCAACTGAATTAGTTTACTTCTTTGTTTTTCTTTCCAACCTTTGTTGTTTTTTTTCCTTTTCACACTTAAAAAAAAAAAAAAAAAAAATCTTTGTTTCAGTTTAAGCTCAGTCGTCTTCCAGCGTGTTGCCGTCTGTCCGGCGGTCCATCACCCTGTCGTTATGTCTCCGTGTGAGTGCTGTGTCGCTATGAGCAGAGCACTTACTGGCCATTACCCATCCTGCTGCGTGTCCGCATTAACACAGTACCTGTCACGCATTAACAAATCATCACCTACTTCATGCTTCATACTATGCAGGCTAGTATGTTGTGACACTATCAAAAAATCTTAACCATAGCCTAGGTCAAATGTACAAATATTTATAATAACTGTGTCAACAGCATGGACGGTCGTGCACACTTTCTCACATGCACAACACAAGCACGCACACACACAGGGGCTCCTGTGTGTGTGTGTGTCGGAGAACACACGATCACTTAGTGGCACTTACTGTACAATACCTCCAGTTATATAGTTACTGATCCACACACACACACACACACACAAGCAAACACACATACATGACATGGATTTGTAGGGGCGTGCATGGCAGACGAGGAGGAGTTTAAAGGGATTGCGTTGGCACTAGGAGAGGAGAAAGAGGATGAGACGAGGAGAGAGGATGGCTGAGGAAGGAGGACGAGGTCACATGTTCACAGCCTGCTTTTCATTTCAGTGTACAAAACATTTGAGTTTGTGACGGCTCACCTGCAAGAGGCCGCACAGACACACTGCTATCTTTGCACTACATGTGTTGTACATTGACTTCTCGCTGTGAGTTCATCGTCTCCTCCTCCTCCTTCCTCCTTCCAGGCGAGGACTTATAACCAAACACTCAACAGATTCTTGAGTTAATAATGGACCAGTCGCATAAATGTGCTGACAGACGGGAACAAGATTCAGTCCACTCGTCCATTCCACAGTGCTGAAAAGACCAAACCAATGACATGGATGGTTGTGCGCCACATTTAGGAAAAGATTGTGTCCAATCAGAAGGCCGTAATGTGTTTACACCTCGTCCGTGTCATGTGGATGATTTGTTATTCTCAGAATTTGGGTCCACGTTTTTAACTTTGTGGGGAAATTACAGCAAAATGACAGTTTAAAAAAAAAAAAAAAAGAAGAGCTGGTTCAGTGTTCATGGCTATAAAGAATATTAGTAAGAGTGCAGAGCCGTGATGATGCAGTGCCACTTCATTTTTAACCCGTTCAGTCCAGTTCGGGGAGGTCAGGAGCCAGTCCAGCATGACCTTCAGGAGATAATAGGAGGCTTTTTAGACTTTTAGTAGTTTTTATGAAAAAGAATCATCCATTTGTTCACTGTGCTTTTTTTTCTTTTTCCTCTTTCCTGCGAAAGTCAAAGATTTACAAATATCTGCTTCTACTGACTGCATTTAAGCATTATTCTCCATTTTCGTTTTTTTTTTTTTTTTTTTCTTTTTTTTAACGCAGCCTAAACCTTAATTTTCTGAAAGTTAGAAGTCATTAGATGAGGATATTTGAGCCAGTGAGACATGGGCCATATACAGCCATTTTCTGTTGCCTTTTTATGCTTCTACATGTTAAAGGCATTTATGTACATGCAAAGGCATTGACCGACCCATCTCAATCACAAACACTACGAAAACACCGAGTAGTGGTGGTGGTGGTGGTGGTGGGGTTTAATATTTAGGTGACGCCTGTGGTATTTTTCAGGATTTACAAGAAGAAAAAAAAAAAGACTGAAATCACACAACTTCATGATCTGTAGAGTACAGATTGGTATAACAAAAAGCATTTACTGCGCGGGTATGTAGATGAAGTGGTTTGATATTGCAATAAAATAAGAGGGAATGTCTCCCAACTGTTAACATACAGTAATTATTTTATCAGCGTTTTGAATTGATTTTTTAAAAAAAAAATGCTTATTGTTGTAATCTCTAAATATGGATTACAGGCTCTGTATGCAGCCTCCATTCAATAATTATTACAGTTATTGCTAAGATGAGTAGAACATATCAAGAATTTGGGTATTGAATAACTTTGTGATGAAATATTGCACAACATAAGACAAAAAAACAAACAAACTTGATGACTATAATTTAATGCTAAGTAACAGGTACCTAGGCTTTGTAGTGCAGGAGGGCGGAAGAAGCAATTTATATTGTAATTAAAAATAAAACAATAAGGTCGAGTGTTTGAGGTATTCTTAGTCCAGATGTTTGTACACTAGTAGGTTAATTCTCAAGAAAATATTACATAATGCCGCTGTCGGATGAAAACCGTCGGATCTTTGAGCCTTATTTTTAGAGCGACCCTCGTCATTTTCAAAGATCTCGAGTGGATGTTATCGGCACGAGGGTCGTAAAATGTAAGGATCTTGTATATTTTAATTCAAGCCAGTAAAACAGAAAAGAAACAGAAACTGGATTTTCTTGCGACAGCAGTAATGTTACTCGTCATTAGGATTTATTTAACCAACCACTACTTCTGTCAGTATTTCTCAGTTAAATCTTGCGTTTGTTTTTTTTTATTATTATTTTCTTCTTTCCCTCTGGTCAATTGAGCATAATGGGTATGCATAATATTCAGGTGTATTTCACTATAGCATTGGATCTCTAAGTTAAAAAAAAAAAATGCAGTATATTTATACAGCAAGTGGTACAGTAATGTATTTCTAGCTAAGCATGGTTGCATCAGTGTGGCAGCTATTGTTTGTGCTTTTAATATTTTTATTTTTTTTTTACCTCTATTATATCTCTGTCCTCTACATATCTGTCATTGAGGGGAGGGTGGGCAGTAAAGACGAGGTCTAGTAAATGAGCTTCTCGTCACCAAATTCCCACCTTTTTTTTTTTCTTCTTTCTTTTTTTTTTGTTAAATAATTATTGCCTGAATTTACAGACCTTGAGGAAGCAGAGGATTAACAACAGAGCTGAAATGGAGAGCATTGTTTTGGTTGACTGAAAAAAAAAAAAAAAAAAAGGGTTCCCATGATGCTTTTGGAAGCCATCTTTGCGGTCTGTTTCTGTCCTGTGGGTGCAAAGATGTATTGGAACAATGTCTTGAAAAACCCTCAGCCCTCCGTGCCCTTTGTTCTGTGCCATATTTCACCACGAATTGTTAAGTGAATTAGTTTTTTTCCTCCTAAGTAACTGGTGAATTCTGAGTCCTTGTTATGTCTAGCTTTCTGTGAATCCGTGTTTTCCTATTGCTGTCCTATTTCTCACATTGTTGTTAATGCATATTGCCTGTCTGACCTTTTTTTTTTTTAATCTTTCTTGCTGTTATCCTCTGTGTTGGTCCTATTTTCACTTTGTGCCAGAGCTCCCTTCAGAGGACATTTTGCTTCCCTTTAACCATTCAAACATTTAGTTTTATGACATTCAAGGATGCAAAATGGTGCGTATGTTCTGCTCCCACCCATGTCCACATCTGCCTTCTTCTTTTCACTCTGCTCTCCACCCCTCTCCACCCTGTCTCAGTAGCACACATGTTGAACTTAAGGATAAATTGGTGCCATTGATGATGATGATCCTTTTTTTGTTTGTTTGTTTGTGAAATCTCCACTAGATGTCGCCAGTGACAAAGCCCAGAAGTGGCATCACCATGGTTCAAAGCTTTGTGCCAAATTGAGGAATAAATAATGAATTGGCATCATCACATTTAAGAGTAACAATAACATGTTGCATTTTGAGCACAGAGATATTTTTATGTCTGATCTCCAAAATAAATCAGCAGTTCCATTTTAGATGGCAAAGAATAGATCTTAAAAAAAGGTTTTATTTGTTGTTTAATGAGGAGTTTATCATTTTAAGTTAAGTGGAAAATAAGAGTTTCTTTTCTGGACTGAGGATCAGTGCTTTTAAAAACTAACTTTTTTTAAGCGGGGCTCAGTCGAGAGGCAGAGCATTTGTTGAAGTAGGTTTTTTCAAGGTGGTGAAACTGCTTCCTCATTTCACTCCATTCCTTGCCTCTCAATTATTTCAATTTGCACTTAAGTGAAAATGGACAGTTGAACACTTTGAGTTCGGAGGGGGCGATGCAAAGTTGTCTTAATCATGGGTCTTTTATCATCTTTTTTTTATTATTCATTATCATGTCCTCTGTGATATTTCCATACATTGAAAGGTGGTAACTTTTAATGAGAATTACTTTCACAATATTTTACTCTTGCATCTCTTCACTTTGACAGTGAAAAATGCGAGCAGAACCATCCACGACACCTCTCCTCCTTCCATCTTTCTTCTCCCCTCTCTTCTTTTTTTTTTTTTTTTTGCCTTGCAGTTGCTAAGTCTTAGTTTTTTTTTTTTTCCTCATGAATATAAATTAAAACACTACTATCACAGTAAATAGTAGGCTCTTAAATGTCTTCGATGTTCTGCTGCAGCTTTTTAATTTCAACTTGTCTTTTGATTTGACACTAAATGTGATGCAAAAAGTGGAAATTCCTTGTCTTCCAAAAAAAAAGAAAAAAGAAAAAAAGAAGCATACTTGTATCCTCCCTGGATCGAGTATTAGGAACAACCCCATCTTTGGAAGTTTTAGTTTGGTACCCAGTTTGCACATGCTATGGTATATCTGTTACCGTAAGGTTGTGTTTGAAACAGAAGCCCAACGTCTGTTCAGCGTTGAGAGAAGTGAATTGTATGTTAGCTATTTGGTCCAGAGTGAAGGACCAGCGTCAGGCTTGTGATATGAAGTGTAAATCTGTTTTTATTTTATTTTATTTTATTTTATTTTTTACGTTTTTTAATTTTTTTTTTTTTTTTTTTTTTCTGTTGTTGAGGGTTTTTTTTTTTTTTTTTTTTTAAAGATCAGTTAGTGATCTTAGTACTATAACTAAGCCAAGTTTGTAATTGTATATTTACTGTAAAATGTAGAACATTGAATAACTATTAAAATTTTCCTATAAAAGGAAGATTGTCTTGTGTGGCCTTTTTTTTTTCTGAAAAGGAAATTTTGTAAGGCTAAAATGCATCCGCGAAGAAGATGACTACAAGTTATAAATATTTTGAAATCTGGTTTTACAGAAGGAAATACAGTGTACACATTTGTCAGACCTCACAGATGAATACAATATGTGTTATGACAAAAATAATGTGCTTAACCTTTGTTCATTAAAACCAACTGCAAACAGCAGAAGTCACATCAATGGCAGCCGGAGCCTGAAAGAAACCGTCACAATACTGGCTCAATCGTGGATTTTTTTTTCCTCAAATGACCAATCGACTGTGCGTTTCAAGAAAAGTTCACCAACTCTGACATATGAGCTACATTTAAAAAAAAAAAAGAAAAAAAAAGAAGAACCAGAAAACATGATTTCCTCTATGGCAGACACTCACTCTTTCACTTCTCTCTATATCCACCGCCATCGTACAAAGTTGTGCAACACCAACCCATGACCGTACTGAACAAACACTGACACACGCCTCTTTTATGCACAATGCCCCACCAAACATACACACAGACATATTTTTTAATCCTTGACTGAGTTGGTTGCTGCCTGGTGTGATGCAGATCAGTAGACTGGATGGATGGTTTGTGCAAGAAGTATTTTCCTGTCAGATAACTTTTAAACACATGCAAAGTATCTGTGCACGGCAGTCTTATCATGTCACTCCTTCTTTCAGTCACGTACACACACACACACACATAGACTGTCAATGTGATTGATCAAACCATCGATCAAAAGTTTATATCATTTGTTATACAAGGAACACAGCGATGGATGTTTGGGTATTTGGGATCAGCAAACCGCAGTGGTGGAAGAAGTGTTCAGATCCTTTACTTGAGTAAAATGACTAAAACCATTTAATATTACTGCTGAATTAATGTGTTGTATATAACTGCTGCATATGTTTATGGCTGAACTTTATCTTGTATTTCTAAACAGTCAACTCATCCAAGAGAGTTTTTAATGGTTTGTTGATTTTAAGAGTTATCAAGTCCTTCAGTTCATCTCCCCCCTACCACTCATCCTTTCCTTGAAAATCTCTTACTCCCTCCTTTGAGTGGCTTTCGTTCGCCTATTCCAAAGACATTCAGCCTGACCATGACCTGGCCATACTGCGACAACTTTGTTTTGAACAGAATAGCTATCTTGTAAACTGTCTGGCAGCCTTTTTTTTTTTTGGCCAAATTTGGGGATGGACATGCTTTTCACAGCACAGGAAGCATCTGAAAATTATAAAGCTGTCAGACATGTGGTAAAGTAGGAGATAATATTATAATTTTATAATTCACTGTTGGCCATAAAGTTGGAGTAATTTTGTTTTCAGACACATTCCTCTTTTTATTCCTATCAGGTTAATTGTGGTTTAATTTTCACTGCGATATGTTTGGAAGAGATTGATCAATAAAGTTTTGAAAAGGTACACTTCAACCATTTCTTGAGAAGAGGTAAAAATATTTTATTCCAACTTCATGGGGAACAGTGTATTTGCCTCTGAGATGTAGCGGAGTACAAGTATAAAGATGTGTGAAATGGAAATACTCAAGGAAAGTAGAAGTACCTTGAATTTGTACTCAAGTGCAGTACAGTAAATGTATTGAGTTACATTCCACCACTGGTAAACTGTTTTAGTGTTGTATTGCTTCTAAATTTAGCTGTTTCTTTGTAAGAAAAAATGTAAATATAATGTTTCAAATAAATGTTTTTTTTAACCAAAAGTTGGTTTGTGGAAATGTGCACCAACACAGAGGAAGCGAATGTTGATGGTAATGACCACAGCGGCCGCAGAGCTTCATCACTGACTAGCTAATGACTTCATTTCTCATCCACTGGGATCCCGCAGGCGAGATCATCCAGCAACACGTGGCCTCCCAGCACGGGATTTAACCCTCTTCCAGTAAGTACTTTAAAAAAAAAGAAAAAAAAGAAAAAAGGACAAATTCTACAATCTGCAGCTTTGTCCTGTTTCAGCCTGTTGAGCTTTTGTTTGAACTGGTGTTTAGAGTGAAATGACAGATGTGTTTCAGCTGGCCCTTTCTTCTCAGTTTGTGCTCGACGTTTGTTGAGTTTGCCATCAGTATAAGTTATAAGCAGAACAATATTTGTATGGAAACATTCATTGTGTTGTTATGACAAAAGCCTGTCAACAGTACACCCCTGATCTGTTTACATTGTTTGCCATCTTTAATAAATAATTGCAGTCATGTCTCTCTTGTGTAAGTACCCTATCATTCCCCATCATGTAACCTTTTTCGACAGAGTAGTGCCACCTGCTCAGGTTTTCGCTTCCTACCCCAGATAATGAGCGGCTTGAGGATGGCACCACATCCTGCAAAGCCACACCTGATATTTATAAGAACTGAAAACATGCTATTTTAAATGAATTTTCAGTTAGGCCAAGAATAAATCAGACCGACGCCACGTCCAAATCCGTTCTGTGTGTTTATTCCTCCACCATCATGGTTCACCTTCAATGTGAGCTAGTTAAAGACAGGTGTGTGACGGGTCACACTGTCATTTGTGCGTATCAAGCTGATGCCATCCAAAATACACACAGCCGTTCAAACAGACGTCAGGTAAATCATAACATTCCGTCGCAGGCGTTTCTCTCTCAAACATGCTTACATGATTTATTTGCATATTTCGCATAGACACATGGTTAAGTTGAAGTGACAGCCTGGAAAAACCAGATGCAGGCTGTAACAACATTCCACGTCTCAGGGAAAATAGGTCTGAGGGCATTGTCAAAGATTGTAATACCGTGTGAAAACAGCCACTCATACGAAAGGAAGTCTGCACTGAAGACCAAGTCTCCATCCAAGAATACTTGCAAGTCTCCCAGGGGACGCCACACACACGCAGATTACTTGGTTTAGCTTTGTGCTGTTGGGATACTGTCACACTGCAGCCATTAAGAACAGTGCAAAATAAAATTTAAAATAAAGTGTTTGTTTATGGTGCATCTACAGAACCCTGAGGAAGGATCCACACTCAGCACCTTTTAACTTTTGGACTCTACTCTAGGATGTATTCGTAACGTCTGATCTTTACAAGTCATGCTGTGGCAGAGAGACGGGTGGAGGCCTTAAAAGACGGCGCTAAGGATCAGAGAGGCTCCGCGATTATTATGAAATTTGCTGATTAGGCTTTGAGCAGCTTGTTTCTGAAGGGAAATGAACACCACTTCCCTGTCTGCCTGCACACGTCTCAATTTCAACATGACGAATGAGCTCATTTAGAAGGAGAGGTCTGCTGGATGACTGTTTAGAAAAGTAATCATTTAAGTGACTCGACCCGCTTTCATATATTAATTTTTTCTCTGTCAGCAGGAGAAAGACAGATTGTCGTCATTCACTGTTCTTACATACATATCCATATTCCAAACTCCCTGACCCTCTCTGGTAAAGTTTTCTATCATAGAGATGTTACTTAAATTTTGAAAAACAACTGTGTTTTTTTTGTGCCGTTATGTCAGTGGGTCATCAAGGAAACGGTAGCCAAGTTTTGAGTGTGTTTACTTATTTTATTTACTAATAATCAATCATCTTGTGTGCGTGTCTCTCTCCCAGCAGAGGATACTTCCTGCGAAGACTACAGTTCCCTTGAATTCAAACTCATAAACACTTCCATATAAATCTGGCTTCTTATAATACTGAACAAACACTAATAAATTCTCCTGCAGTATTTATAGCAACAATATTTTTCCTCGTTAACAAACAACAAACACTATTCAGTCCATGCATATGTGATGCATGTTTTATAGCTGTAGATGTTTATGGATGAGCTAATTTAAGCTAGTATCTAACAGTCTCAGAAAAAGCGTAGCGTAGATGCATTTTTCCAGCTCATACGAATAGTTTAAGACTTATAAAGAAAGACTTAATTATTCAGTTTCTCAGAAAAATTTCAAATCACCAAACCTCCATGAGTGTGACATGAAGCCAATGCAGAAGTGCCAATAACTGCAGTCCCTCGAACAGCCACTTAAGGCTGGCTACAGAACGAGTCTCTGTAAGCGTTTATATAAAAATGTCCAATTTCACAGCAGACTCACTAGTTCAAAATATATTAAGGCTTAAAGTTATGCTTAATTAACAGCGTGGCTGCTTTGATTTGGTGCTGTTACAGGTGGCTTGTTTGAGGCGTCATTCATCCTGCCTCAGGTCCGCAGACGATCCACGTCTTTTGCAATTTTTAGACTTTTAGAATAGCCAGGACAGCCAACATGAGATTTTGAGCTTTAGAACGACTCTTCAGAAACATGTGGGCGACGTCACACATACACTGTCCATTCTTTATGGTCAGCGGGGTATGGACATGCTTATATCTGCACAGGGAGGTGGAGGGAGAGTTTGTAAATCCTAAAAGAAAAGAAGATAAATTATTTGGCTGCCTAAATTCAGTTTCACATGAAAAATTGAGAAAGTAGATACATGTGGTCATGACTCAATGGCCACAACCTTGAAAGAGAAAGCAACAGTTTGTCAGTAGTAGTAACATTGGTTTCCCTTCAGACCTTTGAGACTCTTAATCTCCAAATCTGTACTTTGCCACCACAAGAACACGAGTGCTCAAAATGTAACTTTCCAAATCTGAAGGCACACGAGAGAGCACCTGCAACCGTTTGCATTTACACCTGTATCGTTCAACCCAACCTCTTTACAGGCGTCACACCGACAGCAATCAGTGCTTCATGCTGTTTACAGGAGGCTAAGGGTGTTTACAAGTTAGCATAAATAAAGTTGTGCTGTGGTTTCCCAAATCTACAGCTCTCATTTATATCTTTATGTTGTGGCTACAGCTTATCAACCGGATGCTGTGCAGGACACAGCAACGTCGACAAATCAAATAAGAGTACAATAAAAGACTCATAAAATCCCAAAGAGATTAGGTCAAGCGACACCTGGGCAACAGTTCAATCACTCTCGGTAATGTTTAATAAGTCTGGGTAATAAGTCTTTTCGGGGCCCTGTACATCACATGACAGATGCCATTGCTGTTATTATACAGTTTGGTCTCTATGTCAAATAGGCTTCAAAGCCCTGGGGGCTTGGGAAGAGGACTGTGTCATACAAAACAGTTACTATATAGTTTGCACCAAGCAACGACCTTCTGTTCTGGGAAATGAAGCCAAGAATGGAGGAAGCAGCACATCCGACATGGCGTCGGCCAGCGTCGCATATTTTCAGCTTCAAAACAGCACTTCGGAAACCTGCTCAGGTTTCAGGTCCATTCTTTACAGTCATTGGTTAGCAGCCTAAATCTTAGACACTGGATCTGACCTTGATATAAATTAGATCCAGTATAGTCCTGCTTATATGCCATGACCATTTGCCAAAGTAAAAAAAACAAAACAAAAAAGATATAAAGATAAAGATAAAAAAAATATTCATCTATTAATATAAGTTTTTTAATACGTTTACCATCAAAGTCAACAGTGAGTTAGCTGGCACGAAGCATACTGTTGCTATAGTTATCTGCAGTTTCCATGCGCCTTGATTTAGAACGGTGATTAAACTGTTGACCGGAACTATTTTTGTACTTCTAAAATACACCTGCCAGCCCACCAGTCATAAAAACAAGTCTTTACTCGTCATTATGGGGTCAATGGTTGAAAAAACATTGACTTAACGGGTCAAAAATAACTTCTAAATAACTGACACTTAACATTTTTGAATCGTGTGCTAACGTGCGCGTGCGTGGTCCCGGAGTAGCGCGCGCGCGCGCGCGCGCCGTTGTCCAGTAGCAACAGTGTGTGAAACGTGTGTGCAGCGGCAGCAGCAGCAAGCGGAGAGCAGCCACAGCATGTAGGTCCTGAGAAACAGAGAAACAACGCGCTTGAGCCACACTTATACTCGGTTTTTATTGATTTAAAACAACTTTAACTGAGGTTTCTTTACACCTGCCCCCCCCCCAGCGGTTGTTTCCCTCCTTGGTTAACTTGGTGGTCTTTGTTGTTACAGAGGAGACAAAAGGACGAGACTTCTGCCATGGATACGTCGCCAACTTGTTGATGTTGCCACTTCATTTATCTTTTCGCTGTCGTTCAGGGTAAGTTGCGTATGTTTTTTTTTTTTTTAGTTTCATTGTAATATATCAAGCTAACAAACGAATGAGAACATGATATTCCCATTGGGGCATAGCGTGGTGTTGTTGCTAAACACCAGTCTTATCATGCCAGCTTCACGTGGCATTTTATCTGCAGTGTCATGATATTCCGATTAAACCTTTATGTGTTTATCGTGACATCTGAAACTACAGCTAACAAAACAGGTTTGAGTGTTGAACAGTAGGACGCTTCTGGCGCTAAAACAACTCAAACCAAGCCGGGCGAGTATCTCTCTGTTATGGTGGGGGAAGCTTTGTGCAGTTTCAATCGGTCACTGCACATTTGATAGGAGCTTGCCTGCTGTGATCAGATGTGTTGCAGCCCTTCACCAAAGAAAATCAAATTCCTCAGTGAACAGTAAGACATGCAGCAGGGCAGTCCAGTCCTGTCCCTAACCACACTGGAGCCCTAGGGAAGATTTAGGGTGGTGGTTCACGCACAAACAAGAAACTGAATAGATTTGCAAAACAAGCTGCTCAATTAAAACAGTGAACAAGAAGATAATAAATTAGAAATACAAAATAATAATAATAATAATAAAATCAAAAATAGATAAAATAATAATAACATAACTAGCCTACACAGAGTATAAGATTTCACTACCCACAAAAAAAAAACTGTAAACAAGAGGTGGGGGCGACAGGAGGATCGCTTGACGTTGCTGAAGTGGAGATAACTGGTGATGGCCGAAGATTGGCGGGATTGGGATTAAGCAGAGCATCAGAAGAGAGAAGAGGAGTATGTGACACAGTGTGTTACAGTCCAATAATAAAAAAAGATACCAAGAATAAAATGAAATGAAATAATAAAAATGGAAAATCTAAGAGAGGCATGATTCCCCCTATTCTGTACATGTATCATATACAATGCAGTTATTGCAGTATGATACAGCATATGGGAATGCTAAGTTATGTAACATTCACGATGTGCACTTTAACACTGATGTAAAGTTTACGCTTTACGAGGTCACGTCAGAAAACTGACCAACCCCTCCAGAGTGCAGGTACAGTCTAATCAGTCAGGATAATAATGATAAGGCTTTTCTATTCAGTTAAATTAACGTGGGCTTATCAATAAATAATAGCACCAGTACCGTATGCCACGGGCTGGCTCTGCTTCAGGGAGGCATGTCTCAGGGCGCTGAGAGGTTTTATTGTACACAAACCAGGTGTGAACACCTGATGACAGCATAGCTGTGTGGTTTTTGCAGGGACAGGTTTTGCAGAACATTATTATAAAAATGAACTGAAAAGATGCCAAAAAAAACGGGGAAATTCGCTTGTTGCAGCAGCTCACGATGTATAAAGGAGCCTAAAATATTCCTGGGAAACTGTCTCTATTCACGTGAATTGGTTGTACAGTTTTTGAATTTAGTATTGAATTTGACCATTATATGCACATTTTACAGGAGAATTCAAGTTTACTTTAAAGGTCTTATCTGTAGGCTAAGTATTTAAATCCACTAGGGTGCCAGTGTAAAGATTTCGTTAGGTTCTTGATATAGTTGTCCTGTGTATTCAAGGGCAGGACTCCACTTTTTGTAAGGTTTAGCTTATAACCAGAAGCTGCACTGTACTGTTGGAAACATTGTAAAAGACGGGGGAGATAGTCCGCGGGATCAGCCACGAAAGCCAAAAGGTCGTCTGCATACAAAGCCAATTTATTCTCACTCAATACAAATCGGACCACCCTGGATAATGAAAGCTCAAAACTCTGTTAAAATTTGTTCTTTAGGGCCGTTAAACAATGTCTTAATGTAATGAATAGTTTTAGTTCCTTGATCGCTTGAAGAGTTTAAAGGAGAAGGAGAATTAGAGTAAGGAGTACACGGAAGAACAGTCCAGACACCATGTTCTATGTTCATCTCTTCATATTCAGGGGTACTGATATGAAACTTGTAACCATGATAAATAGCTTCGCTTTTCAATACAGCATCTGCCAACTTGGCTGTGTGTCCACAGAGCAGTCATTTGTCTTTATATCAGCCATCTGAGAATACCCTGCCCAGGGACAGTGTTGAGCAACACTGGTCTGTCACTGATATCTTAATGTGACAGGAGGTTAGGTTTATGCTTTACCGAGAACAAATAGAGACAGCATCCTCTAGCTGCCGGCCCAAATGCAGCAGCATATACCGCGATAACTGTGTTTGCATGCATGTAGGTCTGCAGCTAACATTTTCTTTCATGGTGGATAAATCTGGTGATTGTTTTCTCGATTACTTTAATGATGTGGTCTTCACGATGTCAGGTGGTGAAAAAGTTGCAGTTTCCTAACAACGTCTTCAGATGACTTGATTTATTCGACTAGCGGTATGTCATAGGTATTACCATCTTTTACAACTAGTGACATCAACGATAGAAAAATAGCGAGTTGAGGTTTTTTACTAAGTTTATGTTGCACAACTTTAACCGTCAAACCGTGTCAGAAAGGAAATTACCTAATTCCAGTAAAAACGGACATCACAGATGTAACAACTAAGAGTCATCTTGATGGACTGTTGTGTAAAGGCCATTCATCATGGGACTTTCGCATGATTACTCTGTTTTTATTAAAGAGTCCTCTTTGCCCGGCTTCAGTGGGTGTTTTGACAGTCAGACTGGGAACACACTAATGTGACACTGATTTAGAGACAGAGATTTGATAGAGAGTTAGAGAGAGAGAGAGAAGCAGGACCAAAGTTAAATGCACAGCATTATCTCAGAGTAAATAACCAAGAGCTCAGTGGCAGCCATCCCAAAAATGCCAGCCAAATGGCTCCTTTAAAATTGGTAGTTTTAATGTGATTTTCCAAAGATAAATTGGACTTCTCTGGTCTGAGTTAGATTTACAGGAATCACTGCTGCAATTCATCTTACTTGGGAACCATAGCAGCCAGAGCTAATGGTAAAAAACTACAGTGTAATTCTCCCAGATTGTCAGAGATGCATTGGTGGAATGACTCTGTCTTCATGTTTTACTGACTCTGCTTTTACTAAAGCCGCATTCACGTTCCCTCTTCACCACAAACCCATGACAACAGCCACCACAAGGCACAGGGTAACTGCTATTTACTGCTCTGTTAAGCTTTTTTGCGTCAACAGAGGTGTTTATTAAGCTGTTACAGCAACTTACTGCAGCTTATGTTTGGAAAAAACATGTTTTTCTATCAACATTTGAAGAAACCAGTAACAACTACCATCCAAGAGCAAAAGTAGTTTCAAATATTTGTGAGTCACTGCGATATTTGCACATAATTATCACCAACCCCTTTTAATTATAAAAGAGGTGTAAGACCAGAAGTACCAGATAGACAAAAAATAGGTGAACATGTCCGGGAAGACACGCATCACACTGAACAAATGTGAAACAAAATGACAATTTAGTTGAAACATGATAGAAGGAATCATGTGGTGTAGCATTGAGGTTTCATTGCCTGATCCACCACAGTCCTGTTTCTGTAATTCACTTGTTTCACCAGAGCTGCGTTCACTTCCCTTGTCTGTGGAAACTGCAAGAGGCACATAGAGTACAGCCTGAACTGTACAGCCTGTCTGTCGGTCTTCACACGCATCACCTGCAACACGCATCAACATGTCTATATGCGAGTCACGGCAAATGATTACGAACACAGAGCTGTCTATTGTCCCCTGCAACCTTTTGTGTGTAACCCACATCATTTTTGAATAGAGATCCAGTCTACTTTTTTTCAATTGAAAATCTGATTCCAGTACAAGAATTTAGATACCTGCAGATTCATTAATAAGCAGCATGCCTCACTCATTGTGCAGAAGAGACTGGGATCATTGTTTTATGTGTAAGACAACATCAGGCTGGACTTAAACCCAACTTTGTGCAACAAAATACAACAAATGCAAATAAAATAACATGCAAAAACAAATACATAGATATAATTGACTGAATTGTTATTTAGAATGAAAACAATAATTAGATACTCTTCTAAAATCGTTAGCCGTATTGACCTTTGTCTCAAAAATCCCATATTGGTTGGGCTCCAGTCAGTTTCTCTGTCGTGTATCCGTTAATTTTGCTTGAATAAGCCATCTGTAATGGCACGTACTTGGTAATTAGGCATAACTTCGAGCCTCAATATTATTTGAACGGGTGAGTTAAAAAAATATTGTCATGAACGGGGAAATTAACTATAGAGTCCAAAACTGTTATCTGAACCAGGCTGTAAACATGTTTATTTCTTGTTCTTGAAGTTGGACATTTTAACATGGCTGAGTGTTGACTCACTTCTGCAGCCTGTCTCAAGCGGCCACTCAAGAAATTACGGTTTTTAGCACTTCCACATTGGCCTCATTTTTACAGCACCAGAGGTTGCTGCTTGAGCTCAACACACCATGTTATAGAAGTGTGATTTAACTGCATTGATTTCTTCCTCAGCAAGTACCTGATGACCGCTCAATGATGTTTTGAGCGACAGCATCACTGTAGCAGTCAGCATGATCAGAACCATACAGACACAGAGACAGTGAGCAGATGTGAGAGGTATAAGTGGAAAAAAAGAGATAATCTGTCTCAGTGGAAGGTTTATAAGTTATTTATTATTTATTACCGTTGACTGACTGCAGTTGAGCGTCACACAGCAGATAATTGTTTTATTCTCTCTGCGACCATATGGCAGGCAGTGTGCTTGCGATGAACATCAGCTTTCCTCATCCCACATGTATCTATTTATGGTGCAGCTGATTGGTTTAAAATGTCCCCTGTGCTATGGCCACAGCGCCAGTCCCCAGGATTGATTGACTCATATTAGCTTGCACCATATTAGCTAAGACAATTAGTAAAGTGGTTTGTTATGCCTCTGTGGCTGCAGTTTCAATTCTGCAAAAACGCTTTGTGGCCATTATTCAACTCCTTCATAACTTGGGAGATTGTATCCATATTTCACAATTGGTCGGACGCTGAAGTGGTGACTGTAAAGATCGTCTGTGCTGCCAGGTTGTAGACGTGTGTGAAGCATCCATGCTTTCTTTGCAAAAACGTCCACATTTGAAGCATTGTGTACTGTCACGGCTACAACTGCAATGAATTTGACTCTGTTTTTTGCTTCTACCAATAAACATTTACACTGATAGACAGCAGCACAAGATCAACAAAGCTTAACAAAGTCAAGGCAGATTTATTTAGATATCATAAATCCAAATTTGCCTCAAGGAACTTCACAATCTGTACAGCAAACAACAACCTCTGTCCTTAAATCCTCAACTCAGTTGAGGAGCAATTCTAGTTTCTTTTCTAATGAAGGCAAAGAGCTGTGACATCTGCAGAATGCAGTTGTGGGTGTTTTGCCACTGCAGCTGCGTCTTTCTTTGTTGGGGAAAATGAACTACTGTTTGTTGTTTATTAGGGATGGAACGGTTTATGAAGACCTGCGCCTAAAGCTAACCACCAGAAGTAAACAACAAGAAGAAGCGCAGCAGTGCAGCCGGATGTAGCAGATAGAAATATCATACTGTACCGTAATTTTCGGACTATTGAGCGCACCTGAATATAAGCCGCACCAGCTAAATTGTAAAAGAGAATAAATTTTGTACATATATAGACTGCACTTGAATATAAGCAACAGGTTTTAATTGATTATTATTTTTGGTTTTGAACTATTGTCTCAAGAAGACAATCAATAAAAGATAATAAAGATGTCATCCTAGTTAAGTTGATATACAGTAGTACATGCATTAACTGTTTTGACCACCGAGGGCAGCAAAACATATTCACGTTATCACTTTTTTAAATTCATATGGCAGATTTGTTGGTAAACAGTTCACACATCAACACACACACAGCTCACAGATATTTATTTGGAGCTGTGTTTGAGAGGATTTAAGTCCAAAGGTCAATCCTTTTAACTCTCTTTTGGTCTCCACCAACTCCCTAAAGAAATATCTGGCCCTCTGTTATGTTTGCCAGTTATTCGCTAATTGTGCGTGTCATTTGGTTAGCTTAGCACATAGCAGTTGCCTGTTGACTGGAAACAGGAGCTGCAGAGTTGCCAATAGTTCTCTGTGGTTACTATGAGCAACACTTTTCACGTTACTCATAGTCATTTGTTGACGTTGTCAGTATTAATAAAAACATGATTAGTGCGGCTTTATGGTTTGTAGGTGTGAATCTGTCCATTGCATGTATGTTTCTGTCTGTTACTCTCTTGCCAGTGTCTGTAACAAAAAGTGACTGCCAGTCTCTCTGTTACCTTGACCAGGGTTCAAAAGTCCTGATGGCACCAGATCCACATGCTGAATACTCATTATGGGGTGTTTGATTTACAGCCCTGTTTGTCTTAACATTCAGCTGTTAATCTCCTTGTTAATGTCTTGCAGTCGCATTCCTGCAGGTTTATAAATAATCTTGTGTCACTATCGGTTGTGCCTGGCAGGCGTGACGGCACAGAGTATGCAGCAGCACGTCTCTCGTGTCAAAGCATGTGTGGAACAGATATAAACAGTGCTGAGTGAAGCTGCCAGTAATATCAGCCCTGAGGAGGAGGAGGAGGAGGACTGTGGCTGTGGGTGTGTACCTAACATGTCATTGCATAGTCTTGCAGGGGAATTAGCTCAAATGGTAGAGCGCTCGCTTAGCATGCGAGAGGTAGCGGGATCGATGCCCGCATTCTCCAAGGAATCTTTTGACGGTAGATGCAAACAGTGCAGTGCTTTTAAGAGAAGAGGGTTTCAACAGATTCTCTTATGTCCTCATGAAAGAGTAGTGTTGTCCTTGATCACTTTGCTGAATGTTTGGATGTACAGCAGGCTTGGAATTTTGTCATTTTAGGGTCAAGGCCACTTGGCCTTTTGTGTTGTCAATTTTTTGAAGGCACAAAAGCCAAAAGCCAGGGCACAAAGGCCATAAAATAAAACAATGATTTAAAAGTCCATGTACATAATGAATTTAATTTAAGGACTAATGACGCTTCTGAGGAAGACTGGAGTCTCAGTCGAAACTGTCAAGCAGGTAAAGAAACATTTTTTTATGTCTGAAGATAAGAAACTATTGAACATATCTAAAAAGAATACAAAGTGAACCATATCAATCTGATTGTTGCTTGTGATTTGTCTGTCTTGTTTTTACATGTGATTATGTTTTTTATTATATATTTTTATAGTTGTCTATTTTTTTAACCCGTCTGCAAGCAAAGTTTCCCCTAGGGGACAATAAAAGCAACTGAAGTGAACTGAAGTACACAGGAAATTATGAAGTCCATCACTCACTTCAAAAACTGTCAAACGTATTAAACCACCCACAAATTTTACTCAATTGACACCAAATGTGCAAGAGCATCTTCAGACTGTCCTCAAAAAACTACTACACAGATTTTTGATTGATCAAAATTGAGCCTACTAGGGTACTGATTAACCCATAAGAGCCCAGACCGATTTCACAATCAAGTATAATTATGGTCTCTATAGCTAATTTCCCCGTTCATGACAACTGTACTGAGGGTGCATTTTTATAGAACTCACCCATTCACATTATATTAAGGCTCTGATTGACAGGTGGGTACCATCACAGGTAGCTTTTTTTGGAGCAACCAGGATTCATTGAGTCCACATCAGCCCCACCCATGCTCCATTGCCATTGCCCGTTTTTAAATTAGCCAGGAGGCTCTAATCTGTTTTTGCACCAGCAATAGCAGTTGTGATGTACAATGGAATGGAGATTAATACTTTAATTCAAGAGTTCTCAATCTTTTTGGGGCCAGGGACCCCTTACAGATGAGAACATTTTCCAGGGACCCCCTCATAATCTCATGCAGATAAAAAAAAATGTTTACTGCCAAATGCGTCCTCCAGTCCCGAGCAAAGTAACAGATTTACATGGTGCGTCACAATAATTTCAGGAGTTTTTAATGTCCTAAACCTAATGTAAGTGAGCATCATTGGCTCAGAATTTTTTTTTTTTTTTCCATTGATTGTTATGCACTTTTTAAATGATACACCATAACTTGATTAATTTATTCCTAATTTTTTTCACGGACCCTCAACCTATGGCTTGCAGACCCCAACGGGTCCGGTGACCCCAGTTTGAGAATCAAGGCTTTAATTAACAAAGAGGTGTACAGGAATGTTGATTAGAGTATGTTCTAAATGTCTGGTTGACCAATCAGATTGCTTCGTTTGAACTACTTGTATAATGGTAACTATCATCGATTTTAGAAATGCGATAAAAGACATTTCACTATGGTGATTATATGTGACAGTTGGACAAGAACAATAATTATTGCCAGAGTTCAAGAACACAGAATACAGAGAACAAACAACGAGCAGGAGAAAAAGGTGGACAATATGAATTACAATTTCCAAGATGGAGACTTACCTGACTGCGACCTGGAAAAATCCTGGTAAACATCTAATACACCCCAAACAACAGTCGTGTAATGAACACTCCTTTCTTTAAAGTCTGTGTAAAGTCAAAATAAATATGTGTTTTGAGTTTGTCAGACTAAAGAAGAAAGCGTTATTAACCACCCAGCCAAATTTGAATGATTAAAAATAACGACAAGTTTATGAAATTAGGTGTCAAAATCAAGTAAAAATGGGCAGTACTCTCAGCTCCAGGACTGTGGGGGCTGCTGTTCTATATAAGAGACGTCCGTGTCCCGTTAACGGTGTATTTTCCTCTGAACTCTGCTCAGGAAACGAGAGCAGTCTAACGTTTCATGCACTGACATTAGATAACACACATGAACATGATGAGAAACGCTAACGTGATTATGTTAGTACACGATATAAAATCACGTTACTGTGCACCACATCACCTAACGTTACTGTAATTACTGTATTATTTTCAGGTCTCCATTAATATGGCCCTTCACAATCCACTTCTTCATCACTTCGTTTTTTGGAAATTAAAATAAAGTAATGGAGCTGTTGTCACATTCTGGCATAGAAGATGTATTTTCGGGATAGACTTTAGCTAGCTAGCAACGGCTGTACGTATAATACGTATATAAGTGTTGCAATTCAAAAATGGGGTTGTGCCAAGGGTGGACCGGGTGTTCACCGTCACGCAGTTTCGTTTTAGGACCAGCCAAAAAATCCTGAACTCAAAACTGATGAAAAACTGTTTGAACCTCAGTAATGTATGGTTCTTCAGTAATGTAAGTCTTTTCACGTGTTTTCAGCAACTATTTTCCAACATGTTTATTGTGTTTTGAAAGAAAACTTGGAATTGCCTTTACACAGACTTTAACATAAAGATACAAGATAAAAGTTCTGTTGAATTGTTTAAACCATTGACAGGTTAAGCATATTTTAAACTGACCTTTTCAGCACTCTTCAGTTCAGTCTCGGACCCAACGTCACAGCCTTGCGGACGCGAGAGGGTGGGGGTAGGGGGCACGTTTGAAGTCTCCTAGCCCGTACGGGTTTGATTCGAGCCTGGTTTATGCCAGGCTCGAATCAAACCCACCACTGATGATGAATGTCATCAAAAAAAAAAAAAAAAACGCAAAACAAACTGGGACAGTGCGGGAGAGGCATCAAGACCACCGTGGCCTTACTGGGGATTTACACCAGGGATGTAAGTGCTGTGGAATGGCTGCACCACGGTTTAGCTCCATCCTCTGCCCGGCGTCAATTCACACCGGGCATGTGACCTTCCGTAACAGCAGCATAGCAAGCCAGCCAGAGATTTTAGTGAAATAATAATAACATGGGGAAACTGCAACACCTTTAATGTGTCGTTACAGTACGAGTATTTTAGTTTTCCCACGGAAAGGATTTAAGGAGAAGATGTATGGACAAGTTTCAGGAAACCTGCCTAAATTTGACAGTTATGTGGGCAGAAAAAGAAAAAAGCTCCACTGAGTCATAGAGCTAAAGGTGATGACTCCCTCACACCCATAATGACACAGCCAAATGAATTCCTGCAAAGTTCGCTGAGCAACGGTTTAATACGTGTTTGCTATTAGTGTCCCAGTGAAGTAAACATGTGGCTTGAAATGACACACAACTTTCATTTTTATGTTCTGGGAATATCATCTAAAAATAGTGCACTGTGTGTCGTTTTATTTTCCATTTAACGTTATTTGGCTGTTTTTCAGTTAAGTTTGCTCGGTGTGCACCAGTCTCTAAATCCTTTTTAACATCCTATGTTTTGTCAGTTTCTTCTAGAGCACTTTAAGTTGGATTGACTGATTTATAGTTAGAAACACCACAGATGTTTGAGGCATCTATCTGAACACAGACCACTAAATCATTTTATTTCTGTTTAAGGACTTGGCAATATCTGTAAGCTCATTTTTCTTAAATATGCCGGCGGCAAATATTGACTCTGGAGTCATTCTGCTGATATAAACCTTGTGAAATGAAAAGTTCTGATTTTTTTCCTGTGGGTTTGTGGGGTCTGTCTGTGTTTCTGTGCTTTTAATGTGTTTATGTATTATACTGATATTAAATGAAGATTAATGCCAGTTAAGAAATGGATACGCCAAGGAACGATAAGTATCTGTGAGCAAACACTTCACTCAGAAGCCATCAGGCACACACACAAACACACAAACATGACCACTTACTGTAGAGGCCTGTGATTAGTGTTCACTCTCTGGAGTGTTTGAAAATTGGAAACATGACCGTATGAAGCACACAAATCCTCAGATTTCAGGAGCACTCTTTGTGTGTTATTCTATATGATTGGACACTTTTACAGCAGAAACATATACTCAGTCATCATTAAAGCCACACAATAACAATACATGGCTGTTAAATCTCTTTTCAATTAGTGAATAATTTCATTTAAATCCATTTGGAATTAACCATCAAAGTCAGTGGTCAACTGTGGGTTATGATTTGGGCTTATTCATATCAGTTTATCCTGAGCTTCATGACATATTTTGACAAAGTACAAAGCCTGTTCGTGTTTTTTGTTGGCTGAGCTGTACAAAGCAGTCTTAAACATGAACTTGGCAATAAGTTAAAGCAGACCAAATGAACGCTGCAAATCTGTATACTACCACGAATGATGAAATAGATCAGGAAGAGGTTTTACATTTCTTTTTGCCGCCTTTCCCCTAATTAATTTAAAAAGAAATTGACACTCAACACTTCATTAATTTTTCATAAACAATATCCTCTTCCAGTCATATATGATTATCTCCACCACAATTGAAGTCCTAATGAGGCACAGATATTCTATATGGAAATCAGAGCTGTGCTTGCTTCAGTTTGCAGATGACAGCTGTTATTCCTGCTTTGCTTTGTTTTCAGCATGCTTGGGCTTGTAGGTAGTTGGATTGTAATGTTACAGGAAACATTGCAGTGTAATACTACAGTCAAAGGAGACCTGCAAATGACCTCTTTATCCTTTAAGCAATATAAATATTAAGTTTTGGTTTTGGGTCTCTGCTCGCTTGGTGACATTAGAGCATATGCACGCCACCGTTACAAATATCACCATGCACAAAGTGACGCAACTCCACAAACAAGAGCCACCATTGTCTTAGATGCACATATGGAAAGTTACAGGTTACATGATTTCAGCTTTAATACCAACGTCTGACAAAAAAGGTGGTGTTAGTTAGACACGGTTACACCACCAAAGGCAGGTCTGAACACTGAAGAGCCCTCTCCCATCATAAAATCTCCTGCATGTTTGACGCTCCGTGATTCATGGAGTACATCACTTTCTACACTTCAGTGTTTTCAGGAAGTTGCGTGACCGTCATGATGTCACAGGGCTTTAAAATGACCAAGAGAGTTAGTCTCAAGGCCTTTCTTGACACAAGCTAGACCACAAATAAAATTACGCTGTAAATGAGTCATCAGTAAATAAATGGAATTGTTTTATAGTCCCGTCCTCCTCCTCCTTCGCTTCAATTACAGAAATTATGAAATCACTGTTCTCAACAAACTACTTGTTCACCCACTCAGAGGTGTTAACTTCAAACACAAGCACATTCTTACAAACCCACAGACTCGGCGTACGCACACACTTTTCAGCTGTAGTTGTGAAACGCCATGAGTCACGGTCTGACAAGGCTTCGCGGGAAGCGGCTTATGCCAGTCGCTTACTCGCCCACATGCTGCCATGAAGGAAATGGATATGATGGATGGTGGTGGTGGTGGGAACAGACTAATTGAGATTGTTGATCAATCTCAACCTGTTCCAGACAGCCTGAGTTGTGGGTGGGAGAGCAGTGTCTGAGTCTGCAGTGGTTTTCATTTCAAAACTCGCAGCCGCCCAGCTTCCACTTGTTATGAAATGATGGAGGGATTCAATTATCATAGTATAATGGGTTGGCTCGCATTTTATTGCCATTACCTCAGTGCTGTTTTTCTAGTAAGAATCTAGCAATTACTACCACTACTGCTACTTAACACCCAGGTTGGGGTCATAGGGTCATACTTTATATTGCATTTACTACTTCAGCTGATAGTTCTTATGCACTTGTGTTTCAGTAAACAAGGTTTACAGGAGGAGTAGTTTTCTGTGGTGGTATTACTGCTTTAACTGAAGTGATTTAAATACTTATTCTCTTTTTCTCTCTTGTTACCCTGTAAATAGTTTTATCTAATATAGCCTTCCTTGTTTAATATTGCTTCTGGGTGTTTTCACAGGGCGCTGTGGCTTAGTTGGTTAAAGCGCCTGTCTAGTAAACAGGAGATCCTGGGTTCGAATCCCAGCAGTGCCTTGTTATGCAATTTCCCCTCTGGTGATTGATACAGATTTATCTTATCACAGCTGATAGTTCATGAAGCTCTTGCGGTGCTCTAGTATCAGATGGTGAATTGAACCTGATAAAAGAATTTCTCTATGTAAAGTCCAGTGTTTCATGTGATGTTGGACATGCTGAAAACAAAAACTGATTTCATGTGCCCTCTGGTGGAGGGTGTATCATCTAATGAGCACTGACCAACTAAAAACATTATTTTCAGTGCATACACAAACATGTATGACACATAGACAATGCATTATGTACACAGTCGGTCAGTTTTATATTGAATCTGTTTGTTCTATGTGTTTGCTTATTTGTTTTTACCTGAATTTAAGTCTGTATGTTACATCTGTTATATTATATCATCAATAAAATTACATCTTAATATAATATAACTTTAAGTGTGAAGCGCCAGTCTTTAGATAAGACAGGCACACAAATATAGAATTTATTTTTAATTGAAATAACTCCTGTTTAGTTTTACTAAAATTACAGTGACATCCATTAGTACATATTAAAATGTTAAAAGATTGATACCATCAACAAACTAACATCCCCGTCATGTCTCTTCCTGTCTCTCCTCCAGAATGTGAAGATGCCAAACTCTTTCCCTACGGAAACGTTCATCTCGAAAAGCTTTTCTTTGGACTTCTACTCAACCAGCGAACACCCTACAGAGCTGTATACAGATGCCAGTGTCGGTAACATCAGCAACATTAGCGGGACAGGCAACCCTTCCTGCACCTACAAGGAGGACTTTAAGCGCATTTTACTCCCTGCTGTGTACACTTTTGTCTTCTTGCTCGGCCTTCCTCTCAATGCTGCCGTCATACTCAAGATATGGAAGACTCGACCCAATCTGTCCAGAAACAACATCTATATGCTCAACCTGGCCATTGCCGACTTTCTGTATGTGATGTCTCTTCCCCTGCTCATCTACAACTACGCCAGTCATGACTACTGGCCCTTTGGCGAGTTTGCCTGCAAGCTGGTCAGGTTTCAGTTCTACAGGTGAGATGCTTGACTGAATATCGGCTAGTTATCTCTGTATAGAGCTGTGTGTTGAAAGTATTCCATGATGTCTGAACTTACTTGGTCTCAGTATGCTTCAAAGGATCTTAGTTGTTCAACCACGTCGTGAAGGTGGGGTTAAAAATCTTCTGGCACAGAGGGAGCTGAGATACATTTTACAAATAACAGCACGCACTTTTTGATAGTCTCATGTTTGATGTTTCATGTGGTTGTAAACATGAAAAGTGGATACGTGAAGCCATTCGGTACATATTAGTGGGCAGACACTTTGTTTGAAGCATGCTGAGACCTTGTTAGAGCTTCACACATCTTGGGCAGCAAGTTTTGTATAGTCAGATGATTTTTCCACTTCTACCCAGTTATAAGAGTTACAACAGATTACAGCTTAATAAGATTTAACTTTAAAGTATTTTCTCTTTCTCCTCTTCCTGTTTTAGTAATCTCCACGGCAGCATCCTCTTCCTCACCTGCATCAGTGTGCAGCGCTATGTGGGCATTTGCCATCCTCTTGCGATGTGGCACAAGCACGGTGGTCGCAGGACGGCGTGGTATATCTGTGGAGGGGTATGGCTGGTGGTCATCTGCCTGTGTTGGCCAACTTTTCACTTCGCCGCCACGGGAATCCAACGCAACCGCACCGTGTGTTACGATTTAAGCACGCCGAGTCGTTCACTAGACTACTATCCTTACGGCATGGCGCTCACCTGCCTCGGCTTCCTGTTGCCTTTCATGGGCGTGATGGTGTGCTACTGTCGGATGGCCCACATCCTCTGCCGCCCGGTCGCATATCAGGGTGTGTCCATAGCGACAGGAGAGAAACGGGACAAGGCCGTGAGGATGATCATTGTGGTGGCGACAGTGTTCTGCATAAGCTTCCTGCCTTTTCACCTCACCAAGACCATGTACCTGGTGATCCGTACCCTGCCCGCACCCTGCGAGACAAAAAACTTATTTTCAATCATCTACAAGAGCACCAGGCCGTTTGCCAGCATGAACAGCTTCCTGGACCCCATTCTGTTTTACTTCACCCAGCCACGCTACCGCCAGAGCACCAAAAGGTTTATGCTCAAAGTCACCACCCTGAAGGACAAGAGCACCAACGTGTGAGTGAACAGTAGATCAGTTATACTTAAAGCCTCGTTGCTATAAAAGTAATGGATTGTAGGATGCTGCTAAGTTCATTTTAATGGGTTTCTTTATGCATGTTTTAATGTAAACTGCATCCTGTGCCTCCCCCCCTTTTTTTTTAGCACCTTTATTTGACAGCAACAACCGTGGCAAAGCACCAACCACGAGTTGGAATCGAGGCCAGAACCGGGCCACTGCGGTAAGGACTGAGCGCCTGTGTACCCTGTGCCTTCCTAAAAGGGTCTAAAAAGGTTTTGAGGGTACTGGCATCAAGAAGCCTTCTGAAATTCAACATGAAGGTTTTAATCTTAATAATATGAAAAGGGAATATAGACTGAGAAAACTATATTTCCACATGCGCTGTACATACAAATGCTGATGATGCTGTCAGCAGACCACCGGGGCATTCACATTGTGCTTTGTTCCTGATATCTGTGAAAACTTTTCTCTTTTTCTCTTTTTGTAAATAAATGAATATTTTTTTTAATTTTTATTCCACACTGTGAATAAAACAAACCGCAGTGCAGTGTTTAGCACTGTCGCCTCACAGCAGGAAGGTTCCTGCCTCCCGGCCTTTCTGTGTGAAGTTTGCATGTTCTCCCCGTGCCTGCGTAGGTTCTCTGCGGGTACTCCAGCTTCTTCCCACAGTCCAAAGACATGCACTTAATAGGTGAATTGATGATTTTAAATTGCCCGTAGATGTGACTGAATGGTTGTATGTCTCTATGTGCCGTGAATGAAGCACATGTGTGTATAAATGAGTTGGTACTGAGGTGAGAAATGCATCAACCAACAAATGATTGCAGAAAATATGGCAGGTGGATTAGAAATATGTTTGTTTGTTTGCATTTTTATATGGCGCACTTTCATATGTAGCTTTCTACTGTTTTCTCCCCTAAAAGGGAAACAGCTCAACATTATTCAAGCTGTAAGTCTTGATGTTGCATGTTTTTACCACTGGATGGCGTGTGCTCCCACTGCTGTAACTGCACTGCACTGAAACGACTCTAAAAATGGTATGGTCATTAACAGACTATCCAGTAAGCATTAGATCTTACTGTACTTACTACAATCAGAGATAAACGGATGCCAAGAAAACTTAAATAGGTCCATAGTTGTACCAACATTGTGCCAATGCCTCCTTATCAGATGCGTTAAATCCTTTGTGGGAAGGAAAAATGCAATTTATGGGCTTGAGGGCTGGGTCTAAATTAAGGCCCAACCCTGTGGTTTTTCCACTTCCTGTGAGTGTGTGAACCCTTCCCAAGAAAACACCTCTGCTGATGAAAGTTTGGTGTTTATAGAGATGATAGAATAAAGAAAACTATAAGAGAACAGAGACATTTTACTCTTAAGGAGTTGTTCTACAGTGCATCTGAAATGTTTAGTATTTGCTACCATTTTAAACACTCAGATACAATCTGAACGTGTACAGTCCACACAGTGGATGATATTTCTTATACCAAGAACTGAGTTACTGAGTTCATGATTTAGTCTGTACTGATGTGTAGTAGTTTGCTGTTGTTACATTTTTTTGTATCTTCGCAGTTTAATGTTTTTTTTCCAAGTACTCTGTATGTTGTCTTGTCTCAGATCCACACTGTAAATGTATGTAATATGTAAATAGAGCTGCTGGAGTCTTAAGATTTGGTAGATCTTGCACAAATTCAACCTGATTTTGCATTACAGTTACACAGGTAATCATGACATACACATGAATTCTGCTCATAAAATGGGCTCGAGGGGGTTCATGTAATGCTCATGTGTCTTTTAATCCATAACTTACACCAGGCCCTCTCAGTTGTAACATCGGGAGTTCATGTGGCTGATGTCAAATTAAACTGAAATTTAAAAAGGTGATTATGTATCCTCAGAAAACAAGATTTTAAATAAATGTACCTATATCTTTTGAATTGCTCTGAAGGCAGCCTTTAGGCAGCTTCGCTACCTAACGCTCGGTTCAAACGTGCAACCGCAGTTTGAGTTTTGCACCCATGAGGGAAGAAGTCTTGTGAATATCGGCGTAATGTGAACATGTAACTTTGATGTGTTTTAAACACAAGGATTATTTTGGCCAAAATGTGAGGTCACAAGCTTGCTGTACAGCATGCACATTCACTGTATGTAGGTCTTGTTGTTTATGTGTTTGTTCAAGTGTTTGTCGTGTCAGTTTTATTTTTCCTCAACTGCTTGAAATGTGTCGCGTGTGGTCAGGTTTGAGATGTCGATGCACTGTGCCAGCATATTTGTGTCGATCAGTATTAATTAGAAGAATTTTTATTTTTTTAAATACTGTAACACTGAGTAGTATCATGAATAAAAATGTTATTTTTGTTACATAGATATAATTATACCATACTAGAGTAAAATGTATGTTTTTTTGCTTGTGAAAATGTTTGAAAACAGCCATTAAAAGAAGTCATGCAGTCTGATATCAATGTCTTTACTTCATTCATAAAAGTAATGTTCTAAAATGTTCCTTTCTTTTTCACAACACAACATGAGCACTGATATATTTTGCAACATTTGTAGTCAGGTGGATTTGACTGAAGAGAAGACTCAAACAAAACAAAGCTTACAGAATGAACTATAAAGCTTCACTGTATATTCACCGTCAACGTGTATATTATATGTATATATCATACACTTATGTGATGAATTTTACTTTGATGAAGCTCAGTTTTTTTCAGTTTTCATAGTCAGAAAGGTAGTAATTGTACTTATTAAGGTTGTAGTGTGTGCTGTTGTGCAGGAATGCATTATTTTGAAAGGTGTATGATGCAGTCCAGTTTAACACCACTGCAAACTACAACCTCAATTATAAACATGAAGTTAAACTAAAACCTCTTGGACAGTGTAAATTAAAACTGAGCATTATCATCTTTTGTAAAAGCAGAATTTATAGCAGAGCTGTTGTGTTGGATCACATTACACTGTACCTGATAACAGAGGTAAATATTGATCCTGCAATCTGGAACTTGTTAACTTTTCCAACTTGCAGATTAACACAATTTCAAATGGCAACATGAAAAGGTCTGGTACAGATTTACTTTAAATTCATCAAAAAGCAAAACTGAATCGGAGCCCCCAAACAGAATAAACAGAAACTTTAAAGGACCAGTGTGTAGAATTGTGTGGCATCTTGCAGAAGCATTCTGTAGATATAAAAGGCTCTTTGTAAGATAACATAAACGTGATTCTTATTTTCAGGTGATTATACATGAATAAAAACAGTCACCATCCATATTCTTTAAATAGAATCACCTAAATGTTACACACTAGACACAGCAGTGCCCAGGAGGTGAACTGACACCTCTGCAGCTACTCAACTCTACAAACTGTGGTCGGGGCTGGACTTGAATCTCCAACTCTCTGGAGCCAAGTCCCTGCTGACTGTGCCACTTATGCAGGGAATTCATTGTCTACTGCTTCCGTGATGAATTAGAGAAATATTGCTTAAAGCATCCAAATGAACTATTTTTAAGTCCACTATGTACCACCAGTGACCTGACATTTCACGTGTCAGCCTGTGGAGGGCGCTGCAGTCAGCATTTCCTCTCCTCTCTGAGGGAATGTAACACAGAATTCCTCTCTGGAACAAAAGGACCTGTTAACCAGACAGCCACATGGGAAGCACCACAGAGGCTTTATTGTGCATTAGTGAAAACTATTAAAACTATTAGAAAACTATTTTTTTTTCATTGGTTTTTTTTTCTCTCTCTCTCTCCCCCCTGAATGCTGACACTTTAATTTACCAACACAATCATAACACACTGTGGAGCAGAGTTATTGCTGAATATGATTAAAAAAAAAATCAAAGTGTACCAGCCTCTGGCTTCATCTGTGAGCCTCTTAAGACAGCAATAATGTATCATTTATGTTGTATCTTGGAAATGAATAGTGTGTTTATAGTTGTATTTTCATAGGGGGGGTTGCTAAGTTTGAGAAAAGTGCTGCAGGTCCAACATTTTCCTCTTTAAAGTCTACTTTTCTATCCTGACAGTGCTGCTGTCTTTTTTCGCAAGGGAAAGGTCTATAATTACATCTAGTTTGTCCAGCAGTATCTGCCTTCTCCCATCAAAAAAGAAAAAGCTTTTCCTCTCAATCCCCGAGGGGCTATGACAGCCCCTATACCCCTATAGTCCCGCCCACCCTCTCTTGCCCTATCTCAGGCATTAACATGCAAAAAACAACATAAGTCACGGAAAACCAAATCATGCCAAAATGAGGAATCCACAAACAGTTTTGGGAAATTAACAGTGGATGATGCGTCGGGCCCGTGCAGGCGTGTTAACCCTGCTATGGGCAGAGGTTTAGAAATATTAGAGGATAACAATGGAAAAGTTGTGTTTGTGAACAGGTTGGGGAAAGTTTTGGGCCAAAAAAAAAAAAAAAAAAAAAAAAAAAAAAGGAGAAGAAGTGTAGCGCTTTTCCTCCTTACACGGATGCGGTTTCGGGAATCGACAACATGTAAGTTTTGATAACGGAGCATACTTAGGCCTACTCATTGGACAGTTTATCATTTCATTAACCTCGTTACATTGCTGTTTGATGCTTTGCCAACATTTTTTTTTTTAAGTCATTGTTTCCATGGTTTTCATGCCGTCAGGCTGCGCGGGGTGGGGGGGGGGAAACTGGACCGCAACTCCAAAAAGGTGATTGGATCTGGTGTTAAAATGTGTGCGTGAAATCTAACAAAGAAAGACATGAACAATGGCAGAAAGAGAGAGGAAGAATGTGGCTGTGTATCGCAGCGTCTCTTTCAAAAAGTTGGGGTCCTGGAGCACCAACAGGAGTGAAGACCAACAACACAAATCAGAGGATTTGGATTCAGCTGGCGTCGCCCTTCCCCCGGAGCCCAGCAAAGCAGAACAACCCTTGGCGACGCGTAATGTCAGTGTGTCAAGAAAAGTTTCCAAAATCTCTGCCACCACCACCACCACCACTACCGCCACCGCCGGCCTCCCGACCGCAGATTCAAAGAGAGGCTCCTCCACTCCTCTCTCCTCTATTTCTCCATCCATCCGCCAGCTCACTGAGAAGTTTAGCAGCAGTGGCGGCGGTGGCTCCGCTGGGACGCACAGAGCCTCACCGGGAGACGGCACAGCGGTGACGCGGGGCAGCAGCACTCTTCCCCGGGCAAGGAGCTCCAGGAAGGACGGGTCTCCATCTCGTAAATCTTTTCACGAGGACAGCGTTGGCGGATATTTCCAGGATAGTGATACTACTACTAATGCTACTACAGAGTCTCTCATAGACCGTAAACTGCATAAGTTTTACTCTGGCACCGACTCTGTGTCAGGCTCGGACTCAGAGAAGAAAAGTGAGAAGCGGATTTTTACACGTTTAACAGCCGACAGCAGCAGCAGCAACACTGGTAAGAGAGATTATTCACAGATCAATGCATGTTCCTCTGATCGCAGAAAGACTTTGACTACAGATGAGGAAGAGGATGTTACTAGCAGAGGGGTTCCTTCACCCTGTAAATATCACAAAAGTTATCTCTCTGCACACCACAGTGACTTTATCCCCCTGCACTCTGCACCCCTGTGGCCCAGCGTCACCAAAATTAGGCAAATCTTTGATGAGAGACAAAGCAAAACTACACAGCAGCACAAGGCTGAGACTTGTGAGCATATAAAATCAACCAGCAGAGGCCATCTACACGACCTCAGCCCCAGTGAGAGTGCCCCTCTTTCAGACAGAAGTGACAAATTCTCACCTTGCAGCTCTGCTAATGAAGCCAGCAGCCTGTCTTTAGATGGTAAATGCGTAGTGAGAACACAAAGCAGAGAAAGCCGTGCTCCTAAAGAGACTTTGTGTTACGGTATGGACTTTTATTCTAAAGCTGACCACCAGCATTACTCAAATGATGAAGGGGCAGACGTAGAGACGCAGAGTTCCAACAACAACAAAGTTTCTGGCAGAAATACTTTTCAAAGCAGCAGCAGTCGCAGTTGCACCGGGGGTAGGCACTACCACAGGATTAACCCATCTCCATACAGATCTCATAGTCCCGGCGCTGAGGCAGAGGCGGCCCATAAGACCCCCAGGACGACGGGGTTGACATCTGACCCCAGCCCTGACCTTCAACCCCCAGCTACTTCGTCTTGGAGTCGATCGGAGAGCTTAGACACCTCCTTCTCTCTTCAGCAGCCGACAGTGAGGGAGAGAAGGGATAGACAGGGGGTCGGGCTGCCCAGGGATAGTTTACATTCCTCACATAGCTCCTCTAGAGCGCAGGCCCCCACCTCATTCCCTCCCTCCTCTGCTTCAGCTCCAGATAAAGCCATTACCTCCTCCTCCTCTACTGTAGCTCCCTCCACTGAACTAAGAGCCCCAGTAAGAGTTGCCTGTCCCCTCAGCTCCCGCTGGAGGTTTAGCTCTGGAGACGAAGAGGAGGAGCACACCAGGAGAAGAAGAGGAGGTAGTTGGAGTCTTCCTTCCGGCCCTGCTTCTTCCATCCCCTACAGAGCAGGAGAAAAGGGCACGACAGAGCGAGGAGGCAGCTATTTATCCCGCAGTAAAAATGGCTGGTGGGGTGCAAAGGGCATTGGCAGGTCTTCAGGCAGTGAGGAAGACAGCCCTGGTTCTTTAGGCCCCCACAGTCGAGAGGCAGTGCGCCGGCGCTCGCTGAGAAAGAAGAAGAAGTTCAGTGGAGCTGCTCCAGCAACAGGCCGTGATGATTATGATGATCATGATGGCGAATCGGAAGACAGCGACAGTGACACAGCCTTGACAATGGAACACTCAGACAGGCACCACCAGCAAAACACAGGAGGAGAATTAGTGGGAACAACAGTCGCTCGCAGTCGCTCTGCAAGAGAACCCAGCAGTCATAGTAACCGAGCCAGGGTGCAGCAATGGGAGCGCATCTCCTCACCTGTGACGTCCACCACACTTCCTGGTGTATCACGTGTGTCGAAGGTCAATATCCCCCCATTTGTTTCCAGTTCTGGCAGTTCACATTGCAGCAGTCGATACTCCAGCACGGAGACTTTGAAGGAGGAGGACCAGGCTAGCTGCGCCAATCGTGCAAATAGCAGACCTTCATCCTCGTCCATGCTGAGTAAAACTTACCATGGGAATTTCACCATGTACCGCTCCCCAAGCTTTGGCCATGGGGATAATGTCTCACATCCCCCTTTGAGGATGCGCCCCAAAATTGTGCCTACAGTCACCCCATTACCTAGTGTACTTGCCCGAGAAGGTGGGGTATCTACAGGGGTTAGGGGTGGTGAAGGCATGACAAGGAGGACAACAGGTGGGGATGGGGTAGATGATAATGATAAAAACCGAATATCTATGTCCAACCCTGATATCACCTCAGAAACGATGTCACTCTTAAGCTTTCTGAAATCTGACCTGTCAGAGCTTAAGGTGCGGAAAACAAGTGGAGACAAGACTGGGGTCATGGAAGGGTCATCGGTGTACAGAATGGGCTCACGCACTCATGGAGGGACCCTTCTATCTTCTGGTCGTCGCCCATCACTAAAAGACCTGACCGCCACCCTGCGGCGTGCAAAGTCCTTCACGTATTCAGACAAACCCACAACAGCCACGAGGTGTTACTTGACAGGTGGCACCGCAAAGAGGAGCTCCTCTGAGCAGCAGCTTGACATAGATGGTGAGAGGGATGGGAGGGTGTCTGTGTCAGATAGGGACGTAGAAAGTGATGGGGGTGATTTTAGGGTTGGGAGAGGACAGAGAATGAGGGATTATGGATTCAATGATGATAACGATGATGATATGATCCCTCCATTGCAGGAGAAGTATGTGCAGGAAGCCAGGCAGGTAATTCGAGATATCTGCCAGATGAGTACTAGGGAAGATGATGATGATATTGATGTAAGGAGAACTGACAATGCTTTGGAGGATGGATGTCTCCAAGTCAAGAAGTCAAACGTGGAGAAGGAAAAGGCAGGAGTGAGTGTTAAGAATGAGGCAAAGCCAGATGAAGAGGCTGAGTTGAATAACACAAAAGACAGGGATAAACATGAGCAGGAGAGAGAGAACAGGGAGAGGGAGAGGAGTGAGAGGGATGGACAAAGTATGCAGTTGGAAAAGCTAAACAGCAGGGGCACAGAGTACAGTGAGAAGGCGAAGAGACAGGGTAGAGAGACGGAGAGAGCCTTACTGAAGGGCGACTCGGAGGAAAGCATGTTCTATGACCGCTCCGTAGATGAACTTTCAGGCCATGAGTCTAGTTTAACAGATGAAGGGATTGTAACAGAGCCAGAGACAGGCCCCAGTGACCCCTCTGAGAGGTCATTCCTGGGTTCAGCGGGTGTTAATTTAGGGTCACGAATTGCTAGGGATGTGCTAGGGCAGCCTGTCACCGTATGGAAGCAATCGGCTCTCCATGAGGCGGAAGGATTTAAGCAAGAGAGAGAAGAGATGACAGAGAACAGCTTGAATTGTACGAACCGTCTGAATGAAGTCAACGTACCTCCCTCCTTGCCTTTTCCTGCCCGTATGGCTGAGAGTGACAGTATCATCATGGAGCAGAGCAGCACCGCTGGTATCAACAATGTCAATGCTACTACTGAGGAGATCAACACCAACAGCGCTGTCTTGCAGAGGTCAGCAGGCACTGCAGGGGGAGGAGGAGGAGGAGGACTTGAAGCCCCTGCGACTCCAAGTGCTATCCGTCGAAGGCGCAAGTTCTCCCCATCTGGCAATAACAACACAGGCTCTGATTCCAGTAATGGCAGTCATGCAGAGTCAACAATAGCAGCTGCTGGAAATGGGGAGTCCACAGTCTACCGCTCCCTCAGTGACCCCATGCCACAGCGGTGCTGTTCTGTGGCAGAAGAAGGGAATAACAATTTTTCTTCTGTGGACAGTAACTTGTTAGGATCTCTGTCTATCAAAGGAGGTGGGGGTGCACCAGAGGCCTCTTCTGTGGCCACTTTGTCAGAATACAAGGGTAGCATGGCCAGTGATTTGTCAGTGTACAGTGATGGTGGGCTCCGTGATGATGCCATTCATGACTACAGTGGGGTGATCAGGAGCATCGTGGCTGAGCCAGGTGCAATGGACAGACTGATGACAGATGACCACGGCAATGGCAAAGCTCCCAAGAAGAAGTCGTTCAGTGACCCCAGTCGCCGTAGCGATGCCCCTTTACTTTCCCAGAATGACCCCCAGTTAAAAGGTCAGACTGGCAGCACTCAGCCGATCAGTGAGCTGGATCAACCAGGTCAGATCCCACCTTCAAGCAGTGAGCCAATCCTGAGCAAACAGAGAGAGGAACTGTGGGAACCAGAAGTTGAGTCTAAACGTGCGTTGCAGACACAGCCACATGCAAACAGTAGCAATAAAGTCAAGATTGGTCGTTCCCTGTCCGAAAGTAACCCCCACTCTGATAACCTCGATGATGAAGATGATGATGTAATAGACCAAGGTGGAGAAGAGCAAGAGGTGGAGAAGTTTAACTTTGACCTCAAGCTAGCTGGGGTACTATCCCCTAGAATGGTTCGTCGGCCTGGCAGAAAGCGTCCAAACAGGCTGGCTCAGTTCTTCCCTCACGAGGACCCGTTTGAGCCCCCCGAACTGGGCTCAGAGGAGCAGGAGGATCACAGTGACCCACCCGACCTCACTCCTCCTCTTCCCACTCCCCCACTGCAATTCAAACACAAAAGCAGATCAAAACATGTCCGACATGCCAGCGAACCCACCACCTTTATCCCCATTTCCCCACCTCCACACCTCCAGACACTGAAGGAAGTGGACGGCCTTGCTGTCCGATCTGCTGCAGAGCCTCAAAACTTGAGTAAGCTTCCAGGAGACGAGGCCCCATCTCTGGAGCATGTGACCCAGAAATATATTCTGGAACTGAGCACCACTGAGAAGGATACTGTGGTCCCGGGGCCTCTTCCAGCGACCAGGGATGGAGCTTCAGTGTCCGCTTCAGAGGGGACCAGCACCAGTGGAATTACAGAAACTGGACCTCAGAAGAAGAGCACAGAGGACACTGTGTCCATAGCTGTCCCACAGAAGACCAAGCCCAGAGTGGTAAGTCCACATTTTTTCAGTTTTTACCATTTTGTGTGAGTGCTTTATAAGGCTAGTGTACCCAGTGCTCTCTTGTTGCATAGTGTTAAGTTTGGTTTGACTTAACTAGTGAGTGAGAAAGGGAGTGTGACTGATTTATCCTTTTCAGATGTCTCACATGTGGTGTAATACAGTTGGCTTGTTCTTACTGCTTACTACATAGCTAAACCCAAAGGTGCATGTGTGTGTGTGTGCCTGTGCTGTGAATCAGGACTCATGTGGTTAATTTCAGAGTACATTTGGAGCTGTGCTACAATACAGGAGCCATTAAAGGCTGAGCAGTGTTAAACAAACATCAGAGGATGTTATTAGTTTGATTAAACAGAACTCAGACAAAGGGCATTAAGGACTAGAGCAAAGCCCGCTGAGTGTGTGTGTCTGTTTTCATTTATTTGGTTCACCCAATCGATTGTCTGCCGTGCTAGAGTTATAGCGTCATAGAGAGAGGCTATAATAAACAGTTCGCCCAAACATAGATGGGGCGTGTGATGTCTGTGATGCTGCATTTACTCAGCAGTGTCTAAACATTTGGAGACTTCTGGCTTGTTATATCATAACAACACAAAAGTTAACTGATAGGGCTGTGACCAAAAATCAAAATCCCCATAACTATACAGAATAAATCAACAATACATTGTTGTTATTAAAGGCTTTCTTGAAAACAGCACTGGGCTGAGAGCTCTCTTAAACTCTTCATCCAGATGAACGCTCTTATTTTGTAAGGTTTGTTAACATTAGCGACTCATGAGGTTTGGCTTGTCTAATAGTGCAGACGAGTGGCAGCTAAATGTCTCTTTCTGTGGATTACGTCATTCATTGTCACACACAGTTACCTACACTCATAACACGCCTCCCAGTGCACACACATTATCTCTCCTGGAGGTCTTTTGCCTGAAGTCAAAGAATATTACACAGTCGTGGGTGTGACTCTGAAAAGGTGTTGAGAAAGTAAGAACAAGACGGGGATTATCATCCCGTCTGAGCTCAGGACAGACGGTCGTAGACACATCACTCAGGGCTTCGCTTTCAATACGTCATGACTGCTTTTTTTTTTGTTGAAGTGACTATTTTGCAGCCCTGGGCCTGGTGGGGATGCCAAATGTTGGAAAGTTAGGCTCCAATGGAGATGTGTGTGCACAAAAACAACAACTTCCATGCTTTGTCTGTCCCTCTTTGCCTCTGTTGATCTTATTTACATCTTTTGCCCTGGTCCTTCATTAGCATGTTCATTGTTTTATTTCCTTGCCCATTGTCCTCACTTGTTGCCGTAGCGACATTAGCAGTAGCTGGCGAGCAACTTCACCGCGCAGGAAATGGATTTACGGAAATAGGAAGTTGTTGTGGTTACTGAAGTGTTTGATGATGTCCAGCACGGCTGGCTGGCGTGTGTACGTGCGCCTCATTCTGTCGAGTGTGTGTGTTTTGTGTGTACACCTTGGTGACTTGCCCGCGTGTGCGTATTATAAACTGGTTTCCTCTTTCGTCTCTCTGTGTTTGTGTGTGCATGTGCATACTATTTGTCTGGAATATATCAATGCCTTGTTCAAACGTTTGGAGCGCAGAGTTTTGCCAACACGTTGTGTTTAGAGCACTGCCACACAGCTCCGGTGCACAGTGGCTGTGTGTGTGTTTGTGTGTGTGTGATTTGGCCTGAATGTAATGACAACTGTGCCAAGCTAACATGGAGCACAGACAAGTTCTGAGAAAGTAATAAAGAAGGGGAGAAAGGAAGAGGAAGTTTTTTTCCTTTTCGGGAGACTGGAGTGTGGTTTATTTCACCCGGAGGACAGTGCCCATTTTCTGACATCGAAATCTCTCATTAATGTCACCTTTATCTTATTTACTTTTATTCTGGACTGGTTTTGTCCAGATGCTGGGTTAAAGTTTGAAATACTATATCAGTATGTTGAATTTTCAGCCCATACTACCCACCTCCTTTTGCGTCTTTTTTTTTTAAAATACAAAATCTCCAACATTCCTCCGCATGTTATCTTATTCTTCTCTTTGCCGTCTCTCGCTGTGTCTCTGGAACATAGCAGTGAAGTGAGGTCATAACGTTTGTCTTGGTGTGAGGCAGCCTGCCGAGCCAAATGTCAGGTAAGAGAGGGAAAGAAAGACAGAGACAAAAAAAGAAACGAGTTGGAAGGAAACACATGCTGGCTTAAAAAAAAAAAAAAAGTTACAGGATCAAAATAGAACAGAGAGAGCTGAAGAATGAAACCATGATGGAGGGAGGGGGAGTGAGGAGATGAGAGGTAACGGGAGAAGACGGTGGAAGAAGGCTGGTTTTCACTTGAACCAGAAGTCTTTATATGTGTCTTTATGTTCAAAAGTAAGCACATGTCATACATTTTTTGGTTACATACTTAACCATTTTTGGTTCACCAGAACAAAATTCTATAACTTTTTAACGTGTGTATTATTTTCCCAAATGTTTGTAGCCTCAAACCGGGTCAGATTTGGGAAAATTTATCTTATTAACATTCATTTAGACATGAAAACTCTAATGTAAGACATCTTTGTATGAGAATTTGGTCAAAATATTATCATATGGGAACATTATCGCCCAATTTAAACACAAAACCACAAAGGGGTATTGGCTCCATTCATCTTTTCCTGCACTGTTTTTCCAGTCGATGTAAAGTGAGTGTTTCTCAGATACAGAACAGCTCTTTAGTCAGAGCAGCTGAACAGACAGGTTCAAACAAATAGTGACTGAATAATAATGTCGATTCCTCTCGAATAAGTGTGTGTGTGTGTGTGTGTGTGTGTGTGTGTGTGTGTGTGTGTGTGTGTGTGTGTGTGTGTGTGTGTGTGTGTGTACGTGTACGTGTACACGTACGCGCGAGTGCATTTCCTCCACTAGTTTTCACTTTAGCAGGCAGCAGGAATGTGTCCCATCTTTTCTTCTCCTCTTATTGCATAACAGTCTTTTAACTCTCATGTGTTTCATTCATTCGTGACCAGATTTTAATATGGGATCATTTAAGTTTCGGCACTAAAACGACATTTTTTAAACTTGCTGGAATATAAAACGTTTTCCCCTAAATCCACACTCTTAGATTGGACACAATGAAATCAACTCCTCAAACGCGTCAGTGCTGTCTTAATACAAGGAGCCTAAATAAAACACTCTAAAAGCAACAACGTTCATATTTAAATCAGGATATATGTGAATAAGAAAGAAGCAAACAGGACCGAGACTGGTAAATCATTCATTCAGTTTTTGCTACTCACATTTTAGTCTGTACTCATAAGGACACCCAGTCATAGTAATGTATGTTTGAGTACATATCCTTGAAAGTCCTTTGTTCATGTATCATGTTTTATGCTATTGATAAGGCCAGGTGTAAAACAGAGGTGTTAATGGGAGAAAGAAAGCAGGAAACACTGTGGGGAAAGAAAAGGCTGAGAGAAAGAAAGTAGACATAAAGATTGGTTTGTGCTCTGCTCTGCATGGATTAGGTCTAAAAGCACAGTGTTTATAGCTTCAGATTTATGACTGACTTTGTTTTATCAGGCCACCCACATGGAATCAAATACTTTCCCTCTGCCCGGTCTTTTTTCTTTTGCTCCCCCTGTAGCTGAAGAGGAACAATAAAGGTAGAGATGTGTAGATACCGAAGCGGTGAACTGGTTTGCTCTGGCCTCATTGGTTTCATTTGAAATAATTGTTAAGAGGCTCAGCGCTCTTTAGAATCTCTATGTTCTCGGGCGGACGCAATCCAACAAATACAACCATATCAGAACTTGTTCTGTCGAATGGTTTATCTGACATGTTTTTGGGGGAGGCACCACACGGGGAAAAGACAGGATTGAAACCTCACTTTAGCAGAGAGAGACTGGGTGTTTTAATGGTCAGTCAACACTGTGTCACAAAAGCACTGCAGCACCCATAAACTGCTGCTCGAGTGGTCTCTATAAGTTACATTGTCCAGAGATGTTCCACTTCTGACTATATCTTAGTGAAGTGAAGTCACAGCAGGGTGTTTCTACAAAGCCTAATAAATAAACTAAATCAAAATGATGCTGTGATGCTGACACCATCAGACCTTTTTATTCAGTGATCAATGCAGAGGAAGGAGCTTATCCGATGAGTTTCTCTTTTTGAAAGCGGACTTAAAAGTGAAGTTAAAGGACACATTAGATATTGTGTGGGTTCTAGGGGACACTTCCAAAGGTCAACCCCGGTTTATAGTGAGGTCCAAAAAGTGAGGGATGCTGAGCAAGGTAAAGGTGAAAGGAAGGTGAAAGAGAGATGAAAGGATGAGGATGTGGCTTATCTGGTTGAAGTTCTCTGTGACTCAGTAGATGAGAAGGAAAAGGTGGGATGAATCAGAAGCTCAAAAGGCCACACTGCAGCGATCTGTGGTTTCATTGACACACAGGCAGTCCTCTGATAGTAGACGTTTTGACTTCAGTTTTACCAGTGCAGGTAGGGCACTCTAGCTGAAAGCTTGGATGACTGTACCGGGAGTGTAGTGTGATTCTGATACGACGGTATCATGTAGATCTTACTGGTTGAGTAGAAGTAAACTGGTTCCTTCATGTTTGCTATGGTTTCTGTTTTAACCTTTGGAGCAAAAACATCTCTACCTCCAGCCATCTTGTCCTCTACTCTCATACACACAAGCAAAATGTTTTGCCCGTCTCTCTCATACGCTGGTGTATTGCTTTTGGGACAGGCACAACAAAAATGTTTAGTGTTCCTCTGAGTAAGTGCATGTTGGAGGAAGGGGATTATGATTTAAGAGGCCCATTTTAGAGATGCTGAAGTAATTTTTTATAGATAACTAACCGGAGACATCTGTGTGTACATAAGCTTGTTTGTTGTTCACATGTGTGCGACATTCTTCCTCCTCTGCCAGACCATCTACTCTGACTCTCATACCACTCCCATGTCCGTATGGTAAATGTGTAGCTGGAGCCAGCAGCTGCTTAGCTTATCTTAGCTTAGCATAGCATAAAGACTGGAAACAAGGGGAAATTGCTAACCTGGCTATGTCCAAAGGTAGCAAAGTCCACCTACCAGCACCTCTGAAGCTCATTAATTAATACGTTATATGTTGTTAATCTGAGCAAAAACGAAGTGTAGAAACAGAATATGATTTTCCATGATTTGTTTATCTAATTATCCCGTTTCCAATCTCCATGCTAAGCTAAGCTAAGCTAAGCTAACAGGCTGCTGGCTCCAGCTCCCTAGCTATACCTTTTAACTTTCTTCAGTCCTGTTGACTCCTTTTTTAAACAGGATTGAACCAGTCTACACTGCAGACCACATTAAGCCTCTTCTGGCAATACTAATGAAGGCAATTTAGATTAAGATCATCATCCTAATAAGTGTGAGAATAATCAGACTTTTTTTCTTTTTAAGGGCATTGCAAACATAAAAAAAAAAAATGCATGTAAACTTGACTGACATTTGTGTCACTGCAAACAAATCACAACATGAGGCTCCATCTGGTTTCTCACAGTGGGGAAAAAAACTGTGGGAAAACAGCTCTGGATGTCCTTGCCCTTGGTTGATGACAGTTGCAATATGCTTTGAAAATCTTTATCTTTCCCTTTTAAGGGTAGCCCCCTGGATTTTTATTTTTTTAAATGCACTGCAGCTCGCCAGTGGAAAGTTGTGACAGTTTTAACTGGTGAACCATGGCTATACTTCTTCTATCTTCTTTTCCTCTTTGTTATCCTCACTTCTTGTCCCAGTCGCTTCCCTGCTGTCTGTCTCTTTCTAACTCTCTCTCTCTCTCTCTCTCTCTCTCTCTCTCTCTCTCTCAGTCTGTGTGGATCCACCCAGTGTAATTACAGAGCAGTTTGCTTATGTAAGGAAAGCCTCCTCTGAAACAGCACTTTCTAGCAGAGCTGCTATTTCAGCTTTTTGTGTGTGTGTGTGTGTGTGTGTGTGTGTGTGCAAAGGCAGATTTCTACATACTTAAGTGTGTGTTTATGTGTATGTGACGTAAATAATAGACAGCAGTTTCACCTGGTTCTCAGACTTTGTAAATGATGTTAGAGATTGTGTGTGTGTGTGTGTGTGTGTGTGTGTGTGTGTGTGTGTGTGTGTCTGTTTGTGTGTGTCATAGACGGACAGTATGATACATCTTTGGCAGGGTTTCTCTCAGTCATGTTAGTCTTCTCTGTAGATTTCAGTCTTACATCTGCAGTCCACGTGGTCAAAAAGATGTCCAGTGTGAGAATCCCACTTTACAGTTAGTTGATGATTCACCTAATGCGGGGCTGCACTGTCGGCTAGTCCTGATGTGGAAACACCTAAGGTTCACATTACAGCTGGTGCTAATTGATTTCTACAGGAAAAAAAGTTACGAAAATGGAAAAAAACAGCTACTGTAAAAATGCCACAAAATACTTAACATGCCACAAAATATCCATTCCAGAGACGTAGAAGTCGAGGGATAACAACTTGCGGGTCCCACTGGTAACAGCTGCGCACATAGATTACTGTAGGTCTGTTAGTTTTGTCTGTCAGCGTTTAAGTGTAATAGTCTGGGTGGCACTAGTCTACTATGTTTGTTTGTGCAAAGTAAAGAGAGCATTAACTGCATTATTGTCATTCTACACAAGCCTGCATTGCTCTTTTGTCTACTTTTCACAGTCGCTGCTCCTACAAATAAGTTGTTGTTCATTAATTGTTCAGTCAGTTGCTTTATAATTTGAATGAAAGTCTCATTAGCCATTAAGTCATTGGTTCCAGTTATAAAGATTTGCCGCTTTTCTCTGTTTTAAATAACAGCAAAGTTTTGGACTCATCAGAAAAACTGTGATTTGAAGATCACCTTGGGCTCAGGGAACGTGTGATGAATATTATTTTTGCAGTGAGATTCAGTCGATTGAACAGCTGATTTATTGGTTTAAATGATAAAATAATAAATCACTGCAGGCCTAATTTGGTAGTGGTATAGGTGTTGTTACTTAATCAGTGTTAATGATTGTAATACATACATTTGAGATTAAACTGACTCCTGCAGCAACTACCGAGCTCTGCTCTTTTCCTCTAGCTTCTGTAACATGGTGTGTTTTCTCAGACGGTTAATTTGTCTTTCTGAAAAGTTATTCCTAACGTACTTGATAGTAAAATTTTAGTGTTTCAGGGTAACAACAATCTTTTTTTTGTTAGCGTACAAGAACTACAGCTCCCATGGGTGTTGATGGTGTGCTAATGACTGTGGCCAATGGGATATGCTGCTAAGAAACCAATAAAAACAAGTTAACTAGTCACAGTTGACTTTGACCGGGCAGGTCATTCAGTCTCCAGACAGTGACAGCTTTGTCCTCACTCAACAACAAAATAAGCTGTAAGCAGCAGCATTAGCTTGTAGCCTGTAAGGTAGTTAATGAGTTAATGAGTGCCACTGTGCTCTCTGGAGTGAGTTCAAATTATTTTAACAGTACGGATAGACAAAATGTTTTTTAAAATTATTCCCAAGAACTCTTTTTTTCCTAGCTAACAAGCAAGCTGCTAGCTGTTAGTCAGTGAAAGACAATTGCAATAATCAACTTCCTTAGCATTTGTGCTAATCACGTGTGCGACACAGGTGGTCAACAGCGACTACATTGATTGCCTCATATTTATTGTATTTTACATACTGACTCTATTTATTGGTCCACATAATACTATACTATGAACTGTTTCGTGTTTAACAAAGTTAGCTGCTAGCTAACTCTGGTGCAGTTACTTTTAATTACTCTTTCCCTGCTGTTTTGATGATTCACACGCCTGAAATACTCTATTTATTGTTCATTTTAGAGAAAACTAGTATTTGTTATATTGTGAATAGCAAATGTATAAATGACGGGGTGATTTTAGACACAGCAGTTGACTTTGACCGGGCAGGTCAATGTTTGGAGTCATTTGTATATAAAGTGAAAGCCAAATCCTTCCATTTAACTTTTTAACTTCACTTAAATCTATTTGTCACATATAATTATAAATAAAACAATTATATACACATGTATAGTGAATGTGTGATTGTTTTGGGACTGCTCAGTCCAGTATTTGAACTTCAATGCCCAGCGACAATTCAATATGAAAGCTCACTTTGTCTTCCAGTTAGCTGGTTACTGTGTGAAATACTTACTTTATATATTGTCCATCAGGGCGTCCGTTAAAGTCTCTGTATTGTATTTGAATAGCTCGTGATGAAAAAGAAACAAACACTGTACTGGATATCCAAAGTGGGTTAAGCTTTTGGGAACAAAAGAATCAAACTGTACATCATCACATTGTCATGGACTCGCTGCAAAAGCTGCAAAAGTGGACAGTCTATTGTTACATTACTATGCATATGCATTCATATCCTAGTATGGGTTTGTGTATGCGCATATCTCTACGTGCCTGATTGTCAGGGACGTGTTGCCTGCGTCTCCCACAGTCACTCACACAATGGTACAACTGTGTCACCCGTGCAACGTGTAGCATAGCATAGTTTACAGCGTGGTCGGGCACACATACACACTCTTATACAGGGTCTAGGCCTTGGTCTAACTGTGGGTTGACTGGGCCGTTCAGTCCTATTCTCACACTCATCTTTTGTCATCCAGAGAAACATGACAGTAGAAACGCTCTGCTTCTTCCTCCCTTCTCTGTCTCTGTCCTCGTCTTCCTCTCACCCTCTCCGTCTTCTGTCTTATGGCATCAGTCCGCCGGTTTGGATCATGCTCTAGCTGCCAGTTGAGAAAGTCTCGTCAAAATGAGAATGGGAGAAGCTGGAAGTGTCGGAGCGTTGTTCCCGAGTGGCTACTGGGATCTCGGATTAAGGCACAGGGCGAGGAGGAGGATGATTGGAAAAGAGAGACGGGAGCAGCTAAGGCCAAAGCAGCCTCACAGGCAGGTGGTGTTGGTCCTCTGTGTGTCTATTGTTATTGCATTGTGCTATTTTGTGGGAAAGGAACTAATTTAATCAAACGGGTTGTCTTGTTTGTGATTAAAACTTGATTTAAAAAGTGATGGTCTAAAGTAAAAACATGTTTTAGTGTACAGCTGTTGGCTGCTGAATCAGAGGTTAGGCAAGTCTGATAATGTTTAGCTCTAGGCTGCTGTCATCACATTAACTCGTCAGTGACATCAGCCCCATCATGTGGATTTCATCATCGCACACCCCCACGTTGTCGTTACATCATCCACAGCACTGCCAGTCTGTGCATCCGTGGCACAAATTGTGTTTTCCTTAGCGTCTCTTAGTTTACAGTTTTTCAACCTATTCCACAGGATGAGCAGCAAACTGAAACGTGAATCATTATGTACAATAAATCTGTGAATTCATAGTGACTTAATATTTTCCTTGGTTTGACCCATATAGAGTGTGGATTACACATGAGATGAGTGAAGAGTAAAACAAAAAAATACTTATAACTTAAATCCACAAACATGATTTCACTCTACTGTAACGGTAGGTATTACTGCATGTATGGCACATGATGAATTTCCAAAATTAATGAATAACGCAACAATCTATCTATATAGTAATGACACATGACATACATGATAGATGTATAGCTTATGTATTTCAAACATATTTGTGGACATATTTATGATTTTTTTTCTGGGGAGACTCCTCTTTTTCATTGGCCTCCCCCATTTTCCTCCCGGGTTCACAATTTTATGAGTTTATGACAAAGTTTCTTGTCCTTTTCTCATTAGTCAAGCCAATGTGAAAGTGCCAAAAACTGCTGTTCCTTGAACGTCCACTTGAGACTGGCTACCAAACAAGTCCCCATGTGAAAATGTCCAACTTCACAGCAGAAATAAACACGTTTATAGCCAAGTGGATGCCATTACAGATGGTTTGGCTGAGCACCCAGGCAGGTGTGCCGATGATTCACGTCTTTGCAGATTTTTAGATTAGCTGGGAGGTGGAAGAGGCAGCCAGCGCCACAGAGTCAGAGCTTCAAAACCTGCGGGTGACGTCACGCACACGACGTCCATTCTTTTTACTGTCTGTGATTTCTAGTAGCAGTAAATTGGGTGAACTCGCTGTAAGATAATTACAAAGTCAGTATTAGGAGTGGCGTGTGAACAAAATAAGTCGAGTACTTAACATGTTGCAGTATGCTACCAGGAAAGCCTTAATTTGCGTCTTCATGCAGGCAAATAGATGCTTTGAGATCAAAGCGGTGTCACGCTTGCTTTGATCACTGCCTTTTTTGGCCAGACTAGTGAGAATATTTGTACAGCTTTGTTCACTACTCCCACTACACCTCACGTGTAATTTATTGGTCAGCAGTAATTTCGCACATGCATCCTTCCACTGCATATTTCCATTTTATTTCTGTGTTTACACTGTCTGCCATGGGTGGTCTTCTTTCCTGTGCTCATCTCCAAGTCTTATGAGTTTGAGTTGAGAGAGAGAGAGTCTTGAATATATACTGAATATGTTTGGATTTGCGCGCTGCTTATAGCGGGAATATCTGTGTCACTCATAATTATTAACCTTTTATAGGTGACTTGCATGTTGCTCTAACTTGATCAGATCAGAGAATTTCAATAATTGAGCCCGAAGTTTGCTTTAGTTAACATGATGTATTATAAGAGTCAACACTCTAGTCTTTGTTTTTTAAATTCCAAAAAGCCCAAAGGAGTGACCCTTTTCCCTTCCCTGCCCTCTCTCAGGTGAGCGTTGAGAAGTTTGATCTCTCTGGTCGCTGCCAACCTTTGTACTTAAGTAAAACATTTTGTCCCAAGATGAGTTTTCACAAAACTATGAGTCAGACTGAAAATATGTTGACCTTACCTCAACTGAGAAAACTTGGACGTGTGTGTGTGTGTGTGTGTGTTAGTGTGAATGAAAGAAAGGCACAAGTAGACGGATGCATGTGGGTACTGTGTGTGTGTATGTGTGTGTGTGTGTGTGCGTGTGCGTGTGCGAGAATCTGTGCTTCAACAACTTTGATGCCAAATAATATTGTCTGACTCTTACCTGCACTTTCCTGTCTTCGCTCCTCGTGTCTGTGCTGTGGCTTGCGAACAGATATGGATCTAAGAATCTGAGGCTATGATTGAACTTTTAACAAGCTCATACAAACACAGAAATACCGGGGGGGTTAAAGTGTGTGGCTCCAGACCTTCTTGGCTTTTGACCTTTGAAAGCAAAATGCCGTCCCTGATGATCTCCTCTTCGATCACTCCATTTGAAAAAAAGTATTTCACATCAGGAAAAAATGAACATTTATCAAACTGAAAAATGTTTTAGTGTTTAATCAGCGTGCAGACTGAACTGTGGGTTTCGGTGACTGTGAGAAAATGATAAGAAGCTATTAAAATTCACACAGTGTCACACATATCAGCTCCTCTGTTACTCACAGTTACTTACTGTAGTGTTTGCATGTAGTTAAAGAGAAATTAAGATGTCACTGAATATTTCTCACAAAAAAAACACAACTGAGTGTTTATTTTTTCTGACTTTTTTCTGTTCTTGCTTGCAAAGCTTCACCTCCTCTGACCTTTTAGAAACTGCTAAAATCAAGCAGTCTGAGAAGGGAACATCACTTTGGTTGGACTGCTCTCAACTCATGGACATAATTATGCAACCTGTGATGAGAGGTCATGAGTAGACAGGGATCTGTTAACTGTAAGCAGTGATCACCTTGGCTGATTACTAGTATTTAAAAAAAACCCATTTTGGATGCGCTAACACTCTCTCTGGCCTTAGATCCAAAGTGAATCAGTCACGTTGGCAGTGATAAAGTTTTAATACATCTCCAGTGTGTGCCAGGTTCTACGTTAGGCATGAAAACTGCCGTTAATTTTGAAATACTTGCACCAGAATCAACCAAATATTTCTAGTGATACCAGCCTCTGTCACGATAAACATCCAAACTGAAACTAGCAAACTTTTTCTAGGGATTTCGACACTGCCAAGATTTCCCAGCAACGTCTCTGAATTATGAAGTGTGTGTGTGTGTTGACCTGCTGTCCCTTGGCTGTCTCACATTCAACCAGCAGTGTAGACATTTAGCCAAATATAACAGCAGTAATCACTATAGCAGTGATGATGGTTAATGATGATGACTGCCATTTATCTGGAGATTGGAGGTCTACGTGTGTGTGTGTGTGTGTGTGTGTGTGTGTGTGTGTGTGTGTGTGTGTGTGTGTGTGTGTGTGTCCAAAGGTATATTTGAAGGGGCTCACACAAAGCTCCCATCACCCAGTGACAGCCAGGGGGTTGTGGGTAATTGGGTCTGTCTTTCATGAAACAATGTAGTCCTTCTTCACTCCTCAATAGGCTTCTTATTTTCAACCAGGCCTCGACTTTTTCCCCCTTCAAACATTTTATTCACCAGTTGGCATTTCAATTGTGTGGTTCTGAAATGTTATTGTGAAAGGAGGAGAGAAATGATTTAAGGTTCACACAGTGTGCTTCAGAGATGCCATTAGCATTAGACATCACATCATCTTGGTAACTGATCTTCAGTGTAATAAACACAGGAGGATTTATGTCATTTAGGGACCTAAACACGTTCCTGTGGTTCAAATGTGCGGGTCCAAACACTATAATTCAACAACCACAGGTGAGATGGGAACAAATACTTGTGTGTCTGACACCTTTTACACGCTTATCGCAGCGTTCGTTGTCATTTTGTTGCACTGTTTCCATGTCGTCTCGGTTTCGTTGAATCATCTCGTGGACGTTCATCATGTCAGTGCAGCTGCAACACTTCCTGAAAAGTTGCAAGGTTGTGAATGAAGGCTGAGCAAGCAAAACACTCCTGATAAGGAGACGCCAAGTTCCTAAAAATAGCTCAAAATGACCTTGAAGTGTTAAACCATTTGTCGAGGCTTGATGGGAGTAGTTCATTCTTGCGGCCAGCAGGTCATTTTTGTCTCGAAGTGAATCATTTATTTGCATTTGTCTGACGTTAATGAGTTGTGTTGTCTTGATAATCAAGGGGCGAGCTTGTTTCACTTCATTATTCAGTCTGACATCGTGCTCAAACTGGAATTATGCTTCTGTAGAGATAGACGAAGACGTGAAGGGCTTTATGAGTGACTGCAGGTCACAAAGTGGTCTGTATATCAGGCAAGCTGACTGGTCGATCCAACTCCTGTTGGGAGGCAGCCGACCTCAGAATCCGCTACGCTGTGCATGTTTGCAGGTGCAGACTTGAAAATCACGTTTCAGCCTTTCGCTGGTGTCTGTCTGGGAGATTTTTGTTATTTTGTTCTCACCAGTCAGCACTGAGTGACATATCCGTCTCACCCATTCGAAACAGAAGCCGCGGCGGTGCTTGCTATGAGCATTTAATGTAACGTTTGTCACGTCAGTCAGATGCAGATTTAAGAGCTGCACCGTTTCTCCGGCAATATCTCTGTTTTTCTGGCTCCTTGTGGGAAGATGACGTCCTCATTCTTAAACTGGCCTACAAAGCTCCGATTGTCTTGGCTGTTTCTCCAACCGTGAAAGCCATCACTTGTTGCTTTATTACCATTTTCCAAATGAGTGCAGCTCGCTGTATCATCTGTTTAAGGCCTCCGTCTGTTGGAAACACCTGATGTCTTCAGACATTGATTAATCTGTGTAATAATGTCAATTTAAAGCCACCCGTTCAGGTTAATGTGAAAGGCATGTAGCATAATTGTGCCTCAGTACGAAAGCACATAATTAGCCTTTTATCTGTGTGGCAGCCATCATGTACAAATATAAATGGCCTCAGCTCTGCACTCCTTCATGCAGACGTCAAATCTTATTCTTTATATTTGAAAAACACGTGGTATTGGCTTTTAATTTGAAAAATGTGTGCAGAGGTGAAAACAACATGGATCCTGCCTTTTAAGGAGCTATTTCTTCTGTGTTATCCTTCTTGCAGGAACCATAATTGTCTTCATTGAGAGGGCAGGGCAGGAAGTGGGTTTGGGGGAGGCATTTTTGACCGTCGTGCATGCACGCACACACACACACACACATGCTCACACACGCACGCACTAGCATCCTGGATCTCCCTTAATGTGTTTGTCAGAGCAAAAAGACTGAGAAGAACAGTGGGAGCTCTGCAACTTCAAAAGATCAGAGCAGCTCACACTGTATTTAGGATTGACAGTGATGGAGCTGTGGACTTTTATTTTTAGGGGAAGGGGGGGGGGGGGGGCTCGAGAAAGATGACGGCCGCCCCTATGTGTATACTTTGTCGTCCGTGGCAACCGTGTGTGTGTGTGTGTGTTGCCGTAGGAATGTGGTGACATCAGAGGAGCTAGAGTTTCTGTTTGAGAGGAGAAGAAGAAGAAGAAGTAGGAAAGAAAAATGTCGGTACGATGAAACAAACCCAAGTTTACACACCTTTCTGTTCACCCCACCCCGTCTGTCTTCTCTCCTCTGTTTATCCCCCCCCAACTTTCCTCACTGAGATCACAGTTTCTCGTGCTTTCTTCTCCTGACCCCGTCCCCGTCTTTCCCTTTTTGTCTCCTTCACCTCTCTGGCTCTATTTTTATCCCCTCTCCCACTGAGCTCACATCTGGATCTTATTGACAGTGAACAGCCCTTCTGCCATAAAAGACTCTCTGGACTCTCAGTGTGTGTGTGTGTGTGTGTGTGTGTGTGTGTGTGTGTACTTATGTACTGGTGTGTGCTTGGCAAAGCATGGCAGACCTAAATATAAACACCTCTTGATTAAAAGAAGGTTTCACCAAACCAAGCATGCATTCATACATAGTGAATCATCAGCAGCCACAACAGTGCCAGGCTCTGCTGAGAAGGAACCTGCTGAATAAGAGCAACATCTGCGGTTTGTTTTTTGGTATTCAGAGGAATTGATATTGTGAAAATACTGAATCATGTAAATGTGTTACATTAGGAACCGCTTAAATTGAGCTTTTCCAGCGTGTAATAAAATGTACCCCGAATGGGATGAAAATGTAATCAGATTATAGTAATAGTAACATCACATTTCCTTCTCAGTTATTAGATTATTGGTAATTCTTATTATCTGTGAGGTTACATGTTGGCATGCTGCAGTTTTACATTGTGTCTCTCCAAAGTCAGAGCAAGAATAATAAGTTTCCTGTACTATGAAATCAGCATCCTTTACCTGCTGTCCAACATTGGTTAAAATGACATTTGTCATCTTGGATTATGGCGATTGAATCTACAGGTTTGCCTCTTCTCAATAAACTGAACGTCATGTATCATACTGCTCCAACACTGATTACTGTAAACTGAACTCTCTAGTCAGCTGGCCGTCACTCAGTACCAGACAACAGATCCACTGCTATCAGTTCATTTGTTATATCGTAACTCAATAGCTCCATCTGTAGCCGCAATTTACATTCTAGCAAAGTTATTAGTGTAGTACATCAGTGTCCTTTAGTCTAATTTTGTTTTCTTCACTGTATATCATTGTCTTGTGTTGACTTGTGTCTTAGTCAGGTTGTGACTGTGAATGAGAATTGGTTCTCTTGTTGACTTATCTGATTAAATAATGGTTTGATATGTACTGGTGGTACCCAAACGTCTGGCTATGTTTGCTTTGGTTTTTGGGTAATAGTTGAATTATGATCTTGTATATGATGGAGGAATGTATGTGAGGATGTTGTTACCGTATTAAGCGCAGTCAAGCTTAGTTCAGCAGTTTTCCTCTGGAATCAGTGAGTTGCGCACTAAAACTCTGCAGTTCATTACGGTAATACAAAGCTTCTGATTGTGTTGACAGCTTAAAAATCTACCTACTCAAGTCAGATCATAAATTAAAGCCACACTTTTTTTTCATGTAACATAACCTGCAAAGTGAGGATGCCACACAGAATCTCCCATCCATTGCAATTATTTTTTTACACTGACTACGAAAAATACATAAATACAAATGTTCTCATCCAGAAAAACCAAACGTTTTCCTCTCTCTTGTCTCCTCTCTTGTCTTTTCTATTCTTGTAACATAAATTGCAAAGTGACGGGATGGCAAACAAGGTGGTGAGCTTGCCATGTACAATTTTTAGTAGCATTATATTAATAGATATGTTGGAATGAAAGATTGCTTTATATTATGTCTGTGTCATTCTGAGCTGTCAACATGTGAAACCACCTGTTGCAAAAGTTATAGTGACTCTAGCTGTGTACTAACACCATAAATCTGACAACCATCTCAGATGCTCTAAAAAAAAAAAAAAAAAAAAAAAAACCCTCCTTGTTGCAGTCTGAGGCGATCAGCCCTTCAGGGTCGACTCCAGACGTTTTGACCTCTCATTCCTCACCTCTGTCTCACCTCTGTGGCAGCTAAATACTACAAGCATTAACCCAACAGAGAGTTAACAGCTAGTTACATGACAGCATCTTATCTCCCTAATGATAGGCTGCAGTCCTACTGGGGGGGAAAAAAAAGAAAAAGTTTGTTAACAGCGGAGGAGGTTCTGGTTGACTGACTTTTGGTCGACATGGGTAAGCCAGATGGGGGGAAAAAAATGACTGTTAAATAATGGGAAGTGTAAATGAAGAGCGAATCATGTTAAACCCACGTCAGTGGTGCCTCTTTTTCTCTGGCAGTAGGTATTTCATGAGGTAAATGTAATTATATTTATTTGCATTTAAAGCCACAACACAAAGATATGGGACTTGTGTTTTCCACAGTAACTATAGTGATCGGAGAACTTGTGTTTGGGTTGGATGTGTGTTTTTGTGTGTGTGCGCACGCTCTATTAATAGAGGGAGGAATGGTACAGGCCTGGGAATATTGTCCTCTCTGGAAAAACAAACTTTTCTCCCCCCTCTCCTTCTCTGCCTCTCCATGGGAGATAGGACTGAAATGATGGAGAGGGGAGGAAAAATGACAAGATAAGGGGAAGAGGGAGGAAGATGGCATGAGGGAAGATGAGAGAACAAGGAGGGCGGTTAGTATTTTCCAAGCGGTAAAGAGGATTGTCACTGAATTTGTGTTGTGTGGTTTCGATTCCTTCTGTGTGTCGTTTTAGGCAGCGTAGACAAATGACGTAGTTGGCCATTTAATTTGGAGGTTTTATTCCTGCAGCTGCAGCCTTGACCATGCTGTGATACAAATATAAATTAAACATTGTCTGCATCTTTCTCTCTCTACTTTTCTCCCTCTTCTTGCTTTCTGTTCAAAATACCATTGCACAAAGTTAAACTGTGCAAACTCTCTTTTTTGTCGGGGGCTCCATGGTTACGTTCACTCTAAGCAACTGTGTCACGATCTATACAATGTGAGCATTACCTGCGCTGAAAGGGTGATCAAAACTTGTATAAATCTAGTATATAGTCTTGCATAAAAGTGTCCTCTCTGCTGATCCCAGCAGGCTCAAAATAGGCCGTGCATTTCCCTTAATGCTTATGTCTGCACTGATGTGTGTATATTTACATGTACAGTACATTCCTACATGTACAGTATGTGTGGACGGATGCACCGTGTGTGTGTGTGTGTATGTGTGCTACCTGGATTCCTGCATTCCAGTCATTTGGACTTGGGCCATAATATTCTGGGAAGCAGAGCGCTGCAGCAAGGAGAGAGGGAAAGATCTAAAATCATTAAAAAAGAGAGAGAATGAGCTTCGTCTGATTCCTTCCATTCTAAGGAAGAGGTCACAGGGGTTATTTTTGTCCCCTCTGAGGAGCCGTAGCCATAAACAGGCTTGATTGTGATGTAATCTCTTGTTTTTTTCCTCCTTCTTCTCCTTCTTCTTCTTTCTTCCTCCCCACCCCTTTTCTCTGCCTCTCAAAGATTAAAATGCAGTTTCTCTTAAATATTTCTGAATTCACCAAAAACGGTTCGACATTCGTCGCCCGTGACTAAGGGAATAAACAAAAAAAAAAAAAAATTTTTTCTGCTGTGCTGGAAAAAAGATTTCTGTGGAAAAATGAACAATTTGCATTCATGATAATGAAAAATACTCTTTCTGAAGTGTGTTTTGATGGCCACAGACGTTTTAAAGCACCGCAGAGCGGATGATGACGTGAGGATTTTTTGGGGAAAGTGGTAAAAAACTGAGTGGCAGTGGTACAAATAGCGAGGAAAGGACCCTTTAGTTTCAGTTTTGTCGGTGTGCTTTTTTTTCTGATCTAATCGCTCCCTCTGAGAGCAACACTGGGACCGAGCCCGTATCACACACACACACAGACACACACACACGCAACACTGCCATATAAGGAGAGAGCGAGAGGGAATCGGGCTGGCTTGAAACAGGGGGTCTCTTTTCTTCTTTCCCTTTTTCTTCCATTTTCTCCGGCTATCCTAAAGTTCATTGGCAGCTCTCGTCTTTCTTTATTCATTCTATCATCTTCCGTTTTAGTTTGCCCTCTTGTCCCTCTCCCCATGCTCTCATTTTACCCCCCCACAACACCACCACCACCACCGCCACCAGTCCGAAACTGTCTCTCTCTTTCTTTCAGTAGACGGTACACACCCAGTTTTTGGAAATCTCTCTCTCTCTCTCTCTCTCTCTCTCTCTCTCTCTCTCTCTCTCTGTAGCATTTAAACTTTCCTCCCTGGCTTCACTCATGAGTACACATTAACTAAATGTCCCACCGCTCTCCAGGCCCTGTTCAAATAGACCACTGATATTAGCTCAGTCCAAACATATAGTTCACAGGAGTGTAAGGCCATTAGAAAATAAGCCAGTTTTAATCTAGAGTATAAGCAAACAAAGGAGCACTTCCACCACCGCTGATAAAATGTATTTTCTGCCTGGCTGTTTGTTCACGCTTCACTGTTGTTCACTGTTTTCTGCAGACACATTGCGTTTCCGAGACTGCAGCCCTGCAGGCGACCCCCATATTTGACATTTCATAATGTGTTTTCAGTGGTTTGGCTTGACCCACCAGTTGTAAACCACTTTGTGCAATTTAGCAGCTGATATCAATATTTTGCAATATGAGGTTCTTGTGGGAGACCGACAATATTTGGGCTGAATAGTTGAATCAGTGTGGTGTTTTACCGTAAACTACCCCCAAGAGGAGGTTTTTTGTTTGCGTTATTGATCCTTTGTGTGTAGGTATTGTTGGTATAACCTCGACCTGGAGCTCACAGGACAAGTCAGGACAAAATGTTCTGATAATTATTAGTTTCCTTAAATCAAATGAAGCCTTTTGGACTTACGGTGTGTTTACAAGGAGTCAGAAAGTTCAGTGTGACACTGTTAGTGAATATTTTGACAAAGCAGTGGTTAATGTGTACAGTAAAGATGACAGAGAGCACCCCCTGTGGCTTCTGTGTGTGTATGTGTGTGTGCAGATGTAGAGGAATGTGACTGTTTCATGTGAGCAGTTATAAACGAATCCACTTTCCTGGGAGTATCCGGTATTGGAGAGTGTGTGTGTGTGTGTATTTCTGTGTGTGTCTGTAGCAGAGATAAAGGAAACCTTTTCCTTTTTTAGCTCTGTCGCACTGGGAGCACAACTTATGGGAAGGGTGGTCCTTAATCAGGTCTTCTTCTGTTCACATGGATGACGAGAAGGAAGGAGCTCTTGTGTTTGACATCATTCTTTCAGCGCACAGGCTTATGTAAGCTTATGTGCTTGTTTAACATGACGTTTGTCATTGTTGCAATGAAAGAAGCAAGTGAGAAGAGATTGTCAACTTGTGTTTACCTAAAATCAGCTCATTAACTAACTCACTGTCGCATCAGTCAGCTTCTTATGCGATGTGATTTGTGGGCGAGCAGCAGACCTTCTTCACAGAAGACATTTTGGCGTGTCGCAGTAGGAAAAACACAGGTGTAAATCTGTTACACATTAGTACACAAATATGGCTCAGACAAATTTTAGATATCCACTGCTATCCTATATTTAAAGGGTGGCTGTGACTCAGGAGGTGGAGCAGGTTCTTTACTAATCAGAAGATCCATGTGTGTGAATAAATTAGCTGTTTGATGAGCATTTGGCACCTTGCATGGTAGCATATGCCATCAGTGTATGAATCAGTGACGGTAAGAGTACACGTCGTATGCGTGATGTCTCCCACAGGTTTCCGAAGAGATGTTTTGAAGCCTCCCGGCGAATACAATAATTGGCAAAGATGTGGATCATCGGCCTATCAATCAAAGTGGCCACACTGTTAATTATGCATAACTTTAAGACTTAATATAACTTGAACGGATGAGTTAAAAAAAACTTCAGACTCAGTACAGTTATGATGAACGGGGAAATTAGCCATAGAGACCAAAACTGTTTTTTGTACCAGGCTGCAAACATGTTGAAGTTGGACATTTTAACATGGGGACTTATGGTGATTGACTCGTTCTGTAGCCACCTCAAGTGGACGTTTGAGGAACTGCAGTGTTTGCCACTTCTCCACTGGCTACACTTCACAGCCACGGAGGTTTCCGATTGGTATGAATGGGTGAATGTAGTGTCAGGCTGTGGTTCAGGCGTCCACTAATCAGATGATCAATGGTTCAATCCCCGGCTCCTCCAGTCTGCATGTTGAAGTGTCCTTGGGCAAGATACTGAACCCTCCCAAAGGCTGTGCCATCGGTGTGAACGTGTATGAATGGTTAGCTCCTAAAACCGATGAAGACCTGGCACCTTGCATGACAGCCGATGCCATCATTGTATGAATGGGTGAATGAGACATGTACTGGAAAAGTGAAGGCGCCATATAAGCACAGTCCACTTCGAGCAGTCAGAAGATGAGAAAGGTGTTAGTAAAGTCCATCAACTGTCTATCCCCAATTTTAGTTTTTTGGTGAGATACGCTGACACCAGTTGGATGGATTGCCATGAGGTTTGGTAAACACATTCATGTTTTCTTCTGATCGTCATTGTGGGTATGTTAGCATGCTGATTTTGTTCAGCCTTACAGAGCCGCTGGCATCTTGTCTATACTGTATACTAAACTGAGCTGATTCATACATTTATCATAATAACCTGTCATATGTAATAGTGGTTCACAGCCAGTTTTATATGTTGTTGCTAGGAGACTTGTGATGCAGCTGCAGAGCATCTGTAGTCTGACACTGCAGGGTAAATGTTTCTGTGTGTAGGTGCTAATCATGAGTTGCTCAGCACTGCTGTTTTTTTTTCCTTTTACCTTTCTCATTCATGATTTCTCTTTTATTCAGATGTTTCTGTGGCAACCAGTGTTACATAGCAACAGGCTGGCTAATAACAGAGTTTGATCTCCTTTCTTTTATTGTGCTCCATCTCCCTCTCTCTCTCTCTCTCTCTCTCTGTCTCTTTCCCAAACTCACCTGATTTCCTGTCCAAACTGAAGTCTCAAAAGAGTTTCTTCTCACTCGTCACTGATTCTTAAGGCCCCTTTGGCAACCAAAGTAGCTTACTCTGCATAGGAATAACACAGCTGCAAGCACAGGGTTCTGCTAAGTAGAAAAAAGTCTGACATGGTCAAACTTGTGTAGCAGCAGCAGCATCAGCAGCAGCAGAAAAGTTAAAGCTAGCACCAGGCTTTGATTGAACTGAAAAGAAGCCGCAGCGTCTATCTTATTGGTCGTGAATGCCTTTACACTTTCAGTCACATGAGTCAAACCGTTCATCTCTGAGCATCTCTGAGAACCAGGTTCATGAAAGGGATGACTTCTTGAATTATCCACAAAAAAATCTGCACAATCTATTCACTCGCACACAGCACGAGGGAAGCAGCTCAGCGGGCGGCTGCTGGTACTGCTCAGCCTCCAGGTGTGCGACCGTGTGAGTGTGAAGCAGAGATCCGCAGCTGTTCAGACAAAGAATAAGACAGACTGATAACTAGAAGTGGCATGAAAGGGTAGGACAGAGGGAGTTTCCCAGATCCCAGTGTGAAAAACAGCCCCGCGTCTAGTCTCAGAGACAAAATATGAATAATATCTCCCAAAAGACTTTCTCCATTGTCATTTTTCTTTATTACATTCTAACATTTCAAGCCAAATCCACACTAGAGTTTCAGCATCAGACCTGGTCTCTCATTGGTCGGTTGTTGCAGTTTGACAGTTTTTTTTTTTTTTTGTCTTAAAACTACTCAAACTATCTCTGTGACAAAAAAAACACACACACACTCCTATTGGCTGCAACATCACAAAGGTTAATAATCCTTCGTCGCCCTGCCAACTTCGAGTGACTGACAACATGCTTTTTCCACAACCTGTGCAGCTATGATGTAGCGTGGCAATAAAGTACAAGGCTTACACCATCATCTGGGGCTGGGTGTGGTCAAGACTACAACAGATCTGACCACACCCAGCTGTGTTGGGTGTTTTTAAGAAATTCAAGAGACTTTTTTAACCCATAAGCGTCAATGTAGCTTTGTTTTTCTGTTCATGACAGTGACGTGACTCTCTAGACGTTCAGTAAAACTTCACCCGAAGTAAACAGGGATAAAGCAATATCACTCTCTCCTCTTGGAGACCTTATTCTCTGCGTTTTTGTTACCTCCTCTCCACCCTGTCACACCCTCTCATGAGATCACCCTTTGTTTTGGTGCATTGTTATGTCACTCCCCTGTTTGTGCGTCTCTGACCACTCATTGTTTGACTTCAGACTGGCTCATTTTGCTGCCTGCGGTGCACCGATACAGTACAGGAATTCTCCCGTGTCCTAGTGTTTGTGGCGTTGGAGCGTTTTCATCATTGTAAATCTACTCGAAGCTGCTCTATATTCTCTGACACCATTTCCTGGAAAGGTTTAACTCTATTGAACGCTTTAAAAAAAAAAAAAAAAAAAAAAGCCTGGCATATGTTTTGATTGCCTAAAGCTGTAATAAGACACTTCATTTATTGTAGCTTTACTAGCCAGCCGACCTATACATACACAAAAACACACACATGCAAGGGTTTTAGGCTGCCAGGGGTCAGGAATGTCGAGGAAAGAAGGATAAAGAGGGGAAATGGAGAGAAAGAGGGATAAGGGGGAGGAAGAGGGACTAGAAAGGGGGAGTAAGAAAGTGAAAAGTAAAGTATGAAGTGAGAGAGATTGGTTTAATCCACGGTATAGTGTTTAGTCTCAGCTAAGCTGCAGTATTATAACAGTACAATCTACAGGGAGCGATGCTGACTAACTGTCTGCTAAGTGCTCTCGCAGTCATGATTTCTCTCCTGCTGCTGTTTGTGCCTTCTCCCCCTTTTCCCACTGTGTCTCAGACTTTTATACACATCACCGAGTGCTGCTGAAGAGAGCCGTCATGAACACCCGCGTGCATCTTTTTTTCTGAGAAATCCAGCTGACAGTCTCCTCAGGTTCCCCACGTTACTGCTGCATCTCCTAAAAATAGCACAGTTTTTGTGTGCTTTTTGTTTTTGAGAAACACAGATTTTGTGAGGGAGGCAGTGTGAGAGATTATCAGAGAGAGAGAGAGAGAGAGAGAGAGAGAGAGAAAAAATGGTATAATGTGGCAGAAAGGACAAACTGGGTGGGAGAGAAAGAGACACAGAGATGGTATTTCCGGAGTGGCGTTGGGGTTAAGACTAGTCTCCGTGGCTGATGGCTATCTCTGGATCTCAGTGCATTGTGGGATAGGTTGCTGGACAGGAAGTGGATGGGATGTCATCTTACAGACTGCGGCAGGACTGGAAAAGGAGGACTTTAGATGTCAAGTGGATTGAAGGCTCCTCCTGGTGTGTCACTGTAACGTTGTCTGCTCGGACTTGGATGTCTCCTGATTAAGTTCTCGTGAACACTGGAAGATTATTAAACTTAACAAAGAACTTGAATTTCAAAATAAACCACCCCAGATCTTGAGTATGATATATCTTTTATGGGCCTTTCTTAACCATCATATAAAATGCTGTGATCTCTGATGCGATGATGTGCCGTGGCCATCGAACAAAGCCTGAATCTCCGAGCATCTCCTCCACAGTTTTATTTGTTTCTTTGTCGACATAATAATAACTGCTCTCAGGTGTCTTCACGTGTGTGTATCCACGTGTGTCAGAGCAGAGGAGTATTCTGCATGTGTGCCTCCAATATGTATAAGTGTGCGTATTGCTGCATGTGTATATTAGCCCAAGCGCAAATCGTGTCCTTCCCTCAGCCTTACCTCTCAGGGACAAAGGCTCTTTTCACAGCACATGTATCTCTCTCTCTCTCACACACACACACACACGCACACACACAAATCCACACCATCCCATAAGGGCGTATTTGGAGAGCAAGTAGATCTGGTTACCTGTGCGTTCTCTCCCACACACACACACACATGCTACAGTTTCGACAACAATCACAGCCCTGTGAGATAACATTCGTTGTTTACTTTGCTTATTAAACTCTTTATGACAGATGAGTTATCTTATCTATTGTATTTGAACCTCTCTTTATATATAGGTGCTCTTTACTTGATGCCACATGATGTCCGAATGAACCCATTAATGATCTATTTGGAAATATTTAAGTGTGGCCCTGTGGCAAGATGAAAAAATACAGTTATATTCTGTAATGATTTTACAGTATGTCTACTGCCCCCTTGTGGATGTAGTTTATCTATATGTGTGTGAATGCATTTGTGTGTTGATGCAGTTTACCTTTATCCCCTAGGTTTTGGTTGGATTTATTCATGTTAACCATACAATATTTGAGCATATTCATCTGTTGTTGCAAGAGAGAGACAGACAGGTGGAGAGATGAGGGTGAGACAGGGTGAGATGGACCTGATGACTGAGACATAAAGAGCAGTGGAGCAGAGAGAGGAATCGATAAAATGGAGTGAAGACACGGGGCTTTATGCTGACCCCCCACGTCGTAGGTGGAAGTGGGAGTCATCCGTCATTATCAGGGATAAAGTGCTAACATGGGGAGCTAACACACAAAGAAATACACACACACACAAACACAAACACACCCCTGAATGACGTGACGTTGATCCATAAAGCATTTTTCATTCTGCCCTACTTCATTTATTCGGCCTTTGTACCTGTAACTGTATGAGGGTTGTTGTGGTAAACGCCAGATGGGTAACTGGACAAGCGCACACACCTATACACACACAGATGGTACAAGCTGTACACACAGGTGTGTGATGAGAAATCTGTTTTGATCTGTTTGGGCAGTCATGCGTCCACCTCTCCTAAGGTTACTCTCTCTCCCACACACACACACACGCACACACACCTGTGGACCAGTGGGTATGCTGACAGGTGTCGTCAGTCCTCCCTACATGTTTATCTATAGACTCACTCCAGACTGACTCAGTTTTTTTTTTGTGGGTTGATGTTGGAGGCTGTGATACAAATGTCACATCAGCTGTCATTTAGCAGCACTTAGTAACGCTCGCTGACACAGACACAGGCGGGGCGGCCAAGTAGGAATTAAACCACACACACATTTCTGCGCAGGGTGGGGAGGAAATATGAGGTTAAACCACGGCTGAAAATTCAGCCCGCTCGTGATCAGCCACATATGGTGTATCTGGTGGTGTATGTATGGCGTTTGTAGTGTGTTTATTTATAAATGCAGTTGGATGTGTCTCGGGGGTGAAGTCTCGTGTGTTGAGTCTGGCTCGTGATCAGTGTCATGTTAGATTCATGCCCCGTTTCATCATGACTCGTTGCTTCTGCCAAACAATGAAAAAGCATTAATATTCCCAAGTAAAGGAGGCATGGATCTTCAGCTGGCCATGTAGTTAGTGTGTGTGTGTGTGTGTGTGTGTGTGTGTGTGTGTGTGTGTGTGTGTATGAGTGCACACCATTTAGAAATCTGGGTCAGCCAGCTATGAGCTGCTAACTTATTCAGGGAGAACACTCCATCCCCAGGCTTTTTTTATCTCCTTCGCTACTTGGCAACTGCGTTAGTCAAAAAGCTAAACAGGAAATGCTGAGGATGTGAGCCCTCTGGAGTTACTGTGGAAACAAGATGCTGTGGATGCTAATGAAGCTGGTCAGATAATTGTGACTGACTCGTTTGCTGACGTGTACAACAATTAATGTGATTTTACCAGCATGTATTGTCGGTCATGGCTAATTCCTCTCTGCCATTGAGTATTGAGGCACAAAAAAATGTTGTAAGCTAGTCGTTGCTATAGTGGTATGGTGTTTTACCCTCATGTAAAAGGCCCAGAGACCTCAAATATATATATTCTTATATACTTATATACGTTTCTGTGCTCCAACTCCAAACATGCCTGAGAGATTGTCATCTCTGATCTCTGTCACCAGACCTTCAAAACCATCTATTGTTTCTATGGCAACTAGGATTAAAGGTGCAATTTCCTGCTATGAGCTTGACCTTTAAATGTCCTTTAGTGACCTTTTCCTGTTGTCACCATCTTATCTCTGTCGGGCAGAAAGAAAAAGTCTGGGTTGGGTTCATTTGCTGGTTGAAAAAGACAGAAGCCTCGTCATACCGTGCTTAACATGAACACAACATTTACCGTGGTTGCGTGTGTTGAAGAACTATATTGAGCTAACTTGAAGCTTGGTATGTATCAATATTGCACGGTGCACTGTATTTTCAAAGCTACTCTTCCCACATGTTGTGTTGTTGTCTACTTTTTTATTAAAATTGCATTTTAGATTTATCGACTCATGAATACACACTGACATACACATGCACACAATCCCTTTTACCCTTTTGTCAAAGTTGCAGTTTTGGCATATTTATGCACTATATATTATATCTTGATTTATCTTTGTGTGTGCTTGCTTGCTTTTTAAACTCAACCCTCCTTGCATTTTTTTTCATTGAGGGACAGATGTCCCACTGGAAGAGACAGAATAGATTAAAAACAAATAAATAGAAGCAGCAGTAAAATTATATCATGTGCCCATTTCAAGTTTTGAATCTCAAGCCGAGGACAAAATCATCACCATTGTCATTGTCGTCATTTTTGTCATTAAACTTACAATTACTGGGAAATTTCCAAAAACTTTCTATGGGAAGTTAAGGGGAATGGGGAATTTTGGAAATACTCTAAATTGAAAACTTTTCATGGAAATGTATGTCAATTAATGGGAATTAACTGGAAATGGGGGGTAATTTAGTAATTGGCGGTAAGCTAGCATCATGATAAGATAGCCTTATAAATGTTCAATAAAATGATGCTAACAATAGCTTATTTAGCATCTAACTTATCAGCTCGCTATCTACCGTATGAATACATTTTCATGCGCTATTTGCAGGTTAAACATTAATACCGTACACCAAATATATTTACCCCATAATATCATCAAAACTTACTTAAATTTATGTAGACCAGGGGTTAAAATGAGTCAATAGTCTTGTGCTCTGGGCTCCAAAGTGTGGTCCAGGGTTGTAGAAATCATCTGTGCATGTGATGGAGGAATGCACAGTGCATGTAGGGGGGCGTGGCCTCAATAGCCCTGCAGTAAGCAGTGTGCTATGTGCATGTGATTGAGGAACAGAAGATATTTTCAACTATTTTTCCCAACTAAATTTAAGTTCCCTGTTGAGGGCCAACCTTCAATTTTGTATATATTCCCAGTTTGTTCCCATTATTGCCTGTTAATTCCCATGGAAACTTTCCAAATTTGAACATTTGTGGAATTTTGCAGCTCAAGTACACTTCATAATGATTAGGTTAATGAACTGAGATGGCCCCTTTAATTGCCAAATTGCAAAATATGTTCCAATTGATGGATGATGAAAATAATGGAACATTTCAGCCATAACATAGAAGACGTCCTAAAAGTTGTACCCTGCTTGTAAAATTCAGCGTCAAAAACATGAAAGAAAACACAGGCACGATCCTGTAAAATCACTGCTTGCTCACTGTTGTCATGGTTATGTGTGGGCTCCTTCCATTCAGCGTACCCGAAGAGACATTTTCATTCAGATCTGTATTTCTCAATGGAGCATTTAACTGCAGTGGAAGTTAGGGAACTTTAAGCAGTGTGTACGTGAGATTAAAAAGCATGTTATCACGGCAGAGGGGTCAGTCGAAAAGAAGACGTCCATCTGTGTCTCCTCCCTCTTCTCATCCCTCTGTTGATTATTTATGAGCAGGATTGGTTGAGTCTGACTGAGCTGAGTGCTGCGAGCGTCTACCATGCCTGCTGTCTCTCATTATACACACCCATAGGGGGAGGGCTATGACACTCAACACACCCACACACACAGACACACACGCACCTTTTTATCCCCCCCCACCCCCCACTTGTCCACACTCACCGCGACATGCACTCCGATTTTGCTTACATCATCCATGCAGTAGAAACAGATCACCCATGCATACACGCTGGAGTGTGCTCCTTTGCCTCTCACAGTACGGCGTGTGAGCTGCATGACACACACACACACACACGCGCGCGTTGACAGGCTGCACAGCCGAGCTCACCTCCTACAGAACAGACGCACACTTTCACAAACACTGAAGACACAAGACCGAAGAGAATCTGCAGAGAGGTTTCTCTCTGAAGGACTGAGTCATTTAATTGTTGCCAGAAGAGGAGAGGACAGGAAAGAAACAACAACTGGAAGGAACATGTTTATTTCATGCTGATAGGAAAGGTGGTGATTCCCTCGACCCTTAGGTGTTTTTTTTTTCTTTCATATGCCGTTTTTCTGCGGACATGAAGACCGGGTTTCTGTGAGTAAACAAACAGAAAAAAACTGAGGTGCGTTCAGGCGCTCGGACCTTTCCGTATGCTTCAGATGGTTCGTACCCTAGCCCAGTTCAGCATCGCTCTGGAGGAAATGAATGAGAATGGAGAGAATACAGGAGATGAAGGAGGTGGAGGAGAGAGAGATGGAGGAGGAAGAGAAGAAGTGGTGGACAGAGATGCTGTGGATCAGTTCAGAAACAACAACAGGAATGGGAACTCCAGTGGAAATATGAATGGGAATGGACTTTGTGCTGGAAGCCCAAACGGAGAGGTAGACTAGTGTTTTCTTTTCTCTGCAGTTAAGATGTGTGTGCGTGTGTGTGTGCGTGGTCCCTGTCTTGCATGTTCGCTGCATCGGACGTTATCACCAGCTTGTCCAAGTCAAATTAGATTTCACTCCATCCAGACTCCTCTTTGATTAAATCTACTTTTTCCTCTGCCGCTGTAGATCCTGCCTTTCAAATTCTCTCCCATTTGTCCTGTTTTCCTGCATATTTCCGTGGTTATTACATCTCATTCCTTGTTTTAATATGTCTCTCTTCTTTGGATGTCTCTTTCTTCAGATCCTCCTCTCCCTCTAATGGAATTAGAGATGAGTGAATCACACGATTAGCTCCAACACTTACTGTCACAGACACTCTCTGTAGTCTCACTGTCTGTCCATCTGCACTCATTCACGAATCCGCGCTCGCTGCCCAGTGTTGTGATGATCCTTGCGTCCTTTTCGTGTCTTAGCCGTACACCTCTCCGTGCTTCGGGGTTATGTATGCTTGAGTGGGAGCAGGATCAGCAAACATGCTTTGGATTACATCCACACATGTGTTAACGCACGGACTCAAACACGCTGCAGACATAACGCAGCCGTTGTAGTTACGCTAATCTTAACACCCAGCCTGTTAATCCATGCTGAGGTGTGTTTGTGTGTGGGAGGTGAACGTATGCAAGAGCAGGGCTAAATTCGCTCTTCCGGACAATTGAATTTAAGAAACCCACAAGTACACGTGAAATTTTCAAAATCAAAGCTCACATTCACTGTCACAAGACTTTTTTTAGGGCAAAGGCAAAACGATTGTGGCGCTCGAACGGACGACTTTTCATAACTAATAAATCTCTGGATCAAAATTCCCCTCAGCGCATGTTGGTATACTCTTGTTTTGTGAGCCCAACCGCAAAGATTTTTCTGTTTTTAATATGAAAAGAATGAAGAGTAAGAAAGGCGGTAAATATTCACATCAAACAATCATTTAATTTATGGCATATTTGCTTAAGAAATGACTTAAATTGATGATCAATATTTGCCAATTAAACAGCTCTTTGTTTCCACTCTGATTGCTTGCAACACTTTGTGGCAATGTGAGGAAATATTGAAGCAGAGGAGAGCTAATCACACACACTGACACTGATTATTTCGTGAACCGCTTGAACTCACCTCGCAATGACACAATGTGAAGAGCTTTTGAAAGGAAAGAGTGTGATAAGAGTTTGGAGAGGAAGAAAATTGAAGAGGTGGTAATGGTGGATGTGGATCAATAGTGTGTGCATGTGAGAGAGAGAGAGAGAGAAAACTATTGATCAGTGTAGAGTAGGTCAGAGCAGTCTGTGACCTGCAAATGACAATTAGGGAGTGCACAGAGACCTGCACACGTGCTGTTGCTTACTGTGGCATGCCAGGATTATATAAGCCTGCTGTGCTGCAAGGCAGAAGGTTGAAGGAGAAGTGCAGGAGCCGTTTACTGGATGAATAGAGGATAGGTGATGAGGATGCTTTCTCTTTGGGAGAGGAGACTGCCTGTTGCTGCTTCTGCCAGGCTGTTGCCAGGGGATACAGTCGTCGGGGGGGGAGGGATGAAGGTGGCAGGGGCGGAGAGGTGTGACGACAGCGATGAGATGAGGGGAAAGAGCTGCGTTTCTCTCGCTCAGGCTTTTAATGAAATAACTTCAGCTCGGGTAAACAGTTGTTTTAGCAACTAAAGCCGGTATTTTTAGACAGCCCCGTATGTCGTGCTGATGTTGAGATGCATATTCAGTCATTTGACCACATGCAGAAATGAGGAACTGAAATAAAATCACAAGAATATCACTGATTCATTATGGCATTTAGAGCAAAAAGAGATATTAGAAGTTTGCAGCAAAAGACACTCATATTTTTACTATTAACAAAATCCTTGAAAAAAATTAAACTTTCTGGTTTTACGGACGGATTTAGAGGAATAGTTCAACATTTTTAAATACTCTTACTCGCAATCTTGTTGTCACCAATGACCAGGCAACCAGTAGAGACTCCATGTGGTTGCTGGTTTACAGTGTGGTTTTTGTGTAGGTCAAACAAACAACGTATATTACGAAGCTGGTAGGCAACATTTGATATTGAAGCCAGGCTATCTTTTTACCCCTGTTTCCAGTCTTAATGCTAAGCTAGGCTAACCAGCTACTGGCTGTAGCTTTATATTTAGCACACAGAGTGGTATCGATCATCTAACTCACAGCAAGAAAGCCAGTAAGTGAGTATTTCTAAAGAGAAACATTTCCTTTATACGTTTATGTAAAGAAGCCAGTAAGGCTTTTATACCTGGATGTCTGGATACAAGAAACAAGAAATTGATAATTACATACTTGCTGCACGGTCCTTGTTGTTTGTTTAATAGAAATGTTTTAAATTTGCATCAAAATACACGCAGTAGTGCAGGACATGGTGAAAAAAAATACACTTTAAGTCCTAAACATTTTCCAACAAATTAAATTTAAAGGTCCTTCTTATTATTTTGGCCAATCAGAGCTCTTCTCAGGACTGTGTGGGCGTGTACAGACTACATTTGATTGACATCTTCCTCCCTCTCCCGTTAGCTTTGTTACACCTGCTACAGTGGACCAAAATGACATGTTTTGAGGCATTCAGCCACCTAAGAGAGAGACAAACAGAAATAAACATTGCCCAAACATGACTGTTGGGAATATATAATTATTAAAGGGGGCTGTATGCTGCCTAACGCTATAAGTGACACAGTCTTTACAGCTGTGTGTCTAGTCTATTTACTGGCGGCTGAGGTCACAGAGAGAAAGTAAGGTACCTCACAAAATATTTGATAACACAAAATTGAAAGCAGCTGCGGTACTTAGACAGAATGATTGGGACCTTCAGTCCTCGGTTGATGAAACACCGCCTTTAGATACTAAATTGTCTGGACAAAAGAAGCGCCGGGTGGAAAACTGACGTTATTTTCTGTCCAATAATGAATACATTAAACTCTACAATTGCACAGCTTTTATGGCGTTCAGCATTCTCTCATTTTGCAGCACTCAAACGCCAAAGTGCATCCTCAAACTACTGAGAACAGAATGACCGTTTTATACCAACAAAAAGTGAACAGGAAGTTAGTAAAGAGTAAAAAGTAAAGAAAGCAAAAAAACATAGATTTCTTTCTTTCTTTAGATATTGTGCGTTCGCTGCACGAAACGAAAATAACGTCACGGACATTAGAAAAGCTGTGCTCCGACTCTGGTGTATGTCGTCTTTGCTGTGCCGTAATGTTTGGCTGCACTTGTGAGGAATAACTTACTTTATGGACCCCCTGTGACCACACCATTACAAGACACCAGAGCTCGCAGAGGGACACATGAGAACATGCTGTACTACTCTCTCTCTCACACACACACACACACACACACACACACACACACACACACACACACTTCTCGAGGGTTTCCTCTCAGATCCCCTCCAGTGTTAGTAAGTGTCGGGGCTGAATCCTGCGAGCCATCTATCCTGTCATATTTAACACTGTGACACGGGCTGCAACCCCGACAACCAAGTGAACATATCGCCTGAGACAATAAGCACGTAGCATATCACAGCGTGCTTATGCTCTTTGTGCGTCTGAGACTGTGATGTACAGACCTGTCTTCTCTAAACAGATCTTAGCTGGTCTGTTTTGGGCTGATTCAATTACACAAACACATTCTTTCTCTTCAGGCCACATCATTCCTGAGATCTGTGTTGTTAAATGGATCAAAGTTATCTGATTACAAATAATTTGAAGCTGTTATCTCAAGATTTGCTGCTCTGAAAAAGTAGGTGACTTCTTTTAGTGTATGACTAATATTTAATTAAGAGATACGATACAAGCATTCCTCTTTTTTTTTTTTTAAAGCCATAAATAAAAAAAGCAAAAACCAATCGTTATTCATGCTGTCTAATGCTGCTTTGTTTAACGTAAGCAAAACATACTTTTACAAATTCATATTTTATTAAATTCCTTTCCCTTTTCATCATCCGTCCCCTCAAAATGAAAGGAAGATTGTTTACAATTAAAGTAGAGTAGATCTGTGTCAGGACTTGACCAGGTGCAGCATTTACTGCTGTTGGTACAGCAGCATCCCGCTGATGTGGAGGATGACTGGATGGTGATCAGTTTTCATGGCTAACAGACCTTTTCCACAGCGGCCATTTTGACATGAACTAGTAGGCCAACACAGGTGTTACCAACGATACTCGTGTTTTTAGTAGTTTTGGCCTTTCGTTTTGTAGCAGCTCTGATAACTTGCACATACTGAAGTGTCTGATGAGATCTGAGAACAGCGAGGTAACCACAGGTTAGTCAAAACTGTAATAAACAGAGGTAAGCAGAAAACTGTCTGTTGTTGACATTCGTCACAGTGATTTCTTTATTTTATTTTCATACATAGTTTCATGTGTGTATATATATATATATAAATAAAACAGGTTGTGTGTGCTCAGGGATTACTCTGAAAACAACAAAAATCTCTGAAAAATGTCTCAAATATAGATAATTATGCTCCGGTTCAACTTTTAGCCACGCGATGAGGGACTATTATTTGACATTCGGGTGAGCTCACATCCTGATATGTTACCTCCAAATAAGCAATTACGAGTCTTGCAAATACTACTAATTACTAATCACTAATTAATTTGACTTCAGGAATGATGACTAAACTTGTCCTCTGCCTTGTGTGGTGGACGGGAAGAACAATGAAACATCAAGCAGTGACTCAAACTCTGTCATCGTCACACCACAGTTCCAGTCTGTGATAATTGTGTTATTAAACTGGATCCGGTCGAACCTTCTGGTCGAAGGCTTGGCTGAGAGGGTCCTGACTTCAGCTCTGCTGCGAGAGACCGAGCCTTTCCTGTGACCGTTCAGCCTCTCAGCTGGGGTTACTATGGTAACCCTGCTAGCAAAATGAAACTAGCATTCCTAACATTATTTCACCATGTTCTGATGTGTGTGTGTGTGTGTGTAATCTAATAAAGACGACCAGCACAGAACAGAGGAACATTCCTGTCTTGAGGGAAGTTCCCCTCTTGTTTTGACTCATTGTCACACACGTGTTATTCCCCGTCCTCTTGTTGTCGGTTCATACGGCCAGCATCGTTATCAAATGAACATCTCTGCGAGGATCACCGTCTCTGCTGCGCCGGGGCACTTGTTCATTTACCTGTATTGTTATGAAAGCTGTCAGTTTCAGACGTTTGTTTATTTTTGTCTGGCTGACATCAAAATTATGATTCCAATTAGGCAGTCATGAGAAAGAGGGAGTGGATCCGCATTTGTTAATTTGATCATCGTAAATGAGGTTTAATTTGTCTGAGACATTCATGTAGAGACAGCTGTGCTCTTGTGTGGAGTGCAGTGTGTGCGCAGGACTCAAACTGCTTATTATGCTACATATACTGCACACTACATAAATACTGCAAAAAAAAAAAAACTCAGCCGTCAGAGGACAAAAAAGAATAATATGACCGACTCTCGTTTGAGAAGCGGGCGTGAAACTCGTGGTATTTCTTACACTGCAGAGTCACTGCAGTTACGCTGCATTAGTCAGACAGTAAATGAAGTGACAGAAATTATGATTCATCATTTGAAGACGCTCATCAAACACACAAAGCACAAACTCATGCCAAACATTTACTGGTTCTGATGTGAAGATTTAAATATCCATCCATCCATCCATCCATCCGCTATCAGTAACCGCTTATCCTCGTCAGGGTCAAGGTGGGCTAAGATTTAAATATAAAGAATAATATTTTTTCTTTGTCGACGGTCTTTAATATACAAGCAATTTAAAGATATCACCCTGTGGTCCATACATACTGACATCAAAATATTTGACTGTCTTTATTTACAACAAAGACAACGGAGAGTGCATTAAATCTAATGCTCGCCTACAAAGTACATCACCTGAAGGCCCGGCTCTTCAGAGAGTACCTCCTCTTTTAGCGCTGCCAACAACTGGAGATACTAAATCTATCCCCTCTAGTATGGTCACAGCGCTTATTATCTGAGTCGCTTTGGCTAAAAGCATCAGCTAAATGACTAAATGTAATGTAAATGTAATGTCTGTTGATCATTTAAAATATCGACTTTTTTCCTCTTTCTTTGTGTTCACATCTTTAATTCGGTGTCGATGCTGTGAGTGCGACAAGATGATGAACGCTGGGTTTGAATCAGGTCAGAGTAGACTTGAGAGTTGTGAAATTTTACCCAGAAAAGCAAGTTAAAAAGCGTGAATCACTAATGATAAGTGTCTAGTTAAACAGAATTTTAAGAGGCTGTCAGATTCAGTGTCTTGCTGCTGCTGCTGCTGCTGCTGCTTTCTCTGAACCAAGATATATTTTGAATAGACGAGTGTCTCCATTTGGAGTGTAATTGGGGAATATAAACGGATGATTACAGTGGTATTGTGCGTTTCCCTCTTCAGTCATGTGTAGCCCTGTATTTACTCCACTCCATTGTGTTTGTGTTTATATCTCAGGGAAGACTAGACTTGGACTGAATCCCTCACTGTGTGAAAGAGCAACAGTAAGAAAACATATTTGACAAAAAAAAAGCGTCACTGGTGGCATGTAAGAGTCAAACTAACATCGACTATTAAAAGACAATAAAGCTTCTCTGCACACTTTACACTTTTTTTTACCCATTTTTAGAAGTTTTCCACTCTCAGTCACTTTCATACACTCTCTCTCTCACACACACACACACACCACTATCTACACACCGCCTTTTACCCTGCGGTAGTACCCCACAGCACCCCTGGGATCCCCTCAGATGCCAAACACTAAACATGGCCTTTCTGGGAAGTCATTGTTATGGTTATTTATAGGGCACAGTGGTGCTGGCAGAGGGGAGTTGGGGAAAAAAACCCTCCTCTGAGTATTTTATTGGCCTTTATATATATGTGTGTGTATGTGTGCGTGTGTGTGTGAGAGAGAGAGAGACTGAGAGTGACACTGTGGTTATATATGCACCATAGGGCTTTGCCAGTGGCTCCATCTGATATTTATAATCATGTTTTGTTTGAGTATTTTGGGAGTCTCCCCTGAGACCCCTGAGATAATATGTCTGACTTGTTCCATGATCATTATACTCCCCTTGTTATTCTCCCACCTCTCTTTTTATTTTTTATCTCGCACACACAAACACACACATATCCTGTATCAGGTGATATGATAGACTTCCATCACATTTAAACCAGAGAAAGGAGTGATGGATGCACCTTTTGTAGCACAAATCATTCAATATCTTCTTGCTCGTGTCTGTTTTCAGTGACTCATATTTAAATTAAAAAATTTGTCCATTGATTTGATTTATTTCACAGTGTAGGCATAAAGTGTAACAGGAAAAAGAAAATGAACAATTCAGCTTCAACACACATCTACTCGCCCATTTATGTTTGATTCTCTTTGTGTCCTTTACCTTCATTCAGTCCGTTTCCTTTCAGGCTTTGAAGTGGTATTGTGTCCGCTGTGTGTCTTAGCAGCTCATTCACTCACACCCATAAACCATGAGTCATTCTTAGAGCGAACTGCCGAGTCATGCTTTGCTTCTGTGGACTTCCTGGCCTCGGTGACCTCCTATCCGGTCCCTGTGAGTGTGTGTGTTGTTGGAAAGGACACATGCAGTGGTAGAATGGAGGATTTATACTGCCAGAAAGGCAAGATGCGAGTTAATTATCACTTTAGGGCACTTTAGTTCTTGTTTCAACAGGATTAAAAGATATTTCCATCTACAGACACACTATAGGTCAGAACTAAAATTGCAAAAGGACCTAAAAAAAGTTCCTGCAATGGAAAAAAGGCTATAATCCTGTGTGTGTGTGTGTGTGTGTGTGTGTGTGTGTGTGTGTGTGTGTGTGTGTGTGTGTGTGTGTGTGTGTGTGTTTAAAACCAGATTGTCTCTGTGAATCTGCCTCTATCTGCTATCCATTACCATTTTGCCTGCAACAGTTGTAAGGCAGAACTGAGTCATACATTGTTAATAATGTATGAATAAAGACTGCAGCTAATTAAACTTAAATTAAGCTTAACTCTTCAGCATGACACAAAGGTAGTAATGATGTGTTTAAAACAAGAAACCGAAATCACAGGTCTTCATTCATTTACGCTGGACACATCTTGTCATCTTGTCACATGTATAGTTGTCACGAATGAAACTTGTGCCTAGTAAACATGAATAGTTTCTGTACTTTTCGCATGGAGAAAGGTGGTTAATGCTCCAGATAGCAGCAAATATCAGCTTTTAAAAGACTTCTTGTTTTTTTTCTGTCACCTTAAATGGATAGCTGTTACAGTGAAGGTACAAGCAGGGTGCACACGGAAAGAAAGGAGTGTGTGCAGTTATCTAACGTGTTACAAGGCCACAAGAGTGCAATGAAAAAAAAAGAATATGTGTGTGAACTGAACCAAAAATGTGAGAGGAAAAAAAAACATTAATTCAACATTAAAGAACTAAATCCTGTGAGACCTGTTCTCTGAAACAAAAACCTGACATTTGACCACGGTTATTAAACATTTTAATAAGGCTTTTCAAGGTCACTCTGCATCACAAAAAGATGAATTCCAATTTTACTTTGTCCCAAAGTGTGTCTCCGTATTAAGACTCAATAACATTTTTTAATTAAATCTGAGAAGAGCAATTTTTCTGCCCGGCCTAGAGCGTTACATGTCAACAGGAAGTGCAGTGATGGTTGATCTTCTTCTTCTTTTGTCTTCACAGGACATGAGGAAACATGTGATGATGACCCTCTTAGACACGGAGCAGTCATATGTGGAGTCACTACGCACTCTCATACAGGTAACAGACACACTCAGACAAACCCGCTATTGTGGATTCGCAGACTGTTGATGACTTAAATGACAAATGTAGCTAACAGAGGTGTTATATAATCCACTTATTGTCATTCATCCTGTGAGGCTAATCTGCTAACACCATCACGTCTCACTGTCATCAGCATTATCTGCCCGCCCACACACACACACACACACACACACACTGTCTCACCTATATCCTTCACCTATCCGTGCTCCAGCAGCTAACTAACCTTTCCCCTAAATCTCAGCCCATCACACTGTCACACAGACACACTCCTCACCTTCCCTACCTGTGATCACCTGCTTGTATAAACTGACACCGTTCACTGTGTGTAGGTGTGAACAGTGTATGTACTTGTGTGTGATTTTGCGCACCCCACATGCATGCTCACTTTGCCGTGCTTCTACCTATGCATGTATTTCTGTGTGTGTGTGTGTGGCCACAAAATGAATAATCCGGGGCTGTGTTCCCATGGCGACACTGGGAAAGTAAGTGTTACCACGGTTACTGCAGTGAAAGTGCAGATCCCTGAAGGAGGGTGTCAGATGTGGTTCAGCTGAGACAGCTCTACAGCAGCACTGTCCAAAGTTGAAATCCGACTCTTTGCAGTTTCTTTTTTTTGGGGGACTTGGGAAAGTTTCTGTGACTTTTTTTTAGTCAGCTGAGGTCGGATCAGATACCTGGTCTGATATGAAGGGTTAATATGAGCTGCACTAATCAATGTTTTTACAATAACAATAGATCAAATACCTACATGTATAAAGATGTTGCACCCACACGTATATACAGTATAGATAATTATCAGCAGCTCTGTAGTCGGTAGCTTTTTGGTTCACTGTCACTGCTCATGTCAGTGTTATTTCCCCACACGGCAGGCAGCTGTTTTCCGAGAAAAAGCTCTAAGAAACCCATTTTACTCTTCCAAGCAGCAAGACAGACACAGTTAGCGACTAGTTGGTGAACATAGTGGAGCATTTAGCTGCGAAAGAGCCACATATTTTTAAAAGAAGAGCAAATGAACGTGCGACAAGCAGTATTCATCTTAGATAACGTTACATTAAAACTCTCTATTCATATATAAATGGATGTAAGCTTTTACCACAGAGCTGTGGCAGAGTAATAATACAAGCAGGAATTAATTTTCAGCTTCGATTGTTTTGATTAGTTCATCAGTCATTGCGTGTCGAGCTGAGACTTCTGAAATCATACTCTGAGGAGAAGACGGGATGATTTATTGAACCTTTTTATTGGTGGAAACTGTCCAATTAGTGTAAATAAAAAGTAGGCCAATCGAGCAGTTTTCCACTTAACTGGGTTACCAATTAACGTCCTATATAAAGCGTCTCTAAACGACACACAGACCATCACCAAGGTGCATTTAAGCAACTCTTACGACATCTGTTTGTACATTATGTGAGTCATGATGACCTACATAGGGATCACACGTCGTCCACTCTCTTTCTTGCCTTGCAGACCCTGACACTATTTTCTGGTGCTCTGGAAAAAAACAACCGTACTGTATCAATACTAATACTAATAATAAGCAGCACTAAAATGCCACTGACATTATAAACAACATGCACCTGACTCCCAAACATGCTTGTACCGCTGATTTCAGGATGAGCTACAACATCAACACCTGATGAGAAGCTTTATGAACCAACACTTTCTCTACAGCTCCCCTCTGTTAATACATTAGCTGACTGATTTGTCATTAGGGTTGTGGTTCGTTAAAAATTCGCAGTAAATTACTAATTTTCATGTTTTTTTAATCATTTCTGGACAATTACAGTCACATGCTTAGTATCACAGTTATATTAGAGAAGATACTTTAGCCCACTTAATTAAACTCCGTGCATCCACCTGAATAAGAAGCAGAACGGCTTCGCTACAACCCGATGCTTCCCCGCGAGATAAAATTAATGAACTCTTATGTAACATATTTCCAAGAAAACGGTAAGGAAGCGGGAGCTGAATGGCTGCTGCTGCTTCAAACGACATCTCAGATCCTTCTTTGTCCTAGTTTTCTTCAACACAAATGTTTTAACCAGCAGATTGGATTAGTCATCAAATGTGTCATGGAGTCAGGCAGGGAGCCACATACAGCTGACTGAACTTTACAGCTTCTGGAGCCTCGGGGGTCACATCTGTTTGAGTCTATTTTAGACAGCAAATTCAATCTCCAAATTTCTCTCAGCTTTAATGGATTGCCGTGTGTGTGCGCGCGAGTGCCTTTGTGTGTCTCACTCAGGCTTGTTAGGACACTAAAAACAGCTAAATCTACAAAAGCTGATTATTGTGTATGTCGTGTTACCTTGAGAAGAAATGGAAATATAATTAGAAGTGGGAGAAAAGAAGGGCATTGAATTGGACGAAGGTAAAATTTTGACTTAACTACTTGCTTGTAATTTGTTTCGTACGTCAGCATGTCTGATGCCGTCTTCACGTCATATTGTTCAGGCTGTAATTACGAGCAGCCAAGTTGGAAAATCATTCACATTCATGTACAGATATCGGGGTGTCCTGACTTCTCCCACTTGAGGTGTCAAAAGAACGGGAGCAAAACATGTGCCACCATAACATAAAACATTAATACATAATCGTGTCAGCTCATTTAAAAGAAACTACACACGTTCACGTTTTTAGTTTTAGTTTAGTTTTTTGGAGCTAAAACTAATGTCTTGAAATAATTGCTGGAAGTTTTCCCAGCCACATCGTGCAGTTGCAGGTTTAATTTCATGCACACAGAAGCCTTGAATGTTAATGACAAAATTAGTCAAATGAAAACACCAGCACCAGGTGGATTTCTGTTGATAAATGCTATTAAAACCAGGTCACTCAGATTCAGGTCATGATGACATTCAGTCCGTTTCAACCCAGTAGTAGCCAAGAGCTATTAAGCTCCTGGCAACACAGGCCTCAGATCAGCTGTGTTTTAAATCATCACATTATCTGTGTGTGTGTGTGTGTGTGCATATGTGTGTGTGCATGCGCGCATAAAAGGTACATCATCACATTGATCCATACATACAAATCCAATATTACCATAAGTCAATTCACAAATAAAATGTGTGCATGTGTTTGTGCTTGCGTACAGGGAGGATCGCTTAGCAACAAAATATTTAAAGGGGTTTACTAATAATGGCAACATTTTTGTAGCCATGTTGCACAGGAGTAGCAGGGGAGGGAAAAGTGACAACCTTCCTCCCTCTTCCATCCTCCTCCAGAAACACACACACACAGTAGTTATTGAGAACATGACATGCTCATGTAGATAAATATATATATATTTTTGTTATTATTTGCAATTGATATAGAGCACTTCAACACACAGGAAGGAAATGAGAAAGGCTTGGAAAGTGAAGTGGATTGAACAGGTTTGAGCCTGAACGTTCTTCAAACATTAGTTTTAGAAATACTAAAAGAAAAGTTCAACATTTTGGCTAGTAACCACTCATGTCTGTGTGTTAAACATCCAGTGTGTATGATTTAGGTGGTTACAGAATATGTCAAAAATGAAATATGATATATAATATAATAATTATGTTTGCATTAGTGTATAACCATCTGAAAATAAGAATTTTGACATGTTGAACCGCCATGTTTCTACAGAGGGTTGCAATATACACTGCTGTATGTCACTAAATCCTTCACACTGCTCCTTTAAGTAACTGACTAACAAACAGGTAACGATCTATTGGATCTAACTTTCAGAAATTAAGCAAATTAAGCCTTTAACTCACTTGCTCCATCTGGTTTTCAACTGCATGTCATGGTCATAGTTCCATAGCAGGAGCTTGTTCAGTTGTTACAACCACCGTTTATCACGTGACTGAAGAGCCATTACAGTACTTGTCACGTGATGGCTATAACTATCTCCATGACAATTGAGCATACTCAGTCTACTGATGAAGGCGGTGAATGTGGTTCAAAAGATAGACCAAATATTACATGATGATACAGATATTGTCTTTACAGTCCTCACAGTTGATGATACAATGTATACTATGTTTGTGTGTTTTGTATGTTTGTTCCATGACTTTAAATCGTGTGTCTTTGGTCACGTTACAAGCACAAAATGCATTCAGATTACAGTCAGTTTATATTAGTTCTATTTCAGTCTCTAAATTTTAGTCTTCAAAATCTCAAAATTAGAAAATTGCCAAACGAATTTGTCCCTAACATTCACACGCGGTTCTGTCGCTGCTGGATGACATTTTTACCCGACCTCATGCGTTTTATCTGAGACAGTAATTAGCTTGTTCTCTTGTCCCCTCAGGGCTACATGCGTCCTCTCAAACAGCCGGACAGCGGCTCCATAGTGGATCCTCTGCTGGTGGACGAGATGTTTTACCAGATCCCGGAGATCCTGGAGCACCACGAGCACTTCCTGGAGCAGGTCGCCGGCTGTGTCGGCCAGTGGCACGATAGACAGACTGTCGGACACATCCTCATCCAGTCTGTGAGTACACATGAGTTTTCTTGAATTAGGTCATTTATCATGCACATACATAAAAAGCCAGAGACATGCTTATCCATAAATGTGGCAGAGCGTTTCTCCAGCTGGGGAAATCAGGTTTCTTTAATCCACTAACCCAATTATGGAAATTGGGTTTCTCATTTACATGATGTTTAGGAAAATAGGAAATCCAAGTGTAATCAAGTCACTTGAAGAGGCCAGTCTGTAGGATTTAGTGGCATCTAGTGGTGAAGTTACGCATTGCAAACAGCAGACGATCAGCTCGATTGTTCTGGGTCGTATTTCTGTAGTAACATAGTGGAGTCCATAGAAGAGGACCCGGTCTCTGTGTGGATTAAAAGGCTCTTTCTAAGGTGACAGAAACTCAGACAAGAGTTAACCTCTGGCAGTAGCAGTAATCCCTTTACTTCTGTGCATGGCATCTGTTGTGAAAACAATAAACCTGTGGTGTCTGACTTGGGAAATAAAGTGTGTGTCGTAAGGCGACAGTATGGATTATAGCAGTACGCCCTTTATCTGGTGTCAGTCAGCATATGAAGAGTAACTAATAAACTCATTCGCCACACTTCAGTAAACCTTACCAGTCGTATTGTTTGATGGTTTATTCGTTTTATTAGCGTTGCAAGATAAGATAAGGAGTTGCCATTTTATTATCAAACAGTTTATTTTGAAGTTTAATCACAAAACTTGTTTTATAAATCTGTCCTGTATGATGCACCGTGGTGCAGACATGATCATACAAAATGTATTTCACTCTAGACCCGAGGTCCAATGAATAAACAGTCTTTAATGAGCATTATTGAAAGCAGGGTGAACTGAAGGGAAGCTGTTTTTATGAAGAGACGGTCTATAGTTGGCAACACAAGTTTAATATTTTGTTTTCCCGGTGACCTCTTGGCGACCCATTTGAAATTTCCCATGACCCAAGGGTGGCCCTCAATGTAGGCTTTGAAAAACAGCCCTCTAAAGCATCCGTGTTAGGCTAAATGTCAGGTTTCAGTCTTTGAGAATGAAAGGGCTTCCTCTCTGGGCCATTTTACACAGACTTTGAGCAAATATTGAGTCAGATATTTGTGGCAGAAGAAGCAGTTTTTTTGTCACAGACCAGAATGCAGTGTGGGTAAAGGCTTTGTTTCTTTTACCGAGTGGGGAAAACCCCTCGCCCTCTTGCTATGTTAATGCCATTGTTGTCTCTCTCAGCACCTCACAGCATGAATGAAACCGTTCCACAAACTATCGCAGGGGGACACAAACAGTAATGTTGAATTATAAGCAGAGGAAACAAGCTGAGGAAAACCTGCTGCGGCACCTGAGATAAATCCGCAGATTCATCATGAGCTGTTAAATGTTAGATGTTGCTGTGGTGGCTTCCCTTTGAAGAGAAAGCTACGAGGACGTAACTGGACATATCTGCAGGCAGAAAAGTGAGACAGCAGGTTTTCTGCGTGTTTAGTTAAAGCTGCGGCAGATCCTCCACACAGCTCAGACCGAGCCTCCCTCCCCCCACTCCCTTCCTGCTCCCGTCCCCCTCCCTCTTCTCCCCGCCGAGGCTTTTAAAGCTGCAGCGGCTGCAGGCATGTCAGGCCTCGTTGGCGCAGTAGGCAGCGCGTCAGTCTCATAATCTGAAGGTCGTGAGTTCGAGCCTCACACGGGGCAGATTGTTTTTCTCCGGTCTTTGCTGTTTGAAGTGGAAGATGATTTAGATGATGTGCCGTGTCGTGTCTGTACGGTTTGTGGGAAACATCTGCTCTGATTACAGCATTTCTCTCACAAGCAGTAGGAACAGTGCAGCAGAAATATTTCACAAAACTGAATCCGTATTCATAATTATATCTAAGACTCCTGCAGTCAGCTGATTTATTATTTTATTTTTACCTTTTCATAGTACCATGACGTGTTTGTAGCCAAAGTTGTCTCTCAAAATATGTTGCAGCGTTTCTTGTGTTGGGTTATGACAGTTTTAAACTCAGCTGATATGTTCATGCCTCATTCTCAGACCGTGGCGACATTTTCTGTTTGTATTGCACCTTGTTCCAGCTAATACACATAGTTCAGCATCTAGATGGTTTTAAAGTACTTTGATTTGAATTGGTTTATTGACAACTTCCTTACATATTTAGAAAATACAACATATTCATCCATAAAATGCTGGAACTTACAGTGATCCCATCCTAATCAACCATCGCTCATTACAAAACACAGGAAGTAAATACTTACAGATAAAAATGGATAAAACAACATAAACAACACACATGTACTGTAACTAAACCTTTTTGAAACAAGGGCTAAGAACCAATTAAGCAATGCCGTAAAAAAAAACTACAAATAAATGACATTAAATTTAAAGATTCATGTTACAAGAGCTAAAAGCAAAAAAGCTCGCATCCTAACCTTGAAGATTACTCAGTAGCTGCCTAATTAAGATGAATTAATATTAATTTGTATTTAAAGAAACGTCTTTTGACAGAGTTTCTTCTACATTCCTGTTCTGTCCGCCGCTGTGACGAATCCGATGTTATCTCTCTGTCCTTTGCCTCAAAGACTGGGAGAATGGAGAGGAGAGAAAGAGGGCTTATTTGTTTCATGAAAGGGGAGAAAACAGGTTACAGGTCTGACGTCACATTGTGACTTACGTCTGCTAGCAAACTGTCTCTCTACTCTTTTTTATTATTTTTTTTCTTGTCTCACCCTCTCTCTATTTCTTGCCCTATATTTGTGAAAAGAAAGCAGAACTGGGTGAATCATCTGTGTTTGTGTGTCTGCGTGAAAGAACAGAAATATCTAATGCCATCCTAAACATTGAAAACTACTTAAAACATCCAAGGTTTCTTTGGTGATCTCTCTTTTTCCAGCTCTCTTTTGCTTTTATTTGAACTACACAGTAATGAATACAAAATGTAAACTTATCTAAAGTCAGCTGAAATAATGCAGCGATCATTTTCTCCTGTTTGTAGTCGCACCTCAGATGTTCTTCGTAACATAAGCTCAAACTTAACGAGAGCTGTCACTGCACAGCTGTTGTGGTTCAAACCAGAGGCAGCATATAACTTCAACATAAGTATCACATAAAAGTCTACAATAAGTAACTTAAATGTCCTCCTCTTCTTCTTTTTCTTCTTCTCCTGTCCAGTTCTCCAAAGAGGCTCTAGCGAACATGTATTCAGCGTACATTGACAACTTTCTCAACGCCAAAGATGCCGTGAGAATTGCCAAGGAGGCCAAGCCGGCGTTTCACAAGTTTCTGGAGGTGAGTGTTGGACTGAGTCACAGGATGTCCTGTTTTGTTTCAGGGGTTGCTCTCATGTGTTTGTTTGTGGAAAACTAGATACCAGTCAGTCTAGAGATGATTAAGAAAGGTGGAGATGCCTTTAAACCAGCGTTTAGAGCCAGACTAATGAAAGAGGAGAGGTGATGAAGAGAAGTTTGACCACTTCTTGACTTGTTTTTGTTGTCTGGATTTGTTAGGTTTATGTATATGTTGCTGTGCGTGCACTTCCTGTCTCTTTCCCTTTGTTTATTCCCATGAGTCTTTGTCTTTGAAAGAGACACACTTGACCACTCCTGTCCTACAGTTACGGGACTTCAGGAGATTTTGTTATGAATGTTTCTTTAAAAAGATAAAAGCAGATAAGAGCGACTTAAAATCAAGTTTTTCTTCTAATATTCTCGTTTCTAAATAAAGAAGTTGAATACAGGGAACGTGTCTTCGTCCTCTGCTGAGATCTGGAGGATCTAAAATGTTTTCCCAGTGCCACATACTGCGATTGATTTTCTATTTCGGTGAATGTAGTTTTTCATCTGGAACTGTAAGTACGGACAAATTGTCTGTGAAATGAACGACAAACCCTCTCTTTAAAGCAATTCGACCAGATAATTTGACTTCAAAACCCGGGGATATTTTAGCAGTACGTCCAGTTGCATCTGGTAGACCACTGTTGTACACTTTGATACTGCGGTGTGCCACCAGAAATAAATGTATGGGAAAAACAGCGCTCGTTGGCTGCGCAGACAAGAGCTCCGAATCAAAAATGTAATCAGCCACCACAAAAACCTGTCATGTCCTCATCCTGTTCTCAGTTTTCAACCACAGGGAGCGTCATGCCAGACCGGGTTTTTACAGAGGAACCACTGCACCATCTTGTGATGGAGACATGAAATGCAACAATGACCCGATTTTTAGTCAGTCATCTTGCGATTTTAGGCCTTATTTTCTCACCCTCTCTTATATCCATCCTCCTCTCTCCTCCACCCTGACAGCAAAACATGCGTGAGAACAAGGAGAAACAGGCTCTGGGTGATCTGATGATTAAACCAGTCCAGAGGATTCCCCGATACGAGCTGCTGGTTAAGGTGAACTATCTCAAAATATATATAACTTGTGCACTGTAAGTGGCCTCATCCTGTGTTTTAGAGGTGAGAAGCTTATGAGAAGGGAGATTAATATTGGCTTGTTTGTTCTAGGACCTGCTCAAGCACACCCCAGAGGATCACCCGGACCACGCATACTTATTGGACGCTCAGAGGGACATCAAGCGACTGGCCGAGAAGATCAATAAGGGCCGTCGCTCCGCCGAGGAGGCGGAGAGGGAGGCCAGGGTTATCCAGGAGATCGAGGCGCACATAGAGGGAGTTGAACACGTGAGATATTTATTACTGTTGTTTGTCTTCAGGGCTCCATCTAACAATTACTGAAAAGTGACACATCACCAGTTTATGCTGTGAAGTGACGATCACCTCCTTGTTTATGTGTGTGTGTTAGATTCTGAACCCTCAGAGGAAGTTCTTGAGACAAGAAATGGTCATGGAGGCGGTAAGGGCTACTTTCTCTCACACATAATATTGCGCTGAAACTTTTAATTGTTTTATAGCTGACTCGACAGTTCGTCAAAAGTTCTGAGCTTTTCTGAGCTCTCCTTCCTTCTCTCTGTAGAAGACAGTGGGTGGAAAGAAAGACCGCTCTCTCTTCCTCTTCAGCGATCTGATCATCTGCACCACTCTCAAGAGGAAGTCCGGCTCATTAAGACGCAGCTCCATGAGCTTGTACGCAATAAACACATACACACACACACACACTGACGGAGGAAAAAAGACACACACACTCTGCCCCCTGGTGTTGAATATTAGACATGCAGACTAAGTTTCTTTTAATATTTCTTTCTTTGTCTCACCCTTCTTGTTACCTCTCTCTCTCTCTCTCTCTCTCAGATACTCTGCTGCAAGTGTGATCGACACTTCCAGTAAATACAAGTTCCTGTGGAAGCTTCCCCTGGAGGATGTGGAGGTGGTGAAAAGTAAGGCTCCATCTCTAGATCACGTACTGCTGAGGGCGTGAAATGCATGGTGTCAATTAAACGTTTTCCTCATATATCGCACTTGGAATTAGATATTACATTTTTCGTCCTTAAGATTGTGTTATATTCTTTAATCGATTATCTCTGCACCAGGCTCCACTCAGGCAACTAACAAGGAGAGCATCCAGAAGATGATCAGTCGATTAGACGAGGATCTAAGCACTCTGGGTCAGATCAGCAAACTGTCCGAGACCCTCAGCTTCCCACACCAGGTACTGTGGACTAACACACACACGTGCAAACAACAGCCACATTATATGTGACTTTGCGTTGTCTTAATCTTTCTCCATACCTCAGTCTATCTGTCTCCTTCATCTATACACAGTGACAAATCACTTGGACTTTCATATTGTCATCTCTTCCATGAGGTGGTAAAACATCTAATGTGTATCGTCACTTCCATCTCTCTCAGTCCCTCGACGAGGTAATAAAGGATCTGATGGCGTCAGTGCACAGGGAGCTGTCGGAGAAACAGTCTCTGGCCTTCAGTATGACCTTCCTGCCCACAAAGCTGGAGTTTACCACAGCCTCAGCCGAGAGCAGCTTCGTCTTCGAGTTCACCTCACCCGACACTCGTTCCAACTTTGAACAGGCCTTTGAAGAAGCCAAGAAGAAGCTAGGTCAGCGGATAATAGAGACCCTTATAATGAGACAAAACATTGTTTTGAACTGTAGCTTGTTAGGCAAAAAAATGCAAGTATTTTCGTGCAGTTTGCTCGGACAAAAATGTGTTTAATTCATTTGTATTTAATGCCATGATTATTCTGTTATTCTTAATGATTCTGAATAGGATTAGGTGATAAGAAAAATTCATCTAAGCCATCTAATTGTCAATGTGTCGTTGTGTTTAGCGATGACTAAGGACCAGTGGGACCCAGAGTTTCTGAAGGCCATTCCTATTATGAAGACACGGAGTGGAATGCAGGTGAGAGCAGCATCTGCTGCATTGTCTAATATTCTGTACATATGAAGGTGAAAGTCATGATTTCAGTCAGTTCGTACCTGTAGACAAGCCGCCATCACAAATGTACAAAGCTCATCTCGTGTGTTGTTGTTGTTTCCCCAGTTTTCGTGTGCCTCTCCCAGCCACAGCTGTCCTGACAGTGGCTGTGAGGTGTGGGTGTGTAACAGTGATGGATATGTGGGACAGGTGAGAAAACACTGTTATTTTACTGACCAATCAGCACTTTAATAAAAGACTTCTTTATGCCACATTGTCTCTGATGGCGGGGAACGTTTGACTGATGATATATATATATTTTTTTGTTTCTCTCCAGGTTTGTTTGTTGAACATCAAAGACGAGCCCACGGTGGAGGCCTGCATCGCTGTCTGCTCAGCGAGGATCATATGTATTGCTGCAGTACCAGGACTCAAGGGAAGGTCAGTGCACACACACACACACCCATAATGAGGAGAAATATGAGCTCCGTCTGAGGCATAAAAGACATCTTTCAGTCGTCCAGGTCATTGTTCTTTGAGAAAGATGACAGATGTTTCACTTCTCAGCCAAGAAGCTTCTTCACTTCTGACTGGTAGGGAAACACAGGTATTTGATGGGATCGTTAACCAGGGCATTGTTCCCACGCGGTCCATTAGTGCTCCTTTTGTTATTGTGAGTCGCTGGGTTCTGGTGTGAACGGCAGTCACTGGCCAAGTGTGACTTGTTCAGTCTCCTGGGGAAGTTCGGAAAGGACAGCATTGTAGGTGGAGGATAAGTGGTGTCCGAGGCCTCCTCCTCTGTTGGGAGATGGTTTCTCATTGTAATTCTCATTGTAGTCGAATGCAGTAAGGAATGCAGACAGCCACTTAACATGGCACAACCCATCAGGATTAGACTCAGTCGTTTTCCTACACCTAAGAGACAAGGAACACTCTTTTAGTGACAGGAATGTTCACAGTCTGAATAGGAAAGTTTGGTGGTTTGAAGAAAGAGGAGTGAAGGAGGCTATCTAAGAAAAAGTCCACAGCAGACCACAGGTGAAGTGTAAATAATGGGCCTGGTTAACGATCCCACCAAGGCTAAATACCTGGGTATAAAGTCCAGTCGTCTCAGATTTAAGTCTTTCTCAAACATCTTTCAAGCTGCCTGTCAACAGGCCTTTTTATAGCAAACATTTTGAAATCACCAGACATGGACCCAACCATCCTGTGCTTTGTTATGATCACGTAATAAATGTTCTGAGCGTCACGCGAATGTGTGGTAATGTATGTGTGTTCCTTATGAGTGTGTATGGTGTGTGTGTGTGTGTGTGTGCTTGACTTCTCCATAATCTGGTCAAGGCCGACCTGAAAACTGACTGACTGAATGTTATCTGGCGGAACAGGAACATCCCAGACGCGATACTGCTGAGGCCAAGACCTCCCCAAAAGATGTTTCCTACACTGTGTTTATGCAGTTCTATGTGTGTGCTTCTATTATATTGGATTTAAATATATATGGATGTATCACTCAAAACATGACACTTGCGATAGCAGGAAAAGCACAGGTGAAAGTGACCCAGAAAGTCATTATGTCATCTGAGGTCAATAAAAACATTTTTAGCACACAGAGCTCAAACATCAGTTCCTTAAGTTGCCACTTGACTGATTCAGTGACTTCATTTATACTCTGTCCCATTAACTAATCACTCTTTACCTCTTAGGGAGCGTGGCTCAGAGCCCACCATCACCCCCGCCTCCGGAGCCCCCGGTCACACCCAGCAGCAGCTCCATATATCTATCTCTCATTCATCTCTGGAGCTGACCGAGCAACCTACAGGTTTGTCCATAAATGTTTTACATAGTACAGTGACTTGTATTCTGCCTGTATGTTTCCGATGAATATTTAGAGTGATGAATTAAACAATAAATAATTAAACAACTGATTCGTTTATTGTTTCCAGGACCAGGGGCAGAGCTTGTTCCATTTGACAGTGATGACACTGACGATGAGGATTCACCCAGCCCTTCCTCCACTCTACAGAGTCAGGCCAGTCACTCCACCATATCATCCAGCTATGGCAGTGAGTAACGACCCTCATACACACTCTGGTCACACACATACTTGTACACATCGTGTACCTATCCTCTCTCATTTCCCCTTCCTCAGATGACGAGGGTCCAGGCTCCAAGGACATGGCCACAGAGACCACCAGCAGCGAGGAGGAGCAGGAGTTCCCAGTGGCAAGCAGCTACGGAGCTCCAGGGATGTTGGGGGTAGGCGGAGGAGGTCGCATACACACAGAGAGCCCCATGGATGGCCGTGCCATGCGCCGCTCCTCCCGGGGCTCGTTCACCAGGGCGAGCCTGGAAGACCTGCTCAGCATCGACCCGGAAGCCTACCAGAGCTCAGTGTGGCTGGGTACTGAAGATGGATGGTGCGTGATGACACACAGGCAGACCCACACCATAGGTCTTACAAAATAAAAGTTAAATGAACAAGAGTGGAGTTATGAGACTTAATGGACAATGGACAAAGCCTCTCATCAAATAACTATTTGTTTAACGTTTTCACGTAGAAATAGCTTCCTTGCTTGCTGATTCAATGACCTAATTTCCTGTATTGTTCCTGTTTCTGATAGCATCCACGTGTACCAGTCCTCGGATAACATCCGAAACCGTAAAAACAGCATGAAGATGCAACACTCGGCTTCCATCCTCTGTGTACTGTGAGTTTTCTTTTCGGTCACTGCTTTGCCTTTAAAAACAAATAGAATACTGGAAATTGTTGTAAAATTTCATCTTTCTTTGTATTTTCTTGTAGTGAATGCATCAAGATTTTGCAAAAAATATGTATCTTTTGTATTATTAGTGTTCTCTCATTACTTGTACTAACTTTCTTTTGACTTGCTGCAGGTATTTGGACAACAAAGTGTTTGTGTCTTTGGCCAACGGAGAGGTGATTGTCTATCAGAGAGAAGCAGGTAAGATCTGAGTGTGGAGTGACTTCAAATTGTTAAAATTGTTAAAGTTTGCGATTTCTTTGTATTTCCCCCTGTATAACCTCCCTTTAATCTGATCCTGCAGGCAGTTTCTGGGACCCTCAGTCTTCTCAGACATTAGTTCTGGGTACGCCCAGTAGCCCTGTTACCAAAATGGTTCCCGTTGGAGGAAAACTATGGTGTGGCTCGCAGAACAGAGTCCTTATTATCAACACAACTACACTGGTACAAGAGGTAGGTGGAAGGATGTATGGATATGTGTACAGCTGAATAAATGACAAGGCAAGACAGACCGTTAAGTGACACTTCTTCCCTTCGTCTCAGCACTGGTTCCAGGTGGGCACAGACAGCAGTCGGTGCGTGACGTGCATGGTGGCGTACGGTAAGGGCGTGTGGTTGGCGCTGCAGGGCAGTGCGCTGGTCAGGCTGTACCACGCTCAGAGCTGGGAGAGCCTGACAGAGGTGGACGTGGCGCCGGCTGTACATAAGATGCTCGCAGGTAAACACAGCAGCTCAACTCCTTACATTTGAACCCTATTTTTTCACTGTTCTTCATCCTCACTACCGTTTTCTTTCTCTCCTCTCAGGTGCAGATGCGATCATCAGGCAGCACAAGGCCGCCTGTCTGAGAATCACAGCGTTGTTGGCCTGTAAGGATCTGCTGTGGATCGGCACCAGTGCAGGTGAAAACACGCTACACAAGTATCAAAGAAATTCAAAAAGTATTAATCATATTAAATCAGAAGTGACTGGAAACAAGCTAAAAGTACATTCACATGCAAACAGCATCACTGTCACAAACTGTATGTGATATTTAGTGGTTATTTTTGCTCTGTTTTTTTTTTTAATTTAATAAAAAACTGGTGAAAATTATATTGAAAAAATAAAAATCCTGATGACGATACAGCAGCTTAAACACTGAATAAATAATTTATGAATTCACATACTTTTTTGTAAAGTCCGAAAAGTCTGACTATCAGCTTCTAACTTTTGAGTTTGTGGAGAAAATTTGCTTAAATCTTTAAATTATATAAATTATATCATTATATATAACAATGTTACAACTGATAAAAGAATAAAAAGGATGAGGCTTCTATATATTATCTTGTTAGAAGCAATTACATTTTTAAATGGTAGTATGTTAGAATTTCATATCATCTCATCATTCATTACTATGAGATGAGATGATCATTATTAACTGGATTAAAAAAGCAAGCACATTTTAAGATTCTTCTTCTTCTTCTTCTTCTTCTACAGGGGTGGTCCTTACTCTGACGATCCCAGCAGTGAGCTCAGGAACTGGGGCCGGGACACTGAAATCTCCGCTGGTTCCAATGGGCTCGGCTCACGGACATACGGGCCACGTTCGGTTCCTGACATCGATCGAACTACCGGAAGGGTTCGATATGACCTTGCGACCTACAACAGCTGACTCTACAGGTAGTTATTGATTTTTTTTTTTGGGTCCACTTCAAAACCTTTCACAAAGGTTTTATCTCCACGTGCCTTCCTTTGAGCTTTAACCTTTCTGTTTTCTAGGCAACCAGTCCCAGAGCGGCAGCACAGTTGACGGGAACCTCCAAAGGCGTGACTCTGCACGTCGCAGAGCGTCTGCCCACATCCCTCCAAAAACCAACCACCTAGTCATTTCTGGCGGCGATGGCTACGAGGACTTCAGACTGACCAATAGCAGTGAAACAGTCGGACGGGATGACAGTACCAACCATCTTTTGCTTTGGAGGGTCTGAGACAATCGACCCGCAGTTCGAACAACCCGCCCCAACCTCCCTCTAGCTGAGAACGGCGCACAAGCTCCTGTCCTTTACCTCCCACCAGACTCCTCACTTTTTGGTGTTGTTGTTTTGGTCTTCTGCTCAGTCCACCAGTCTCTATGTGCATAATATGGCTGTCAGCTCCCTCCTGGACTTACTAATGAATATGCTCACTTCAAACCCAGTTTTCTTGTGTTAATGTTTCTGATGGTGTGCGTTGTTCCTCACTGAGTGGCGTCTGTGCGTGTGTATTTTTCTGTTTTTTTTGGCATCTGCGAATGTTGTCTAGAAGAGTGTCTTTAAACTGAAGTCTTTACCGAAGGAGATGGAGAAGGGAAAAACGAAACTGTGACAGGTGGATGTATGTTTAGACTGAGAACAAGTGAAGAAAAGAAAGACAGAAGACAACTTGGACTCTGCAGAATGTCATTGCACAGGGGGTTTAAAGAGGACATTTAGATTAACTGAGACAAAAGTGAAGCATGTACTTGTCCCTTGACCATTTTCTCTGTTTTTTATGAACTTTGACATCAACTCTTTACTCCATCATCACTTCATCTTACCCTGAACTGCAGACAAAATTCCTCCCGAGGACCAGAGGTAAAAACATATTAATATCTACGAGTGGAAGAAACACATACCATGACAGACTGTAAGCTGATTTCTGCAGATGGAGTTCAAGCTCAGCAGAGTTGACGTCTGACCCGATTGGCTGAGTCTTGACAACGGCTCCTGAATAGCAGATTTTCTGGTGCCAGTAGAGTTGAAATATTACCTACTCTATAATCATTGCTTATAGATGTGAGACTGCTAAAATAATCTTTTCTCCTGTAAAGTGAGCATGAATAGGAGCATCATTGAAGTGCAATATGCAGCAAGGGTATCTAACAAGATTATAAACACATGCACACAGTCACACATTAATGCACAGCCTTCATCTGCTGAACCTCAAGATATTCCTAATCGTGTTTTCACAGATAATCGCATCGTATCTGATTTTTTCTTATTTAATTTTTGCTGCCAGTTTAAGATGACGTGAACATAGATGATGCCCACTACTGGAGTTGAGTTAAAACAAAAGAAGTGCATTGGAGATATTCCTCCTTAACACGACTATGGCAAAGCCTCGTATGTGTTTGGAGTTTTGACATCAATGGATCTGGATTCTTTTGCCATGAAATTTCACTTTGTTGAGCGTAAAATCGGGAGCTGATTTCTATAGCAGACTCTTTAAAGATGACGCCAGGCTGTGGTAGCAGATAACGATAGTTATGTACAGTATTTATGGTTTTGATTTTTAGCGCCTTCTTTTACAGCACTTAATTTATAGAAGATGTAGCTTTCACTTTTTCTTTTTGAGTTGAAGAACAAGGAGGCCCTCGCTCGATTACCCGAATGGATGCATGGGAATAGTTTGGTTCGGGGCAGATAGACGTTCATAGTAGGGGTGTAACGATACAGTCCACTCATACACAATACAGGGTTCATGTCTCAGAGTTGTGTAGCTCCGCAGGGAAACAGATGCAGGAAGGAGAGGCTGTGGAAATACTTTTCTCCTTACTCATCTATTGGCTGCTTGCGGTCAAAGCGATCCCAAAATTCACTTCAGATTGTATCCGGACAGTCACTCTGTCGCATGTTTGGGTGCCAAATGCAAAGATTTTCTTTATTTTGCAGCTCCACTGTGCATTTTGTGGCATTTTTGTTGCAGGAAATATAACCCTAAAATGTATCGTTACACCCCGAATGCACAGTGATTTCAGTATTGATTGTTTGAGAACAAGATGCATGTGGTTTGTTTGTGAGAATAGAGAGAGCACAAGATACGGAGTAGGTCAGAAGGACAAATGCTGAGCACCTGCACGTGCCTTCAGAAGGCTAAAAGTTAAGCCATTAAACACACACACACACACACACACACACAGTGAAAAGTCAGCTCTCCCTCGTCCTGCAGCAGATGTCTGGGGGAAGTGAAGGGCGACTCTGACTTGTCCTTGCACACACACCCACTCACACACATGTTAGCCTCAGGCTTTGGGGTTAAGCAGTGATTGTCTTTGATCCCTCCAAGCCTAGAAAACCTCATTGCACTTTGCCAGCCATCTGGGCACTTCACCTCAGAGTTCCCACTTCCCAAACTCATCCCACATTAGGTTAACTCTCCCGCTGTGAGAGCGGCTAACGGTTAAGAGGATTGGTTGGTTGTTGTGATAGCTGCTAACTAGCTAGTGAAGCTCTTTGCCTCCGTAAGAGTAAAGGCCTGTGTACTGTATGTATGCATCCTCCACAAGTGCTCTTGTTATTCAGTTGAAAATGATAGAAATGAGCTTTTATGGGGGGGATTTTTCTGCCCACAGTTAAATCAGAAATTTCATTCAGTTTGTGTGTAGCCTGTGAAGAATACAGCAGAGGAAAGTTTGAATTTTAGGAAATGGATTAGTTTGACATATTGGGAAATATTCAATTATTTGTGGAGAATTAGGTGAGAAGATCGATATAGCTCATGTCTGTGCAGTAAATATTAAGACGCAGCCAATTAGCTTAGCTTAGCATAACACCAGGGGGGAAACAGCTATCCCAGCTCTGTCTAAAGGTACAAAAAAGATCTGCCTAAGTGCGCTAATGCTCATTCATGAACCCGTTATGTCTTGTTTGTTTATTACAAAAACTGAAGTGTAGAAAAGCTCAGGAAGTCACTGCGCTTTGCTAAACAGGTTACAACACATAACCCTTGTACAACTAAAACACATACTTTTCACACTTTGTTTGTACTCATCTAGATGAGACATAATGTGTTAATTAGTGAGTTATGTTGCTAGCTGTTCCCCACCCTTTTTCCTGTCCTTGTGCTAAGCTAAGCTAAGGTAACCCACTGCTGGCTGTAGCTTCGTATTTCACAAACAGATACGAGAGTGGTATTGATGTTTTTATCTAACTCCCGAGCAAAAAGGCGAATAAAATGACCTCCTAAAATGTTCAATCATTCCTCAGTGTCCTCTCACGTTAAGGTAGCAGGCGGGCTACCGTTTATGTCCTGTATGTTTCACACAGAATTAATATTTGTGTCCTCAGTGCCAACCACTGCCAAGTTGCCCATAAAATGCTGTATATCTATGCTGGCTGTAGAGCAATGGGAAGCTCCCTGTAGAATGGAGAGTTGTGCGAACAGTGAGAAAAAAAATGGGGGTGTTTAGAGGAACATCTGCATGCTATCTCCAAATGTGCTGGTACCAGCATTTCTAAAAAAACAAACTGTGAGTTGGGCAGCAAAAAAAAGGGTCGCAGCCCCATGATGGTGGTGATTTTTTATTATTTTTTATTTTAGTGCATTTTCAAGCTGGGTTCTAAAACGTAATCACTTAATGTCCTGGGCTGTTTTACAGTTTTACAATTTAGTTTGATGGCTCTGTTCGTGATTTTCAGTAATCGGTAGAAAGAATATTTGCCTTAAGAATGTACTTTTCTGTTTTCTTGGTTGTCACATGAGTATATAAACGACTCAATAATCATGTTTTCAGCAGTTTTGAACCCAATGTATTGAGTTTCTCAATTTTACAGACATACATGCACACACAAACACAAACACACACTTAGATATGAAGTAAAACTAAAGGATTGACAGAATAAAACCTGTTGTGTGCCGGTTAAAGAAACTAAATTTTTCATCATCACATCAAACTCATCCTGTCATCACTGTAACTCTCAGCAACTTGTAAGTAACCTCCTCATGCCTGTATGTGAAAGAAGTCTTTATTGTTGTAAATATTGGTATATATTGCCTTTTTTTTCTGTAAATAGTGCACCCACGGTCCTCAATTGTTGATATAAATCTAATGGCATATTTTTATATATTTGTGTAAGGTTTGTTTTTTGTTTGTATTTTTTTTCCCCCCTTTCTCTCTGGCATGCGCTGTGTCAGTGATGTTTAAATTATAACTGTCATAGATCTTTACAAAAGAAGACAAGATGGCCTCTGAAAGATAGAGTTTTGATGTTTTCACTGGTAGCCACGTTAGCTCCAAAACATACGTTTGCCTTGTTACGGATGTCTACAGGTTGGCAGGTTGTGCGCTGCCACCATGAACTCTGTTTATCTCTGGTTCTGGGTGACATGTTGCGGTTGTCAAGGTTACAGTCTATCGGAGTTACTTCCTGTATGTAACTGTTCTTGTTTTTGTCACTGTGGGTTCATCTTTGTAATTAAATCAGTTCACTGGTGCCAGTTTGTGCGTGTTCTTTCTAACAATTTACAACATACAACAGAGTCAGTTTATACGCACCTCGATCGACATAACCTAAACGTGATCAGAAACTTGGATACGTATTCTGGTATCTCTCACATCTGAATTTCTGAAACCATAAACCAAACATTAATCATCACAATAGTCAACAGACAATAAAAAAAAATGCAACAATTCTGAGACATGTCTAAGCAAAAATGTCTATAAATGTTCTTGTTCTGAAATGTTATAGATTAAGGTTGGGTGGGTGGCAAAGTGGTGCACAAGAGCACTGTCTCCAAGAGAAGCAAGAAGGTTCCTGGTTCAAACCCCTCCAACTGGTTGGGGCCTTTCTGAGCGGAGTAGTTTGCATGTTCTGCCCCGGTGGCTCTACCTCTACTGGATGTTAAGGTTGGACTGTTGGCCAGACAAGACACGCAAATTGAAGATGTCACCTTTGGGAACTTTTTCCAGGTAAAAATATAACCTGCTGTTAAATCAATAATCATTTACTTGTTGCAGCCTTTCCCTTTTCAGCACTTCAGTCAAGCTCATGTCACTGCGTGTTGCAAGAACTCGTTGTGAATCACATCTTCATGAGGTCACAATTATTTACACAATCCATCAAGTGGAAAAAAACTTCAGATTTTTTACTTGGTGGAAACTAATTGCAAAAGATTCCTAAAAAGGCAAAGGTAGACTATCTAATGAAGACCTTTTGTCTTTCATTAAATGTGTGCCCATGTCTTCTACCACTCTGACCCCGATGATTCCTCCCTCCACCATTTACAGTAAATAACAATAAATTAGCAGATAGTAAATAAATAGTAATAAAATCGACTCATGTCTTATGATGCTCTCCTCGCCTCCTGCAGACAGCTGCGCTGACTACAACACAAAGTCGTCACTGTGTGTTTTTTTTCCAGCGTGCTTCAGTGTTACTCCACGATTCATTTGACTTTAACCCACTGACCCACAATGAAGTGTATTGTGATATGATAGCCCAGCAGTATATAGAGGAAAACTGTATGAATGCAGACCATTCAGGACGCACACACAAACACAAATGTTGCCCCTCCCTCCCTCAGGAACACGCACACACAGTATTCAAATGATGAGTTAAACACTGAAGATATGTGTGATGGAGAAAGGAGGCAGCAGCACAGAGATTTATCTATGACGGACATGAATGACTCAGTCATTCAGTCACACCGACTCACTGGTTCATCCCAGCGGAAGAACGTGGGCCAGTGGAAATCTCCTTCATTCACTGGTAACAGATTTGCAATAATTATGTGTGTGTGTGTGTGTGTGTGTGTGTGTGTGTGTGTGTGTATTAGAAAATACTGTAATTTCCATTTTAATCTTGCATAACTCTAACTGTCAAACACAACAGTTACTCACTGGAAACCTGTTTCTTTGCACATGCTGCTTCAAAGACTGCTGATGTAAGAGTTATTATTTTCCTCAAAACAGCCTACATATCCAGCGAGAAAATTATTTTTAGAACATCACAAAGAATTATACGGGCCAATATCTAAGTTACGAATGAGAATTAATGTTCAAAAATGTAAAAAAAAAAACAACAACCCCTAAAACCCTAAACATTATCAAGAGAATGTAAAGAGGTAAAAGCTTTGATATTATGTATTGTGTTGTAGAAATGTTAAACTACTACTACTACTAAAAGTAGTGTGCTAGATTTTTGGCTTCAGTCCATGCTTGTAAGATGACTTGTGCCTCGAGAGGCGATAGTGAGTCATTGTAGCATCCAGTCCGCCCTCAGTCCAACGCGAGGACTAAGTAGAACAGTAGAGAACCAGGCAGGGCAGAGGAACAGAGCTGCTGCTAGCCATCAAATAGTTGCTGAGGCCGGGGTTCCTGGTCCCAGAACCCCCAGGGAGCTGTACAAGAGACAGCAGGAGCAGAGCCGGAGGGTCTGGAGGAATAAATCCTCCTGAGTGACGCTGGATTCTGCTCTGATGTTAATAAGTGGATTCATCTTCACTCTCTGGAGGTGCAGACATCCATTGTTGTTACTGTAGCCATCTGTGGGCATCCAGAGCTCTATGATTATGATACGATCCCCACTAGGGGTCACCAATGGTTCACAGGGGGTTGTTATATACACCATACATATATGCACACAAAATACAGACTGAATTATGTAAAAAGTTAGATATCAGGGGAAATAATCTCTGATGGAATAGTTACAGAAAACTCTTTACTAAATAAATCACTTGAAATTTTCAACTTCACTTTAACTAGGATCTAAGTTAGCACAGCCCTGAGTGTTTCGAACTCCATTCAGGAAATAAACATTTTATAAATTGTAGTATGAATTCAGACTTTTTACAAATCGCTATCATGACATAGTTAATTTGGCATTTATTCCAATTAAATCACTGCAAAATCTGTTTATTTTGGGTTTGCACTGCTGTAACGTAACTGGGTTCAGTGCTTTATAATTTACTCGCTGTTACTTACATTGCACATCAAGTGTCATTTCATCAAGGGTGAGAGGAGGTGAAATGCTGCCCCCTGTTTTTTTTTTTTTTTTGGAGCATGTGGCCGTGAAATTACAAGTGGCCCTTTTAAAAAGAAATGGTAATCTTCACCTTCACTGATTAAAGAGGTTGTTGTTGGTCCAACTTAAAATAATTACTTTAACTTGTAACAGACAAATGAATTAAGTTGATTAAAACAAAGTTAACAGTTAAATTAACACATTTGGAATTGGTTTAAAAAAAACTAATAATGTTCTGTTACCTATTGAAGCCTACCTACCTATTGACTTATCTTAAATCTAATGGCACCTGTATGGGATTACAGGGAATATTGCACAGCTACAATTCAACAATTAAATGCCCATTAGTGATGACATGTATAAGTCAAGAGAAAAAATTAAGTATCCAATTAGATCTCACAGGATCTCTGCGACTCAAAGTTTGACAACTTTTTCTAGAGAGGACACAGTTTCAGTTTCAATAGACCTTTTTCACAAGACAGGACCCAGGTGTGAACGATGGCTGCAAACCATTCAGGCTCCTGGTATTTGTGCATGTTGGCTCACACTGCTACAGTTAAATGGGACACTTTAAACAGAGCACAGCCACGGCTAATGTCATTAGTAACACCTGTGCCTTTACTACTAAGACAGTGTACAACGTCTGCTGTGCTGGTAGTGCAGTAGTGCAGTTTTCCACACACAATAACAGGTGTTGAACTGAAGACTGACACTGATAATGGCAAATATCTATTTTATTTCAATAAACTAAAAGCTTGTACACCAGGTCGATTCTTATTTTACCCAGAAGAGTCTTTGAAGATTTTGGAAACACCAACAGAACAAAGGTAAGTCTGACATTTGATTCATTCAGACCAAATAAAAGGAAGAGTTGGCTATATGTACTATAATATAACCGTGTGAACATCAGACAGAGAATGATAATACCATTAGGAATTATAATAAATAATAATATGAAATAAAAACAGCAGAAATGATATAAAAATGGATGAGAAATTGAGTTTAAAAATGTTTTATATTATTCCAAATCTTGTGGTTATACCTAAATATTTTGTCTCTATTAAATCATAGAATTATTCATTTCATATTATGGAGACATATAGTCAATACAAACTTAAACCAATAGCAGCCGCAGCCCCTTCTGGGAAAATACACCAACCGACAGAGGGGGTTTACACACACACACACACACACACACACACACACATACACACACACACACTGACGGGAGTTTCAGCTTGCATCGGTGACGCACTGTGAGCTCACTGAGCCAGCTCAGTGTTTATGTCTTTTTTTTTCACACACACACACACACACACACACACATACATAGACACACACAGAGGAGCCAGAGAGCGGGGGAACCACGTTTACCGGCTTTGTGGTTTTCATCACTCCTCAGATTTTAATTACACCCGTTAAACTCAGTCCACTACAGCCGATGATGCTCGTGTCTGAACACTGATTTCAACTCCATTTATTCACCAAACCGGTAAGCCAGACAACTTTTTTTTTTCTCTTTATCTTATAGTAAGAGTCTGAATGGCTGCTGAAGCCGGTAGTTTAGTCTCGTCAATCATTGCCGGCTCGTGTGGAGCTTCTCTCTCCGCAAAGCCTGTCCGACCGTCATGACCACTTTTACGCACGGCGGTAATGTGTTGGCGGTAATAAGACTGTGTCTGCCCTATGGAGGCCATCGTATGGCACATATAGACACCTATGTACTGTTGGATGGACAAAAAAAAGTTGTTTGTTTCAGCGGGGGTTTATGGCTCAAGACAAATGTTTTAAATTTAAAAAAGAAGTAAAGTTTTTATCTGTGTTCATGTACGCTTTGTCTTTGTTCATTTCATATACGTGCTATAGCTTTCCAAGTATAGTCTTGGTGGTTTTGCTGCGATGTGAGTGTTCGTATAGTGACTGAAAGTTTAGGGCAGCATTTCTTCGTGAGAATCCATCATAAAAACCTCTGTTTTTTTTTTGGTAATTTAATGGATTATTCTGCTCATTCTCACACAGGCAACTGAATACCTGTAATTTGGCAAATGTAACAAGCTTATAATAACAATGAAATCCACGGTGTGCCGTGCTGTCTAATGACAGAGTGAGCGCATGCCTGACGCACTGCCATGGGGTACGTGATGACCTCACTGGTAGTATGATCCTCCTCTTCTTTTTTTAATGAAGTGAATTGTCCAAGTACAGGCTCTGCTTCATTTCCATCTTTAATATATCGTCATAATAGATTATTTATGACGTGGGTGAGACGTGTCAAGTCCAGTTCGAGGCATATTAGATTTGACTAAGCACAACAAAAAACATACCTGTAAAAGACACTGTAAAAACGTTCATATTAATATATGGTTCTGGCACATTTATTCTCTTTTTTGCTCATCTGCTTATCACCATCACACATCACACCACACTGCTGTGGTTTGAGCAGGATACAGAGCTGCGTAATGAGCCGACCACACTGTGCAACGAGGCCAGGCGCCCAACATACTCACATTTACACAAGAGCCAAGATGAGACTGTCATTTCTGGCCGAGGGCTTCTATTGTCCGAGGGCAAATTCCTGCACGCTTGTATCAATAAGAGGCTTTCTCTCACACACAACTTTGCACACACACTTCCACCAGAAGAGGGCCATGTACGGCCTCGCCAGCTTGTGCCTAATTTTAGCACGATGCAGGCATTTAAAGTGAGGATTTTTTTACAGGATTTACAAAGCGAATCCATCAGTGCCATCTCGTAATGGCACAGAGAATTCAACGTAGGCCTCTCAAGACATTTTAAATGTTTGATGTCAGCCGTTTAATGAGACGCTTCCTGTTTCCTGTCCTCTACTTTCACTCCTTCTTGTGGTGAAGAGCACACGTGTATATGTCTGGATATGTACAGTATGATTGCTTTGGGTGTGGGGAGATCTTGGCTTGACAAAAAAACACATTCTTATCACATTACATCACAAGAGTGGAGTTGGAGGGGAGCAGGGAGAAGATGGTTTGATCGAAAAGTCTTTCTGTGTTCATGCACTCACTGAGAAACAGCAAGTGAACCCTTCTGCTTCAACATGGCTGCCGTCTGTTGGACCAGGTTTCAGCCGGAAAAAAAGTTTTAGATAGAAGATTATAGTTTATTTCCTCCAAACAGCACTGTGGTATCATTATAGTCACAAAAAAAGTATATTGGTCTTAGTTGGAAATAACTACATAGGTTAGTTTGCATGATTCCACAGATAGATGGGAGGAAAATAACGTGTTAGAAGCGACTTTAAGGATTCAATATTTTGTCATATTTTGACCGTTTTTTGTGTGAGTGACAGCTCGTCTGAAGCAGAAAATAATCGTAATGAAATGAGACAGACTATCATGATTATCATTAGAATGAGTGTGTGGGTTGTAGTGTGCTGTAGATGTGTTTCTTTTTGGTGGAAAGTCACATTTTGTCGATCATATCGTGCAGTTAACTGCAACAGGGCTTACATCGGTAATTACACCACACACAGAAATGCCTTAATTAAGATGTGGTGTGTGTGGATTTATCCTGAGTCACATTTAACCCTCATTCTATGCTCTACCCACCCAACATTTACTGTTCACTGACGAAGACAGATACACACAGTAAGAGAGACGATGGCAGGAAGATCCAAGTGTGTATGTTGCATCTTAAGCGTAATAACAAACTGACTTGTCGGGATTATCAGTGTGATTTAACGGGCAGATGCAAGTCTATTGGAGTGCGGAAGTCAAAGACACAGCTAGGCTTTAATTCGGCCGCCAGTCTTGTCATCTGTCTGTCCATCCGTTCAACCAGAGTGGTTGGGAATGGCTCCAGATGGTCTTCTGTCCCCGTGCCTGACTGCCTACCCAATGTCAGCCAGGAAACTCCATGCCAAAGAAATTCCCACTGCACCGGCCACAGGTCCCGATCCAAGCTGGCTCAGTCCCCCGCACACACACAGCTTGGTAGAGGATTGGATAATTACAGGGGGACCTTGACACAAAAACCTGGAAAGACGTTGGCATAAGTGTGCTAACACACTCACCCACTGACACTTAAGAGTGTAGCCAACATTTGCACCATTCATTCTTCTTCTTCGGAGGTGGATTTTCCTCATCACCTTATCTCCTGCTTACCGGCTGAACTCTCGTGATTTTTACAGTAAACTGAGCAGAGTGAAACTCTAGAGGGTTTCCGTCTGTTGAGTTCATTCTTTTGAAAGGAAGTGGAAAAGAGTCACTTCCTGGATGTCTCAGCTTTTTTGTAGCGGAGGTTTACAAAGGTCAGGCACATTGTGCTGTCATATTTTATCCCTCGCTATTATTTTCCTGTGAATTGTGTTTTGCTAGAAAAGAAAGGCCTCGACAATAAAAACTCTGCACGTATAGTGTGTGATAAATCACTGTTTGCCTGGGAATAAACTCCACTTCAGAAATGATCAATACATCACAGAAAGTGGTGGAAAGTAACTATGTACATTTACTCAAGTACTATACTGAAGTGTATACGTTTACATTTATTTTTATTAAATTGCAAAGCAATTAATCGGACAATTATTTGTATATTTAGTCTGTTAAATGTTGCCAGTAACATCATTCACAGTTGCTTAAAGCTTCTTTTTGTTTGTTTCGATGACTGACAGAAAAAAACTAAGGATACTCAATTTACCAATGTTGTAGTCAACGCCACCTTAACTGAGACCCGAGTGTTTCGAGACTAAGACAAGACAAAGATTCTGAGGGGTTGAGACCAAGTCAGGCTTAGTCTACTTAGGTATCACATACTGTAGGTGAGGCGTGATCCCATCTCAGTAAGCACTGCATTGCAGAATACTGCGTGTTTTCTTTTAGATGCCGTTCCTCACAGTTGTGGTCTTGACCAGTCTCTCTTTGTTCAAGACCGAGCAAAAAGGCGGTTGATTCTGAGACCAGACCTTCAAAAAGTAGTCTGTCTCGAAAACAGCGTTATGATTTCAAGTACCACAACGCTGCAATTTACTCTCAAATATAACAAATAAAAACAGAAAATCATCACATTTGAAAAGCACCAGAATCAGAGAATGCTTTTTGTTTTTAAAAATGACTTAAATAATAAATCCACTGTCAAATGTACTTTGTACTCCATTCAATTAACAGTATATGAACTGTTAAAACAAGCTCCAACTCAACCAGCTATTTATTTTTATTACTTTTTTTAGTGTACACAAGTAGTTCGTAATGAAGTATTCAAGTTTTGAAATTTAATGGAGTACTTTTATAGAGAGGTGTTGCAACTTTTACCAAAGATAATGTTGTGAATTTTTCCACCACTGCTTCTAGATTAACCTGACAATGCTGTATCTGTACTGTGGTTCGTACCTTGAATGGCTGCTCAGTGACATTTCATGAGATTTAATAAATTTACAAGAGACAAAAGCAGACACCAGTAATCTTGCCCTGTTTGGACCAAGTTCGTGACCTTTCCCCCCTCTGTCTCTTCCATCTGCCCCGTTACTCCCTACTGTGTGCTGTTATAATGACACAGTATTAAAAATAAGCTTCAAGAGAAGGGGAAAAAGCGGCTGCAGACGTTTTGCTACCCCAAAGGCCAGATCTGGGGGTGGAAAGACGAATCTGCAAGGCAACCACAATCTGCTAGGCTGAACGCGCCAGTAACCAATCGCCGGCTTTTAGTTGCCAGACCAAATCACACACCAGCATGTCCGGGTCGATCCTTTGTGACGAGGCACAAGTGAGTGTGTGTTTTGTGTGTGTGTGTGTGTGTGTGTGTGTGTGTGTCATGTTTTGGAGAGGATCCACATAATCCCTCATGTGAGGAGTGCTACAGACATGCCCCGTTTCAAAACAACCGCTGAGTAATGACGATGTAGCCAACAAAGCAGGAAATTGAACCTCTCGTCTGCAGCAGCACTTTTATAGAGTTATTGAATACAACTCAAAACACAACATATTTAGATCCGTAAATACATGTGGATGTCGAGTGTGCATGTCTGTGGTTGGGTTTTCGCGTGTTGGGGGGCAAACTACAGGTTTGCAAAATCAGGATTTTCTTGCTTATCAGCTGATATTATATAAATCTTCCTTTTTCTCCCTCGCCCGTCGAAACTTACACTGAGCTTACACATATGTGCAAATGATTACAGTGCACACAGTACACATATGGATTTGTTTAACATGTTTAACATTCCCAGAGGCCTGGCTATGATTCTCAGTGTTCACTCACTCTGGCCTCCTCTTCTCCAAAGAAGGACCCTCTGACCCAGCCGTTTGTTATGTAATAACTTGACTTTTTGGTAAATACACTTCTTGTTGGAAAGCAGATTGATAGCACTCTGAAATCTGTTCAGTCTGGAGCCAGGAGACGCTTAGCATAGCTTAGCTTAGAGACAGAATGAAAAGGAAGCAGCTGCTTTGTCAAGTCACAAAATCTAGCTAGCAGCAACTCTTAAGCTCACTTATTAAAACGACATATGTCACTTTTTTAATCTTTACAAAAACCATGTTATTTCTCTGCAGAGTGTAGTGACTTCCTAATAACAGGCTGAGAATCTGTTTTGGGCTCCTCTTCATTAGCTAGTCCACCTTTGTTTCCACCCTCTTGTACCTGTATCTTGAACTTCCTCACCCGCTAACGCTAGTCTCGCCTGTTGACAGCGTGACCTGCAACCTCACAAAGATCTCCTTGAACAGGCTGCGGGCACTCATAAGATAATAGTCAGCAATTGCAATGACTGTTAGGAGTAAGGTTAGCATTTAGCGAGAATCTTGTTACTTTTGTACAGAAACTACCTGTTTCCTTTGAGCCTTTATGCTATGCAAAGCTAACCTGCTCCTTATGTACATTTCTGCCAAAAGAGCGAATTATCTTTCTCTCTTTCACATAATGTCTAACTTTTCATCTCCCTGCAAAGTTGAAAGTTGCAGTTTAACCTCACATCGAACAGCTCTTACAGTACTCACCATTTCATCCAAAATGATGTAGCAGCAGTTGTACTGTATGAATACCTAAAATCTGAGCAGACGAACAACAAAATCCTTGTTTTTCTCCACCTGAGCTCAGCTTGTGAAACACTAGAGTAGATTTTTCCACTGACTAAAACAGTAATTAGCTAAATCCTCTGCATTTGTTCGACAAATAGAGATAATTTGTTGGAAGTGTTGTTTTTCCACAGAATACACGTGTTTGTGTGTGAAAATGGGAATTGGTTTATTATAGCATGCGTGTGTTTTGGCTTTTGTGTAGGTCTGGTATGTGTCCATAGACTGTGAATCAGTTTAAGGTGTTGGGTACATAAGGAGTTGATTTATATCCTCTGTTAATGATGCTGGTGACGTAAGGGAAAATACCAGACAAAAACATGTGCTCTCGCACATACTTTCACAACTTGGATTGCGCCATGTTCTGCTTTTGTCACCCTGTAAATAAAAAATAAGAATAAAAAAAAAAAAATCAAGCATTCTTTTAGGTTGTTTTGTAGCCAGAATTGGTTTGTGGTTGGCTTCTGTTGGGTTAAAGTAATAGCCAAGTGTCCTCCTTGTTGGGGAAAAAAACATCTTTTTTTAGAATTTGCGCAATTTTGGCTTATAATGAGGCAGACATTAAAATCTAAATAAATGAAAACACGTTTGAAGTTAACTTAAAAATCTTTGCAAAATAAGACGCCCAGAAAACACCTTTGATGGTTCGTAAAATTCAAATTCAGCCTTTCATGTCTCTTACTTATGTTATTAGACTTTACAGGAGGATGGAAGGGTTGGACATGGCGGTTGGAAAACAGTTTTAGTGAGCCTAATGTATTTTTTCTTACAGATGTGGCATCTGTTTCTAATGAACACAAAGAAAACATTATTGTTGCACCACCAGAGTTTACTTTGTACGCATATGTAGGAAATTAGGCCAGCGTACCGCCACCCTGCTGCATTGTGGATCTCCAGTTGCCGCAGTGATATTACTCTGGCGGTATCACAGGGCAGTAAACAACCTGAAGACCTTATTCCGTCTGTCACTTCCTCCAGTCTCTCTGGTCAATTCAACCTCTCTTGTTCCAACTTGGTGATGTCTGACAGACAGTGTGTTGCATGGACACAAGAGAGGCCCGCTTAGTTTCTGCTGGTGTACATTTCCCTGGAAAACATTACGACTGACATCACGTCAACCCAAGGACAGAGAGGAGGCATGACGGACACAAAGAGCCAGTGAGAGAAATCTCACCTGCCGACGTGTGCGAAGAGTTGACACCTGCCCAGTTATCAGACACGCTCCCCATAATGAGACATTGTCTAAGCACTAACGTAGAAAGTGTTGGCGTAAATCAGCCTTTCATTTGCCGATAATGGGCACCTCCATTAAGTCAAACAGAGGGTATGGTTGTCCCAATCACGTCGTTGTCATGCACATGCACATTATCTCTTGGTCCACGAAATGTCTGATGGATAATGGAGTGTAATTACCTTAAACCTTTTTTTTGCCGGCTCAGTTCTTTTCTATTGTATTTCACTCCACGGGCCGTAAGATAATTCTCATGTGCATCACAACGAGGTGTTCCCCAAGGCTGGACACGCTACGTGACCCAATGGGCTTAATAGGTGGCCATTATCGGCATGGGAACTTGGTGGATTACTTCTTTTGTCAGGCCTTTCTGTCTCATGACGAAGAGGGAAATCCATGTCTTATGAAGTGCTTTTGAAAAGCCAGAGGGTTTCATCAGCCATTTGTGAAGCGCTGAAGGTTTTAATCAAGCTCCAGCCGCATGCAACATGTGCAGTACTCTGTTTTAACCTGGCTCAGGGCTAAAGGGAGTATGTATCTCAGGAATATAGATGAAAATGTCCTGACTGTGTGAGGAAATAAAAGTATTTGACCGGAATAAATGAATAAATAAAGTGCATAAAAAATACAACTCACCATTACGCTGAATTAGTGTGAGCCCATAGCTTGTTCCTCACTAAGCTTTTTGCTTGTGGGCTCGACAGACTCTGATAATCAATAAAATATTTTTTTTATTCAGTCTTTCTGCGTGGCCTCGTACCAGTCCGCAACCTATTGGTTGGGGACCGCTGCTGTAGAGGACACAATAAAATCCTTTGAGCTGCTCTATCCTTCTCTGATGTATCGCTGCACCTGCAGAGCAAATGCAAATTAACCTTGATAGTTGGTTATAAAGAGGCGATTGTGAACATTCATCATTATTCATGCCAGTCAGAAAATTCCAGGACACAGCAGGTTGATGGTGTTTACTTTTGTGTGGCTTTTCGAACAAGGAAGGGAAATCTACCGGACCTGGTCCCTGGTCAAAATAAAGCTGGAGAAGATTTTAATAGGTCAGTTTGGTAACTATGAGCAGAACAGAGCTCCATCTAACATACAGTGACCCATCAACAAACCTTACTACTTTGCTTAAGTGAGTAACTTCATCAAGGTTCAGGAACGGTTACGGTCGTGTTTTGATGAGCTGGCGTATTCACTTTGCAGCAGACCTTTTGAAATATGGCAGCATACTGAAGCTGTCATTGTGCTGCATAATGCCTGTACTGCAGCTTCACTGTTAAGTTACTGCTGCTGCTGCTGCTGCTGCTAAACATAGAATTTTATAAGCCCCAGCATCCACCTATAACCTCAGATGCCAGGCGTCACTGAGGAGAAGTTTATTACTGTCACAATCTCTGCTGTGTTAAGCTCAGCATACAGAGACTGAAGAGGTCAGACCCTAGCCACCAGATACAGTATGAGCTATGTACACATTCTCTATTTGAACTTCCCTGTTGTATCAGAAGAGACTTTAAATGGAGAAGCTTTCTCAGGGCCCACTTTTCTAGTGTCATCAGGCTTTTTCCCAAAGTGAAATTGTGCCTGAAATTTTGGGACTGGGAATTTTTAAAACCCCCGTGACATTAAAAAGCTGGCAGCTCCAATTTGAACTAAGTCAGGATTATTTACAACATGGTGTCCCAATTATAGCAAAACATGCTAATTTCAGTTTAAAAATAAGCAAAACCAAATTTCATAGGTCATGTTGTTTTGTGTTTTCTACTTAATGGTAAATGGACTGTACTTTTATATCACCTTTCGAGTCTTCTGACCAGTGCTTTTACACTACATACATTCACACACTGATGGCATTGGGTGCCAACAGCTCATCAGTTTCAGGAGCTAACCACTCATACGCATTCACACACTGATGGCGCAGCCTTCTGGAAGAGCTAGGATTGACCCCTTGATCATTAACTGGTGGATGACCCACTCTAGCTCCTTAGCCACAGCTGCCTACTAGCTACTAGTTACCTACTAGCAGACGTTACACCTGCTACTTGATCTGCAGTTCTCCTTTAAAATGAAAGAAAACTTGTTGACAGTAAGCCACCAGTCAGGAACCACTGCTTTTAGGTTTTTATCAGTTTAGACTAGTGTTGAGCTCACAGTCTAACATCCACTAAAATGTTATTTTACGGAAGTTTTTTGAACTGCACTGGAAATGCACAGGTAGCATTTGAATGAATATGACAATAAAGTCCACGAATATAACAACAACGTTTCAGTTTAAGTCTGAGGCCTTTTCTCTCCCATTTCCCCTCTTGATATTTACTCTCAAATGTTGTATAATGACACAAAAAGAGAATACCACTGATTCACAGGATTAGTCTCTCAAATCTGAGGTGCTGGATGCCAAGAGTTTGAATGTACCTCACATTTTAGCTATGCTGTTATGAAACCATCTTGTTCTGCCTAGACAGGAAACAAACCAGCACTCTCAATAACAGGAGTCAACACGAGAATCCTGTTTCAAGCCCTAACCAATCAATAACGCTGTTGACTCATTGTTTGCCTTGGTTATGATCTGTCGTTGTTTATAGAGGTATGGCAGATCTGTAAGCATGACTGGCTGTATTTTTGTGTCTGTATACATGACACTAAAATACACTGAGGCATTAAAAATAATATCATTGTAGAGTCTGCTTGTGTCTAACCAAAATCCTGTGTTCTCGACCGTCATGGCTCATTGTTTGGAAGCCGGTGACGTGACCCCGCTTTACCCTTGATGTCTCCTGCTGCTCGGTCACCTCACGCTGAAAGGCGAGGAGTTCCACTCATTCTTGTGTTTCCTCTTTTGTGGTTCCTTCCTTCCTTCACAGCTTCATCCAGAAGGATTTCTCAGATCAGCTGCTGCATGACATCAAGGAGCCAGAAAAAGCTCTTTGGTCCTCGCCCCAAAAACCACCACGGAACAGAATAATGTCCGTGTTTTTGACATGACTTTGCCATTACTTCTTTATTATTGCTATTTTTAGGCCCTCGTGAACAAAACAGAAAATGTGACTGGTCATCTCATGTTGTCGCGACTTGTTATTTGAATGTGTCAAACAACAGCACAGAGGGTTTCGTGTAATTACTGTTTTACTGTTTGGGAAAGTCATCACGCTCTTCTCCCTTTTCCTTTGAGGTGTTTTTGAATTTTTTATCCTGTTGTTTTCGTCAATTGGCATAAAATGACGAAGGCATGGTGTGGTGTTGGTGTGCTTTGACTTCTTTATTGTGTACAATGGGATATTCTGAGAGGCGTTAATTTCCTGTTATATCCTGTTCTTCCTCTGCTCTTCTTCTCTTCTTCTCTCCCTCTTCCTTTCTTACTTTCTTTTTTTACTACTCCCTCTACCCACACATCCATCTGACTCCAGCCTCCAAACCAAAGCACATGGCTGCAACAGGCATGAAGCAAGGCCGGTTATGAAAAGGGAAACATGCAAACAATAAAATGCAATTACAGGATTGACAGCTCAATAGCCGAGGACGCAAGTCTAGTGAGATTAGAAAGAGCTCATGGATGTGAGACACAGAAGTTACAGCAAGCAGACAAAGAACTCTTTTCCTGACAAGGAAAAAGCTGTTAGCTGTGGTGAATGGAGGGAATAAAGGTGGATGAGAAAAGTGATTTCTTAAGGAAGAGTTTGACATTTTGGGAACCCACTTTATTTTCCAAATAAGAGTTGAATGTAAAGATCGATACCACTCTTGTGTCTGTCTATTAAATATAAAGCTACAACCAGCAGCCTAAGCAATTAGCTTAGCTTAGCATAAAGACTGGGGGAACAGTGGGAAAAAGCTAGTCTGGCTCAGTCCAAAGGTAATACAACCCAACTACCGGCACCTATAAAGCTAACCATTTAACCCTATAGCTTGAATGTGGTTTAAAAGGTTTTTGGTGATTTTATGGGTGGTTTGTAGAGGAATATTTATTGTGCTTTGGAGGAGCTGATAGGTTGACTTTGTTCGGTTTGGACAGAATTCATCTCCTGTTACTGTTTCAAGTCCTTATGCTAAGTAAAGCTAACTGGCTGCTGGGTTCATCTCCATATTCAAACAGAAATGAGAGCGGTATCGACCTCCCAAAATGTTGAACTGTTGAACTTTTCCTTCGAGTGATGCTGGAGAATTGTGCACTCCTGTAGATCTGAGCAGCACTTTGTCATGGACACACTGCTTGGACGAGAAGAATTGGGTATTTGAAGGCAGACGAGGCCACGCTTGGACACAAGGGCGATCTTGTGCCTGTAGGTCCAGTGGAAGTTCCACGTGTGGCGGTCACTTTTGTTGTGGGTTTTGTGGGTTTAAAAAAAACTCAGACAAACTGGATTTAAATGAATATGCCTCACATGCAGACAGTGCTGGCTTGGATTGCCTGGCTGTGAACGGTTGACTTCTGAAGGCAGCGGTCAGGGAGCTGGCATGTTTTGAACATCCGTTTTGGACATGCTTTCACATGCACTTTGTATTTCAAGCACATTTTCACTGCTTGTGTGGCTTTTTCATACACTTCCGGCACTTAACCTGTCGACACCGAACAGGTGAAGTAGCTGAGAAACTCCACTGTAACCAGAATGATTTTTCTTTAACCATATATCTTTGCATTGAACAGTAAGGACTTTACTTTAATAAAGACTTTTAATGGTACATAATGAAAAAATAACTTTTGTGTATGTGAGATCCTTTGAAACACATTCTTCTGCTGTATTATGATGATTTTGGATTATATGCAGTCATTACACAATAAATCAGTTTCACCTCACTCTGCTGGACTTTAAGTCCGGCCGTTTCGGTGGCTGCACTTCTGAAGGTCAAGTGAGGTCCTCTGTGGAAAACCAAACATTCCTCAACCTCTCTAACCAGGTCCAATTTGTTACTTGACACTTTCCAAAAAAAGGTATTTAATTATAGGTCCCATTTTTTGTTTTGCTCTCTCTATCATTGTCGTTTTATTGATAGTTTTTTGTGTGTGTGTATGTGTGGGTGGGTGCATGTCTGCATGTGTGTATAAGTGTATATCTATGAGCACGTGTGTGACTTGTAATTAGCCTCTTGCTCTGGTCTGAATGGCATTTTAACAAATGCTTCTATATATATCATGCTATCAGGTTGAAGTTTTAGCAATCTCACTCCTTGCCACTTTCCCCTCTTTCCATCCCTCCCTCTTCTCTGCCTCTGCAGCACTATCGGCCCTTCAGCCCTCAGTTGTTGTTTTTTTTTCAAACCAGTGGTTTTTCCGTCCTCGCTTTATCTTTCTCTTCCTCCCTGAAATTATGCCTCAGCAGCCTCTCATTGGCATGAGGGCCTTGCCGGACCAAAATCATAAACTCGTTACATTTTTTATTTTCTTGTTTGTATAAGGCACAGCTTGGTGTTGGCTGGATGTTATGGCATTCCAGATGTGTGTCTACATACAGTATGTGTATACATATGTCTCTGTGTGTATCACCTGTATGCACAGATCATGCGTACAAGTTCTTGTTAAGGCATACCATCACCAAACACTTCCTGCACATGTACAGGTGGTGATATTAGAAGTAATCAGACTCTAAAAAGTAGTATATCACATTATGAACAGTCCAGACAATCACCAGCAAAATATATTTAAAGAATCAAAAATAAAACTGCAGTAAAATGGTACATGTTATTTTTTTATTATTATTGTATATGTCATGTGTTACTGCTGCATTACTGTGGATGTTTGACTTCATAAACGGTTGGGTAGTTTAATCTGCAAATACATCAAATCTGTAAGATCGTCGCATGTTTGTACCTTTGCTGTGCTTTGAGACTCACATATCTCTAAAAAATCAACTTCTGATGAGGTCAGAAATCAGCCCTGTTCTGACGTAATTTCCAGCTAATCCAATCAAAGTTTTAAGTAGTTTGTTCATCTTTAGGAGTAGGGGGATTTTCTCAATACATAAAGGAAGACTTCCTCCTTCAGTTTATCAATCAAAATCACATTTTGAGATGCATCACTTTCAGTAAACAGAAAGGGTTTGAAAAATGGTGGAAATTAAAAAGTAAAGTAAGTAAAGTTGTCAGATAATTGCAGTGATGAAAAAAATCTAAAATTTACAACTGAGATATAAAGGAGGGGAAAAAGAAATACACAAGAAAAGTAGATTTCACCCCTGCACTTAGGACATGCTGTATCAGTCTTTGTGTGTGTGTGTGTGTGTGTGTGTGAGGCTGTGTGAGTGTGTGTGTGTGTGTGCGAGCTGACCACACATAGAAAGAGAATGAATGGGTTTGAGTGGGGAAGAAGTGTTGGTTTGCTTTCTAACTAATGTTTAAAACATTATGTTTTGCTGTGTGGTCAAAGGTGAAGATGGTGCATTAAAGTGGCCTCACCCCTCATGCACGCACATGCATGCACACACACACACACACACACACACACTGTTTTAACTGTGATAGAAGGGGCATGTGCTAAGGACGTCAGGGGTGTGTCTGTGGTCAGAGTGACTGTATAAGACGCAGGCAGGTACACTGAATTCTCCATTCAGCCACACAGACTACTCTGAGTTTTGTGTCACTTCTTCAACTTGTCGGGTTGCATTTTAGTGTCAACTCTGTCTCGCAGTTAGACCTTTATAGAATTTCAGACTTTCAGTCTTAATTTTCTTGTTGTGAAGTGCAGTGGTCACTTTTGAGTTTACTTGTCCAAGAAGCACCAAATCTGACTTTCATGAAGTGTTTGCATCGTTTTTTGACGCCTGTAAGAAAGTTAGAGCTTGTTTGAGTTTGGTCCCGACTCAGCATTTGTAGCAGCGTACCCAGCATCCTCGCTGAGTTGCCACGGCAACTGTGTCAGTCAGCTGCAAGTCTGGGGTAAGTATGCTGTCTCTCTCTCCTCTCTCTCTCCCATGTTCTTGTCCTCTCTCTTTCTTTCACCATCTTTAGCCATGATGACTTCCTCCATCTTTACTTCTGTCCTTCTCATATGTATTCTGTTCTTATTTTGACATATTCCAAATGCCTCTCATGTTTTTGCTTTGGTCAGTGGCTGTTTTACAAGCAACATTTGGGACCAACCAGACTGTCCGTTACACGGTCTCCTCCTGGGTCAAAAGTGCAGAGTAGACTGCAGCACTGAGCTGTCAAACTTTACTATCTGGTGTGATTATATTCTGGAGTCAGGCAGGTTTTTATGTTGTGGGAATCTGTCACGTCTATAATTTTTAAAGTATCCACCATAAATAGGCTGCTGCGTGCTGACAGATCGAGGTTCCCCCTTGATAACACTGGTCCCGTTTGAACCCACAGACCTGTAATTGTGGCTAGAAAAGTCACAGTGCACTGCAAAATTCTTGCAACTTTTTTTGTTTGATTATATTCATCAGTCGCTTGATTACCAGTGTGTTGTAGCACTGTAGTTTGACTAGATAGTTGGAAATTCATTTATTCCTCTAATTTATTCTTGGGTACAGTTGATGTGATACACTGTAGACCTGTAATCACATGTTCAGTGAAGTGAGTCAAGAAAATCTGGAGATTTGATAACAAAAATATTAAAAATTCAGAAGAGCTAGTAAGAATTTGCTTTATTTGTTGAGCATATCTGCTGTCACGAGGATCAAACCCTAATTCTCTGCTTACTGGGTGGACCTGTTTCCAAAATCGTGCTTATACAATGTGATTTATGTATTTTACATTAAGCAGGGAACACTTGTGTCAGGATGCAATCAAGTTATATAGAAACATCAGTAAAGGGCAGTTATAAATACCTTGCCAACCACTTGTCCAGTGTGCCAGTGAATATGTATTCAAGTGTGTGTGAACTGTAGGAAGTAATGCTATTTTAAATAAGCTGTTGTTAAGTATGTTCCGACTGCTAATCGCTAACTTTAGAGATGACAACATTGTTTTGTCGTAACACAATATAGTACCTCGAGGCGCACGTGACACATCAGTGTAGACTGTCCGGATGGGTTGAGCTTTCATTTCATATTTCCAATATCCTAAAAACACTTTGTTTTTCTAACTGTACTAACCTAAATGTCAGGGTCAGAGTTGGCTAATGGCAAGTGTTGAGAAGGTCAGCATGTGTTGGCAAATTAATATGTTGAAGCATGAATAATTGCTTTAAGTGTGTGTGTGTGCGAGTGCCTACGGCACAAAAATAGCCACGGAAAGAGCCCTGGTTCATTGAGTGCTGCCCATAAAAAGAACCTGATTCATGTTAAATGTTATTTACGTCCTTTACAACTGCTCCTTACCTCCCTGTCACCCGTGTCACTGCACTCTGGATAAGTCACAAAAGTGACTCAGGTGTTTTTCGCCACGTGAGTGCCTTTGTGTGAGCGTGCGTGCTTGTGTGCTGCATGTGTGTGCCAGCGACAGAATGAAAACTTTTATGCTGTAATGTCTCATCAGTATAGAAGTGGACAAAGTTTCTTAGCACTTGATAAGAAATTGTGCAAAAAGGGCACTGCTGTGTGGACTGAGCTTGATTTTCATTATGTACTTTAAAACATACGTGAACCTGACCACGTTTTAAACTGCGATTAACCCCTTTTCTGACCTTGTCCTGTCTCCTCTCTCCTTCAGATCATATGTACATAGAAGAATACATTGAAGAAGATGAGGAACCACCTTTGCTGCTCAGCTCTTGTCCTTCTCACGGTAAATACGTGTGTTTGTGTTCAGACCGGGTGGTATGTACATCGTGATTTACATTTTAAAGTGTGTGCTCTCAATTTCACTGCAAACCTCCACTGACCGAGCTTGTGTGTCTTTCAGGTGCTTGGCTGTGGTGGGACTGCAGCGGTGCAGTGTCGGTGGGGGGAAGGGTGTGTGTGTCTGCAATGCCCTGCTGGCCAGGAGCCTTCCAAGGTGAGACTATAAACTCAAATAAAATGATTAATAACAACATAACCCGCTCTGAGGGACATTTTTAGTACATTACATCTCTGCTTTTATAGTATCTGTTGCTAAGTGCTTTTGTGTTCTTTCTAATTAATGTTTTGTCCCCTAAGACTCAAACTTTCACCCCATGTTCCTTTAATTATCCTTCACTTTCTGCCTGGTTTAAATGTACTTGTTTCAGTTGGGTGCATTTCTCTTTACTCTGAATAACGTAGAGTTTATTTTCAAATCATATGTTGAATTTAACTCCCGTCTAACCTTTTAATTTCTGTTTAGGGCCATCACAGTCAACATAAATTGGGTTATTTGCTTCCATAATAAAGTCTGTAATGATGCAAACATGAATATATTACACTGCTTCATATTTCTCTTGTTGTTGCAGGCTGTATTTATGAAGTTGTTGTAGATCACACGCTGTTACTGATACAACAAAACAGCCATTTATAAAGCTGTTAATGTGAAATTATAAAGAAGATATCATTGTTTTAATCCCAGCGAACACAGATATTTGTAAGCACTTATAATTAAACCTTTGTCAGGACCAGAGAGATGCTTAATGCAGCCTCTTTTTAGCCTCTTTTCTCAGTTTAGAAATGTCTCCTTTCTTGCCAGGCGTGTGGGCAGATCCAAAGTCCAGCAGAGGAAGTTCAGTGCAGACGGTGCCCAGCTGGAAGCTTTTCAGACACATTCGACTCTGAACTTTGCCGTCCACACGCCTCCTGTAAGATCCTCGGCCGTGAGGTTGCAACCCCTGGCAATGTGACCTCTGATGCTGTCTGTGGAGTCTGTCTTCCTGGGTAAGGACTTCCAGCCTGTCTCCCGGTTTGTGTGTTTGTCTTTGTATGTCATCAACCTACCTGACTGCTTGTTAACGCACCCGCTGCTGAATGAAACTGACATTCAAAGCGCTTTGCCCGAACATGTACCTTGTAAACTTTTGTTTGTTCTAAATTAATCCTCCTCATTTTCTCGGAGTAGAGAAAACAAGAAAGCCAGCGCGCGCACACATACACACACGCACGGTGTCATTCACCACAATGGGCAGGAAACATCAAGCAAAATATGCCACAGGCTGAAACCGCTGATTCATTCTTTCATTGTAAAATAGTCTCCCACTTTTGTCTTTTCTTTTCTGTCCATCTCTCTAATTATGCTCCTCTTTCTTTTTTTTTTTCCATTTGCAGGTTTCACTCCACTGCCACAGGGGAAGTTTCCACCCACAGTCCCTGTGTGAAAAGTAAGCGTGATGCTGCAGCGTGTGTCTCAAAAATGTGCTAAACATGACATGCTGCTTGTCCGTCATTGAATTCGCAATCCTCATTTGTTCTTTTCAGAGATAACACTGTGTTTCTGCTCTCTTGTTTCCTCTCCTTTTCCTCAGCATCTTTGCATGTCAGAACGGTGCGCACGGTGGGTAAAGGTCCATCCATCGGCGCAGGAGGGCCCGTCAACGGCACGGTGGTGCGCAGCGCTGAGGAGAAGACAGCTGAGTATGCTGTGTTTGCTTTGGTGCCCGTGTTCTGCGTGATGGGCCTGTTGGGCATCCTCATCTGCAACATCCTGAAGAAGAAGGGATACCGCTGCTCTGCCGACAAGGAGGGAGGGGATGAAGAAACCGCCACACCGCAGAAAGAAGGTGAGAGAGATGAAGTGAAACAGAGAGTTGGGACAAGGAGAAGAAAAGAGAGAAAGTGGCATGGAGGGTGACTACTAAAACTAGCATTTGTATCCAGGTTGTTGTCACGTTCGCCCATAAAAACACCACACACATGCACACCATGTGGTTAAATGTTGTCAGGGCAAAAAAACCAAGCCGAGCCCAGAGGGCTACAGTCCATGTATCTCTCTGATGTGACTGCATGCAAGCCTACGTAGAAGACTTTTTTTTTTTTTTTTTAAATCTCTTTCAACTTTGACCTTGCAGGGGTCATTACATGTCATGCATGCTGTGTTTTCCTAAGCCCGCTCTGTTATTCTTGTAACTTTCCTATCTGAAAAGGGGGGAAAAGCAATTCCCATTGAATCACTCACGCTACTGACGTTACAGAGAAACTGACTTGGGTAAACACAAAAAGGGAGGCATGGGGAGGGCAGAAGAAGAAGGAGATACATATGAGGGTAGGACTAACTGAAAAATATGATAGACATCAATAACTGAAGTGAGTTTAGAAAGAAAAAGATAAAGACATAAAAACGAACGCAGAGACATTAAGCAATAAAACAAGTGCTGAGTTACCACACCCGGTCTCTGTGGTTTGCTCAGTTTCAAAGTAACATGAGTGCTCTTTATTCCTGCCCTTTGTAATGCTGTATAGTCGTATTGTGCTGGAGGACTCTACATAGACCTGTAGCACTTCAGCCTTTGACCCCCTTTTTTCTCTCTTTGAATCTACAAATCTGGTCCTGTAAGGTAATCACCTGTGGCAGTTGTTACACTTGGTTTCATCTTGATGGTGAAGCAAACACCATCTACACTTTCTGTATAGAACAGCATCGCTGTGCACACACTGTTAGAAGTACACCCGTATTTTCTGTATGCAGCTATTGTACTTTACTGTTCCCGTTCTCAGGTTTGTATAGGAGGTGAAACCCTAAAGTCTCATGGGATTTGTTATCTGCTGTTATCGCCCCGATTAGCTTTTTCAAACTGTGGGACAGGATTCACAATAGAGTGTGGGTTTCCTGGTGAGTTTCCATATAAACTATGTGACATTTTAATAAACTATGTCTGCTATGAGGTTTTTTTTTTTTGACAAAATCACGGTTGCATAAAAACTCAAACGTGTGTGAGTGAGTCAGAGAGATTTCATTCAATTCAGCAAACATTGCTAACTTGCTATTGTGTTCACTCAGTTACCTCATGGAAAAACTGGATGTTGCTCAAAGCAAAGTTCATTTGGAAACTATTGTGAAATGTGCTTTTTTTTTGGGTTATGTGAACACCACTGCTATCACAGTATCACAGGAAACTGACTCGAGAAACCAAAATTGTTTTTGTACCAGGCTGTAAACATGTTTATTTCTGCTGCGAAGGCCTTTTATTATAGTATCTTATGGAGATTGACTCGTTTTGCAGCCAGCCTCAAGTGGCCGTTCAAGGAACTGCAGTTTTTGGCACTTTGGCTTAATTCTACAGCCACCGTGGTTTATTTACCACGTATTACACCCCACTTTTACACAGCATATCCAGGGAATCTGTGTGTAGCTTCACTCCACCCCAGCAGACAGACAGACAGCAAACACACACGCAGCAAAGCATAACTGGCACGTACTGTCATTTAGTGTGTAAGCATGAAAAGATTTAAAGGCTAAGCTGGCTTGTCCATCACTCACCTGATGGTGCGAGGCTCAGAGGAAAGCTGTGCGACAGCCACGTAACCATGCATGGTGTCAGCCGTCAGGGACGTCAGAGCGCAGCTGCTGCCTCAACAGATCCGACTTTCTGTCAGCACGTCCCCACGTCAAGGAAAGCCTGCTGCTTTGGATAGTTTTTTGTATCTGTCAGGATTAAAATGGACTGCATTGTACAATTACAAAGGAAGGTCACCTGCACACAACAAGATTATGTTGCAGAGGAATTTAATGGAAAATTATGGAAAAATTACACAATTAACCAAAGTGATTTGTGTCCTTTATGCTTTTTGGTACATAAGCCAGACATGAGAGTTTTCTACTGTGTCATCAACTCTTCAGAGTTCGTGTAGATAACCCTGAGGCCTGTAGTTGATTTAATGGAGGCCAGGGTGATCCAGCGCCAGCAGATCTGGTAAAAGACCCAACAGATTTCATGATAGGTATCAGCGTTACATTCCATTTCATTAGCCTGAAAATGAATTACATCGCAGATTGCCAAAAATGCAAACGTCACAGCAGCAGTCTTTCTGTCAATGATCTCTGGCTTTTGTTTTCAGTGTTGCCTTGGTCTCTCCCTCTCAGAGCACTTTGTTGTGAAACTTAAGATGTCCTTGCGCCGAAAGGGAAACTCCCTGAACCCCCATCCCCCCCGCTGCTCTCTTTATCCGTCCTTATATCCTCCATTCATCTGATTTCTTGACACCCTCCTCCCTCCCCTTTTCGTCTGAACATGACACTGTGCATCTATCTCTCCTTTCCCAGCCAGATCAATAATTCAATTGGGTCCTCACCTCATGGTTGATGTCTCCTCTTTCTTTCTCTTTCTCCTGCTCTGTCTCATCTCCTTGTTCCTCTCTGGGTTGTTGTCTTGCTATTGAAGTTGATTATGTGTGTCCCCCATAATGAAACCCCTAAACTTGACATGGCATGTGTTGTATGTCTCAGTGTTAGTTTGACAAAAATTAAGCCGTCAGTGATGTGGATTGCGTTTTAATTTGACTTGGGTGCCGCATAAATTTCATGTTTTTTAAAAATCGTAACAAATATTTATATCCATGGTGAATGACAGTACCTCATTAACTTTTTAGTGTTGTCTTTTGGAAGTTAGCCAGCAGCTGGGGTTATTTTAGGACACCTTATCGTCCCCTTCATTCTCAACTTCCCTCTCTTGCTCCTCCTGCACCTCCAGCTTATAGGACAGGTGATGCAACGGTGCAGCGATTAAGCTATAAGTCTGCATATATGAGACAGATAAAGGACAACAGAGGGAAGCCTAAGCCAAATAAAGTTAGCAAGGACGTTAGAAAGTTAATAATGTAGGGAAATAAAAGACTCCTGGTTGAAAAAAAAAAGAAAAAAGATGGATCTTTGCATGCTGCAGAGTAAAACTTATTCACTCTTGTTGTTATGTAACTATCCTTGTTGCAGTGTGCTGTCTCTCTCTGTCTGTCTCTCTGCTGTAGTCCTGACTGGCCTAAGGTTAGAGGTAAACTTCTTACCGCAGCACTTTTCTCATCATCTCCATTCAGGGGGAACACCCAGGGGGATGAATTGCTGCAAGGCCAAGCTTAGCTAGGCAGGGCTAAAATCAGACTCTCAGCAGAGCTGCAGGGCAGAGAAAAGTTTGACTTAGTGAAGAGAGAAGTGACAGGAAAGCTGGAGGAGGGAAAAGTCAGGGCATATGCGGGGGTCGATAACACGAGAAATGTGGTGAGTTGGAGTCAGATCTGCAACTTTGTGTTTATGCAGCATGAAGCTCAGCCTGCCCAGCCACAAGGACAGAGTAGAAAGGTAGTAAGCTGCAGTTTCAGCCATGTTAGAAGCAGCCACAAGACTGCTGCATCTAAACTTGGAGGTCGGAAAACAGATTTTTAAAATTCGAAACAAACCGAAACTCATCTGAAAATAAAGTGGACTGACTGGTGCCTTAATGTGGCTGACAGCGAAACACTGAACACATGTTTCTGACTGTGTTGAAGGAATAAATAGAAGAGAATGAGTGTGCCACACTGTGAAATGGATGCCGTTATCCTCACATAGCAACAGCCACTGTGGAGACATAGCTATTGTTATATCCTAACAACAGCCTGACTCTGCTTATGCAAGAAAGACAGAAACACACGTAGACACAAATGCATCTATACAGTCACATTTTGCTCTGTAACACACAGATACACACAATCACCTGACATTAGGGGTCTGGTACACCACACACGCGTGCACACAGCTCTGTGTGCTTCAATAGTGTTGAATGGACTGTGATCGCTGAGTGAGCTATTCTGACCCCCCCCCCCCCCCCCCCCCCCCAACACCCCCAACACCCCTCCCGCGCCCTCCTCGCTCAGCTGCCTCACTGTGCTGCTGCGCTATTATGGGATGTCAGGGGGGGTTGCCATGGATGCATATCTATTCTTTGCTGTTCAGTCATCCGCGTCCATCCTTATCAGTCCCATCGTGCAGTGGGGCACAATATCCCATGCGGTGACATGCACTGTGTGAACTGAGCTCACTCTGTCTGTATGTCTGACAGCGAGCGAGTGAAAGTTGTTGTAGCGGAGATTTAAAGCAAATCCATGTGTTGATAGTGGGAATCCCATCTTTATACACTGTGTAGTATGTAGCCATAACATTGTACATCGAAATATATAAATGTATGTGAAAGTTTATATTTGAATATATGGGTGGACTGTTCATTCAGTTCGAACATACATGCCAATATACTGAGAATATATCGATATATAATTTGACAGAACAACAATTTTAAGTCTGCTTACTATTTTTTTTCTTATTTGTTGTCTAAGTTGCCATCAGGTGACCTAAATATAGTGTTCATACATGTATGTTACCCATATAATATGGAAACTACCAAAATATCTTTTACAATGTACAGAAAGTTGCTTGTTGTCAATATACATGTATGATATAGTCTTATGAGAAAAAATGTTAGTATACTAGATCTAGACTCTAGGACCTAGACTCTAACATGCAGTTTATAGGATTATAAAATATATGTCAGTTGATAAAGTGTAATTTTCTCCATTTCTGCCTTTTTGTGCTCGCTTTAGGTAACAGTTGTCCCTACATATCTGATGATCTGAATGAAGACACCATCAGTGTTCTGGTTCGCCTCATTACTGAGAAGAAAGGTAGGTGCTGCTGTGCGACATCACATACCATCTAGTGGTTAGAGCCATTTCATCTCTTGCGGCTTTAGAGGGGAGCTCAGTGTCAGCACAGTACGTCAGAGCAGCCTGAAAACAAACTAAACAGCCTGGGTGGTGAATGTTGGAAATGGGGAAATAAATGGGAAATTGAACCCTCGTAAGTTTGACTTACTTACTGCTAACGCAGCAAAAAAGTGATATGGGATGGGATGTTTTTGGACAGGAGATATAATAATCAGTGTGAGAGTTTCAACACTGCCAACAGCACATTTAGGCTGTCCACCGCTGTGACAAATGTTTCCAGTTTGTGTTTACTTGTCAGAAAGTTAGCCATGCGCATATTCTGGATATTACTGTAAGTTTCTTACAACACCTATTAGAAACTTGGCACTGTGAATCCCATAATGGAACTTTCCCCAGTGAAGTTAACTTTCCCAATCAATCACCAATAAGCCCAAAAGGAAATGTTATTTACTAACTTCTAATATGGTTTAGAGTTCGATTACTCAGATTTACAACACTGGCGGGACGCTGCATTCAACATCATCGATCGAGTCTCTTTCCTGTGTTTGTGTGGTTCAGAAAATGCTGCTGCACTGGAGGAACTGCTGCTGGAGTACGAGAGCAAACAGATGGCCATAACCAAAGGCTCGTCAATCAAGTATGAGACCACACACACACACACACACACACACACACACACACACACACACTACTCATGATATACTTTTGCTCAGTCATGCTGCTCAAGGTGAAGCTAAACACAGAGGCAAAGAAGGTTTAAGAGAGAGTAAGGCAGTGAATTTTGGAAGCAGGCTCTTGGGAAGAAGTTCTGATAAAACTTAAAAAAAAAAAAAATCTTTGTCCTTGAGCGTGTGTGTCTATGTGTGTGTGGAAGGAAGGAAGTTCAGACCGAGAGAGGAGAGAAAATCTTGTACAAGTTACAGAAAAGTTTCACTTTCCCGAGATGAAAGCTGAAGGCTCTTTGGACAGATCTGGTCTACTAACACATGTTGCTCTCCTCTCTGGAGACAAGCTCCCTGGTTTTTGCACACAGAATAATGATATAAACCTAGATTTAGAACCACCAGAAGGTTGTAGATCTCATAGAAAACATTTATGACTTGCTTCAAGTTCTCAGTAGACCCACTTAAAACAAAAACACATAAAACACTGAGGACAAGGATTTACTTTCCATGATAAACAGGTTTTATTTCTTTATTGTAAATGGAACATACTTAGCTCGCTTCTTTACTCCCCCCAAAACAGAATAAATCTAATCTAAAATGTGCTTTGTAGTGTAGGTGGCCTAAAACCGTTATTTCATTTGTCGCATTGATGATGAATATCAAAACTTGACCATTAAAACAGTGATTAGCATGATCATAACCCCATTTTGTGTCTCCGCTGGTTGCCTGCTGAACACATTTTTGAACCAGGAAAAGGAAAGTTTAACAAGTTTCACAGAAATACAGATCAGACCATGTCAGCTGATACTTGGCGGTGACTCACTCCTACATGTCTGAAGTGAATGTCTGACACAGTTGTGACCGCGGTCTCTTGAGTCATGAGGCTTAAACACGCTGTCTGTCACTAAGCTCACTGGCCGTCGCTTTGCTCGAAGTCGCACGATTTACATGACCAAGTGTATTTGCGGTCGGAATTTTGGTTGTAAGCTGCGGCCATTAAAATTGCTCATGTTGTCAGAAGTTAATCTAACAAGTCCAGCAACATGCTGCTTTATACCACAGTCTGTGTTCTGACTTTTCCTCTCTGCTGTTTATCAGCACCGGCAGCAGAAGAATCATTTGTCATCCACATACTCTCTTACAGACCTCGCTTCTCCCACAGAATCACTTCGCCCTATCTCACACTATTACATGATGGTAACTGGATCCAGTGCGCTCCGGTATGAATGCCACATCTACAATAGTGAGAGGCGTCAGGGGCCTCTGGCAGTGGGCTGCTGCTCAATGGGCTGCTGTAACATGTGAGCTTTAGATTCGAGAACATTCTGACACACACACATGATATGCACACCGAAATCTGGAAAGCTTTCAGATCCTGCGTGCGAGGTGGGAGGTTCCTGGGGTTACTGCAGGTCGCCCACCAGCCAGTATAACAGAGAGACCCAGCTGCATTCATCCCTTTTGCTAAGCCTTTCTCTGCACAAAGGAACAATGGACAGGCTACAGCTAAAGAACCCTGACGTTAAGAGATAAAACTTTAGTTTTTCATATCTTTTGCATTCATATTCACACTGAACAAAGTTATCCTGGCATTATCTATTGTTACTTAGCAACACAGACAAACTTTTTAAGTTTTAAGAAGCAACATGGAGCATGAGACACAAGAACTATTGCTACACTTGACCATCCGCATAAGTAGTTTGGACTGACAAGGCTAGCATTTTACTGGTGTTAGAAGCATTAATGTCATAGATATAGGGGCAAGAGTGGGTGTGTTTATGAATCATGAGTAGTATAGATGATTTCAGATTCATATCATACACTGAATGACCTGTTCAAGATGTAAATTTCACTCACCAGCAACAAATGCCCACATTAAAAAAAAAAAATGTAACTAATCAGTCACTCCTTCCTTCTGCTCTTCCTCCCAGGTTCCCGATGCTGTCTCCCCTGTCTCCTTTCCGCTCCCTCCCTAGGCTTTGCCCCCACCAGTCCCACCTCCACACCATCTCTGGCCTCTCCGGCCTGGCCCCGAAACACGGCTATCGGTGCACCCGCTGCGCCCAGAGAAAATGGCCCCCTATTCTCATACCTCCCCTTGACTCCCTGAAAGATCCCCTGAAGCCACCCCAAACCCTCATCCTGCCCTCCCTGGACACATCCACCGACCAGCAGAAGAGACCCCTGCTGGGAGGAGTGTTTGTCAACACCCATCATACGCAAGCTGCTGTGCCAAATACTGTACCTGAAAAAGTGGAAGGGAGTGAAGTGAAGGAGAAGAAGGACGGGGAGCTGACGGTGTTGTCGGTGGGGAGGTGAGACATGTCTGCGCGATTTTTCCATCACTGACTTATCCACAGTCCAGGTCTACAGTGGAATTACTAGATTGCAAATAACCATCAAAAAGTAGCAGATTAAACACAGTAGAAACTGTAATTAAACCTCAACCAGCTGTAAGAACGTCTGTGTTGTAGTGCCAGACATAATACTATGATTGCCGTGTTATCTTAATCTAACAGTGATCATATCCCTTGCTCAACTAACAGATTTCAAGTTGCTCAGATCCCCGAGCAGAAGCCTGTCATCGTGGAATCCAAAACATCAGCCCAGGAGCAAAGAAACTCCCTGTTTGGTGGGAAACCCTTCTGCTCCTCTTCATCGTCAAGCATCAGGAGGTACACGCAGTCACACGCTTCCCTCCTCTTGCTCTTGTGTCTCTCCTTTCATATTTATTTCTATTTCTTCCACACTGAATGAAAGATTTAAGTGCTGTAGTCATTAACATTTTAATTCATATTCCTCAGACCAGCACTAAATTATATAGTTATTTTTTCTGGGAAAGGAAATTAAACACTACATGATCAGTTTATCAGAGGAGTGTCTCCAAAACAATTTAGGAAATTAACTTCTTCTCCTTCCTCCTTGTCTACTCATACACAACACTCAACACTTTCTTAATCAGCACTATTACAGTCATCATGCCTCTTCTCAAAAGCCTGTCGGATTCATAGTGCCCTACACTTACAAGAATCCATTAAGCAGTCTTTTGTGCTTCACAATCTGCCCAAGTGAGGAATAATGACATATGTGAGCTTTGAACAGGCTCAGAAGTTATCAACTGTCCTCTTCCCGCCACCTCTTTGACGTTTTCACTGTTTCCCGCCAGGTGAAGAGACGGAGACAGTACGATAATGCTACCTCACTGAAGATGACCTCATCGTTCGCTGACCACTTAACAGCTGGCAGGGAGGGTGCTTCTCTAGACGACTGACAACAAGAAACCGCAAGAAGCACCTCCTGCAGGAAGAAGTTGTTCCTATTCACGCGATAAGAGGACTGTAACTGTATTTATTATTTCATAAACAAACATTGTACTTTACAGATGTATCAGATGTACCATCGTAGAAGTTCAACTCAAATCACAGCTCCTTCACTGCCCTAATCCAAAGAGAGATTTTTTTTTTTTGTTGGGTACACACAAGGGGACAGAAGGGAGAGCATAACACTGTGATAACACCTGACACTAGAAGTAAAGATGAGAGGGAGAAAACAAGGAAGAGAAGTTTGGATCACGAAAAAAAATGCACTATTAGCCCCTGTGTTTGTGCTTCCATGTAAAAAAAAAAAAAAAAAAAATACACACGGGGTAACACACAAAGGTTACATGCAGTACAGGCAGACGGACACACCTATATGTACTTACCTTTGCTTATACACACACTTTCTTTTTGCCTGTACACAAGTGAAGTGAGAAGAAAACACTGTGGGATACATTACTGACAAAAAGACTAACAGCTGCGAGACTGAAATGAACTCATCCAAATGTGTACGTTAAAAACAAAGAAGAAAACATCAAGCCAAGTTGTCTGCAATCAAGTGCCATATGACTATGAAGGCTTTCATCACCAAGTAACTGAGCAGATCTGGCATGGCTGAATTGAAATCTATAAGATTTTGGGTCATATGAAACTTGATTAAAGACTACCGTAGCACTACATTAAGTATTATGTGGAACAAATCTTATAAAATTCTCTAGAATATTTTTTTTTTCGTTTTTTTTTTTTTTTTTTTTTTTTTTTTTTAAGTTTAGCAATCTAGCTTCTCTTCTTCTGCTTGCATAGAAGTTTGCAGGTGAGTTGAGGTATTAGACCTTGAAGATGTTGAATGTAGTCTTAACACAAGAAACTCACAGTTCACATAACTTAGTGACATAACTTAGTTAACCTTTCATTCAGCATTAATAACATTTTTAAGTTCTTAGGCTAGGTCCAAGTAGGTGATCAGGGGCCAAAATGTGTTCTTAGAGTGGGCCCCAATACTGTATCACGACCACATCCCGATGGCAGATAGAGGCTGCGATTGTCATTTGGGTCCTGGGGTAAAGGTGTAGATGGGTAGATATCACTTTTGTAGTATAGAACATGTAAATTAATGTACATATGTAAATATGGGTGGGTATAGAGAAAGAGACCATATCTGGCTTTTATAATTTTGGCATACAGTATGTATGAGATGAAAGACACTGCACCAGTGAGTGACATTTATAATCCATCAATCAAAAACCGGTAAACTCTGTCACATCACCGTGCATATAAGCTGACTTTCTGGTTAAAATCCGCATGATATATATGATTTCATATGCATCATGTATATATGCAACATTTCAGTGTTTTTCTTTTCTTTTGCAACACAAACTGTTACAGTTTTCATTACTAATCACAAACTTTTAAAGCCTAAGGTACTACACGCATTCACACACAGTAGCCAGACTCCAGTTATGCAATCTCAATAACTGTAAGAAACCACTCCCACATCAACACACACACACACACACACACACACACACACACACACACACACACACATTCAATTTTTATTGTTTAATTAAATAAACCGACCCGTGGCTGTAGAAGATTAGTGGTTGAGATGCCTCAAAGTCATAGTTGGCTACAGTTTACATCCTCATGGGTTTTCAGGAGTGTACTATAATCATAGAGGTTTTTTAGCTACTCATTTTCATATTTTCTCATTATGTTGTTACGAGGAATATGGCAACATGTCTGGAGGACTGGATATTTATTGGTTGCAGCAGTTATGTTTTCCTTTGATCTGTTTTTATCACTATTCTTAATATCATTAGGGTTATTATTACATGTTTTCAAGCTGAAGTGTTGCTGGTAGGCAGGAAGGATACAGAAGCATTCATCTCATCGAGTTTGTAGATTGCATTTATAATATTAAATTTTTCTGTATGATGTTTTTACTCTTGAAATAAAGAAGAGGTGTATTTTAAATGCTGTCCTGTTTGCTGTTCTTGCTGGTGACATACAGTAATGTGTTTTTTTTTCAGTGTTTGTTTGCTGTTAAATGCAAATATGAACACATGGTGAACTATAAAGGATCATAAAAGTAGTAGTTTAAACTCCTAAAGCATCATCAGCTATAGCCTATCTTGTTTGTTAGGCAGTACATCCCCCTAGTGGCGGTCTTGTGTTCAATCATCACTTGTTACGTCAATCAAGTGTAGCCAATACCAATGAAATTACCCAGTGGCTCAGCTACACTGCAACTGAGGCTACTCTTACCGCAAATTACAGTATACTTTCCAGACTCATAACCAATAAGCTGACTTTGCTGGTTTCAAGTACCCAGCTGCCCAGAGGCTGTATGGTCCTAATAATCTAACTAAGAGAGTATCTGTGAACTAACATTAAAGTAAAGCATGAGCTACATTCAGCCATTATGTAAGAATTAGATTTTATTTGACACTAGATACACAAATGCAATATGATACATGAAACAAATGATAAAAAAAAAAATGTATCACCACCACCATTTTGTCAATATCTACAAATTTTTTATCAAAACGTAATTATTGGTTCCTTCACATTTTGTGACATAAAGTGACACACACACACACACACACACACACACACACACACACACAAACCCCTATTTACAACACTAAGCATAGGCATTCAGAGCCTTATCCTCTGAACTTAACATGTTGGTGACTGTAACACACACGCTACAAGTGCCCCTCTGATTTTACCAATGCTTTCTATGAGCGATCATCTTCACTATTCAGTATTACTTCAGGCTGTGGCCGACAGCAAGCTACACATGGCCTATTATTTCTTATGAAAATCTTTATATTAATTTGGAGACCATGACACGGCTGAACTGCTGGCTACTCATATCGTTGTGCACACTGACTTATTGACTTTGAATCTTACTAACATAATATTAGCTTTCTGGCTCATAGCTGAGCCAAAGGGCTCTATGAGTTGACTGGACTTCAAATATTTCCAGTTGCTAATGTGTATCTAAGGTTAATTTAGTGTTCTAAATATGTTATGTGATACTTAACAATGTTTTAATTGCATTAGATCTTTATGGGACGGTAGTTCCTTTTTGCAGTCAAGTAGGATTTGTGTACTTCCCTGATTTTAATTTCACATTTGCTTCTTCATAGAGAGATCCCAACCTTCAGATAAACAGAGGCATTTATGATTGAATACATTGGGTAAATATATGGGGAGGAGGCAATAAGGACAAGAGTTGTCAACACAACATTTTGCATTTTTACCAAGATAGTTTGAAGCATTGAATCAGAGTTGTGTTGTCAAGTGTTGGCTCACACTTGATGATTTCAATGTTGATGACTTCACCTTCTTTGTGAGGGTGCTTCGGGCGTCCTGCCCAGCCAGGAAGTAAAGGATGGGGTCCAGACAGCTGTTAGCGCTGGCAAGAGGTCGAGTTACCTTGTAAGCCACACTGGAGGCCTCCAGCAAACTACAGCTGATCTGAAGAACACATAAAAAGTGATAAAATGAGCTTTTTAAAGTCATTATAACACATTGATCATTTTTTAAAACAGTGTTTTCTCCTCACCTGTGCTGGATTGATCTGCTGTAGGTACCTAAAAGAGTAGTAAAGACTCCTGGTGAGGTGGAAAGGGAGGAAGCAGAGCATGAACGCTGCTAACACAATGATGATCATCTTCACCGACTTCTGCTTGGAACGTTGGGCTGAGAGGCCTCCCCTCTCGCCTTCTTCTCCCCCGCCAGACCCCCAGCCGGGCTCTAGAAGCTTCCGCACCATGAGGCCGTAGCACACCATCACCACCATGAATGGCAGGGCAAACATGAGAACTGACACAATTGAGCTGTACACCAAGAAGTCATCGAAAAGCTCTGGGCTGGTGGTGTCGTAGCAGGTCCGCTCACCTTTCACATCCCTGGCATAGAAGATAACAGATTTCAACTGAATTATTAAATAGTACTGCGGCCTTGTTTGGCACAGAAAAGACATTGGAGTGATGAAAGAGAGGAAATAAAATGTAAATTCGCTAGCTAGCTGGTTGGTTGTTTATTTGAGTATGTCCCATTAAGCACTCTAAGATAAGATACTTGGCAAAATTGGTGTGCCACAAAAATCAATAGTCCACAGTTTCACTGCGCACTTTCAATACAATAATGAGGAATATAAAGTAAAGGAGGAACGAAGGGAAGCGTAGAGAAAGAGAGAAAGGACAATTACACAAATTTAAATCACCTAATTCTTGAGAAGTAGAGGATGGGTGCCTGGCAGAATAAAACACAGGCCCACACTGCCACAGATACCAGCCTGGCTCGACGAGCGCTGAGCCAATAGAGGGAGCGGACTGGATAGCAGATGCCAACAAAGCGATGCAGACTGATACAGCACAGGAACAGAATTGAACCTGCCGGAGAGAGATATTTAATATTTTTTCCATACTATATTGAGTATACTTATTTAAATCTGATTATTCAAACTATTTTTGATATGTATTTATTTTTGAGTATTTATTCTCTCCATGACATGGAATAGTATGATTACATAGTATTGTACACTCATTGTGGCTCATTGTGTTGTCTTAGGTCAGATCATATTACATGGATGGTTATGATGTTGTCATGAGACCATTACGATTGCCATGAATATTTTCCCTGACCTCAACTATAGAGGTACAATTTAGGGGTCGTAATTGAAAAGTTTTATTACACCGTCAAATAATTGCATAATGGTGTCATGAATAATTTCTTTAAGCTCAAATTCATTGGTAGAATTTGGACAAAGCTCTTTTGCTTCTTGTGTAAGCTCCATCACATGGGGAACAGGTCAAACTGGCCTTGTGTCCCCCAGGTGAGTGTTGAAAATCTATCATTGTCAAGGGACACCTGACTGTGTTGTTGACTGTTGTGACATCATTTGCATGTCTAAAGTCACAGCTACAGGTAACAACAAGTAAATGTATCTGTCCTTAAGAAAACTGAAAGTTCAGCAGCCTAATTAGAGCCAAACGAGAAAACATTTTCTTTATAAAATATGGCATATAAAATTTGGCATTGTGATACGATTTAATGACGTCTACATGAAAAGTCCAAATTGTACCACTGTAGTTGAGATCAAGGAAATATTCGTGACTATCCCAAACTGTTACCTACCATATAAGTTGGCATAGAACAGGAAGCGTATGACCTTGCAGAACGGTTCACTGAAGGGCCAGTCGTTCTCATCGGCGTAGTAATAGATGAGGAAGGGCAGTGTCAGGACGTAGAGAGTGTCGCACATCGTCAGGTTGAACATGTAGATAGTGGAGGGCTTCCAGCGCTTCGTGCGGAACACAATCACATACAACGCTGTAGCATTCAGTGCCAGGCCAACTAAAAAAACCAGTGCATAGCTGACAGGAAGGAGAATATACTTAAAATCCTCATTAAATTTACAGTAATATCCACTGCCATTTCTTGGGCTGGTAATGTTGCCAAAGGTGGTCATCTTGGTCGTGAGAACACCTGAGAAAGTACAAAAGAAAGGATTATGATTGTGTTGCATTTGAATTTAGAGGTAGTTCTCAATCATACACTAAACAATAGACAGTGTAATCATGCAAAAATGACATCAACCTAGATTACATTTTTAAAAAGCCCCACTTTGGCATTATTGTAGTAGTAGTAGTAGAAGTATAATTCATACTATCCACCCATTCTTTTTGAGAAGGGTTTTGATTCTTTAATCTTTGACAGCAACAGCTGAAAAGTGACAAGATATGGGCAATACAGAAGGAAGGGACAACATGCACAAAGGTCTGTGGGCTGGAAACAAAGCTGAGCTGCTGTAGCAGGGACACAGCCTCACCCGTTTCAGAGAAGGTAATTTAGTTAATGAAAGAAGAACCGTTAGAGACCATGAAAAGGGAGAGCAAATGTGCAAATATAGAAACGTGTGTGTTTTGTGGCTAAAATACAGTGAGTGCACTAGGTCTGTTTAACCAATGTAGCCTTCCACTGCCTGGCCAAACAGGTTTACTCAATTATGACATGACACCTTGTCTCAGCAGATTACTCACTCTAACTAAGCCTAACTGCTTCAACTACTTCCTCCTCGCCCAAAAAAAACAAAAAAACAAAGACTCGTGTGGCAGCTAACGACTTTAAATGCAGAAGCATGTCGAAGTTTTCCAAACAGATGAATAATGTTTTAACTCAAACCAGACCTTGTTTTGAGACCTTTCCTTCTGCTTTACTCCCTGGCGTGCATGCTACGTTTTTTTGCCCCACTTAACTTCATTCCCTTTCACAAATCTGTGTTTCAGCTCAAGGTCAAATGAGTTAGATAAACACATGTGATGCTATGTGGCGTCTTAAAAACGTGCATGCAAATTAAGAAACTGCATGCTGGACTTACTTGTTTTTCAGTTGACGGATGAGTTAACATTGTTTGCTTGCACACTCTGCACCCTTCACTCTACCCTTTTTTCTCTTCAAAACAGCTGAGGGTTAAATTTAACAGATAACAGACCCGAGAGAAAGAGACACACAGAGAGAGAGACACACAGAGAGAGAGAGAGACAGAGAGAGAGACAGAGAGAGAGAGAAAGAGCAGCCCCTTTTAAGCCCCCAAATTCTTCTGACCTGCTGTGTGCATGCCATACCAAAGTGAGCACAACTTACTATTGCTGAGGAAAAATGTCCACATTATGTCCCAGAAAATATATGAAAGCCTTGTTCCCTATAGACAAAACCCATAAAATATTTGAATTTACTTACACTGTATGAATGCTATTGGCTTTCAAAGACTGTCCTGCATCGAACTGTATCCTCATTCTCACCGTGTATTTGAGTGTGCTGTTTGACTGAGTGCGTACCTAAGATACTTGCGGGGGTGTGTGCCTGTCTTACAAGCTGTAGCGTGCATACAGCACGTCAGTGGTTGGGCCTGAGGCTCTTTTTTCCTGTTAAGTCTTGACCTTTCACCACCATGAAGTTGTTTTACTTAAACATTCGTTACATTGACATATGTTATTCACAGTTTTTTTTCAGAGACATTATTTTAAAATTTAGTAGGTAGTTTTTACTCAGACTAATGCCTACATACAAAGAACATCAATTTTAAAACATCACTACCTGTGACTTCTGTGCAATGAACTAATAAACTAAGCTCCTTTTTGTACTTTTAGTTGAAGTGATTTTTTTTACTGTAAAGTGCCTTACCTTAGTATGGTCAAAGAATATAGATGCTTCTAAGCCAAATCATAACTCATAAACCAAAAGCATCCTGGCAGGATTCTAACAAATACAATATGATCCAACAATGACTGTCGGCCATTTTCTTCTGTGCCACTGGCGGAAAGTTATATGTGTGTGGTTTCTCTGGATGCCAGGGTGTGTAGGTGTGTGTGTGCACGTGTTTGTTAGTTTGAGTGTTATACTGAGAGGAAAGGTGAGAAAGAGTACTTAATGTCTTACCTGCTCCAGAAACTCTGTGTATTAATGATTATACAGCCCTTAACAACCTTGGCCATGGCACGTAGGAGGTGTGAAGTAAAATACTTGCCCTCCAGTCTTTTCTTCTTTCTACCCAAAGTAATGCTTCCTGGGAGTCATATGGCATTTCAACTTTTGTCTTTTTCGTGACACATTTTTACTCTGAAACTTGCCAACCATATAGCAGTAGTTTACAGTAGTCTGTAGTTTGGCATTAGTGGCACAAGCAAAGTGCAGAAGTATTTCTGGGCAACAATAAAACTGACTGCATTCATTCCCCATAGTAACAACCTTGATTTCCACTATCTATCTGTTTCCGTCTATGCACTGCAACCTTGTATCTCATCCAACAACCAATATTTCATTTAAACCATGGGCAACCACGTTACACATGCAGGCTATACACATGCATGCAGGCGCTTCATCAAACCAGCTGCCTCGGGTGCCAACTCATTACAAGGGTTTCAGACACCCTCCATTGTTATGTATTTCTTTAATTGTTCACTCAGCACCATGAACCCAATGACCCTCTATCCTGTCCTCTCCTTGATGTATCGTAGATATATTTTAAATATGCAATATCCTACAATAAATAACGTTGTGAAATGCATGTTTTTTTTATAAATCGATATTTATTTCGATGTGTGTATGATATATCACCATTTCAGCTGGATTAAGATGACAGTTGTTTTTTTAAAAAATGTATTATTATTTACAACCCAAGCGTAAAAAATGTGTTAAGATTGCTTATGTTTCTTTCTTTCTATCAGCTCTTCTTTTTAAAAAAATGTTTTTTTTGTCCTGAGTTCCTGATCGATTTTTCCTTGATCGACTGCGGTTTCTTGTTGCTATGCAGGTCTGCAGGACGCAGCCTCCTGTCAGTGTCAGGCTTTTCTCCTTGAGAGCAGCTCGGGAAAAAATAAAAAAAACACAACAAGAAACACTGATGCTCAGTGAACAAACTGTCCCGTCTTTTAGTTATCGCACTAGTCGACCCCTTATTTGATTCGAAACACCCTTTGCACAAGTGTTAATCGAGGTTACTGTCAACGCCGGGGCGAGAAAAGGCAGAACAACAGAAAGGATGTCTCTCTGCTCCCGGTGTTTTTCATCACACACCGGGTGCTACTACCTTCCACGCCCGCATAGGGGAGCCGTTGAGCTGGGTTGCTGAAGGGGTTCCCCATTAATACCCCCCCTCTCCCTCCCCATCCCTTCCCTGTGCTTTTTCCTCCCCGCCTGTCTGCTTCTCCTGCTTCACAACACAGTACAGTACACACTAGTCCTCTAGTAGTGGCAGTAACCAACACAAGCGTGTGCCGCCTCTCCTCTCGTAGCTTCAGTTTCTGCTCTGTATAAACCAGCCATTTATCATCAATCATGGCCGCCGGAGTACAAATTTAACTCCCGTCTTTTCCTCCCTGTCGTCTGGAGGGGAGGATTTTTTTGTTTGTTTGTTTGTTTGTTTGTTTGAGGAAGACAAAATATTAGTCCCACACTGATTTGGATTTCCTCTTGGAATTACAATACATCTCACAAGGGAAATACCATTCATGTCAATACTTCAAAATGCAGCCGCCGCCGAGGAAGGTGAGTGATTTCCAGGGTCCGTTATGTTTTTAGCTGGGGCTGTACAGACAATGACATTCAGATAACAGTAATAGTAAGCTGTGGATATTGTTCCTTACACACACACACACACACACACACACACACACATACACACAGCTTCTGGTGCCGCAGGCTTAATAATATATATATTTATACATATATATATATTAAAAGACATTTGCTAACCAACATTAGCAGCGTTTGCTAGCTCGGTTACTGTGTAACCTAGTAACATTAACGTGCATCTGTGCAACCGTTACAGCGCGAGCCGTCAAACGTCAAATAACGTTAGCTTAGACAGCGCTAGGTGGGCTAACATGAGACGTTTTATACAAAGCAACACGCCACGTTAGTGAGAGAATATCATATTTTACTTGTCTTTTTTAATACGTCCTGTAGTGGCAATAACTTTAAATGAAAAAGAAAAAAAATATTTAACTTATGTCAGCTGGAAACGTTACTGCAATTAATACAGCGTTCCGTTTAACGGTCAGTTGTTGTGCTATTTTAGCATCATTTGTACGTCGTCAAATTGTGACAAGCACAACAAAAGCTGTCCACGTTGTGATGCGTTGTATCTAAAGGGAAGACCTTCAGTCTGTCCAGGGTCATTTCATCAAAGCCTGAGCTGACAAAAGCTAAACACACACACACTGAGGAGGAGGAGACATGCTGGCAGAGCCGTGTCTGATACTGAGTTATTGATTGTGTATGTGCAGAGGAGTGACCACAGTCTCCTATATGGCTTGGTACCCAGTGTGTGTGTGTGTGTGTGTGTGTGTGTGTGTGAGAGGGTGTGTTGAAGTTGCTTTCTATGAGTGTGTGTGTGTGTGTTGTCCTGAAATAGATGCATGAGAGCCAATTACCCTGCTGTGAACCTCTGCACGGTTTTCTCTTAATTACCACATATTCCCCCAGTGCAATTTATGCTCTGAGTTTCTACTCACAGACTGGCCTTGAACATGTCATATCATGTCTGTGAAAGACACACACACACATACACAGACTTGAACAGGTCCTATACAGTTGTCTTGTTCCACGGTGTGTGATCAAGTGCTCCATTACGGCTATATTAATTTTTTAAGAACTCATTTGTCAGCCGTCAGTTCTTTTTCCCCATTCAATTTGCTGTGCAAATACTTCCCACGAATAAAAAAGAGAATTTGCAAGATACTGACGTGTTAGCCCCTGCCAATGTGGCTGGCACACGGTACGCTCACAATCCTCAGCACCGCAGCCAGAGTGTATCAGTGTTTGGCTGTTTGATACTAATAATTTCTCTCCCAGTGTGACATACTGCCCCGTAAGTGTTTTGTCTGCGTCTCAGCACATCTGCTTACAGGCTGAGCTCGTTTGACTCTCGTATATTAGTTTTATGTGGCTTCAATTAAAGATGGCTGCTAATGAGGATGGAAAAAAGGCAATATATTGCTTCACAATTGCTCCATTATCTATCTATCTATCTATCTATCTATCTATCTATCTATCTATCTATCTATCTATCTATCTATCTATCTTGAGAGGCATTATAGCCATTTTTTGTGGAGCTGTTGTATTGATTTTATTGGACACATTTTGTGGCATTCCTATTAAGCCTGGACAATAAATCTAAGATATCAAACTACTACTACTTACTATACAAAATGTACTAATTTCTCAACTAAATGTCTAAGAAGAAGTGCTTTATTTATGTCTTTAAACTGACAATAGTTACACAAACCAATGGCATCCTGCCGGAAGTTAAACCACCAGTATTATAACTGGTTATGTTGTAATTAAACAGAATATGTTTATCAGAAGCAGAAGAAAACCCACAAGTTATCTTGTGTTGTGGCGGTGTCACATCCATCCATGTGTTGATGTTTGGGTTACGTAACAGCACCCACTTTCTTAGTGCGCAGACCTACCTGCTTCATCAGCCACCACTACACCAGCTGAGCCCTTTCCCTTTTAAACATGACCTTTAATACACTGCATATCTCTTTCACTTCATAATTAACGTCTCCACGCCCCATCCTTACCACTGACACTCCTCTCCTCACTGACTCTCTTTCTCAGTCTCGCCATCTTATTGTCCGACTCTCCCCTTTCTCATTTTGTCTCCCCATCTCCCTGTCACCCTTCGTCCTTCCCCTTCACGCCCTCGCTCTCTCTCTCTCTCCCCCTGTGGTCTCCGATGAGTGATAGAAGGTAAAATCAAGTGAAGTCATTTTGCCCTGATAATGTAATGAACCACTCCCTCCTTATCTTCAAAGACACAGCACATGAAAGCAAAGAAGGAGCTCTGCAGTGTGTGTTGTTGGTGTGTTGCTTTGTGTGTGTGTGTGTGTGTGTGTGTGTGTGTGCCAGTGTAGTGTGTGTTATATTGTTGATTGTTTTGTCTAGAACAGTCATGAATTTGCCCACTGTTACTCTGGTGAATAGCTGATGGAATTCACCCGACAATACACAATGACCCTCACAGTGACTCTGTATGTGTTGGCAGGAGTGTGTGTGCTTGTTTGTGTGCATATTAAGAGTGAGATCACTGTCTGTTTTTTGCACAAGGCTGCGTGAATAAGTGCAGGTTATAGCTCTTGGTCTGACCGCCTAAATGAATGTGTATATATAAGGACACAATTAACATCTTTCACAAAAGCACAAGGAGCCTGTCGGTTCATAAATTATGTTAAAGTGTCTTCAGTCACCTGCAAAAAGCCTCCTCCAGCCTCTCCACAAGTCTGACAAAACCTGGACATTGATTGTTACATTGATGGATTACTGATGGGAGTGTGTGTGTGTGTGTGTGTGTTCCTTTCAGGTGACTCTAGAGAGCTGAGCGCACTGACTGATTGGCAGATACAGTGATAGATGGGGTTAAATTGTGACTGTGTGTCTGCATGTAGGTCACAGTGACTCAGGAGATGAATTATTTGACACTAATTTACCAAAAGAACATTCAGAATGTGAGTTGTAGCCCTTTTTACCTCTCACAAATCCTTCTGTGTCTTTATCTCCATGAACTCCATTATGACAGACATACATTCAATGAAAGACGTCACAACAGAACAGTGATTTTTCACCTTTTCACCTCGCCAATGCACATGACGAAAACAATGAATGTGCTTAATGTTTTGCTCAGTACATCCAGGGAACTTAAAGTCTAGCTGTGCCAAAACCAGTCATTATATCTGTGGATCGGTACCCTAATATTGGTAATATTGTTAATAGAGCTGAAACCGTTTGCCACTGATTGATAAGTTGATCAACAGAATCAATCAATAACAATTCTATTAATCAATTCATTGTTAACCAGGCAAAAAAAGTCAAATATTTGCATCTTCTACCTTCTCAAATGTGAGGATTTACCACTTTTCTGTGCCTGTGGAATATATGTGTGGAATATATTTTTGACTTTTTGACTCATTATTTTTTAACATTTCAAAGAGGCTTTTCATGAGGAAAATAAGGGTCAGTCACAGTCTGACTGGACAATGCTACCACGTTTGGCTTTTGGTGATTTCATGCGGTGGTGGGTGATATGGCCACTGAGGAACAAAAATCATTATTAATTATTAATGGGTATATGACTTTGAAGTAGGGGGAGCATTCATAGTTTACTGAACTCTTTTACAACCAGCAATAATATTTTAGCTCTGCTAAAGATAACCAAAATCTCAGATGATACATAGTTTTATATCTCTTTAATTTGAGTATCAATAAGGAAGGATAAAAGTTGCAGAGTTGGGTTTTTGGGTAGGTGACTATGAGAAATGAAATAAATAACACACATGTTGCACAGACAGATGAATAAATGACAAATCTTTTACTCAACGTGTCTTTTTATTTCCTCCAGGTCAAAGTGACACAGGAGCTGAAAAACACACACACAGAGCAGATGACAAGACTGCACTTTAAACACCAGACTGAATGTGACCTGCTGGAAGACATGAGGTATGGACACACATCTGTATCACATGCATGCACTCGGCAGTTCTCATCCATTTGCAAAAGAACTGAGGAATACACTCGCCAGCTGCCAGATGATTTTTGATCTAGTCATCGCTGCTGTCTGTGATGTCTACGCCATGCACACATGGACACGGCCATGTGCACGAAGAGAAAGAAACAGCTCATGAGTGAGGGAGGAGTGGCATGGGAAAGAAAAAAGAGGAGGAGTATTGTCATATTCCAGTTTTTTGAGAAGGACAAAGGGTCGGGAAAATGACGAAGGAATTTCCTGCTGCCCTCTTCCTGCTCTCCGACTCTGTTTCTTTCTTCCCCTCTTTCTTCTTCTCTCTCTTCAGTATCATTCTATATCTGTCTCTGTCATCTTTTCCTTCTCCCTCGGCTGCATTTTTCCCCTCCTGTTTCTTTTGCTCTGACAGTCTTTTTGTCTGTCTTCATATCTCTCTTTTTCATTTTGGCTCAGCTCTGTTTACTCATGACGTGTGTGAGTCTGGCAGCTTTCCCTTTTGGATTTGGCACTGGGAGGAAACCCTGGTTCCTTCACACGCTCTCATTTTCTGTGTTGACTAAGCATTGATTATTTATGACAGCAAAGTCTCTAATTCTGCTTTTCTGCCTCCATCCCTGTCTTTTCCTCTCTTTCTCATTTTCACACTTTCTCTACCTCCTCTCTGTCTCTCTCTGTCTCTCTCTCTGACACTTCTCTCTCATTCCTCTCTCCTTCTCCCACTTTCACTCTTGGGGGCAGCTCCAGCTGTTTGAGAACAGATTGCCTTGTTGCTGCTGGGTTTTGGAGAGTGAACAAGGCCTCGGTCTCCCACAAGTGAGAGCCAGTTTAGCATATGCAACCACAATGTGTTAGTTCTTTCAGTCAGTGAGGGATGGAGCCTACATGCTACTGGGTAAAGATCTTCAAATTGGCTTTGTCATCTTCATGGTTAAAAGATACTTCCTGCAGTGGTTTCTCAGTAAGTTCCTCTAGCCAGTAATGTTTTGTAGTTATTTCTGATAACACATTCTCATGGTGGTAAAATTAGGAGACCGCTTTTTTTTATTGGGAGGACTAGACTCAAGCTCCTGTGGCTACAAGCTTTGTTGATGGGTCCTTGAGCAAGACACTGAGGTGCCACTATTATTTCTGTCTGTGATGTGGCACCGATGACTTTGTTGTAGAGATGGATGTTTTTGTAAGATGGTCAGAAAACATCAGAAGGGTTAAGGTTGTAAAAATTCACATCAGTACTGTGGCCATTCAGTACTGTTTTTGACTTGTTACTGTTAAGCAGCTGTTTTTTTGGCAGCGTGGTACCCGAGGCGCTAAAAGGCGGCAGCTGGCCAAACTGTCTTTGTCTTTACCAATAGCACTAAAATGACTTGTGGACATGTATCTAAATATTTAAAGTACTCTGGTTGTGCTGGTAGCCTGATGCTCTAAGGCTGCAGTGCTCTGGGTTCGATACCTCTTGTAACAAATGCGTCCTTAACTGACCTGGCCGTTAATGCAGCAGGGATTTCCAGCGGAAGTAGCAATTATTGACCTGTCCCCATCCAGGGTCAGAATGCCGAATTGAAAACCGCAATGATGCCTGCAAACATTCGATGTGTGGACTACAGTAGCAAGCCAGCCAGTTGGCTAGCAGAGGGTCCTTTACAGTAATGCTAACTAATGCAAAGTCTTATTCCTGTAAAAAGACACTTTTGATGGATTCTTAGATGGACTCTTGTTTAGACTTGGAGATTAATCTGACCTAACCATTGCTAAGATGCTAATGTCATATGAACTAAACAGTCTCTAAAATTATTTCTCTTTAAATACCGGGACCCTACAAGGAAGGTGTGGTTATATAGCCTAATGAAACAAATACGGATGACAAACACACATTTTTCTTTGTCAAGGCTTCATTAGATTTTAACTGTTAAATCTCAAAATCTGCTTGAAAGTTATTTTACCCTAATTAATCCACAGGCTGGCTTTAATCATTGTCGAAGGAATGTCCTGCTGCCCTGTTGCAAGCTATAGTACATTCCACCTATATACCAAATGTAAAGGGTAAAGACAGAGAAACAAAGAGTGAAAGAGAGAGAAAGGGCCGTGTCTTTAATCTTCTGGGACTGCATTTTAGTTGGGCTAGTCTTAGGAGAGAGCGAGGAGATGACAAAGTGGTGGACTCAGTGGTGGAGTCAACTTGTGTCCTCAATCCAGCTAAATCCCCAATACCCTTATGTCTGCCTCAACAGCTACACACACACATCACCCAGTGCAAACCTTAAAAATAGGAAAGTCTCATTCACCTCATACACAGTTGGCAACACTGCTCTAGCTGTCAAACACACACCTGTCTGAGCTGAATAAGAACATAGGCCGTGACACATTTTCAGTATTGTAGTTGTGTTGGTTTTATATTCAAATCTGTTCCCATGATTAGCAAGATATGGTGTAGCTTATGTCATGATACCCCTCTGTGATGGTATTTGTTTTGTTGTGATGTATAGTTTTCAGTGTCACAATTTACGAAGAGCATCATCACTTGTGGAGAAACAAAGTATGAAATTTCTTTTTAATAGCTGGTGCCTGAACTGAACTGGACCAGACGGCTGGGCCCTGATGTAATTTAGAAATTAACCCCCCACGTCTGTGTTTTGTGCTTCGCATTTGCATGGGACAAATGAAATTTGTGTTTCACTCAAATTTATTGACCAAATCCTAGGAATTATCTGCAGATATCATTAAAACCTAATGGGTCTACATGCTGAGTAGCTAGATGAGCCTCCCCAGTTTGAACCCAAAATGCTATCAGAGTCCTCATTAATGCATTTCACTGCAGCCTCCATAATTTAGGAAGGGGAGGAACAGCAAATCAAGGACTGATTGTGAAAAAAACCCAAATTTATGCAATGCTGATTCACACCCTCCTAATATAATTAGGTGGCCTTTGTATTTTTGTGAAATGACTCCACAGACAACCTCTGTTATTTATGCAAAATCACAGAAGAACCCCAGGTAATACTAGACCCTAGGGGATAAGATGACAAAGAAGATGACAGGGTTATTTCTAGGCAAGGGTGATTCTTCAACCATGGCCTACTTAAACTTTATTTATTTATATTTAACATATATTTAAATGTGTCATGTCCTAAGCCGATAGCTGAGACACCATTTCACTACTGTGCCTTAAGAAAGCAGCAGCTATGGCCTATACGATCTACAGTGATGTACTGTTTAAACATGTTTCTGTTTAAATAATAAAAAGGGTCTTGTAGGTATAAGACTGTCAGATAATAGATATTGCAAATGAAAATCAAACCGAATCATAAAACCCGCAAAATAACTTGTTTACAGTGTTAGGTACACATAAATACTAGAATAATACTGTCCTTAAAATTTAATGCAACGTAGAGTAATAGTCCTGCAAAGAATCTTACCTTCATGATGCTTATATTATTCTCTGTTTACTGAGTCTGTCAGAGAGTTGATTCAATTGTGTGACCATTTCAGAGGCTGCTGTTTGTGGTGCTGTTATATCGGAGCTGCATTATGCCTGAAGGATTTTCTAATATTTCTAATATTTTGTCCAGGGGGAAAGCGAAAGCATTTTCAGGATTTGTATAATGGAAAAGACTATGCTCAGTTAACTTCAGTCTGGCAACAGATACAATTTCCCTCTGATTAATTAACCGTGGCAGAGCACTAAGCAGTCAGTCAGTGCTGAAGCTTGATTCAGAGACAGATTTCAAGTGCTCTACTTCAAATTATCCTGAATTGTGACAAAAGTGACATCCACCAGCTTTCAGATCAGCACAATAATTTGCTACGATGCCTGAGAGGGAACGGTATCTGGTATATCTGGGAGAACTCCTGTTTCCATTTCTGATTTTGTCACAACACACTGATAATGTTTTGATACTGGAATTATCTCTTCCCTTGCGTACTGTGTACCACATGAAAGTCAAAGCACAGGCTTGGTTGCAGGGTGTCTTAGAAACAGGATGTCTTGTTAACAAACTACTCTGCATGATTCAAACCCTAATTTTAGGGCTGGTTTAGCCCTAACAACTGATTTTTTTTTCAAGGCTGTAGAGAGTTTGTGTAAAATAGAAATAGAAAATCTAAACATGTCTCTTTAGTTTCCCTCCACACCATCAGGGCTTTACTAATTACCAAGCAGCGTTTTCTCAGGCTTTTGCATAGAAACAGGAGAGAAGTGGTGGGATAGGTTTAAAGAAAGCTAATGCATTCAACGCTACCACACAGCCTCTTAAAGAATTCTCAGATTGAATCCCTTACATTCATTTCAATCTGTATCACCCTGAAATGAAATAAAATGTTTTTGTCCAGATGCCTGCTTGGTATGAAGTGGAAAAAACTGTAGCGAATCTGTTCTATTATGTGTTGTAGTGATCACGCAGTGTGAAAACATGACCACCCTCCTCCGCCTCTGTCTCTGTCTGTGACTCATGTTGCTTATCCTGTTGTCACTGATCTCATGCTGCGTCCTGTAAACCATTGATCTCAGCTGTTTTCCCACGTTTGCTCATTCCCTCTCTCTGCCTTTACAGACACACACACACACACACACACACACACACAGTACATACACTTAGTGTCCTCTCCACTCTCAAGCACTTAAGTATTTCCTGTCATACACACACTCATCTGGGCATTTTCTTTCTCCCTTTCGTCTTCACGCACAGCTGATGCTGACACTGCTTTTTGACCCATGCACCATGCAAACACACACACACGGGACGGGCAGACAGGGTAGTGGGGCTAGAAGGAAAGATGGAGGAGTGGATAAGGATAAGGAGAAAGCAGAGAGGGCAGAGGAGGAAGGGATAAGAGTGGAGAATGGAGACTTCAAAGCAGAGGTGGATGGAGGGTATGGAGAGGTTTTAAGGATAAATAGACTGTGGGCAGGAGAGATGAAGGGAACGAGGAAAGCAAGTGTAAAGACAACAGTAGAAGGACAGTATATTCTTACTACACTAACAGGTATTGTACTTGAATCTAAATAACCATTCAGTACTTAACCAGAAAGGTCTGCTCTGCTTATTTTCATTCATACAAACATGCAGAGTCTGTGAGAGATATTTCTAGCTGGTAATTGGGTGTCCATACTTATGAGGTCTCTGCTGCGGAGTGTAACCATGGTAGCATGAAAAGCCTAGACATGTCCACAGATCCCAGTGCGGATGTGTGTTTGTCAGCGTGTCTATGTGTGTACTGGTGTTGACTTCTGTGTTCCATAAGCCCTCAACTTGTACACGACTATACTGCACTACTCTACCAAAGCAGGACATGTCAGAAAGACAGCAGTCATACTTGCATATGTCTCTATGGAAGAAACTGAATTTATAATTTTAAATATGCTCAAATGGATTGGTTTCCTTTAACTACTCATATAAGCTACTGAAAATGAGTCACCCCAGTTCAAGTATTGTGACTGAGTTAGTATGTTATACAATTTCTTTTGAAATTCAGTTTGGTCGGCAAAAGTTTCTAAAGAAAAAGCTGTTAGGCAATAGGCACCCCGTCAAACAGGAGATCCTGGTTTTGAGTCCCAGCAGTGCTTTTTCTGTAGTTAGGATTAGTAGTTATTATTATTGTATCAAAACATGAAAGAAAAGTTTGTGGTATTCTGCTCCTAAGTCTTTATTTACAATTCCCGCAAATATAACCTGAATCATTTGCTTGTTTTAACATGCTTTTCTTGTTTTATATTACTGTACATTGAATATGCTCAGGTTTTGTTTCAACACATAAGTAATTTGAATATTGCTCTCTATATGGGCCTTCGGGCAATGTAGGGAGCTGTGGCCTACTTAGTTAAACTGTCTGTAGTACCCTAGCAGTGCCTTTTCCTACAGTGAAACTTAGATATTTAATGGTATAAAACAACTGATAAACTGTATAGTTAATAGAGATTTGGATGAATTTTGAGCAGATTATTTCCTGTGAATATTCCTGTGAGTTTTCCTGATATTTTCAGGAACTTTTTGTACAATATATTGTTTTTTTTTTTCATTTTTAATAATTACACATAATCAGTTTTTTTCTGACAAATTCTTTCATGTTTTCTTCAAGAATGACGGTGGGCAGCACAGCAGTACAGGCAGACTGCAAAATTCACTTTTTCTGTCCACTGGTCAAATGGCTATAGTGACTGCTCAAATTTGCCAGCCACTTGCATATGTTACTAGCATTTGGCTGGTGGCAGGTGCCATGTTTGTGCCCTGGTTATAGGGCGTTATTTAACAGGAACACTTACAATATTTCAACATAAGTGTGAAGACATACAGACTCTTGGACCTATTATGTTATCCTAGTGCAGGAGTTGTCAGTCAAATTACAATCACATGGACTGAAAGAAAAAAGAAATTTATTTTTTCCATGTTCCTCTCAGAAAACCATGTGCTTGGTTTATTACTTCTAGGCCTTTACAAGTATTGCTTCACATTGCTTCTCTTATCTCCAGGCCTTGGCAAAAACATTTGCCTAAATTCTCTCTGAATATCTTTGTGGAGGTGATTGCACAATGGCTCTTTGAAGTCTTTGTCATGTTTAGTGTGGCTCCAGAAAATGTCAGTTTTCATCACTGTGAAGGGCAGCAGATTCTCATTGAACCACTTTGAACCACACTGACCATTGAAATTTCTCTAAGATTTTGTATGGTTCTACCAACTACAGTGTGGCTTCAGGTAAGACAAATAAAGCTGCTTGGTCAAGGCTAGTGAAAGATCATGGTCAAAGCAACTAAACTGCATAATTAAAGTTTGGCTGGTGAAATATTCACCAAGGATGAAATACTTCCTGTGTGGACAGACTGAGGGGAAGTAGAATATGTACCAATATAAGTGCCTAAACATACCTGCTGCAGTCAAGTGAGAAGCTTGTGACTGGACGTTTGATGGTTCAATTCCCTGGACCGGCAGGATAACTCTGTGTAGGAAAAGTGAAAAAGCAGCACCTGTCCATCCCTTATTTCCACCACTATTGTGCCCTTAAGCAAGGCCCTTAATCCCAACTGCTCCACTGGAGCTGCTCATTGGCCAGCAGATCAGACTGTGATTGTGCTGGACAGTTTCCAGACTGCATGAATGTGTGACTGCATGAATGAAGGACAGCACTGTTCTCAGTGAGACTATGTATAAAAAAAGGTGAAAATAACCAAGGTTTTTTTCCCTTTAGTGCACAGCTAGGGCCTGTCACACTTGATGGTAATCACTGTTTCAACTGAGGATTGGACCATAGTGTACTGAACCTTAAATGGGGAGTTACATCTCACACAATAACTGCTTCTAGCTGTCACATGTGTCCATACTTTCATTGGTATAATAAGGGAACCAATGACAGATTTTACAACAGATCCAGTGGTCAGTGGTGAGTTTCGGTGTGTTACTTAGGAAGTAACACAGCATGTACTGTTTGTTAGTTGGTCATAGTTCCTGTCTAGCAAACAGAAGATTGTGGGTTTAAATGCCATCAGTGCCTTTAACACTAGCTTTCCAATTGTGTCATGATAAAAGATTACTGTAAACATAAAAAATGTCACCTTTGTCTAGGAGAATGAAACTCAAAGTCATGGGAAGATCAATTTTCTCACCAATCAGAGGTCTGCAGTGTTTTCGGGGGCAAACGGGCCTGGGGGGATTTTCCCAAGTGTGTGAAGCCGCCAACCGATTCCAAGTCTCGCAATACCCGATCCATGACTCTACAACTGATTCATCTAGAAATTCACGGCTAATTAGTATTGATTGAAGACTGCTACTGATGCAGCAGTATCTCTCACTTGTTAAACCGAATATCCGGTTGCATCGGTTTATCATTCACAACCCTAGTGCTAACTACATTGACTTTAGATATGTTGAGGGCCGGCAACTTAAAACACTTAAATGCCTCTGGTACTGTCATGTGGAAGTGAGGGGATTTTTTTTCCCTCGATGCATTGCAGCTGTCACACTGATTCAATTAGAGATTGGAGTCTACTGAACCTTCAGTGGGGGAATTACATCTCACACAATCATTTCATCTGTCACACATGCTCAGACTTTTATGCACACCATAAGGGAACTAATATTTGTTACAACATAGTCCAATGGTCAGTGGGAGTGACGAAATTTAACCCAGGGGGTGTCTATGAACGTATGATTTATGAAATACATTTGTGGCTGTAAATCAGCATTTACATATTTTAGAGCTTTTTGCTAGAAGACCTTCGTAAAGAATACTGTCTTGAAGGAAAACAGCTCACATCTGATTGACTGTCCTAAAGGCATTCATATATTTTTTTAACTGTTCCATACTTCCAGTCTTTTTCTCCTCTTATATCGCCTCATAATAGACTTATTCACATATTGCCAATGACTCTAATTTTCTGTTGTAGTGTAGGCTTATGATGTTGTGACACCGCACCCTCGTGTTAACCAGTAAATACTACTAAAACTCTCTTGATCTCAAGCTCCAAAATTTTTATCACGTTGGACAATATTCAGTTATTTATTTATATATTTTTTGATGCGTCTGGCACATAAAATGGACGTAAGGAAACAAGAGATCGTGGGTTCAAATACCAGCAGTGCCAATTCTGAGTCAGAACAAGTTTCATTTCAGATAGACATAAGAGAAGTAGCCAAGTACTCTTACTTTGAAAGTATTTGTAATTTTGCCATGGTAGTTTCGAAGGGAGGTAGGGGGATTTCACTTATCAAGCAAAAATGCAAAACATTTGCTGGATCAACTTCTTAATAGTGAGGATTTGCTGCCTTAAAAAAAAATCCTTGGATTTTGGAATGTGTTGTTGTTCCAATAAATAAATAATTAAAATATGTCACCTTGGTCTCAAAGAAAATATGACAGCCAGTTTTCATTTTCGTTGAATAAATGATGAATTTATTCGCAAAAATTCTGATTGACAGAAAAAAAATATGAGCCCTTCATGTGATATTTTAAAGATAATCCAGTTTCTATATCATTTTCCAGATTCCTCATTTATTGAAGTCATAATGAACATTGCGCTCTGTGATGGTGCTATAGGGCACTATCATAGACTGTATAAAGATAAATCATTCTCTGTGATGTCACCCACAGAGCCGTTCTGAAGCTAACTGTGGTTGGCTCTGAATGTCACCATCTTGGCAGTGCTGACTGGTTGTGCCCTTAATTATGTATAAGTTTAAACCATAATATTATTTAAATGGTTGCGTTGTATAGTGGGTTGGCACTGAGGCCTTTATGTGTGGAGTTTGCATCTTCCCCCCAAGTGTGCATGACCTCTCTCTGGGTACTCTAGCTTCTTCCCACCAAGTCCAAACATATGCAGGTTAATAGGTTAATTAGTCACTCTAAATTGCCCATAGTGTGTTGGCCCTGTGATGAAGTGCGGCTTGTTCAGGGTGTACCTAGCCTCCTGCCCACTGTCAGCTTGGATTGGCTCCAGTCCCTTGCAACTCTGATAAGGATAAGCAGTGATGAAAAATGGGTGGATGGGGTTATATAAAACCTGACCTCTCCCTGTACAGTTGTCATGAATGGGAAAACTAACTAAATCTAGTGGAGCTTGTGAGATTGTTTGTAACCATCTGGGAACATGTGATTGAAGGAGGTTTCCCTGTTGGCCCATGGGGCGCTGTGGCTTAGTTGGTTAAAGCGCCTGTCTAGTAAACAGGAGATCCTGGGTTCGAATCCCAGCAGTGCCTTTTGGGGCGGCAGTAGTAGTCTTGTGAGGCGCTGTGGCTTAGTTGATTAAAGTGCCTGTCTAGCGAACTGGAGATACTGGGTTCAAATTCCACTAGTGCCTTTTCTACAGGCCACTCCAGTTGTACTCGGAAAAATCACAGATAATGGGAAAGTAAGTAATTTAAGATACTGTCACAATGAACAATATGTGTGATCAAGGCCATCAATAGCAGTCATTCTGACTATCTCAAAATTAAATAAACAAGTGGTTTTTAAAGATTAACTTGTCTTGACAATATTTGAACTATTTAAATTCATTTGGCATTGTAGTAATAAATGCTTTGTACCCCTATACCCTATACCCTATACCCATCATCATTCACTATGTGGCGCTGTGGCTTAGTTGGTTAAAGCGCCTGTCTAGTAAACAGGAGATCCTGTTCGAATCCCAGCAGTGCCTTTTCACCTTTTCACCTGGGCAAAGTGCTGTTCCAAGATGTCAATTTGAATTTGCTCTGGAGATGCTTGCAGTACTTGTCTGTTGCAGTGTACTCTACTAATAGTCTCTTGGAAGGAATGAATTATAACCACAAGGTATGACCTTCATTTATCCTTACTATGAGAATACACTTGCACTTAACTCAGGAACACAGACTACTTAGAGCTATTGAGAATAATGCTGAAAGTTCAGTACATCTTTCACTTTAGAAAAAACAAATGGTCACTTCCAGTATGTACTAAGAGTTGTCATCATTTATTCAGACAGCTAGACCTGGATGGCAAGTAAACCCATCATTCTTTTGACTCACTGATCAGGTTCAGATGTAGCATAGCTGAATTGCTCATTAGTCTTTGTGGTTGTTTGCATATCATTTGTTGTGAAGTGGACACTGGAGATTCATGGTGCCTTGAATTGCAGCACATTGATATGAAGCATAAAAATGACACGGCCGCTACCAATCTAGTTTACTAATGAGCATGCACATCTGTCAAACAGCAAGAGGAATTAGAGTTTTAATGCCATGAGTGAAGCGACAACAAACGACTTTGTTGAACTGAACAAGTGACTTTGTTCAGTTCATTTTGATGTGAGAGATCACATTAATGTTGGGATTATCCTACGTGCCATTTACCAAATTATCTTCCGGTTTAATCCGTTTACGGATGTGGAAATATCCAGCAGTTAAGATCAGCACATTCAACGTCATAGCTATGTCATGGGAGGCTGGTTTGTAGTTTGTCGAGTCCTTTTTCACATGGTGGTCTCCTTTGTTGAGACAGGCTGGTTTCCAAAAGACCTGCCCCGTGTGAGGCTCGAACTCACGACCTTCAGATTATGAGACTGACGCGCTGCCTACTGCGCCAACGAGGCCTGTGAAGCTGCCTGAACATGTGCTCGAGAATGCAGACTCAATACTGAAGGGTGGGGGTGAAAGCGTCTGTTTGACTGGGGGAGGGAGCATGTAGTATTCCAGCTGACATGGACGGGGGTGGAGTTAAAACACTAAACACGTGCTCCGCCTGCAGTAGATCATTGACAGTTGGAATATTGCAGTTTTGTATGCATGTCTCTGTGCAGGATTTGAGACTGATTCAGTCATTAAGATTTCCTCTGTCTCTTTTTAGCTATTAAACCCTGAAATCTAAAGCAGCCCTCTGTTTAGGAAACAGACGGAACCCAGCAGGTTTAACACAAAATGAAGCCTTGGGAAGCATTTGACAAGAAGCACTGCCCTATTTGTTTGGGCTGTAATTAGCATAGAGAGATTCGGCAGTAATTATTCTGTCTACGCTTACAGTAAGTGTTATCTTCCTTTCTGTGTCTTCCCCCACCGTTTCCCACTGCTACACAATTGTAGCTGTTCAATTCCTCACACACACACTGTTGTATGGAGTTTATTTTAAACAGCAATGGTTTGGTGAGTTGCAGTTACAATAAATTTTAGCAGAAAAGCATGTAATTTATTACATAGGATATATCCTTGGGCTACATATTCTTTGCTGTTTGAATAGAGGCCTCAAACTACTACGTTCTCAAAAACAGCCGGAGGCAAACAGCAATAAAACCTTTAAGCTGTCTTAATTTAAGACCTTGCTAAACAAATACTAGTCTGTGCTCTCATGCTGTGGTATATATCTTGATTGTAGGTTTCTACTTGCATTAGGTAAATTTTAATTGATGCAACTTAACTGAGACAGATTTGCTCATCTTTGTTCAGCTTTGTTGTCCTTATTTTAGCTGTTTTGTCTGCTTGTAGCTTCCTGTAAATTGTTGGTATGGTGGGGAAGTGTATTAGGAGCAATGAAATGATAACAACCTAAACTAATAACTGATAACTATTTAAAATAGACATTGCCTAATCTTGATCAGATCTTCACCCAAAGTGCCCCTTTCGCAAAACCCCTGGCCCAAACCTTCTTAAGAGGTCCTTAAAAAGAGATTTAAATGGGAATTTCAAGTGCGCTAAAACATCTGCATGTGAATGACCAAAAAGACGATGCTAATGATTAGATTATTCCTGACGCCACTTCCGCACTATCCCCATATTTACATGTAAAAACAAATCCCATCCACACTAGCAGGCCTCGAAACTAACTTTTCTTCAATGTCCTGCAACTGTCCCGAATTATACTTTCATTTGTCCCAGATTTAACAACCATAGCCCCAAACTGAAATCCTTTTTTCATTTTGCATAGTGAATATAGTATCATAACTTTCAGTAACTCAAATCACTTCCTTGGCTCACTCTGGTCTGCCATGGAAGTTCTGCTAGTTATTCTCTGTATTTAACTCTGAATAAAACATTTTGAAACCTAGGCGTTTGGCCACAGGCAGTTTTCACCCCCCAAGCCTTTAGAAGACTTCTCGGTCAGATTCAGGAGCTCCTCAAAGTGCTCTTTCTACAACTCGACAGTATCTCCAGTCCAGGTCAGCAGTTCTCCAAACTCTACTTTCCCTCAACGAACATTTTGCCAGAACTTCCTTGAGGCCAACTAGAAGTCCCTCTGCATTGCCTCAGCACACTCTTCCCACACCCAGGGTTTTGCTTCAGCAACTGCCAAAGCTGCAGCCCTGCTGGCCCCTAAATACCTGTCTGCTGCTTCAGGAAACCCCTGGGACAACCAAGCCCGAAAGGCCTCCTTTCATTTCACTGGAAACTGCATACTAGTCCTAGTATTTATAAAGATTGCCAACCACACTTAAAAAACCAGAGCAATAGGAAATAGCTAGATCTCATCTTCCCCTCATTAAGTATACAACAAAACCTGGGTTTAGTCTTGAAAGGAGAAACCTTTGTTCTCTAGTCTCCTGCTTTCCTTCATGACTTAGTGTTTGAATATATCTGAAAACACAGGTTATTAGATGCCTCTGTTTTAGAAAAAAAAAAGGCTAATAAATGATACATGTTGATCAAATAAAGAGTGAATCCTTCTGCGCTTCACTGAGACATTTATCAAATCATTACTTTATACTGGTGAGTCACTGATGAGATCAAACCTTATAGTAACAGACCCTAAAAGACCATTGGCAAGCCAAAAATGGTCTCTGTCAGGGCGCTGTGGCTTAGTTGGTTAAAGCGCCTGTCTAGTAAACAGGAGATCCTGGGTTCGAATCCCAGCAGTGCCTTTACTTCAGTGTAACATGAGTGAACTTTCAAAAGGTTTATTTCTATATGAAAGGCAACCTCATTGCTATTCAGTGCTTGTCTGACTGAGACGAGACACAAAATAAACATAGCCAGTCTAACAAAAGCGTGTAATTATAAACACCAAGAGGAATTTTGGCGCATCAAACTATCTGCTCCAGTCAGTTTCATTTTTACTGTATATACTGAAGCAGCTTAAGTAGGAGTTTATTAATAAACAGCTTCTTGTGGATTGTCTTACTTTTTCATCTAGTGCACAATTTCTAACCAGCAGTAATTCATGTCAGAATATGCAGCTAAAATGTGTGCACCTGGTGAGGTCATCGCCAGTATACATGCTGCTTTGTTCATTCAGTCATTCAAACAGTACATTTATCTGTCTGTGTAATCATATACCTATAGTTATGTTTTTCATTCTGCACATTCCTGGGCTGTGATAAGAGCTTCTTCTGTCTCTGCTGTCAGGATGTTGTGTAATGTAGAGAAACCACTGAGAAAATTTGTCAGGTTTTGGGTTAGAACTGGAGAGCTTTATTTATTTATTCTCTTTTGTATAATGTTGAGGTCACTGAGTCCGTCACTGATACGTTTGAGGAGCCCCAAGATGACTCTTACAGCACAGAAACTATTAATGAAACATTCTTCCTCCTGTCTTTAACATTTACAATATTTAGACAGATACAGACATGTAAACCAAATGTCTCTTTCTCTCTCTGCAGGAGCTACAGTCTGAAGAAGGGACAGCTGGAGAGAGACTATGCACAGGTAAGACTCTTGCTGAATATGTGCTTAACCACATGTTTATAGAACTGAGTGAAGAGTGGTGCAAGTTGCATTGCAGCTTCTCTTTTCAATTTTAAGCTAACAGCTGTGTAAATTCACTTTCATGGTGGAGGTTGAAATTCTGTACAAAAATTGGGTTTTATGTGTTAGGTTGAAGTTTTTTTTCCACCTCTTTGAGGCCTGTATCTTTGGGTCCACAAATTTTTGTAAGCCTAGCTATCATGCAGATCATACTGTTTGTACTCTGTTGTCAGGAGCACTGGAGTAGCTCCAGACTTTTGGATCTTCCTTACACTTGAGCCAATGGTTTAGAAGTTGTGTATTGCTGTAAGCGCTTAACATTTTCAGTAAAACATGTTTGTTCAGAACATAAGCCTTCAGACTCTTACTCCATTTTGCTTTATTTAGTCATTTATGACTAAAATCAGTTTGCGGTGAGTCATTCAATCAATTGCTTTTATGAAACCCTTATTTGAGATTGCAAACCTGGAGATTGCTTTTTGATAGTCTATTAATAAGGTGCTGTGGCTTAGCTGGTTAGAGTGCCTGTTTAGTAAACAGGTGATTCTGGGTTGGAGTCCCAGGAGTGCCTTTTCTACACTACAGTGGCGTTGTACTGTGTATTGTGGATCAGGGAAAGGTAATTGTGCTGCCCTCTCACTGATTAACTTCTGAAACTATTAACTTCTATTCACGCCGCATTGCTCCTCCACTTCCTGATATCCAACTGAACTGCTGTGCAAATATTAATCCTTTGATGGTGGAGGATAATATTATGTACAGAAAAATGAAAAAAGGGTGTATGTGTTGGGATGAAATTGGTGGCCTGGGGCCCAAAACTTCTTGTACATCCAGCAGTAATTGTAAGAGAGTTATCATGGTGTGGATCATACTGTTTTCAGGAGCACTCGGAGAGCCCAGGATTACACTAGATATACTGAATTTCACACCTTTTCAAACTGGATTCAAACAGATATCTGTACATCTCCCTTAGAACTCTCCCAAAGCCCAAAGGTTCAGACAAACTTGGCTGTTTTGCGCATTACTCACCGATTAAACCATAAGATTGGCCAGACTTTTATGGAACTTTATTTTGAGGTTGCCAACCTAAACATCGCTTCCTTATCAAGGATTAATTTAGCTAAGTTGGCTTAAGCACCTGTCCTGTAAAGAGAAGAGCCTGAGTTCAGTGCACAGTCAAGCACCATTGCACTGGAGGAGATTGTTAGAAATATGAAATGAAGTACCAAACAAATATCAGCAATGCTTTAGTAAAATTTAACCGCAAGGCATTGAAGTACCGCTCAGTGTTTGCAGACTTAGCTGCTTTAACTGTTAAATAAAATAACACTTAAGGGTTTTTGTTTCAGGCAAAGTCGAAGTCTTGTGTGAGTATGTGAGAAGCCAAACACATCAGACGAGATTAGTTCAGTCCAACTTAAACAGACGCTTTTTAGAGGCAACTCAGACACACGGCCTCAAGCTAAAATTTGTCAAAGCAGAAGTAATCATTTGCAAACCCTCCAATGTTCTCCTGCAATAGGAACACCTTCTATACACATAGCATGCTCTGATCTCTTTAAGATGTAACCACATTTATAGTGCAACACTGTCATAGCCTGTTATTATGAAAGCTTTAAAGTAAGCGTTTATGTTTATTTTTTGATTTTGAAGTATAAACTATACTATATGTGCAGCCAGCTTTGATCAGGTGCTTGCAAAAGTGAGACCTGCTGATTTCTTTTTCGATTCTTTCTTCAAATGAATAAAAGCTCACAGATGTGCTGCAGACCACATTTGGTTTCACTTCTCCTATTCCTCTTTGCTTACAGATGTCTCAGTATTTGTTTCTCCCTCTCTTTTCTTCACTTTTTGGCAGCCTTCCTCTTTTCAGATTTATGAAGCAAGATTCATGATTACTAAATCATGAATCTTGTAAGTTAGAGAGAGCTAAGGCATGTAAATAAATAAACTAAAAACAATAGACTAAGACCAATCCTGAGTGCATACTGCTTCTTATTTTTGCCAACAGCTGCTCTACACAGCAAGCACCACTGAGTGATTTGACTAGACTTCTTTTAAAGGAAGGATTTCAATATCAGGACTAAACAAACAAACAGGAGGTCTGGTCTCTGAGTTGGCTCATACATCTTATAGACAAAATCTCTTTTCCTCTTTTACATACTAAGGGCTTAAAGCCAGGTGAGCCTAAGTAGCAGAGTTTAAGCTCAAAACACTGGAGTACGCATTCAATAGCTCTAATGGAGTAATTGGCATTTAGTACAGTTCTCTTATATATTATGCAAAATTATTAAAGAAAGAGTAGCTCATGCTGCCCTACAGTAAGTATATTTTTGAGATTTTACTTCAGACTGAATCGCAGTGAGTTAAGATAATGTTTGTTGAGACATTGCTTTTGATGCCTCGAAACAGAAAATTATTTCGAGCTTAATGCGTGTGTGATTTAATATTCAGACTTGAGGGAAGACATTTGCAAGCTTTTATATTTCTAAACACGCTGGGTGGAAATGAGTGCTTCCTTACCATGAAATTATTTTTACCCATTAGACAGTCACTTTGTCAGGACACATACAACCAAAATATGTTTCCCAGTAGAAGGCTGCGTCAGCATGCTGCTCTTTCCAAGCATTAGTTGAGCGGTGTCTTAAGTAGAAACCAAGCGGCGCCTACTGACAACAGTGTGAAAGACTGACAGACTGCCTGATTTCTATTATATTTTTTACACTGCTCAGCTTAAGCTCCCGTCACACACACACCCATACACAGCAGAAATCCTCCTGTATCTTAATGAAAAACATTGGAATACATTATCTGCGCCGCTTTTAACTACATATTAACATACAAATATTCACTCTCTGCAGTGATCCACACAAACAAGCCTTGTTTTGTTGCCCGTAATGTCCTCATCATACATACACACACGAGAGGATGAGATGGAGATGGAGTGAAGAAGATGGGAAGAGGAAGGAGAAAAGTGCTTGTTTGTCCTCATTTGCATGTGGTTTGAATGATTAAGTGAGAGATTCCCGTGGTCAACCCCTCTGGTTTCAGACACTCATTATCTCCCCCTCTCCCTCACCCTGCTTGCTTTCTCTCTGTCTCTCACTACTCCCTCCCTGCACTGTCTAATTCACCTTAGAAATAGAGGTTGCCTAGCAACAACCCCCCCTACTCAGTAGGACAATGGATTCCCTCCTAATTGTAGGTGTGTGCACGTATGTGTGTAGATTCATGTGTGGGAATGTCTGAGTATTTCTTTTATAGATGTATGATGAATGGGAAATGGATTTTGTACCAATGTCCGATAAGCAAACTCATTCAGCGCTCCCTTTGCTCCTCTCACAACAGCATTTCATAACGGCACGTCTGCCCTTGCCTCTTGTCTCTCTCTCCACTAGACACTCTCCACTAGTTAGTCGACCACTGGTGGGTTACTCTCGGAAACTCCGCTCACTCATTGGTCCCCTCCTGGTGATACAGACAGAAATCTAGCCAATCAGCTGGTCCGACAGAGAGACAGACAGAGAGAAAAGTGAGAGGAAGGGGATGAGATAGAAGAGCAGAGAAAGAAACAGACACGAGGAAGAATGCAAAGAGAGAAAGAGGTGGTGCAAATAGCAGAGCAGAGTGAGAAAGAAAATGAAGGTGCTGTCGTTTAACCTCTATCCTCTCACTGTGTCCGACCAGACGTCCCCCCTGTGAAGGAGTCAGCCTGCTATCAGTCAGAAGCCCCATATTTTCTGTGTGCGTATGTGTGTGTTTTTGTTAGCTCGTGAGCGTTAGCTATTTGTCCTGTATTCCCCTCCCACCATCAACATTACTTGAATAGTTTTAGGCTGGGGTCACACTTCAGTGTACTGCCCAAAAAGGCCAGCCTGCTGTGGCTGTCGCTGTGTGTCAGTGTCCTTCTGCAAACCCATAGTCCTCTGTTGCATGTGAATCAGCCTCAGCATTATGGGTGTGTTTCATGCTCTGTGAACTCTCTAAATAAATTGTGAATTCTTAGGTTGAAATAGCATACCCATGGTAGATGGTCTGTAAATGTACAGCACACTTTGTAATCCAGTTGCATTTTCTCCTCTCCTCTCCTCTCCTCTCCTCTCCTCTCCTCTCCTCTCAGCAGGCTACAATGGAGGTGTGCTCATGCACACCTCCATTATAGCCGTAACGTATTAATTATCTGTTTGTCTCTAATCTATCCAATATGACACCAGTGTTTGATCTACATTGATTTTGACAAGGTTAACGAAGGGAAAACATGTCTTAGGACAGGAAAGAGTTAGGTGTGATTTCTCTTTTATTCCCTGTTCTCTCACACATGTACACACACATGCACATGCCATTCAATACCTTTTTACAACACATCATGGCTGTCTGTTGCAATCTTCCTTTTCTGAAAACAGAAGCATCGTAGTTCTATATTCTCTCTAACGCAATCCAAAACAACACACCAATGAGGCAGAAAGCTTCGGGGCAGGGAAGTGCAGACAGGAAGAGACGGGAAGGAAAATCAAGTATATTGATTTGCGAAGAAGTTGAGAAAGACACACGAAGGCATGAACAAATCAGAGAGAGGCAGCAGATAGAAAGTGACCGAGCTAGAGAAGGGAGAAAATGAGTTAGTGGAAGCGAGCGAGAGTAAACAGAAGGCTGAAGTATCAAGGTGACTGTCTGCGGAGTTGTTTGGCAGCTGAGAGAAGAGTGTCGGATAGATGGAAAGAGCAGAGTTGTGAAGGGATGAATGAATAATAAATTATGATTTCGATGTGATTTATTACAGCACCTCTCAATTAAATTTGCTCTAATGTAATCATCGGTTGCTCTTGTTTGGACAGCTAAGGCCTGTCTGGACAAATTTTGGGTGTGGAAAATGAGACAGCGTGTCAACAGTAAATATGTCATCCTGCAAAAAAATTAAAAAAAGAAAAAGAAAAAACACAGTCGCATTTCGGGCCAATGAATAACAATTATGTCACCTTATTTTGACCTGTAATTGTAGTGTCTCCCATGCCAGGAATGCCAGGATGCAGTTGTGAACACACAAATTAACTCACAGAGACTGATTTACAATAATGAAAATAATTACAGGCTGTTAGTGTACTAACTTACGTGCTTAAAATACACAATATTCTGCCTGGCTTCCTCTTTATTCGACTTTTTCTTTGTCTACCAGCGTTTCTCACACACACACACACAGTCTCAGGATATCCTGCTGTCTGGGTACCCTGTGTGCCACCCGGATCACAAAAACAGGATGCTCGTGCGTGCGTCTCGCGTTTCGCTGCATGTGTGTCTGTGTGGGGAGCAGTTCTACCTTACCCAGACCACACAGGGAGGGCAAGAGGGGTTGCCATAGCAACGTGCAGTTCAGGTGGTTGTCAGGTGATGACAGCATCGAAAGGAGGATGGAGGGATGAGGTGTCCTATAAAAAGAAGGGAGCCGGGGAGAGTGGATCGACAGTGAAAGATTGAGAGGAATGAGGCATACAGGATGTCGAGGAGAGAGGAAAACCGGGGGAATAGAAGAAGAAGTCGTCAAGGAGGAGAGGAGGGAAAATGAACGAGCATCAGAAATCCTCCAAAGTCGGGCCAACACCGGCTCAGTGAAGGTGTCACAAATCAATCACTCTTGGTGCTTCTCACCATTCACTCATTGCCAAGTTTAGCTGTCGTTGCTCTTGCTCAGATGACAGGTCTGTCACCATAGGCTCATTTAAGATGTATGCTGGCATTAAAAAATGGTTTGGAGCCAGTTAATGGAGGTGGTTGGTTTCGGTGTCTTGTCTGATTGGGTCAGTATAAAGCAATACGATGGCAGTATCTAGGATAGATGGATTCACATTTTAGTCTGCAGTACTTACATGCCCACAGGACCAGTAGAGGCACATCTTTTCGAATGAGTGACGGACATCAAAAGCTTGTACTACCACACATACGCATGTGTCTTATACACAAACACATACACACAAGTCAACCCTGTTTACGCAGCAGGAAGGCATGCACTTTCATTGCAGTATCAATGTTGTCTCTGTCCAGGCCTCCTTAACACACTCTTCCTCTTTCTCTAACAAGCACACTAACACACTCTCACAGTCTTCATCAAAACAATCCACACCCACTCCACCCTTCCCTAGAGAGAGAGAGAGAGAGAGAAAGCGAGAGAGAGGTTGAATATTCTCGAAGCAAACGTGTTTCCTCATGCATTGGACAGGGCAGTTTCTGTGCCATGGCTTTCTTTTTTTGTGTGTGTGAATTTACACCCCTCACTGTAGCTTACATCAGTGAGACTGACATTGACCAGCAATTTCCTGAGTTAACCAACACAGTTCAAAATAGGTTACCTCTACTTCTTAATGTAAGCTACATTCATCTACACGGCAGCTCTGACACTGACCGCTACACTCAATTTAATCTGTTACAAAATATTTACTCCACCACCGGCTGCCAATTTACTCAAACAGAAACACTGCTTAGGTAAGGAGCAAATGTTATTGGATTAAGCCTAGACTGTTTTCTCGAAAAAAGCCCAGCTCTTCCCTTCTTCTAAAGATTTAGCTGGTGGGTACGATGGGTCACTGGGCCACTGTCTCCCCCAGGACACAAACTTGTGTGTCAGCTGCAGGGAACACCAAATTTTTCAGGTCCAGGAGAAAGAACTGGTGGTTGTTGTTGTTCTTTTTTTTTTTTTTTTGATGGCCTCATTCACCATCTGTGGAAGGTAAAAAGGGCACAATGAGAGAAAGAGAGAGAGGAATGGAAATGTGCAAACAAAGACAACCAAGCTTGATGTTAGAGAGAGGGAGAGAGGGAGAGAGGATGGAGATTCAAATGAACGGGTTAGGGGGACGATGACGGCAGCGAGAGAATAACATCTTAAAATAGGTCTGTGAGAACTGTAGTGTTAGAAATGGAGATTGAAGCATGGAGAGAGACATAAGCAGAGTGTTGATGATTAGGAGATAGACGAGGAGATCTGAAAACAGAACCGAGAGACCAGATTTACATGCAGATTTATATAAAAGGGCGACAAAGGGACAAATGTGGCTCGGAGAAATGGAGTATCAGTGTGTCCCTAAGCTGATTGGATTGTTGTAGCTGTTGTTCTGGTGTCCTAATAACTGATTTATTAATGAGGATTTGCTCTCCCCTTCACACAAATACATACTCAAACAAGCACACAGGGGCAGAGTGTCTACGAGCTGTCGCTACTGACACAGTGACCCAGTCCAGAGGATGTAGGTTACCCTTTCTTGCAGCCCTTGGGTTTCTGCTCGTACTCACAGGAGCTGACTGGCTGATTCAGTGTTGCTGACACAGAGTTGATACATTATATAGTGGAAACAGCCAAGATTTTTGGCTGTGTATGAAAAATATAAATGTTCAAATGAAAACAGCACCCAAGTCCAAATCAGCTGCTCATACTCAGCGCTAGTTAAGTCATGACCTGGTTACGTTCCTGTTAGCACGGGAGCAGAAAAATGTAAAACATGTACATGATGTGAAGTAAAACTTATTAAATGATAGCCAAGAGTTAGTTTTTACTGCCTCAGTCTTCTAAAAGAGTTATGTTACTGTATGGGAGACTTCTGGCAGTTTCTTAAAATCTCTGTATATCAGACACTGAGAACATAATACTCATCAACAGTTCTGCTCTAAATCAGAGCACAAGGTACTTTGAGCTGCATGCCATATGCTTCTTGATCAGTTCACAGTTAATTTCCTGGGAAACTATTCAGATACGGGTCAGAATTACTGGATGGATTAAATGAATATATTACAAGTGCATTTGAAGATAAAATAATAAAGAAAATATCTGACTTAATAGAATTTGCCCTTGGCTTCACCTTGTCCCTTATTTTCTTACAGTGTCTTACCTCTGTTACTGTCATTTAGACACACATACAGCACCTAATTTTTCACGCTTGTGCTTTCAGGCTCTGCAGAAGTTAGCAAGTCAGTACCTTAAAAGAGACTGGCCTGGAATCAACCCTGATGACCAGAGAACAGACTACAGGTAGGTGTGTCTGTGTGTGGATGTGTGTGTGTGTGTGTATGTGCAAAAATGTGTGTATGTATGTGTGTGTGTGTGGATGTTTTTGAATGTGCTTTTCCCCACATACAAATACTCACACATACGTGACCGTGACTAAGAGCTAAAAATAAATATAACCAAGAGGAAGTTAGCTTTTAACCATATTTCTAATACAACAGTTCTGATTACACTCACACACTTTGATGAACTGAGTTATTTATATGTACTGTAAGTGCACGAGTACACGAGGAAGCTCCTAAAGCTCCTCAGTTGTTGTTGTGCATGTGATATATAGAAGTATGCAGCCACATTCCCCATATAAAGCACAGCTAAAAACTCATTTTGGTCTTGTACCTACATTCATTTGCAGCAGACGAAGGGCCAATATCTGGGGGAAAAAACATATTCTGGTTTCCAGAGCATGTATGAGTCATTTACTGTAACAGGCAGAGACACTGAAATACAAAACCTCAAACTGGATCCAACTTATTGTGAAAACCAGTCATTAATTCTGCAATTCACGGTTTCACTGGCATTAGTTTTGTTTGGCAGACCCATGACAGTGTAGGGAATTTAAAAATTCAGCCACACTTCAGGTAAACTTGATGTTTTTTCTAGCCAGTTGCTCATTTGAAGTTACAGAACCGCACCATTCAGCTAGTTTGTGGCTTTTCTCTCCAACTAGGAATGTGTATGCAGTGTGGCGGTCCTACTTAGAAGGCACGGTGCAGGTGAGCCAGTCCAGGCTCAATGTGTGCGACAACTACAAAAGCCAAGTATCAGAACCTGCCAAGACTGTTAGACTCTACAAGGAGCAGCAGCTCAAAAAGGTGAGTGACTATGTGGACTGCGAGAGTTAGTCATAGTTTCCTGAAGCAGTCTTTGTTCTCCATGCCTCTCTACAACCCTCTCCCATGTACTCACACTGAGTTAATGTGAGTCATGTCGGTCTGCTCTTTCTCTAACAACTTGTATTGTTTTCCCTTTTCCCTTCACAGACCATAGATCAGTTGAGTGGCATTCAAGCAGAGCTGCAGGAGTCGGTGAAGGAGTTGGCCAAAGCCAAGAAAAAATACTACGACTGTGAGCAGGTTGCCCACGCTGTACGAGAGAAGGCAGACATAGAGGCCAAGTGAGTTCACCACGGTGCTGTGCATGCGTGTGTGTTGGTAGGGATGCGCGTAAAAATAAAATTGCAGTGTCTAAACAGATGGTCTCCATTGTCAGAAAGAATACCATCACAAAAACAAAGTTGGTTAACCTCATAAAGAGAGAGTGTGTGTGTGTATCTGTGTGTAAGAGATAGATAGAGAAAGAGGGAGAAACATCATCATTAAGGCTGAAAGAAGCAATCAATTACACACTGCACATAGTGGTGTTTATGAGAGAGCCAGACAAAGAAGATACACATAAAAAGGAAGCAAAACACCACAAGAGCATAAGTACAGAATCTTAGTTTGGCAACACTGGTGGGCGCAGTCCTCTTGGTGTGATTCCAAGCAATAAACAAAACCTGAACCATGTCTGTAGACATTTAAAATACACATTTTTGGTGTTTCCTTTTTCCCTTTGAAGGACAAATAAAAGCTCTATCAGATATTTTTTGAGGGCCTGCAGTTCCACACTTACTACCAAAAATGGATCCAGTTCTGATGAGTGTTGTTCCTCGCCCCGAGCCTTAGGTAGAAGTAGCCATGGTGACATTTTCACTCCATTGAATTCTCGGCTCCAGTTAGCGCCCACATCGACTGGCCAGTCAACTCTTTTCTGTTCTCTATCACTCAGTAGAAGCACACAGGCACAAGAATTACTGCATTGCTGCTGCTGTGTGTGTGTATTTCAGTAGAAATGACATTAGTCATTGTACGGCACAAAGAACACACAGGACGAAATAGGTGTGAATGCAAAAACACAACGCACACCTTTTTTCTCTTTTAACACCACTTACAACACAACTCACAGACATTATCACACACTTGTGATGTTTATTGTGTCTGTATGTGAGAGTTAACTGAGTACACAGCAGCACAAAAAAGCGACACACAAACACACATGTCTGTATGGACACACAGAGGCTTACTCCATCATTTTTATCAGGCAGGTTTCTCTGATGTCACCATCCATATAAATCACAGTGCTTGGATCAGGCTGAGATTTATTGCTGTCAAGCTCCAGCCTGTTCAGGGTCAATATATGATGGCTGCTCTGAATCAGAGGTTAGAGATCAGAGTTATGATGTTGTAGAAATGCCTGGATCTTTTTCACCTTTCTACCTCACCTTGGTTTTAATATTTGTATCGTATGCCAATAAGGGTGTCAAAAAAGGGGATAACTTCATGTTAATTTGTTCAAATTAAAATGACATATTGACAGACTTCTTTGCTTGTTCATGCTCTGTTTTTTCAGGTCCAAACTGGGTCTTTTCCAGTCAAGAATTAGTTTACAGAAAGCAAGTGTAAAGGTAAGAGGGCTCTTGCAAAAAGACACAACACTGTCGTTCCCTCTTAAGGCAGATCCTTCAAGCGGACTCTTTTCATGATGCACAAACAGAAATGATTGTTTTTCCCTGCTTCACTAATGTGCCCAGAACTTAAAAAGAGACTCGTGTACTCCTCTTAAAAGCTTAAAGCTGCAGTCTGTTACTGTAATGCAGTATTGTAATATCGTCTGTCTGTCTCTGTTTCATTCCAGTTGAAAGCGAAGAGAAGTGACTGTAACTCCAAGGCAACACAGGCCAGGAATGATTACTTGCTAACGCTAGCTGCTGCCAACGCTCACCACGACCGGTACTATCATACTGATCTACTGCACTGCATACAGGTATTTACATGAAGATGAATATAAAGAATTGAAAGATGTGAGTGATGTGAGAAAGAATCCTCGTCTTTTCCCGTAAATGAGGACACTTTAGTAAAACTGCACATTTGTGTAAAATAGAGGCAGCTGAAACTGCAGTTTGCAATGCCTTAACAACATTTTATTTTACTATAAGTACTGACTTAAGAGACCTGCATACTAATAATACCCAAAGGGATTTTCCAAGATCGAGGACACATTTTCTGGTTTGAAAATTCAAAGTGGAGAGCTACTTTAAATTCAAGCTCAATTTGGGATAAAATGTTTTCCTTTTATGAGTGCACAAAGTCAGAGTCCCTTTCAGTATCACTGAAGTAGTTGGAGGGGGTAAAGCATACATGAAAAAGTTATGATTTCACAGTTTTGAGTCTTCAAAGAAAGTCGTAGAGTTCTCTTGATATATTATTTGAAAAGGCGCTTATGTGAGGAGAAATCCTGCAAAATGAGCCATCCTTCCCAAATGACTGGTAGACATGAAATTATAATTTGCACAACGTTGAATGAACTGTACCAAGAGGAGTTCTCAGAAGGCTTTGATTTAGTTTCTCATTTTAAACACAAAAGGTCATCAAAGGATAGATATAAGCTTGCTATATCGGTGATGTCTTCTTTTTTTGTTTCATATCTGGCACTTGACATGGAACTATGCATCACTGAATTTAAACATTATGTAGAAATTTTGCGATTTAATTCCCCCAGTTTCAGAGTGCAATACCCCTGTGGTAAATATAGATAGTTGTATACATGTATTTGTTGTGATTACATGATTTATGTTCAAAAACTAGCTAAACTCCCCTGGTGCTTTGAGTTCACAGTCGGCGCAGCCCGGCTAACAAAGTGAGCTAACGTTAGCTAACAGCAGCTATAGTTCACAGCTGTTTTACTGTCCATCAGGAAACTGTAAATCTGAGAGCTTATGAGGAGCAGCCGGAGGACATCAGAGGGAAAACCAGAAAACATTACTACATAAAATATGATAAAGTTTCACCAAAATTAGCTGATGGTGCGTGACTCAGTGCCGTAGAGTGTTACACAGAGTTACATAGGGCAAAAACCAATGTATGGGCCACAGAGTAGTGATGACTGAGACACCATTCACTTGATTACAAGTCAGTGTAGCAACAGCATTATTTCAAATCTGTTATTTTATGGCAGACAAGTTACACAGTGGGGCTTTAACATGGTTGTCTTAGGGATCACTGTAAGTAATCAAGCAAATTAGCTGTAAGTGTTGTGATTTACTGTCACTCTTCATACTTTTTTCATCAGTGGTAGCAAGCTGCTGTTTGTGTGTAGTAACACTGTGTTCCATCTGACACGACGTGACCTTTCTGGCACATGCACAGAATTAAAACACAGCAGACTGAAATATCTAAATTACACTGATTACAAGACAAGAAAAAGGTCTGATCATCCACCGAAACTCTAACGATGACACTCGGAGTGTTGCATTAATCTGATAATAATCTAAATATTCATGTGCAGACAGACACACAGGTGGACATGACAGACAGGCGAATTTGCACACACAAAATGACAGGCTGCTGTGCGCATAGACAGGCACACCTTGGCCACTGGGTGAAGTCAAACAGGTGATGTCATCCTTTTAAGTACTGTACAAACATGTCAGTCTGGCACTCTGTCTGATGTGCACACGTGGGGTGTTTGTCGTTGGTCTCAGAGGTGACTCTGATTTGGCAGCTGACACACACACACACACACACACACACACACAGTAGACATGCACGTTATAGTAGCGTGACAACTTATTTTTCTTGTCTATCCAGGTTGATAATTTAGTTTCTTTCTTTGTTTTTTCCTCTTCTTGTGTATTTTCTTCAGATTAGCTGTTTGTCCTTCTCCCTCACTCTCTCAAACTCAGCCCTAGGCATGTATGAGCATCTATACTATGAGGCCATTCTGAATAATAGATCCTTAGCTCCTTGTGACAGAAGGACAGGACTGTAGGGAAACATGCACATACACAAGTACATGCACGCAAACACACAAAGAGGATGAGGGACATAGCCAGAGGGAAGCAATCTGCTCACCCGCTCTCCCTCCTCTGCAGTTACATTTGTGGTGTTTACAGGTCTTCACCTGAAAGTCGCTGATAGCAACGCTCCAGCACTGGGACCAAAATTTGCATCACAAGAAAGTACCACTTCTTTTCACAGTTCCAGACATATTTGCTCCACAGAGATGTGTTGAGGAACACAGCCCAGAAAGTAGCATCAGTGACAGTCATAATAGCAACCATAGAATATATGCATAACCAATGCAACCCAGAAAACAACAATCCATTTTTTTGGGCTTATCCATTCATTGTGGCTTTTTAGCACTGTCTCAATTTACAACACTGAATATTCCTCTTATGAATTCTATTGTCCTTTTTGCATTGCCGTGAACACGTTTCAGTGAACATGGCCATGGCTAATATGTAACAAGCAGAAGATCCTTTCCTTTAAGTCTGTGTAAAGTAAGGATAAACATGTTCTGAGTTTGTCAAACCAAAGAAGAAAGTGTTATTAACCACACAGCCAAATTTGAATAATTAAAAATACCGACAAGTTTATGAAATCAGGGGTAAAAATGAGCAGTATTCTCAGCTCCAGGACTGTGGAGTGGAATGTGCTGAAGACACACACACTCGTGGGAGCAGTCGAACAGCAGTTTTGAAGCGACTGAAACGTGTCAGATGAGTTCAGAAAATGACATGACTAACTTTTAAACACTCTGAGTGAGATGAATTAATCTCTGTCTCTCTGCTAGAGGTCAGGGGTATGGTCAGGGTGGCCTCAGCGTGTCATCGAGCCACTCACAAAATCCTGGACTGAAAAGTGGAGAAATATTGTTTTAACCTCTAACTCCACATTTCAGTAATATATTGTTCAAAGTCTTCTCACATGTTTTCAGCAAATATTTTCCAACATATTTAATGTATTTTGAAAGATATCTCAGAATTGCCTTTACACAGACTTTAAAGTATTAATATAACATAAATGGCTGCTCCAACTGATCATCATCATTAGCTCATTCACTATCATTAGATCATTATTACTCATGCATTCATTTGTAAGCAGCATTTTGTTGCTGTAGTTGATTGAGGTGGATCTAATTTGAACTATTTTGTATAGAACCTTTAATTATTTTTTATTATTGATTGATATGCTTATTTTCTCAGTTTGTTTGGTTTGTAAAAAAGCTCAAAATAGCGAGAAATGCTGTCACAGTTACCCAGACCCCAAGATAACATCTTACAATGTTTGTTTTGTCCAACCAACAGTCTTAAATTTCAAAATTCTTATAAATAAATTCTAATTATTAATGATTATTAAGAGTTAATCCTCACATTTAGGAAGCTTTCTAAAATGTTTGCCATTTTTACAGGAAAAAATGTCTTAGAGAGTAAATGTACTTAGTTACATCCCACCACTTATGCTCTTTTTAGGTTAACCATACATAACCAGATAATGAACTGACTGTGACCATCTGTCTGGAATATAATGGAGTGGTTTTCTAGAGGTGAGGGATGAAGACACTTCATTGAAACACTAACTGAAAGCCTTGTTTAGATCTGAACTTCATAAATACTGACTGTAGCTGCAGGAATAACATATATGTTACACTGAGAGCTACTGTCCTTGTCAATGCGACAGTTGTAGTGAAAGGGCAGTGGAGGAACTGACTGCTCCACATCTCCCTCTGCTGTTGGTAGCGATGCTCTTATGACTGTCTCACTGTGAGACACACACGCACACACACACACACACACTTGTAGTACACTTCCACCTCTGCTGCCCTGTCTGGTCCGCTGTGCTGTACTGATTGTTCAGGCTGATGCAGTCATTCAACCTAAACATACGCGCGCACACACACTGACCAGTGATGTGGGGACGGGGCTTTTTCTGGAAGCTGACTCACTGCATTTCAACACTACCGTAAATGGATGAAAGAAGGAGGGGAGGAAGAGAAGAAAGGGGGAGGGAGGAAATGAGCAGAGTGATGAGGGAACATTTAGAAAGAAGTCGGCCAACAACACACCCTTAATGACATAACTTCCTTCTCAGTTTCCCATTGTTGTAGTCTGTGTGTGTGTGTGCAAACTGTTCACTTGTGGGATTTATGTGCATATAAAAAAACATGTTTTTATTTGTGTTTACTGAAGTCAGTTTAGGTGTTAGTGGGCAGTTGCAGTCTTGGCCTAAAACATCCTCTGGCCAGCACAGAGTGAGCGCAAGTTTCTGAGAGTGTTAGCTTTTAAACAGTACTTTTGCTAGAAGAGAGTATGAGCGTCTGAGTATTTGCGACTTTGTGTGTGCGTGTGTGCGTGTGTGTGTGTGTGTGTGTGTGTGTGTGTGTGTGTGTGTGTCTGCGGTCTCTGTGTTTTGTTGAATTGGAATCTGAACCCCTTCACCTTCCCCTGCAGCTGTTAGAACGCTATCCAAAGAACACTTTTCTCTCACTCTCACACACACGTCCCCTATACAATCATTTTTTCTGTCTCTCTCTCACTCTTTTATACCTTTTCAAATGCTCACTCGTCCTCTCTTACCACCTCTTCCTCATCTCTATTAACCTCTCTCTCTCTCTCTCTCTCTTTCTCTCTCTTTCCTGTCTGATCTGTCTGTTTGGCAACGTGGCCTACAGCTTGGCAGCACTACTCCAGCCTCCCTGTAGAAAGGCTGTTCATTTGGACTGCATATTTCATTAGAGTGTTTTTATATCAGACGATCAGAACCTGTAATGATAAGAGCTGTCAAAAGAAAACATCTGCTCGGTTTCTGTCCTCACGTTGACTTTCTGCCATTGTTGTGTTCTGCTGCACAAGGCAAAATAATATATCACAATACGCCTATAAATTTTGTCAAGGTTGGCAGCGAAGCCAGGCCAGTGGTGAGATGTGTGCGTGTGGGGAAACAAAGTTTTAACACTTGATCACTATTTTTAACTTTTATTTAAACACCCACACAGGTGTTTCTGATTACTTTATTATGCGAGTGAACAGAACATGCACAGCTACTCATAACAGTCAGGCACTGTTAGCTTACAGTAACCGCCGCACACTGAAATGACTTTCCTGTGACCTTTACAAGTATATTGCTAAAGCTTTTGTAGTAACTGGCTTTGTTCACCTTCTCTTTGACCCTCTTTCTCTCCTCTGTCTGTCTCTTCCATGGCCTCTCCTCTTGATTCTCTTGTACTCTTGAATTTATTATTAAGGATTATGGAATTACACTGAATTAATCCATTATTCACTGTAACCCCTAGGTCCTTCTCTCATTCTCTGTCCTCTAGGCCTTGGATGGCAGGATCTATGAGCATGTGAAAGACTACCTAGTCGCGCTGTGTCGCACTGAGCTCGAGGCCTCCCAAGCCACGCACAACACCTTCCAGTTCCTCTTGGATAAATCCACCAGGGTGAGTCAGATGTGGTGAGAGACCCAGACCTTCTGTACTCGTTTATGAGCTAGTGCTCGTAGAAACAAAAAAACAGACACAGTGGGGAAAATCCATCAATCTTCTCGACATCATAGCATGATCAAAGTGCTTGATCTGCTTGATTTCGCCAAAGCAATGTGTATTTCTTCAGTGAAATAAAGAGGAGACCTTGACATTTTGAGTTGATTTGTTTTACTAGGCAGTCACTGTTTTTCTTAAATAACACTGTAGGGGGAATTGTGTCTTGGATTGGTGTTTCGAAGCATTGTTTGCACTTGCAAAATGAAACCAAAAGACAAATGTTGAAACACAGTGTATAAGAAACAATCAAGAAATCTTTCAGTTAACTCCAAGTAAAGCTCAAAGCATTCTCAAAAGGAGAAGGATGGATTTATAACCAAAACACCACACAATGATTGGTTTTCATCACCACAATGTGTGCAGGCTAGCTGGCAGAACAACTCACTTCAGCACCTCTCAATACACCATCTCTTGCAGCTGCTTGACAGAGTTATATAGCTGCTTTTGGGGCTCATACTTACCTAGAGTTATATTACTTTCTGTACTTATTGTCTGAAGGAACACAACTCAGCTAAGCTCCGAACCCAACTCGCAAGCTTCACATGGATGCCATTAAAGTGATACTCAAACATCTATATGTGAATATGGAATACTCACCCACTGTAGGCTTGAAGAGTGGCTGTACAACCTTTGTAGCTTGCTCCTTTACGAAGAAACCGACGCTGTGGTCAGCAATGCATTCCAATATTGTCTGGTTTTTCACGGCTATGGATTAACAATGTCTTTCTGTCTGTCTCTCAGATAATACAAGAGTTCAACCAACAGCTGTTCATGCAGGAGAACCCAGTGTTTCACAAAGCACACGACTTCCAGTTCCAGCCCAGCGAATGTGACACGGTAAGACGAACATCGCTGCACACGCATCCACTGTATTTATGTCCGTAGGCATGCAGCCCTTAGAGTAGTTTTCTTGTTGAACGTGTCTTGTTTGTATATGAACCTGTTCACACCGCAGGATAGTCACTTCATCTCTCCCATCCAATCTCTTCCAAACACAGGACCCACAGATAGTAATCATCCTTTTGTGTTGGCACACATGGGTGTTACCCACCTCTACTTCCAATATTGTGTTATACATGTGTGGCGTGTCCTTAGTTCATCTCAAGCAGTTAAAGCACTGAAACCCTTTATTGTTATGGTTTTAGACATTCCCATTAATATATCTGGGGCTGAGAGGCTTGCCAAGGTGGAAATCAGAGAGCCAAAACTCTGATCATTCTTATTCTCCAGAGAGATCTTGGCTCTTTTGTTCCCAGCCTTTGGAGATATCTTTACATCAGGATGGAGTTGTCCAGTTGACTTGTGTCTGGTGACGGCATGATAGAAGCATGAATCTACTTTTTTTTTTCTAATATTAATCATTTCAGTGTCAAATGTTATCTGTCCACTGGGAACTTTTCTCTTTTCATCATTTACATAAGCTGATTTTTTTTGCTCAAATCGAGTGGGTCTTGAATGTTCAAAATATTTCAAATTGTTGTAAATCGATCAGTGTCTGCGTGATCATAACGTAGCATAATGTGCCTCTGGGGCCTTGTTTGGTATTACTGGCTAAAGAGATGTTTCCCAGTGGACAGTGGGTCCTAATTCCTCTCTTGTGTCTGAGTCATTTTGTGCTCTCAGCTTCTTTCCCGCTTTCACTCTCTCTCACTGCCAAATTCTCTTTCCCTCTCTGATCTTTTCCTTTTATTTACATGAACTGGTGCTCTAACATTTCCATAAACAACAATGTACCAGTCCTTCCCTATGTCTTCCTAATCCTGTTCAACCTTTGCTAACACTTTTCCCTATACTTTTTTTCCATTAACCCTCCTCCTTGTATTTGTGTGTCTGTGTGCTTGCGCTGCTCCTCTTGAATGTGTGGGTGCCTGCTTGTGTGTGTGTGTGTGTGTGTGTGTGTGTGTACGTGTGTGCCAGACTCTGAGCTCGGTGCAGCAGTTGGTGGACATTGAGCCGTCGCCCGTCAGTGCCATGCGAATGACCCTGGCACAGGTAGTCTTAACTGTTGTTAGCATTCCCATCTTCATTCCTGACACAAACCATGGATCATCCACTCCATTCACGTCTATTAATAATGCAGTTCAGCTGTTAACACCTCGTACTATGACTGACATTTTGCATGATGGTGGTAATATATGAAACGCTGTGTATGTATGTTGTTGTTCATTTACATAAAAGACTGTTGTGACTGACAAAAGTGGCTGTTTGTGTGCAGACAAGCTGCTTTGCATCATGATCAGTCTGGAGATATGTGCACAGTCAAAGATGTTATTAGATTTAGATGAAAGATTACATATTATGTTGAAAACTGATGAAAAATCCAGGGTTATCAACACTCATACTAACAATACATGCTCACAATAACTCAAAAAGCTTCTCTGTCTGGGATCATGACATAATGATTATATATATCCATGCTTTGGGAGGAGAAGCCCAATAACCAGCGATACAATAAACACTAGTGGGAACTGTCTGTCTGTCTACCTAACTAGACTGCATACGTCTAAAATGCTTAGGTGGACAGCAGCTTTTTTCCATGATTTAACCCTGACAGTATAGCAAGTCAACAAGAGTAACCTTTACATTCCCATTATCCTTCTGGCAAGCAGCGTGGACCCATCCTTCTTCCTAAACAGAATGTAGTCTAGCCATTACTGCATGCCCAGCCAGCTTCAGACTTTTATACACAGGGGACAATGAGTGTGTGTGTACAGAAAAACTCCTCGCAGCCTCACATTAGGTAACTTGGCTCATCTTGGAAAATAGTGGTCAGATCCATAACCATCGAAATAATGCAAGTTTACACTTTTACTTAATTACTATGAAAGTTATTGCAAGGAACTTACCAGAATTCCTGTTTGTCATAGTAACATGCTAATGACTGTCGCATGCTGCACCCTAGCCACAGAGGTGTGGTCTCAATAACACCTATTACATCATGACCACGGCTAGCGTAAAAAATAAGAATAAACATGACTATGACATGACATGTATGACATGACAGGCTCTGAGTTCCTGCTTTGAATATATTCAGTCTTAACCGTAGTATAACTTTTCTTTTAGGGAGGCAGCGATCAAAATTTAGGATGTTCTGTTCTCCCGGGAACAATAAAACTGGCACATGGGGCACAAAGATAAAACATCAGGGATACATTACAAATAAAATTATTATGTTTATGCGTCATGGAATATATATTATTTTAATTGTTTGGTGTACAAATTAAAAAAAAAAAAAAAACGTAAAGTGGCACCAGCACAAGCTGTACACTACATCACACACACACTTACACACACAAAATCAATCACAAGTCTGTGTTGCCAACTTGGTTCTCTTTAGATTTAGTGACTTTTCAAACCCTCGCAGCAACTTAATTCCTAAAAAGCTAAATTTAGCGACTTTACACCGTCATGGAAAAAAAGGCAAGAAATATATTGAAAAGTATTAGATTGTAATTCATTCCCATGCATGCTGCACAGAGTGATCACAGTTTTCTGCCAACAACACTGCAGCCTCTGCCTCGTCTCTTACACTGTGCACTGAGTCAGTATGTGTGTCATGTTGGACCTTCTCTTTTACTCTTTCTCTCTAGATCTTTGGATTATGGCGGAACTATAGTTTGTAAATATGTAAATAGTTAATTTTTGTACTTATATTTACTTACTTTACTTATGTCAAATTGTCTATGATATGCCCTTGTGTTGAATTTGTGATTATTTGGCTAAATAATATTTATGTCTGTGTGCATGTAAATTTCCGTCACATATCAGGTAATAGGCTTGCATTTGTACTGCGGTTTGCAGTGATGCATTTATTGATCAAATTGCCAAACACTCATCTTCTTGACCTTGAACTTCAATATTTTAATCAGATATAAGTACAGAAAAACTAGCAGAGCTCTGGTGGACCATAGTCAATGAATTGATGCAAGTTACTGCTACAAGTTATTACATCAAAAATTCAAATGATGGGACAATGGTTCTGAAGTCTGAGACAACTGAAAGTGGACTGCGGGACACATGCTGGACATTGCCTGTTCAATGATCATTTCACTCTTTCCTGTAGAGCTAACGTGTAGTCTGGAGTACTACTCACTGCTACTATCTGTTGTTTCTCAACGTGTTATGTTAGCCTGAGCTGACAGATGTCAAGCAAACGTGGCATGTGGTAAAAACAAAGATTTTGGAAATGCAGTCACCAGTGTCTAAACAGTAATGTTACTGGTTATTTCTAAATAGAGAAAATATCGATATATATAATAATATAGTTATTGTGACACTGAAGCAAGTTATCCCCCCCTGCTGTGTGTGCATCCTTGATTGTGTGTGAACAGGAAACCCATTTATTAAAGCAGATTCTCTTTGTTGCAGTACTATTTGAACTCTTATATCCTGCAGTGTCCATGATAATGAAGCAAGTGGTAACAGTGGGTTCACATAACTAAAATGCTTTTACACAATGTGTCGGTGAGCAATGTATTCCCAGCATCAAATGATTCATTAGATGTCGTAACTCTGTTGCTGTTGCATCATCTTTTAAAATATCACTATGCTATCTTCGCCTTCCTGTAGATAAATGAATGAAATGTTTGCTATGCATCATTTCTATTTATAATGTGGTCATTACAGGCAGAATGACCTCTGCACTTGTTGTGTTTTTTCACAGAAGGGAGGGCGAGGGGTATTCAGTTGGGTTTAGTGTGAAACTTCATTCTGCATCTGCAAGCAGTAACCTATGAAACAGAAATACTAAAACTAAATTTCAGTACACATCTTATTCCTCTTGGTTTATTAGGAACACACCTTTGATGTGTTTTTCCTTTTTGCTATTATTGCACATAATGTGTCTAATCATAGCCACGCATTTGTCACAGTCAGAAGGCGCCGCTGCCTTTCTGGTGCAGACACCTTGGAGTTAAAACAGCTTACATAGAAATACTGCTGCCGCGACTTAAGTGTGATACAGGTGCTGTTCAACGTGTTGTACCATATTAGTCAAGACAGCAGTATGTCTCTGCAAGCTGTGCACAGAGATCCTTTTTTAGAAAACAATGGGAGCCGATGACTTGTGTAAAATGATGCAAGCCTGCATTAGAGAAGACAGTAGTAGCTTGTTATTGTGGCAAAAATATCACTGGGTTTAGAGCTTTTTGGTGCATTTTTCTGAGCCTTGCAGTAACGTGACAGGAAAGACCTACAACAAGTGTTTAGTCCTCAGCTGGAATCAAACAACATGCGGTGTGTTATATGCCTCCTAAACTAATGAAAATGAGGAAATTAGATGTTTAAACTCACACTCTCCTACCACCATAGTCCATACTTCACATTCACAGACAAGTAAACATTGAGTTTATTTGCACCCATTCATCCCTGTGGTTTCAGAATAACACAGTTGTTCTATACAGTACCCCAGATGACTGTTATTATGACAGTAAAGATTGTTATTGAAGTACAGTACAGTCACTCCACACTGTGCTGTACTTCTCATTTCCCTTAGCTGGCAGACTGACTCGCCATAACTCTGCCTGTTCTCACAGTAATTGCAAATGGTTTATCATTGTGACCCTGATTTAATAAATGAATATTTGACATTGGCACATTCACACATTCAGAATGCAATCTGATTAACATAGGTCATATTTGCTAAAGGTCGCCACTACATCATGTTAATTGAAAAATTTTAAAAAATATATTCGTTTAATCACTTAATAGCCTATATTGGCTCACACCTAACTAGCTCATCAGCTGTCTCACATTGACCAGCAGAGCATTTAGGGGCTTTCCAGCTTTAGGGGTAAACATGAACTTGAGAAAGAGAACGAGGAACTGAAACAAACAGCATCACAAGAAGTCACTGAAGGAGAAGATTCAAAGTGTTTTGCATGCCAGTAGTCACATTGATGGTAGGCCATCTGAAAAAAACTATTATTTACTCTGTTTTCTCTGTTAAGCAAACTATCACAGCACAAATTAGCTTAGCTTCCTCCATGACATGTCAGTTTAGAGCCACTGTTCAAATCTAGTTTTCTGCCTCCCTGCCTAAACTCCCTCGCCTGAATGTAATTAAGCTGTAAATCTCCCATGTAATACTCTTCGTTTCACACCTATACTTAGCCAGATTTATGCCCTCTTGTTACTGGAGCAGTGCATAATTAATAGATATGATGTGCATGGAAACTGGTAATTAAAATATCGTGTACTTTAGTCTGGGTAACACACTTATTATCAGATTATGGAAACCCCAGCCTCTCAGGTCTGTGAACACACATCAGTGACACTGAATGTATGTCCATCCTCAGGCTCAGTTTGTTAGAACTTTTTCTATCTTTAGGCAGAATAGATGCCATACTTTAGATTTTTGATAGTGAAAGGTTGCAACAAACAGTTACAGAGTTACATACAGTGCTAAAAAAACATCATTTTTGTTTCCCTAACCTCCCTTGACCTGTATTTATGGTAGTCAGTAATGAAAAGATGAAGTCTGAGTCACATCTGTAAGCAAGTAAAGAAAATAAAAACATCAGCAGTTATCATAAATGTCCTTTAAAGGTTTTTAGCAGCAAGTTGTGCAGATGACATTTTGCTTTTGAATAGCATAGCATAGATGTATGACATATACAATGTAAATATTGTAAAATGAAAGGATAGAAAAGCAATCTTTGCACTTTTATCAAGAACATACACATAATCACATTGTGACATCGTGACATGGCATGGAAAGGAGCTTTTTGTGTTATTCCTGCAGTGAGAAAATTTGAAGACTGAACTAGTTTGCCACTTTTTTGGACGATAATAACACTGAATATATGGATTTTTTTTCTTTATTTCTATAACATCAAATATAAATGAAAAGTTACAAACAATAAAAGTGAAGAAAGCACTTTTAGGTACTATTAATATCTCTCAAAAACTCTAATCTAAAAGATAATCTGCTTCATCAGGACTGTGTGGGTGTGGTTCAACCAGAACACTAACTATCAAACTATCAACTATCAAATGTTGCTAAATCCTGTGCACAGAACATGTGTCAGTACATGACATAATTTTTTCCCAACTAAGCCAGTGAGAAGAGCACAGAGTAAAAACTATAACATGATGCAATGATGTGGGATCCTATTACTCATAGTAAGACGCTGATTGAAAAAATACGTTCTCAGGACCTTTGAAATAAAATGTGGGCTGGTTCTGTCATTGTTAAGTTGTAGATCAGTGACGTAAACTTGGAACTTCAGACACATTTAATACATTAGTATCTGAAGAAGAAATGCCAGATGATCATAATTGATGTTGAATGTTTTATTGGAAAGCCATGCAGTCTTCGACAGGCCCACACGTGTGCATTTGTATGTAGTAAAAAAAAAAAAATCCTCCATCTCTGCCTTGGTAATACACACAAGACACACACTCACACACGTTTGCTCTTCCACATGTGGTTTTGATAGCAGCTATTTCCTGCTGGGATAACAATAGAGCTTTGCAACACATGCTGTATTAATTATGTGAGAGAGAAACAAATTTTCTCTCACACTTGCTTTAACTTAATTAACAGCTTCTGCATATCACACACCTTGTGCTGTCATCGCAGTCAGTGTACTTAAGGGTGTATATGTGTGTTTGTCTATGTTAGAGTCGTCAGCTGGAGTCAGAGACGGGGACGACGGAGGAGCACAGTCTGAACAAGGAGGCCAGGAAATGGGCAACCAGAGTGGCCAGAGAACATAAGAACATCATACATTATAAGAGAGTATGATGGATACACACAGGCACTCATATTTGGCACATATACAAATATACACTATTTCTAATCAAGTCGTGTGATTGTGTGTGTGTCGTTTTCAGTGTCTGGAGGAGTGTGAGAGCCATGGTTTGCCCCCCACAGAGCAGGGCAGACTAGACCTGGAGATGAAGATTGAAGACACCAAAGAAAACATGCGCAAAGCTGAGGTCTGTCCACATTTATTTTTGATCACAACGCTGTTTGACAGAGGTTAAATAAGAGGATATATTCCCTTAGCACTGTCTCGATGAATTCTGGATGTTCTGCCTGCCTAGGCTAGGCTCCAGCCTCTAATACCATTTACTGGATATGGAGGTATAGAGAACAGATTTATAGAGGTTGTCTCTCTTCTGAAATTAAATAGATGAATGATTCATGCCCAGCAAACCTTAAATAAACAAACTTGAATATAGATACTATATTTATGTAAGAAGTTAGAGTAACCAGTCACGACAAATAGAGAAAAGTCTATTCAGTGAAAAAAGTGGGGACTGTGTCTTGGGCAAATGTTTAATTTCCCTCCACACTGTAAAATCTGTGGTAGTAATAAATGTAGCATATCATCGTAGACTCACTTCCTGTTGTAACGTCGGCGCAGCATCAGCCTTGCAAACAATCCGTCTGTTTCAGTGGCAACATAAAATTCAGCCCTGTCCCATCTTCCCACTGCTCAGTGTTTGGGCTAAATGGCTTATTTGGTAAATATTTCATTTTTATTCTGCTCATCTGCTCAGCAGTTCACAAACATACACACCCAGGTCTGATCGATAACACCTTTTACACCACAGGAGATGTCAGATCGTTCAAGTTATTCGACCTTTCTAATCTGTAAAGCCCTACTATCCCTTCCTGCACATGGTTTTGCTGCATTTTTTTTAACCTGTTTGTGTCTATATCAGTAGCTCCTTGTGGAAGTACACAGATTATAAAAAATGTGAGGTACTATATCCAAATATCACAAATAATACTATCACTTTTAGCTTTACCGCTCTTTCTTCAACTCCTCTACGCGTTTCTCTTTCTCCTCTCGTCTAAACACTCCCTCTCCTTTTCTTCCTTCACCTCTCAGCCATTCCACTTGCAGAGCTACCCACAGAGATGCAGTATCTATCATTTATGTATTGATTCTCACAGATTCAACCAGTCGCATGCACTGAATCAGATCATTGCATCATCTCTCATAATCATCAACTCTATTCTGTCTCTTTTCTCTCACAAAAGTCTATATATCGCCACGCTTTTCATCTCTGCTCTCCAATTTCAATCTCTTCCTTCACTTTGCTGAGCTCATACTCTCCCTAATGCTGCCTGTTTGCTTCCATACTACCTTTGTCATCAGACTTTAACATATCTGGCACCCTCTGCTGTCAGGTTTGGTCAAAAGACATTTCACGTCTGATGTAAAACCTCTGTGTGATCACTATATTATTATATATCCACTGTGGCAGCTTACTGGCAGAGCATATGTTATGTCGCTTTACTGCTGCCCTAACCGATTAACATGCTGTTAATTCAGTCTTACACTGCAAGAATATTTTCGCAACACTATTACATTTCAAAAGTGTGATCTCACTGTCTGCAAAAATAATTATTCACTGCAAAGTGCAAACATGTGACCACTCCACCTTTTTCCTACCCCACCCTCTGCCTCTGCCTCCCTGTTTCAGTGTCTCACACTGTCTGTCTGCTATTCTTTGCTCTCCCAGGCCAGCATTACCTCGAGTAAGATGATGAATATTTTATGAGCTCATTTTGTACAAATGGCTTCATCACAGAGCTCTTATCACAGAATTATAAAGGGAGTGAAAGCAGTACAAAAGACATTATCCAGGTTTGATTACAGTATTATCTGGATAGTGATTGCGCCATTCTTCCCTTTTACCAACTTCATCCCATCAAGCGTCTTGCAGTAGCCTTTTCAACACCTTATAAACAAGAAAATAAAGCTTGGCCTATATTTAGAATTTGCTGAGGTTTTACACTGAGGTTTTACATCAGTGTCATCATCAGCTAAAAACTTGTGTTTCAGAAGCAGCGTGTCTGAATTGCAAGCTTAAGCACAAAGAGCTGTTACCAGCCAGTAAGAAAGCTTGACAGCATAGTTGGCTTCCCTAAATGTCATTTATTTACAGATTGCCTAATTTGCTTGTGACAACATCTTAAACGCTTTGACGACGGAGTTTTAAAATCAATGGTAAGAGTCGATGAGCTGTCTGTGCTGAAAATGTGGCCATCATTTAGTGCATGTCAGACTGCAGATCTGTGAGGAAGATACAAGTTTCAGCTTTATTAGAGTTTAATATACAAGTAATGTCAGCAGGTTTGCTGTGTTGTCCCACAATTTTCCATCAGAATCTTCTACGGTGTGGGAAACATGAACATAAATCATTTGTTTATCCTCTGATGGCTGATTGAGTAGAGTTTATATTGTTATGATGGAAAAGTAAGGTGGAATTTCATCAAAATAACAAACCTAAAGGTCAAATGTCGCATTAAATGTGTTGCTTTGTCACCACAAATTAAGAAGAAAGGACCTAAACAGGAAAAATACAACAGTGTGGATGTTTAATGTCTCGAATATATTCCACAGTGTTCAACAGCACGCTCCTCAGTCTTTAGAAGGATCCTTTTTTTATAGCCTCTGTCTGAATGGAATCAATAAACATTGAAAGAGAGTAGAGTTATGTATTCTCGACAAATGCTGGTCTGATTTTATGGCCTCTGCTTGAGTGCTTGATAAAAGACTCTGGATACTGAAACTAGAAACTGTCTTTCTCTGAAATTACAAGAATAGTTATTAGCCTAACAGAATTTCCCAGCAAAGGTAGCAAAGGTACATGCTTTGGTAAGTCACATTTTCAGAACATGAAGTGAAACATATATATTATGGCTCACTAAAATCACTATTAACTTGTCTCAGAGAATGTGATGTTCGAAGTGCATGTATTTGCTACAAATATATTTAAGTATATTTTTTTCACAGACAAACCTTTCTCCATGTTTGTTTTTGTCTTCCCTCTCTTGCACACTTTCAAATACAGCAGCAAGAGCATCTAAAACTCCCTAAAGTGATATTAAATGATTATTGGCCTCTCCTCTGCTGTTTTCCTTTTCCTAAAGAGTTCTCGGAGGATGAGAGAGTGAGAACAGTTGAGGCGAGAGGCTGTCTACATACTAATGAGCTGTTGAAGGCTGTCTCAAACTGGCTCCAGCAGACAGGCTGGCCTCATTAACACGTGGTATCAAAATCCTTCAGACAGAAGATCCATCAAGACAGAGACAAGCCTGGGCGTGAACAAGACTAAAGATTTGAAAATCTATTGGATCTACTCATAATTTAGCCAATCTTCTATCTGCATTGGCATATTAATACCTTTGGTAAATATGTAGCAGGTATTAAAACACAGCGCACATATTGTGTCTGTAAAAACAAAAGACCCAGAGCTGATGGTACTTCTTTAGTACCTTGTATAAATTGTTTAATTTGATCCCACCGGCAACACCTCACACACAATATGTAGCTCCTTATATTCTTATAGTCTGTCATTTCAGATTGCTCTCACATACATGTCATTGATATGGTTGCAGCACCAGAGTTCTTTGTATTTGTGTTCACGTCTGCTTCCGTAATTCAGAATTCAAGAGTTTCCTTCCTGCAGTATCTCTCTGCCCGTCTTTCTCTCCATCAATTTTTTGTCTACCTTTCTGTCAGTTTTATTGATTAGAGATGCCCAGCCAAACTCTCTGAGGTTATATAGTCTATCCACCAGTGATCTGTGTATTGGCTATTGTTTTAACTTTTCACCGCTGTAGTCCGGTATTTACAGTCCCAGCAGTGAAGGCTGCTGCATATCTTTAGCATTTGTTGGGTGCTGCTAACGCAATGGAAAAAACTAGAGGCACTTAAAGGGCTCAGGTCTTTATTGATCAAAGCCGGGAAGTCTGTCTTTGACAGTCTGTCTGTCTGACTGTCTGACTGACTGCATGTCTCTACGGGAGGGAGCTATCATCAATCTGCTCTGTCAGCATCGGTTAGTAAAGAAAGTGGAGGATAATGAAAGAGGAAATTGATGCAAGTGGTGAGAAACAGCAGGAAAAAAAAAGAAGAGGATCAGAGATGAAAGAGCAAGTTGAGGAGGCGAGACAGATTGAATGTAAATCTCAGGGGTTTGGTTACTGTTGGATATAGCAGCATCATATTGGCTCATTAGGAGAGAATACAGCGCATGTCCAGCGTTCACAGCTTGTTAAAAGAAAGTACAGAAAGTTTATAAGACTACATGACACAGACTCAACACATTTTGGTGTAAATCCAGTTTACATCCTCACTCTGTCGATGAGCTGTGTTGCATGCAATCTGATACAGCTCTTAGGTCAAAAGAACATGAAAAATACAGTTTTTTCCAGTGAAGATGTGATTTAAGAGATGCCTACAAGCTTCATCTTGAGTAGTTTAGAAACTGTTATACAGGTTCACTTGAGGTCCTTCTCCCTGCATCAATTCAAAAATCCATTATATATGAGAAATAGCTCCCGCCTGAGTGCTTATTGTATATAGTGATGTTTGCTAATAGCAAGTTTTATTGTTATTGACTTGCACTTGTTTTGTCTCAGCATCTAAGCTAAAAAAAATATCTGCTGTGTCTTTTCATCTTTCTCGTATAAGGGGATGCTTTTCCGTTGGTGGGAAAGTTGCCAGTGACTAAATATGAAGCAGGAAGTTTCTTTTTCAACCTGGAGACCAAATTAAAATTTTTTTCATGTATGTCCCTCATTACTCATGATAACATTTCACTCTCATTCAGATACCAGTTAGATAAAATGGGACCAAAGTCAAAAACAAAGAAGAACAGCATTGGTCATTCATATATTTGATATTTTTAACCTTCTTAACCCTTTCTCTCTCCAAAGACAATAAAGTTAAAAGCTGAGGCTCGGTTGGACCTTCTGCGGCAAGTGGGGGTTGCGGTGGATACCTGGCTGAAGAGTGCCATGAACCAGGTGTGTATTCTGTCAGCGAGTGTTTGAGAAGGTATAAATGCGTGTGTGCGTGTGTGTGTATAAGTCTCTCCTTCTCTCTGCCTGACTTGTTTCATTCGTTGCAGCCCTTGGAGTGTTTGTGTGTGTGTGTGTGTGCATATTTAAACCCTTTCACGCATGAGTTCCTGTTTGTGTAGAGCAGTATGTGTGTGAGTGTGTCTGCAATATGTGTATAAACCCCCCTTCACTCTCTTTGTGCATGCTGTAGGTGATGGAGGAGTTGGAGAATGAACGTTGGGCCAGCTACACTTCCCACGATCCCTCACTGTCGGTGAGACACCTCCCCTCACTGTGCGTGCGTTGCTGCAGCAGCTCTCGTCCTGTTTGTAACAAAAACAGAACGATTTTTAATTAAATCTGAATAAACATTGGACGGAACAACAAAACTAAACATAATATAAACTCTAATTTGGCAACCTCTACGCTTTCACACAAATACATACATTTTCTGTATACATTATTTTGTCACCAATTTTAAAGAAGAAAGACAAGTATCTTTTCAATATCTGTTGCATGCATGGTGACCTCTTTTACTCACGTTAAATGAAAATCAGACCCCTGAATAGTGTCACTGTATATCAGTCATATATCTACAATTAGCTCAACTGTTTTTCCAAAGGTTTCTCTTCTTGCACTGCAAAACACAGCACTCAGTTCCCCATGCGGCAAATTTGAGATATGTGATATATGAGTAAAATTTGACTTGACTTGAATTCAACCCACTCAAATATGTAATTTTAAACTCTGAGGGACTGACTCATAATCATAGACCTTTTATTCTTTATGATTTCATTGTAAGTGAAAACCACCCAACTAGAACAGTTCTCCTGACAAATCACTTCCTGAATGATGTAAATTACAAGATAATTGACCTCAGCCCTTCTGCCTAATCATCTGTCACACCAGTTAAAGCCTCATAAAACGCCCCACATCCCCATTGGAATACTGATGTAGTCCTCGCACAATGTGCAGTTTTTATTTCATGACCCTTAACTTTAATGGGAAGATGGAGTGAGTACAGATCTAAAGCCTGAAGGGACCTTTTTTTATCGCCTCATAGTGTTTATGAGTGTGCATGCATACTCTGTGCATGTCAGCGGAGAGGAGGTGGACTCCAGGTAGTTCCACATTCCCCATCCCTCATTACTGGCAGTTGTAGATTGTCATTTTTTTCCTACCATATACAGCTTTCCACCAATAACAAAAAGGCTGATACTGTGGGAAATACACTTGTCTGTGTGCTAAATATGTAGCTAGGGCTATGAGCATGTTAGCTTAACTTAGCACAAAGACTGGAAACAAAAGGAAACAGCTAGCTTGGCTCTCTACAAAGGTAAAAAAGCAGCTAGCCCTAACACTCACTAATACTGTCTATGGATTAAACAAACAACATATAGCCAATTAGCTAATTATAGCTAATTAGCCGGCAGGTGCTAGCTTCATATTTCCCACACATACTTGAGAGTGGTGTCATTTTTCTCACTTAATAAAATCAATAAGTGGATTTCCCCACATTTCAAATCATCTCTTTTATCTTTTATATTAAACTTCTTTTCCCAAATGGAGGGATTTCCAAAAAAAGTTTACCTATCACATAATCATACAGGTAAAATCATAGCTTTATTCTATTTTTTTTTCTCACATTAAAATTAGGTTTGATAAATCTCACGTCACACTTAAACCACTGTAACCTTTAATTATACACAATCATTAATACAGAAGTATATGCTGCGTGTGTGTGCTTACGACTGGATGTGTATGTGAGTTATGGATATTTATCTGCATGTACATTTGTGCATTTGTGTGTGCATTTCTGTCTCTCCCTCTCTCTTTGTATACTGGGAGGAGAGTGTATGCATAGGAGTGTAATCCCACATGGGACTGTGTGGGGAGATGCGAGCGTGTGTTTGTCTGTCTGTCAGCAGGACTAAACATAGTCGACCTGCTCCAATGGAAGCACTTGACACTCTGCTCACACGATATTGCAGCTCACAGCAAAGAGAAAGAGACACACCGAGTGTGAGAAAGGGAGAGAAAGTCAGGAGAATAAGGGAGGGTGCAACCTAGGAAGAGATAGGAGGGAGGTAGAAGAAGGAGTTATGCAGTGAAAGAGGAAGACAATTACCGAAGAATGAGAGGAGGAGAGAGAGCGAGCTGAAAAGAAGAAGAGGTGGTGTGATGTGGAGGAGGGGGGGTGAGGGGAAGAGGTGAGGAGGGAGTGGCGTCAGAGTGATAATGTTGAAGTAAAATTGGATGCAGAGGTGAGAGAGAGAGAGAGAGAGACAGAGGGATTGTGAAAAACTGCAGAAAACATTGAGAATTTGAATGTTTGCACAGACAGAGAGATGACCAAAACAATGAACTGCGTTCAGATCTGATCCAAGCCCAAACCTTTTGAATGTCTTACACATTTCCAAACGTTTAATTACCTTCAAGTAGTTGAGAATGTGAATTTGGCTGTAAGGTTTTCTTTCAACTCTCTTTCCCCTTATGTATAAGATAAATTAGGTTGAAGCGAGACTTGCTGGAAACCCATTTGCGTGGGTGTCATTAAAAGAATAGACCAGCGGGCGTTTGACAGCAGTTCAACAGCCTTTGATTTTATTTGGAGTGACCGTGGCGAAGAGAGAGTGATTACAATAACAAGGTGCAACAAAGGAAATGAAAAGAGAATTGTTAACAGCAGTTTGCTGATTAGAGAGAAGAAAGGATGGATGGATTGTGAATATTAATACGGACAGGAGAGCTAGAGAGCCGGCACTTCCCTCGGCCCTATCTTTATTCCACTCAACTTTATTATCACGACTATGAAATACTGTACGCCTTGAAGCGTCAAGTTCCTCAGGCAGCCACCGCGTTCATTACAATATCACTTTCACAGTTATTACCTCCAGGACCAATAAAATCGGCCTTTGGTCTGCATCTCAGCTGGACTGTTGGTACACACACTGAGGTGTATTTTTGGTTATTTTATTGGGTTATTACTGAAATACATGCTGGTCATTTCGCTTCAGGGATAAAATGGAATTGGCCCTGAGGCAGTGCAGTGTACCTTTAAATCAATGCAGTAAAGCAGCTAAGAGTGATGTGGCAACGAAAATATGACCTTGCCACCAAAGCTCAAAATATGCAAGTGGACAATGAGTTGTTCTCTATCACACTGAATCTATCCTTTCACACCAAGCGAGTGTTCCATGACTGTGTCTGTAATCACACCTTGTTTACAAAATAAGTACTGTCACTGCACAGGTGATGTGTTTACCTCTTGGGGTTAGTAGTTTTACCAGCTACTAACAGCAATTTTCCTCCTTACTGAAGTGTATGTAACTTCCTCACTATACATTACCGTTAGTCATTCCCACAATGGCACAAAATCAGTAGTAACTTTGTTAACAATCCCATAATGCAACTCGTAGCATTCTATAGATGTGAAAATAACTGTGTGACTCTAAATACATATGAGTAAATATCTCAAAGATTATTGGGTGGACTAATGCAAAATTTTGTCGACATTCATGCTCCCCAGAGGATGAAACCTAATAAAGATTGAAATCCCTGACTTTTCCTGTAGCCCCACATTAATGTTCCCCTCAGGCTGAATTATAATGTCATACTCTGAGAACGCCATCAACAGGACAACATTTTAAATGTGTCCAGTACTGCTACCACATATCAGCCGCAGCTGTCCATTGTGTACTTTGCGTACTTTGCGTGTTAGGATGTTGTGTCATGCTAACACACTAAGATGATGCAGTTGCAGCTCTTAATCTAAATCAGTTGATTAGTACAGTGTTTCATGCTTTTTGTTGCGGAGTTGGGGGACTTGGGGGAGGTTAAACGTTATTCCTGCTCAACAGCAGCATGTTAGCATGCTGGTGTTAGTACTTAACTGTGCCCAGTACAACATAGAAGCATGCAGTGTATCTATTTTTGTTGTCAGGGTCTTTAGCAACCATTCCTAGTGAAAACCTTTGATGAAAGTGCGTTAATAATTATTCAGACCACACCTGAAGATTACTATTTCCCTAGAGAATAGATTTCTTTTTTTCTAGGAGATCAACTCATATACAAAACACACATCTGTTTTGTTTGCACTGGTGTAGAGTTTACTGTGTCAACAGAAATCTGATGACCAAACACAATGACTTAGGAATGGATAAACACACACACATACACACACACTCTCTCTCTCTATTGTCACGGCCGGCTCAGCTTGCTGTGTGTGATGGATCTTTCTACCACCTAGATCACATGACCTTCATATAAGCCAGTGAAATTCTCATGGAACAAAAGAGGGAGGGGCTGGATCGTATGAAACATTAGTCCCTCTACACCTGTCTCTAAAAGCTACAGTCCCCACACTGAGCAGGACAGAGAAACTCAAACACAGAGAAAAGGTAAGCATGGCTATAGATTAAATCGTGACGGCAGCTCAGAGAGAGTGCAAACACACAGGAAGAGGAGGAAAAAAGGTGATAAGTTAGTGTGTCTTAGTTTGCAACTGGTGCACAGGAGGTGGTGGAGGTAGAAGTTGGGATAATGAGGCAGAGGTGGTGAACAACAAGGTTAGTGGGAGAGAACGACTGGGTAACGCTGTGGCATCAGGAGAGGAAATTTTGAGTATTTTAGATGTTGTGTGTGTGTGTATGTTTTAAATATGTGATAGACTTCATATACTAATCACGCTATTTGTTCATTCATTTGTTGATCTGGAGTGCAAGAGTGTTTGTTTTTACTCTGGAGCATTTGGGGGTGAATGGATCTTTTCTCATTCGTCCTTGTAGTTATCAGAGGTTATCGGAGGTCTTTATCTGGTCGTGTTTGTGTGTTAAAGGGCACAGTGGATTTGGAGCGTGAGGAGGGGGAAGAGTGTGAAGAGAACATGGAGGTTTTCGACGACAGCAGCTCCAGTCCTTCAGGAACCCTCCGAAACTACCCGCTAACCTGCAAAGTCCTGTACTCATACAAGGTAGAAACCAGCACACACACACACACACAGTTACCCTCTGCAGCTGCATATTTACACACCTACACATATCAAATGTCTGCAGCTACCCGCGCAACCACAACACACAACCACATGGATCCACGTATGCAGTGAGACTAATTGCTTTGCATTTACACAGTGCGTTTATCTAACATTAACAACCATGACTTTTTTAGCATTCTATCTTTACTATATTATATGAATGTCTTGTCCACAGAATGAATGAATCGTCAAGAGCAGATTGGATTTTTCTCCTGCTCTCTCCCTCCCACTCCCTTTCTTATTCCCTCCTGTTTTCTTACCTCCTTTTGCTTTCTCATCCTTCTCTCCCTATCCTTAACACTGTCGGTATGTCTCTCCCACAGGCCTCTCAGCCAGATGAGTTAACTATTGATGAACAGGAGATGTTGGAGGTCATTGAGGATGGAGACATGGAGGACTGGGTCAAGGTGCGCAAACATACACACACAGATATACACTGTGTTTAAGGTTTCAACAACAGAAGCATTATTTCATGAGCTCTGTGCATTGTGTCCTGTGCGATTTCACCACCGTTCCTCCTGTCATGTATGTTTTCTTGTTTCCTTTGTGAATGCACTCCATCGTGTGTGTGTGTGTGTGTGTGTGTGTGTGTGTGTGTGTGTGTGTGTGTATGTGTCTGCTTTCCAGGCTCGCAATAAGACAGGCCAAGTGGGCTACGTCCCAGAGAAATACCTGCAGTTCCCGACCTCCAACAGTCTGCTGAGCATGCTCCAGTCACTGGCTACACTCGATGCTCGATCACACACGTCGTCCAATTCCACCGAGCCAGAGCTGCACTCCAACTGCATCAACGGAGACACAAACAGTGAGTACGCTGTAAACTAACCGTCTTGTCAAGTATTCTTTTAAATAATTAAACTGCTTGCCAGGAGTTTGAGTAAAACAAGTTAGTTCCAGTTGTGCCTGTGTTAAGTGAGTTTTTTTTTCTTCTTTCCCAGAAAAAGGTTATTACGAGTCACTGATTAAGGGATTCTTCTTTTTACTGCTCCACTAAGTGTTGCTCAGAATCCAGCTGTAAGCAATGCTCATTTGGCAGAGCAGGGTGTTATTAGAATAAGCAAGTGTGGTTCGTCTAACTTGCTGAGTAAAACAAGATAAAAATATTTCTGTGGGTACAAAAGAGCAAAAAATAAAACAAGAGTCAAGATCTAGTCCTGCTCTTTGTCAGCTTCCACAATCTTTGTCCTTCCTGATTTCCTTTTCATCCTATTTATTAAGAAACAAGAGCAAGGCTGCTGTAAAAGAGGTCAAAAAGAGAATAAAACACCAGTGACTGAAACGGCAGACAAGTTGTCGATATCAGACAGAATCAGTGAACTCGGTGGAGTTGGTAGATTCGAAGGTCTGGTCCCAGGCAAGGACAAGAGCTGAGCTTTATCACAAACATGAACTTTCTCTGTACCCTCTCTCTTCTGCAAGACTTGTTGACCTACATCTATCTGACTGACAGTGAAAAAGACATCTTGCTTAATTACAGCAGATAATAAAGAACATGTGCGTCATATTCATGGTACCTTATTGGTCAAAGAAATTTTCACTACCTGCCAAAATAAGAAGGTCAAACAAGAGCAGCACTAGATTATTCCTGACCTAATCTACTGCCTTTGAATCCTTCCTTCTTTTTCTGCTCTCTCTGCGAGGGCCATACATAAAGGCCAGACATAAAGTAATGTTTCCCTGAGAATAATTATTCCCTCTGTGTCCCTTTGTCTGCCTTCCTCTCTGCAGTGATGTATGTCCGCGCACTTTATGATTACGAGGGCCAGGCAGATGAGGAGCTCTCCTTTTCCGAAGGAGCAGTGATCCGCCTGTTGAGCCGCGACACTCAGACAGACGATGGCTTCTGGGAGGGGGAGCTCAACGGAAGGGTGGGCGTCTTCCCCTCCGTGCTGGTGGAAGATTTCACTGAGAATGGGGACACCAGAGGAGGAGGGACGGGTGACATACAGGTGTGTTGATGCATGACGAGTCTCACCAATAAAACTGAAGTTAGGGGGCAGCACAAGCGATCTTAGACACATTCACCTTTGTGGGAAAACACAGAAAAGCGTTTAAAATGGAGACATGCCCCACCCATACTGACATTCAGCGTGTTACACTTGAGGAGTGGAGCTGGAAATGTGGTCTTATCAGTATTTCCTCAGGGCACAAATACCAAGGATGGTGTGTAGTGTACTGTGCCACTTTCCCCCCTCTCCCCTCTTTCCCTGGATGTTGTCCAGTAAATCTATCAGCAGGGCAGAGTTCACAAACAGTGGATCAGAACTGCCGTGTTCCTGCAGCGCTCTGATAAAAACCCTGTCCTGCAATCACAGAAAGAAGTCTTATCTGTGGCACAGAGCGCCCTATTAGAGGTTCAGCGTCAGGAAGGATACAGCCTCTCCCTTCCGAGAAGCCTGTAGACATAACACACACCACAACAACTCTTTTAAGTCATGAAATAAAATAAAATCTGAATCCTCCTGGTTGTTGCCACTGTTGCCACGCTTCAAGCTAGTAAACCAACAATATATCTGTAAGGTATTCCTCACCAGTAAGGTATTCCTATCCAGAGTGTTCGACCGAAATCCAAATGAAATGACTGTATTTGTTGTTCCCCTCAGCTCTATGGAGCATTTTAGCGTCTTTGAATTTGTTGTTTTGGTTTAACAGCCTGCGACCGCTGACAGTATAAAGAACAGACCGCTGTTTTGATTGGAAAAAGCTCATCTAAAAACTCACTGCACTACCTGCTCAGCACCAAACAGACAGACAGACACAATTAGCAACTAGCTGGTGAACACAGTGTGACATCTAATCAGATATTTCCCTCAGAACTTGGTGGAGACCAACAACGGAGTTAAGAGAGTGAATATTGGACTCAGATTTATCAGGTGGTCAGATAATAGGCTGCAGTTTGCGAACACGTTAGTAATATTATTATTACAAGGATCATAGTGATGTATTTATTATTTCCCCAGATTTCTCCGTCTCTGAAGTTACCATCGTCTCTGCCACCTCTTCCGCTGTACGACCAACCTCCCATCAGCCCTTTCACCAGCCCCGAGACCTCCACCCCGCCTCCTCTCCCACGCTCACCCTCCACTGCACTCAATGGGGAGCACAAGCCTCCACCGCCTGCCTCGTCACATAAGGGACCACTCTCCACCCACAGTAAGTTTGTGTGTAATTCAGTTAATTAAGCTCATTGTGGCTCTTTGCTGTGAGGATATAGAAATGTCTCTCTCTCTCTCTCTCTGTAGATCAAAGCTCTGGCAGGAGTCCAGTGTCTCCAGGATTTCCTCAGCCACTGAGATTTACCCCTGAAGGAGGCCCGGGCAAACTACGACCTGTTAGTATAATAGCTATTTTAGAAGATGTTTATTTTAATGATGATAAAACTCAAAAATCTAGTTTGATGGGTCCAACAATATTTTCCTTTCCAGATTCACAAAAGAAATCAGAGCCTTAGAGTCTGAGAAAAGTTGTTTTTGTCTAAGTTCAGAGGACAAATAGATGAGAAGAAATTAATCTGTGACTTTTTCACATGTTGCAGTTATTACAAAATTTTTTATGAGGTAATCTGGCTGTAATTTCACCCTTCCACAGACCAGATCAGGACTTTAGATCAGAGGAAGGATTTTTCATTGTTTTGACAGGTTTATTAAGTAGATTACATAATGACCTGTACATGTAACACCTGTAGCACTACATGTGCATGTAGAAACATTTAGTCCATGAATCAACTGACAAAAAATTTATTGGCAACTATTTTGATATTAGCCTATTTAAGGCAGTTTTCAAGCAGAAGCTGTGAAACAGTGCCAGCGTCTTCGTTTATAAATGTTTCAATTTGAATTTTGTTGTTTGTCTTATATGATAGTTTAGTGACTATCTTTAGGTTTTGGACTGATGGTGAGACAAAAAGAGCGATTTGAAGACTAGCTTTAGGAAATGTTGCACATTTTACATTGACAAAACAGAACTAATCAACAAGGAAAGGAATTGTTAGTCGCAGCCCTGTGTTACACAAACTGTTATGGTTATCGTAGCCTGTGAATCTCAATTATATTTTCCATTTAAAACACACAGTTAAAAGGTGCGTGTCCCACAGCAGGAAATCAACATTATGCTGTTTGTCAAATGAGGAAAAGTAGGACATATCTGTTATAGCCTTGACAATAGTTTTCCTCATTGTGTCGCCTTTTTTAAAAATGTATATTTCTAATGTTTTCTTCCAGGTGCGAGCTGCTCCTCCTCCACCCAAACAGCACCCCCGCCGACAGCAGGAGAAGAGCGACAAGACGGAGGAGGTGGAGATCACACTGGTGTGACAGACAGACAAGCTGGCAGGCGGTTATAGAGACATAAAAAATAAAAACAGATGACAGACATATGTATCCTACAGGCTGAACTGAACTGAACTGAAGTCAGCTTAAATAAAGTGATGTGAAGTAAACCAAACTGAACCACGTCAGACACCCCCGGCCTCTCCGCATCTTCACTCATCATCAAGTCGAAGAAGAGCGCAGAGAGAGGGGATGAAGGCAGAGTATCCAATTAAATAATCTCCATATTAGCTTCCTAATGAAGTGCAGCAGTATCCGCCCCCCACATTCCTCTCCGTCCTCCCCCGTCCTTCCATTCTTGCCTTAAGACTTCACCTCAACGGGCTGCAAACCCGAGCACACTGAAGAAGAGGAGGAAGAATGTTTAGAGAGGGGGAGTGTGAGGGAAAGTTAATGATGGGTTTTGCAAGTTTTCTTTTATTTTGTTTAGCTCACATCAAGATAAAGCAGTTTATCTCTGCACAGGAAGATCATTCTAATTCCTCTGACTTAATAAATAATAATGAAGCGAGATGTTATCGAGCCCTGAAACTGATAAAATGTAGTAAAGGTTATAAGACAAGTCAAAAATATAACAGGATATTGTTAGAAAATTAAAAAAGGTTTTCTAAAATGAAACTTAAGCTTCATATTTTAAATGTAATCATCTATAATCATACATAACTTTTAGGAATCAGGATAATGATTGAAGCAATGGACAGGGCTGTGTGGCTAGCTCGCTTAGCTAAAAACAGTAGTAGCTGAACACATCGAACACCAGAGTTTAAGCTAACAGTCTTCATAAAACTACACAGCTACAGTACAGTTATATTAATCATCCATATACTGTGTTAACTCTGCCAACATTAGCTAAAACATTTTAGTTTGCAAGCTAAGCTAGCTACCTAGAACCTGCAACTGGAATTTAGTTTGACAAATACAAAATGTAGAAGGTGACAATAAAAACTTATTTCCAGACGAGAAATGCACTGGAAGATTATGTTAACTAGAGGCTAGAAATGTAGCAAGAAGCTTGCTGGCTAAAGTGCTTCAGCTACTGCTACAAGAGCTTATACACTAATGCTACAGCAGTATTCAGTACAGGATATTGCTTATTGACATTAAATATAATAGTTGGTGTCGTTTTGTGCCCAAAAGTCAACCTCAGCTTAGTAACTAACTAAAAAGGCTTGTGCTCAATGTGTTTTAGTTAGCCGGGTAATCTAGCTAGCCACACAGTCCTGTGGAAGAAAAATGGGGACTATTGAAAAAAACAGATAAATAATCAAAAATGTGCCAATAATTTAATGAATTGAAAAATAAAATAAGTGTAAAATAAATTTAAAGTTATATTTCTGACTTATCTGACACCTTTTGCTAGTTTGATTGTCAGGGCTCCATTAAAAACAAACAAAAAAAAGCTTGATGAGGGTGAATAAGTACAAGACTTGCCAAACGTGTCATGGTTTTGGTTGCAGTTGGGATTTAAGTAAATGGACAGAGAAACTGGGTGGTGCGTGGACGCAGTGTCCCTCCTCGCCAGCCCTTCCCTCGCCATATATAGTCCTTATCATCATACGTATTCAATGTGTATTAGTACAGTACATTACTGTTGTCATAGGAATGTTATGCGCAGCGTTTCATATAGACTAACTCAAGCTGAATGGAATACCATGTCTGATATGTAGTGAAAGTTTTATCCTCATCTTATACTGAAAGGGCATTGTAAATACAGTATGAAGGAGAGAGGAAAGAGGAGAGGGAAGGAGAGAGGATGAATGAAGAGAGTAAAAGGAGGCTGGATCCTCCCTTCTGTTCTTTTCTCCACCTCTCGTCCCATCCTTCCTTTCTTTCCCTCCCTCTTTCCTCTAATGTCTGTTCTGTCCATTGGCAGTCAGTGTGTGAATCGGTGGCTATCATATACACACATACAGTTACATTATATTACGCACACGTTGCTCTAGCTTCTCTCATTCTGTGAGTTTGCATCATTGATTGGTTCAGGCGCAGGCACTGAAATTGTTGATACTCACTATGTGGTGACAAAGAAAAGTTTTATTTGAAATCATAGACACTGATCATATTTGAGGTCAGGAGTTTTTTTTTTTTATTAATCAAAGAATGGACTGCATAGCTTTTATCCCTACAGATCCTCTCACGTTTCACATATAGCATATAGCGTTGTTTCGCTGACACGCATTAGGTATTATTTTTCTCTGCTGTCTCTATCAGATCACTATGTGAGTCATTTTTATTCAGCGCAGCAGAGAAAAAACATCCATAAAAAGAAATTCCAGTTTGATATCACCCTTGTGTCTCACATTTCATCTATGATTCATGGTGGTATAGAAACAGAAAACAGAAGAGATGTATGAAATCAAATACATCACGCTAAATGGACAGAACTAGCAAATGACATTCAGATGGAGCTAAGTACAATTATGTTGTGTTTTTTACTCAAAGTAAATAAATCCTCCCCCTTAAATACCCTTCAAGCCTTTAAAAACTCCTTGCCTAAAGGGCAACGTAGCACTTTTATTTATTTGTACCCTCCCTGGAAAGTAGCAGTACGTTAACATAGCATCAGAATGGATAGAAAAGAGTCGCTATTCTTTTCATTCTGATTCTGTGGCGGAACCTCTTTTTATTTCAGTGTGACTGATGATTTTTTAATTTTTTTCTCGGCTCTTCCAAAGAGACGGAGAGATAATTGTGGACAACGTAATTTGGTGTTTTCCTTAACTTATTAAATAAATAATAAAAAAAACAAAAC